>CM024566.1:8210934-9410934 GCA_014182515.1 Eucalyptus microcorys
CATGACCATGAAACAGGTCAAACTGAGCCGCTTTTGCAGACTTGCTCGGAAGCTGAAGGTAACTCAAAACCTGGAACCAAACAGAAGCAGCAACGTAGTATTAACATACAAGGTGCTTATCTTCATGTACTTGGGGATTCCATTCAAAGTGTGGGCGTGATGATTGGCGGTGCAATTATATGGATTAAGCCCGAGTGGAAGATTGTCGACTTGATTTGCACCCTGATATTCTCAGTAATTGTGCTTGGGACAACAATAAGGATGCTCCGTAGCATTCTGGAGGTTTTGATGGAGAGTACGCCTAGAGAGATTGATGCCACTAGGCTCGAGAGTGGACTTCGCGGGATGGATGAAGTGATTGCAGTCCATGAATTGCACATCTGGGCTATAACGGTTGGAAAGGTGCTATTAGCCTGCCATGTCAAAATAAAGCGTGACGCCAATGCCGATATGGTCCTGGACAAGGTCGTGGACTACATCAGAAGAGAGTACAAGATAAGTCACGTCACCATTCAAGTAGAAAGAGAGTAGATGTCGGAAGGTGAATGATTTAGTTATGGCATTGTACATGGATTGTAGCGTTGGGGTCATAATTTGGCTTCTAATTTGTTTGGATATTGTCGTTTCGGCCTTTTCTCGTAGCTGGGCCTATGATGTAATGTTCGCTTCTCCTTTGTTGGAATCTTATGTTTAAGAGCTCTTTTATCCAATAATACCAGTTTCTCCAACAAAAAGATAAAGAAAAGAAAAAGAACACACTGGAAAAGTCGGGAAACAACTTCTCAAGAACGATTTTCCTTCAAATAAATGGACCATACATGTAGATAAAAGAGCGTGCAAATCCCGGAGACAGGCGACGTGGCAACGTACGGGATGCCAAACACCTCGAAGGGTCCCTGCCGAGAAGCCATTCCTCGCTTGTGGGCTCGTAGCTCGATTTTGCTTGAAGCAAGAGGCAACTGGAACAGGGAGAAAGAAAGTGAAAGGTATTCGAGGCCCAGGAAAGCGACAAATGGGTCGTGTTGGGAGCCCATTTGGCGTCGAGTTCGGGATTGCACGGGAGCACAGTTGTACTTGTTAGGTCACATGTCATTTTATATTAGACCGATAACCGTCTTAATACGACGATTTACCCTGAACCATCACAGATTGTGTACGAAACTACGGTATTTTGCCAGCACCCGACAGCCGCAAGGGAGCAATTATGTAGGTTCATTCGCGGCAAAGTTAGGCTCGATCTCTCGTGAGAATGGCCTGAGCCATTGGGGCCTCTAGAGAAGAGATCCAACTCAACATTTCTCCAAATTGAACTTCAGGGCCTCCGTTCAATTCGTGATGATCATGTGATTTGTAAAAGTTGCATTATTAATTCTTTTTTTTTTTGTAAAACAGAATTAGCATCACATTTATATGTCGTAGAATTTGTATAAAAACATATTGTTAACATCTAAATTTTTCCTTTTGCATAGAAAATTAGAGATTAGTTTCTAAAAAAAGAAAAGTGAAATGAATAATTTTCATCAAAATGCATCGTGTATGTTTTCATTAAAATGCATTGCACATAGACATTATAAACATTATAACCATTTACAGTACTATCGCTACTTATTAAAAATTTTAAAAAATCAAGAAAAAATCCAAAATTAAGAAAAAGGGACCGGGCTAGGCCCAGCAGGCGCCTGGGCCCAAGCCCAACCTCATTTCCTTTCTCCAGGCCCAGCCGGCGCGTGGGTTTCTTCCTCCGTACGCCGTCACGCCCCTGCAAGGAAAAGAGGAGTACAACAAGTCAGAGAGAGGCAGAGGATCGCGAGCTGCGGATGGCGGCGTGATCTGCAGGTCGGGGTCAGGCCGGCGAGCGAGCTGGCCGTGGCAGAAGCCAAGCCCGCCGGTTGCTGGCCGTTAAAATGAGAGAGGCCGAGAGAAAGAGAGGGGTTGGTGGCCAAGAGAGGGAGCGACAGGGAGAGGGCGAGCTCGAAAGAGAGAAAGAGGGCGAGCTCGTGAGAGTCCCGGACCGTCGCCGGAGGCCCGCCGTTCGTCGCAGCAGCTCTTTCCGAACCAGAATGGTGTATCATCGAGTAGGCGCGGTTTTATTCGTTCCGGCAAGTGGATTAATGGCCGCCGGAGTTCATGGCCGACGGTGTATGTGCCGTTGGTTTGGGTGAGCTTCGATGAGGAAGCAAGGTCTCGGTGAAGGAGAAGCATCGGGGAAGAAGAAGTCCAAGGGGAAGAGGGTTCGAGCGAGGGCAGAAAGGGATAGAGAGAGAGAGAGGCTCCGGTGGCCACCGCGCCGCGCACGAATTCCGTCCGACGACCACGCCCAGCCGACGTCCTCAAGCCTAGCGGTGAAGGAATCCGGCTTTTCGCTTTGGGCAGAGGTCGAAGAGGAAGACGAGACCACAAATCCGGAAAGCTCTTCGCTTTCTGATCGAAGCTCGACACGCGCTCGTGCCCAAGATCGCTCGCATAGATCCGGAGTCGAAGACGTAGGAGGCGCGACGGAAGGTGGTGGTTCGAAGCAGGTGAGGGCGAGCTTTCTAGGGGGCTGCGGTGGTTCTTCGGACAGGGGGATTCTGCTTCTTCTTCTTCTTCGGCTAAAAAGGAAACGGAGAGAGCAATGGGAGAAGGAGAGAATGAGAGGAAAAGAGGGAAGCTTTATGCTTTCAATGGCGATTCTAATGCTCAAAGCTAAAAGCACCCGAGACTAAAGCGAAAAGGGAATGTCTGCTCTGCTCATCAGACAGCTTCAACCCATCAAACCTCCATTTTTGCTAGCGTTTCGCAGTGGAGACAAATTCGTCTCGACCCGTGAAACTATACGGGGCGATGCTGCCCGTGCTCGCGTTCTGGGGGTACTCCTGCTGATGAGCTTGAACCCTCACGAATCGCTCGACATTGACCCACGAGACGAGGCCGTGCTTTTGCTGTTCGCGTCTCGTCTTGGCCCCGGAGCCAGAGCTTGTTGCGCTTGATTGGGGTTCAACTGCACGAACTGGATGCGAGGCAACCATATGCTCCGCCGGCTCGTGTCAATCGTGGCGAAGCAGCTCCTGAACGGCCAGCGGGTGGTGGTGCGGTGATGGAGGTTCCCGGCCTGCTGTCGAAGAAGAATCATCTGCGTTTCCTGCTGTTCCAGCAGGAAAACCGCAGCTAAGTCCTCTTTGCCTTCTTTGGTTTTCGAGTTTTGTCCAATTATAACACATCCCACCCTCGACTCTATTTACACCATCGCTTGAATTATGGCTATTCATCATAAAATAAAATGACGGTCCCATAGGCCATAAGTGTTTGTCGTTTCGTTTCTCTTGTCGTTCTCCGCTTAATTTTAGTGTTAATACTTTGAAAAACTCCAAATTGATACTTCAATCTTAAATTTATCTCAAATTAACTTTTTGATTATGAAAAGCCTTAAACCGGTACACATGTAATAAATTTACCCAAAATAACCACAAAAACCCTCAACCGATACATGTGATTAATTTACCAAAAATTAATTTGTTTAACTGTAAAAAATCAAATTGATATATTTGTGACAAATATATCATTTGTTAAATTGGACTAATGCCACAAAAAACCATAAAAATGGTACAAATATGACATACAAAGTAAAATCTCAAATAAGTATATCAGTAAATTGTTAGATGTTATCAAATTCAGTAATTTGATAGTAAAATTTAATAAAAACTAACTTAAGATAAATTTGTTATAAATGTATAAATTTAGAGTAAATTTGTCAAACGTATACCAATTTAGGGTTTTTGGTAGTTAAAAAATTAATTTGAGGAAAAATTTTATTATATGTATATTAGTTTATTAATGTGCCAACTCAGCCGTCTGTCGTATTAACCCTTAATTTTATTATGTTTCTAGGTGGGCAATCTTTTTCATGTCATTTTTCAAAGCCGTCTATTGTATTAACCCTTAATTTTATTATGTTTCTAGGTGGACAATCTTTTTCATGTCATTTTCAAAGCCATCTGTCGTATTAACCCTTAATTTTATTATGTTTCTAGGTGGGCAATCTTTTTTTATGTCATCTTTCAATTCCAACCGGTTGGCACATTTCTCCTATTAGTCAAATCATACTAAGTTCCAATCACATCGAAATAATCATAATCTGTTGAATAGCAAATATCTTAAAATAAAATGATTTAATAGCACAAAAAACTTCAAATCAATTCATTTATGATCAATTTATCATAAATTAAATTTTTTGACTAGCAAAAACCCTATATAAATACAATTATGACAAATTTATCTTACCAAAAATTTTAAAATAGTATATTTATAACAAATTTGCTTTTCATTATTTTCTATCAAATTGGATTAATACCACGAAAAAAACCTCAAATTGGTACACAAACAGAAGGCAAAATCTAAAATTGATACATTCGTCAATTAACACGTATAATCTAATTTAGAAATTTGATGATAAAAATTTAACGAATAGTAAATTTATTACACATATACTAGTTGTGAATTTATGATGGTGAAAAAAGTAATTTGGATTAAATTTATTACAATCATATCGATTTAGGACTTTCGCGATATTGACTCGATAAAAACATTGCCAAAGAATATGTTTTGGTTGGGAGTTGGCAAGCGATGATTGTGCATGCATTGAACTTGGATAATGGTCTGACCGGGGCAGGGACCGCGCATGATGATATACTTGAATCAAATTAGATTAAAAAAGAGAGGAATATTTAATTTGTTTTACTCTTTCTATTTTGGGAATTTTAATCGAGGACGCCAAACTCCCTCCCAAACCTCGGTTATAAGATGGAGAAGAGTCGAAGCTCTCGACGGAAGGAGATGAAGACGGGGAGACCTAGTCGGAGCGCAACCGTCTCCGCCGCGAAAAGCACCGGCGGCCGCGTCGATCTCTCCATCTCCGGAGCTCAGTTCGGAGCGGCAAGGTCTGTTGTTTTTCTCCCGTTCGCCTTCACTTCGGTGGTTTTTTTTTTTTCTCTTTTGGGTTCGGATTCGTGGTTTGATGCTGTAATGTGGATCGGCGTCGAATTCGGCTCGAGCTGATAAAAGGGTTTTGTTGGAGGGTTTCTTTTTTTGTTTTTTTATTTTTTTTTGTTGATGCGATTATGTGGGAATTCGAGGGTGACTTCGAGTGTTGACTTGATGATGAGCTTTTCAAGATATTGGGTTCGATGCAGTGTGCGAGTGAATTTTGCTGATTATGAGCCAGGGGAGCTGCTTTCAATGGCTTAGAGTCTGGTTGTAACTGAATTAAGAATTACGCTACTGGGAACTTGATGGGTGTGGGCTTTCTTGGCTTTGAAGAAGATGATGAGGTCCGTTTTGCTTGTATTACAGAGGCCTAATGCTTGCAGGGGGTCACTGGGCCTCCTTGTTTTGGCCTCTTTTAGAATTTTTCGGGTGCGAATGTTCAGGTGTGATTGTGTAATTCTGTTTTTGGTTTGGGGATTCGGCTGTCCTTAGCCTTTTATGACAAAGATCTGTCATCCGTGCATGTTTGTAGTGTTCTGTCATAAGTTGACTTGTATGGCATATCTCCTTGGTCCTTAGGTCTTGTGTGTTTATCCTCTTTTTAGCTGATGGTATCATTAGTTGATTTGATTGACCTGTTGCCGATATTTCTTCTTATGGTATCTTTGCTTATGAGATTTTTCTTCACCAATATGTCGTGAGTATCAGGCCAGTCATCTGGGTAATTGTAATTGAGCTGTGACTTAACTTTGTTGCTCGATGCTGGTTTTAGATGTCCCTGGTCTTCAATGACCAATAAATTGATCGCTTCATACTTTTTCGTGGGAAATTTTTATTATTGACCGTAGTTATAAGCTTGTCATTCTCCATTCATTCAGAGGGTTTCGCAGTTAGATTTTGGAGCCGCAAAAGTTAGAAGAAAGAGGAATGGGGGAAATATTTGGGCATGATGCTCCGTGAATAAGCGTGAGGGTTTGTGATAGAATGTGGCATAGGAGGCTGGGCTAGGTTTCTAGGATCTAATTATGGAATTTGGTTATGTTATTTTAGGATGTCGACATGTTTCAAGGACTTCATAGACTATGATGCAGGATGCAGGCAAAGGAACAGTTGCTAGAAAAGACCTTTTTAAATATATAAGCTAGCGCTTCGAGTTGCTCTAGTATGTTGGAGGATTGTTGATGTCAACAACGTAATGAAGGGCAGATTCAAACCTATAAAAGGAGTTTTTAAGTGCGTACACTGTATATCAGTGTTGTCACTGTTAACATCCAACATTTATAGCATGTCATATGGTTGTGGATGTGACATATACTGTTCAGTGACCACATGTAGGATCTAAGTAGACTTCCATAGATATGTTGAGACAGATGATTTTGCTGAAGAATGTCGAGAAATACTCTCTCTCATATTGGGTTTGATAGCGCAGGGATCCTTCATTGCATTTAAACCTTAGCGAAGAAAGTTCTCAGACCAAATAAATAAATTATGTCTGACTTATTTGCTATGTCCTTTTCTAATTTAAGCGAACCCAAAATATTGATGTTAGCCTAGTCTATCTGCAACCGGTCCTAATATACAGCTCATAGCAGCACGTGGTGCCTCACCATCGGCGGAAAAGCTTGGCCAAAATGAAATAGGCAAACTAAGAATCAAAGTAGACCAGTATATTTCATTTTTGGGCAAGCATTTCGGCCTATAATGTGGCGCCATGAGTTGTTATAGCCTATGTGTGAGGATTAACTACATCAACATTCTCCGTCCCTTAGAATGAAAAAAGACACAAAAACCAAGTGAAAAAATACTCGTTAATTCTGGTCTGACAGGGGATCATATCTTGGGTTGGACAAGGCCCAAGAGTGCCAGTGTAAATTTGGGGAATGCAATCGTCTCACTATATCTGGCAAACTTCAATTTGTCATCTCTTTTTTCTTTTAGTGGAACCATACAACTTTAGATGAGGAAATGAAATCAGCCATAAAGATTTCCTGGTATAGGCTTACTCTTACTCTGGTATCCTTCAGTGTACCTTTAGCTATGTGGCCATCACTCACTTAGGGTATTTGACTCACTTGGTTGTTTCTTTTGCTGCAGATGAGCATGCATGATTCTGAACATGGACACATCATTGAAGTGTGTGGAGATGTGCAAGCCATGGAAACAAGCCAGGTTGGTAGTAAGGTATGCGCAGAGGCACCTTGTGGTTTTTCAGACGCTAGAAATAGTTCAAAAGATGCAAGAGAGAGGTCAACCTCTATGAAGAAACTTTTGATTGCGGTGGTGCTTTGTATTATCTTCATGAGCATAGAAGTAGTTGGTGGTATTGAAGCCAACAGTCTTGCCATCCTCACAGATGCAGCGCATTTGCTGTCGGATGTTGCCGCATATGCGATATCCTTTTTCTCTATTTGGGCATCAGGTTGGGAGGCAACTCCACGCCAGTCTTATGGTTTCTTCCGAATTGAAATTCTTGGTGCACTTGTCTCCATCCAGATTATATGGCTACTTGCTGGGATTCTTGTGTATGAAGCAATAGAAAGACTTATCAATGGTACAACGGAAGTTCATGGCTTTCTCATGTTCATTATTGCTGCCTTTGGTCTTCTTGTGAATATTGCCATGGCACTGTTACTGGGTCACGATCACAGCCATGGTCATGGTCATGGTCATGACCATGGGCATGGACATAGTCATGGGCATGATGATGCACATGAACATAGTGATCATGCTCATAGCCATGAGGATCGTGGTGATTTGCATACTCATGGATTAACCATCAAGAAACATGACCATCATCATCATGGAGAAGATTCTAAAGGACATGCTGATCAACTTCATGGTCATGAAACAGATCAAACCGAGCCGCTTTTGCAGACTTGCTCGGAAGCTGAAGGTAACTCAAAACCTGGAACCAAACAGAAGCAGCAACGTAGTATTAACATACAAGGTGCTTATCTTCATGTACTTGGGGATTCCATTCAAAGTGTGGGCGTGATGATTGGCGGTGCAATTATATGGATTAAGCCCGAGTGGAAGATTGTCGACTTGATTTGCACCCTGATATTCTCAGTAATTGTGCTTGGGACAACAATAAGGATGCTCCGTAGCATTCTGGAGGTTTTGATGGAGAGTACGCCTAGAGAGATTGATGCCACTAGGCTCGAGAGTGGACTTTGCAAGATGGATGAAGTGATTGCAGTCCATGAATTACACATCTGGGCCATAACGGTTGGAAAGGTGCTATTAGCCTGCCATGTCAAAATAAAGCGTGACGCCAATGCCGATATGGTCCTGGACAAGGTCGTGGACTACATCAGAAGAGAGTACAAGATAAGTCACGTCACCATTCAAGTAGAAAGAGAGTAGATGTCGGAAGGTGAATGATTTAGTTATGGCATTGTATATGGATGGTAGCGTTGGGGTCACAATTAGGCTTCTAATTTGTTTGGATGTTGCCGTTTCGGCCTTTTTCTCGTAGCTGGGCCTTTGAGGCCCTTCAGGAGTATGATGTAATGTCCTCACTTTCTGTCTAAGTTTCTTTCACCATGATTACTTGTTCAGTAAGTATTAAAGAGAGCTGTTCCAATTTAGCTGAATTGGGTCTTTAACAATGATTACTAGTTCAGTAAGTTTCTTTCGCCCTGATTACTAGTTCAGTAAGCTTTCCAATCTTCGCATCATTGAATTTCATTAGTTTGGTTGAAGATTCATTTTAGTAAAAAATTTGCCTGTGCCGATGTATCTTGGCTGCTGAGGGCATTTAGGGTTACGTGCCTCTACTAATCCAAATATCTGTGATTGGATAATTCAACTCTTAACTATTAATTGCGGAAAGCTCAAGATGACAACATTAGTAGGGAAGCAAAATCCACTTATCATTTGGAAAAAATTTGCTTGAGGCCGTGTACCTTTCTGCATTCTGCCATGCAGAAATATGCCCGTCTGATGGAACTTTCATGAAGAATTCAGGAGGGATACAGAAGCACATACAAGTCAAGTGGTTCTGTAGTAATCATGTTGATAGGAGAGACTACTTGACATGACATATAGAATTCCAAGATTACATTGCCGCTCAAGCTCGTTTGATATGATGTTGTTTACTCAGTGCTAGGAAGACATTGATTTGCCATTTATTAGTTGCAATTTTAACTAGTTGTCCAAAATTTGCATGAAGGAAAAGCAACAAAATAACGGGATGTTCATTCGTTCTGAATCACCCAACGTTGCTTAGTTTAATAATGCTCCCAAATTAACTTTTGGTGAGCCAATTACATCCTGTAAACAGAGGTTTACATCATGTACTCTCTATACATGCGTGCGTGTGACTAATCTCTTTATTATACATGATCAATCATACATGAATTGTTGAGCTTTCGTATCTACTGATGAGCTGGGCAATGTACTAGCCTGCTTGAGCATG
The DNA here is from genome assembly GCA_014182515.1 of Eucalyptus microcorys. NCBI lineage: Eukaryota > Viridiplantae > Streptophyta > Magnoliopsida > Myrtales > Myrtaceae > Eucalyptus > Eucalyptus microcorys. The sequence continues at coordinate 8,220,317 of CM024566.1, forward strand.
CAATTGGCAGGATTCGGCATTCTTGTAAGAAGTTGTGAGCACGACTTGCCACTCGAATGCCAGAAAACCCTGCCTCCGTTGCTAGAGTCTTGAACTCTTTCTCGGTCCTCTCTTTTCCACCTTGAAACATGCTCGTGATGAACACGTACAATTGAAACAGGCTCGCAGAAGAAAGATTAGCTCCAGGTGTTTATAAAATCACCAGATCAACCACCATTACTTTCCCGCAGTCAGGCGAAGTGTCGTAGCAGTTCTTCAGTATCTTGATACAGAGTTCGCCGCTCCATGTATGAAGTATTCACTGTGATCAGTTACCGAGTTAGTGCTCATAACGTGCAAAGAACTGAAATTTACACGAGACTTGGAATTTAGGAAGTTAACTAGAACTCTGATGATAATGAAAAAAGCATTCTTCTAGCTCCTTGTTCTGCAAACTTCCTGTAGCATCTGAGACTAACCTTCATGAAAATGGCATCTCTTTTAGGAATACTCACAAACATATCTCCTGCAATGTTCTCAATACCAGTAGCAAGTCATAGTCTCCATCAGATCTCGAAATTAATCAATTTATGAATTACTAAACTGTCATGTGTCTCAAACAATGATGCTTTAGATTCTTTATTGTGATTAAAAGGAAGTAGGAAGGAATGTCTCTGTTGGTTTGCATTATGTCCTTGACCATAATTTACATAGATGCAATACTAGTTAAGAAACTGCATCACTGTTCCCAAATGAAAATTCAACTTAGGGTTGGTTGAGATAGCAAAAAAATTATTGAATAGTTTATGGCAGAAATGCTATCTGTTTCTCCCAATACAATCGCATTTGTGGAAGGAGGTCTATATGATAAAAAACCGCTAGAGATACCTTTAAAAGTTTATGCAGTTGCTACATAAAACCTTCGGGACTTCATAGGAAGTCTGGACCGTTTTGACTTTTCTAACAATGTCAACGGCCGATAAGTCTGTATGAGAATTCTCCCTCGCTTCCGTTCCCGGATAAGAAGGCGACTTCCCGATAACTGATGCCAGATCGAAGTTGATCCCCTTAACGTGAGGGTATTTGGAAATGATCATGCTAAGAATGGAACCTTCACCACGTCTACATCAACCGGTGAGTCGAGCCCTTCAAAACCTTTGTAGGCGTCCAAGATCGTCGACATGAACAGCTCGTTGCATTCTTTCATCGAGTCTCGAAAATCTCAGAAAATCTGGCTTTCTTCCCTAAGTATGAGAATGCATTCACACCATGTGCCCTTTCGAATGGAACTCCTCCTTCCAGAACCTGTTCCCACAAGAGCCTAAACTGTCGTGAACTGTACTTCCTGGATGCGAAAATGATGCAGACAAAGCATGATTCATAAACGATGCATCACACTCTGACATACATGAAAATGGTTTATCTCAGTATGAAACATCTTTGATCCCAAATACTGAAATTTGAAGTTTCAGATTGAAACTACAATTCAACAGCAAAGAGCTGTAGCAACGGCCTTGTAACTCGGCGTTTCATACCACAGGACACGAGATGTCTAAATTATGAAGACGACGCAGAGTACATGTCTGTACCTTTTAGAAACAAGGAATTTGGGAGAAATCAAATTCATATGAAAATGAATCAAAAGCATAAACATAATTCCATAGAGCAAATCTGTCAGCCTTAATCCCATTTAAGGTGGACGAACATAAACTCAAGGTGAGAATCTAACTTTCAAAAAAGCAGCTTTCATATCATCTACGGAGAACCTAGTAATTTCTTCTCTTGTATGGAAAGAACAATTACCACATATCAATCATGACCTTGTCCTGAACCATCAGCACCTGACCACTCGATGAACCACCTTCCCGGTTCCTCAAGAAATACTTGCGGCCACGGGTGCCAAACCATAGACCCTGCAGCCCCCTTCACTCTGGTGATCTTTTCCAAGAGAGACACTGAGAATCGAGTGGCTTGCGAGGAGGCCAAGCATTTTGTCCAGCGCGTCGTGTGCGTCCGGGTTGTTCTTGACGGGAATCTTGGAAGCGATCTGCGAAGGAGAGAGCATGGCGTCCGGGCCTTCTCTCTCAGTATCTCGAGCACGCCCAGCTCGACCGTAGCTTTCAGGACCATGGGCACGACCGATGAAGTCGCTAGTTGCATGGCGCGATCGATGACGATTCATTTTCGTTGCTGCTGCTGCTGGCCATCATCTTGTGTTTGTCGATGGAGTTTATTGACTATTCAGCTCAAGTCAACAAAAAAAATTTTACAGCTAATTTCAGGGGAGAACAAAATGACGGGTTGATGTTGTAACGTCGTGTTAAGGTGGAGTTTTGCTGTCTTTCTAATGGGTACGCTGTTGTTGTTGGTCAACATGTGCTCAATTGTTGTGTTTTTTTCTTGATCAAGTGGTGAGGGATTTGACTGGCTTTGTTTGACGAAGAGTTCTAAACCGTTGTGGGGATCTTATGAAGCACTGATACTTTTTCAAAGCCTTTGTAACGTATTGGATACTTTGACATATGTTTGACACTCTGTCAACACATGTTATAAAATCTAATATCTAGTAGACACTCTCTAATACTCGAATTCGGAATTCCAATATGCAAGTTTAGAATTCCGACATGCAAAAGATCAATTTTAAAATTTTTCAATAAATGAGATGTCAAAATTTAAATATGAATTTACCTTTTCACCAAAAAAATAAAAAATAATAAAATGGGGAAAAAAAGAAAAACCTAGTTTTCTATTCTCAAGTTTATTTTCTCTTCTTTTTTGACACTCTCTGATACGTAAGTTCAGAATGTGGAATGCTTGTTTTTTTCCTCCAAGTTTTATGGATTATTGAAATGGAATTGAATTTGTCAACTTGAAATAATGAATGATAAAACCAAATAGTGAATTAATTTAGTGTAAATTCATTTTAGGTTCTTTTTATTATTATTTATTTATTTGTGAATTTGAATTAATTTAATTTAATTACATAATCATAAAAAATATCAATTTATTATATAACGTGTCCCAACATGTCGAAATTCTCTCTTTTTATTTATTTATTTGTTTAGAAATAACGTGTCAGCGTGTTAGTGTTGGTACTCTTACGTGAGGTCTGACTTGGTTTTCTAGAATAAGAATATTTGTGCTTCCAATTTCAGGTAAAAGGGTTTGGGGAATATGACACAAATGGCCTTTGACTTTTGGCCCGATGTGTAATATCGTTCGTTGAACTTTTAATTTATTCAAATGTGATTCTTGAATTTTAACTTAATATATTATTTTATTCCCGAATTTTTAATTTGTTTAATGTGATCCTTAAACTTTTATTTGTTTAATATGATTTCAGAACTTTTGTTACATGTTCAAAATTTAGTCCATAAATTATATGAAAATATTTGATGTTGCCCTTCTATTAATTCAAATTAATAGAATTTGTTGATTTTACTTTCAATCCGATACGTTTGAATGGTGAACAAAAAAAAAAAAAAATCTTACATGTGGATTATTCATATAACATATTAAATTCCAATTATAATATAACAATTCTTTTAACTTGTTCAATTTGGAAAAATAATTGATGACATTGATTATTATGTCCTAATTTGAGTTGAATATTATACATGAATACACGCTATTTTTTTGTCTATTGTTGGGATTGGAAGTTAAATTAGTAAATTCTATTAACTTGAATCAATTAAATGATAACATTGGATATTTTCGTATAGTATATGAACTAAATTGAACATTTACTATAAGTTCAATGATCATAGAATAAGTTTAAAATTTAAGGATGACATTGCACATTAGGCCCAAATTCAAAGAGCATTTGTATGGTTATTCCAAAAATCTCCGAGATGACTATCTGCATGTTTCTTTTTCTAATTTAGGCATTTACTCAAGCATGCATAACTGAGTGGATAGCTTAGCATATTGCCTGCAGTATAAATTTTATTGAAATAATGCCGTCAGTGATCGTTTTATTGAAAATTCAACTGTCCCTTTACTTCTTTTGGATTGTTTCGAAAGGACGGTCTTACTTTTTAAAATGGATTACTAAGGCCATGTTTGGTAACCATCTAAACAGAGCTGGATTATGATTCTTTGTTCCCGGAGTAGTTTGGGAATAGAATCGCGTTTGGTAAAATTTTTGTTCCCGGAATTAAATTTCTAATTTTTTGTTCCCTAAGTAGATTTGGAATAGAATCAAGAATTAAAAAAAAAGTTGATTCTTGTTCCTGGAACAAATCTAAGAATCAAGACACTTTTCTTCTTCCATTTTTTCTCTTCTTCATCGACCACCCCGTTTGCTGCCATCCGTCGCCACCGGTTGCCAGCGAGGTCTTCGATGAGGTCACCGGACCTTGCCTTGGTCGGGCGAGCCTCCGGCGAGCTCGCCGAAGGCAAGCCCAGCCATCGACGAGGCTGGGCAAGGCTCGCCTACCCCCAGTGAGGCTCGCCCAGCCCCACCGGTGGTCAGGCGGGCCTCGCCTAGCCCTAGCGAGGCTCGCCTAGCCATTTGCGAGGCTTGGCCTCGCCGATCCGCGAAGCCTCGTGCCCGGCCACCACGAGGCTCGGTCTCGCCAAATTTGGTGAGGGCGAGCCTCGCCCGCCTCGGCGAGGCTCGGTCGACGAGGCCGGCGATGCTTCGATGAGGTCACCAACTTGAAGAAGAAGAAGAATAGGAGAAAAAAGAAAAAAAGAAAAGAAAAAAATGAAAAAAAGTATACAAATTATTTAAAAATTAAAATAAATTGATTTAGAATGTAATCAATGAACACGATAAGAAACACAATTCTATTCCGAATAAAAATTTTGAACAGATTCCAAATGGTTTAAAATGCTTAGAATTTGTTCTCGGGAACAAAATAAAAAAAAATCATTTCTGATCAAAATCTATTCCTGGGAATAGAATCGTTACCAAACGTGCCCTAATTCACCGTTTGTCCGTGCGCCGTTTTGAGGACAGAATTTGTTGAGCATTCATCTCTACTTTGTTAAAACTTCGATGACTTCAAAAGATTATTATTTAAAGAAAAAAAGTATAGGACAATTTTAAACAAAAAAAAAAAATTAGAGGGATGGTTTTGAATTTTGGGCAAAGTTGATAGATCACTGATGATATTATCCCACTTTTATTAGGCAAAATACGTTCTGCAAACAGCGGTTTACATAATGTCCTCTCTCTCTCTCTCTCTCTCTCAGGAAATTTGAAAGGGCGTCACTTAGCAGCTAATCTCTCTATTGTACATGATCAAGCATATATAATTTGTTGAGCATTCCTCTCTACTGATGAGCTGGGCAAGCACTGGCCAGTGTGAAGCATCCAGTCAGCAAGATTTGGCATTCTTGTACAGCTCAACAAGGGAGAAATTATGAGCAGAATACGCCACTTGGATGCTGCAGAATCCCGCCTCCTTTGCTAGAGTCTCAAACTCTTTCTCGGTTCTCTCTTTTCCCATCGGATTCATGCCCCGCATGAACACGTATATTTGAAACAGGCTTCCAGCAGCAAGATTGGCTTCAGGCACTTCCGGAATCACCAGATCGACCGCCATCACTTTCCCATCGCATGGCAACGCGTCATAGCAGTTCTTCAGGATCTTGATACAGTGTTCATCATCAAACATGTGAAGTACCCACTGTCATATATGACCAGTGATAGTGCTTAAATTGCGTTTGCACAAATGCACAGAAGTCTACAAAATTGACCTTGAAGCTAACAAGAATCAGATGATGGCAAATAAGAAATTCTTCTAGCTACTTATTCTGCAATCCTGCTGAAGCAATTTGAAGTTGTTGGTTTGTCTAGACTAACCTTAATGAAAATTGCATCTCCTTTTGGTATGCTTTCAAACATATCTCCAGCAATGTACTCGATACCTGCATACTCCATCAAACTCCGAAATTAATCAATTTATAATTCAGCGAACTATCTTGTGTCTCGAGTAATGATGCTTTGGGTCCTTCATTGTGATTAAAATGAAGTAGGAAGGACACTTTGGTTTACTGTAATGTGCCATTGCACTTAATTCCCATTATACATTATTGTTGGCAAATGTGCATTTGAAAATTACACTTAGGGTTGCTAGAGACTTGCGTAGCAAACCAGAACCTGGTGACTAGTTTATGGTAGAAATATCCCTTAAAAAAGATTAACAAGGCAATTTGGTTCTTAACCAATGACATGCAGGCCCTTGTCAAAGGGATTGCCATCTTTCTTGCCATAATAACAAATTCGCAGAAGGAGTGATGGGAGAAAAAAAGAGCTGCTAGGCAGGCCTTCTCTATACATTTCAAAAATCAGACAGATTCTACATTAGCATTTCGATAAGGACATGGTTTGACTTTGCTAATAATGTCATCAGTAGATAAGTCCATAAGAGAAATTTCCCTCGCTTCCATACCTGGATAAGAAGGCGACTTCTCAATAACCGATGCCAGATCAAAGTCGATTGCCTTAATTTGAGGGTATTTGGAAATGATCATGCTAAGAATGGAACCATCGCCACCTCCTACATCAACCAGTGAGCTGAGCCCTTCAAAACCCTTGTATGTATCCAAAATTTTTGACATGAACAATTTGTTGTATTCTTTCATCGAGTTCTTGAAAATCTCAGAGAATCTTGCATCCTTCCCCAAGTACGACGGTGCAGTCATACCATGCGCCCTTTCAAATGGAGCTCCTCCTTCCAGAACTGCATCTTTTAAGTGGAACCTGCTCAAGGAATTTTATGGAAATTTGAATACCAACAAAAGCCCCCCAAAAAAGAAAAAAAAGAAAATGCTCGCCTTTTACCTACTGAATTACTTTTGAGAATTACACTTTCAGTATACAAATGATGGAGATAAAGCATGATTCACAGACAATGCATCAAAATCATAGTAATGAATATGGGATATTTCGGTTTTCCATTCAGACCGAATGAATTTGAAATAACTCAACATCCTTACGAACAAAGAGCATGAACAAACCGTGAAGCAAATTTGTGAGTGCTAATACTTTGTCATACTCATAGTAAAGTTGGAGTATTAAAATCAGGAGGTAAAACTTTCTAAAAAGAATCAGCTTTGATGACAATCGGACTCATCATCTATCAAGATCCTACTAATTCTTCCGTTTTCCAAGGGAAAAAGAATCATTACCAGAAATCAATCATGACCCTGTCCTGAACCATGAGCATCAGATCACTCAACGACCCCCCTTCTCGGTTCCTCAAGAAGTACTCGGCCACAGGTGCCAAGCCATAGACTCTGCAACCCCCATCACCCGGGCCATCTTTTCCCAAGGAGACGCTGAGAATCGAGTGGGTAGCGAGGAGGCTAAGCATCTTATCGAGCATGTCGCGCGCCTCCGGGTTGTTCCTGGCGGGAATCTTGGAAGCGATCTGCGAAGGAGAGAGCATGGCGCCGGGGCCTTCTCTCTCCAAGATCTCGAGCACCCCAAGTTCGACCGTTGCCTTCAGGACCATGGGCAGGACCGATGAAGTCGCCAGTTGCATAGCGTAGAGGGGGATCGATGAGGCCGATGATTCATCTTCTTTGCTGTTCGATATCATCTCGTGTTTGTCCATGGAGTCTCTTGACTGTCTAGCTCGAGTTAACGTTGATGAAACAAGAAACTTCAGAAGCTGATTTCAGGGGAGAACAAAATTCTGATGGTGGGTTTCTGTCGTAATGGATGCTGCTGCAAGATCTTGCGGCGATTTCATGGGGTACGATGTTGCTGTTGCTGGTCAAGACGGGGTTAGAATTGGTTTTTGCCTTTGTCGTCTCGTTTGACTAGGTGAGGGGGTAAAGAATCCTAAACCGTTTCGGGAGTTTCACTCGTTGACCGACGACTTTTCTCAACGGCTGCTTACATGGTTTTGGTTCTAGAAACGGTAAAACTGCAGTTCTTATTCCACCGTGTCATCATATTAGTCCACTCATCGCGCGACATGTGTCGCGCGGGCCCCACCATGCGCAGCCCTCTGACACACCCTCTCTCCTCTCTCTTCCCAGTGCTCTTCTTTCCTTCATTTCTTCTTTTCTTCTTCCCTCTGCTCGCGCTTTCCTCATTTTTTTTCTTTCTCCTCCGCTTGCCTCATGGTCCTTCTTCGACCTCAGCCCTGCCTCCGGCACGTCGCCTCGTCTATACCTCCGCCCGCATGTTCCTTCTTCTTCTTCCCTCTGTCCTGTCTCTCTCCTCGGTTTGAATCTGAACTTCGAGTGCCAAATCTGTCTCCCTCCCTCTTCCGGACAAAAGCGAGGAGACAGAAGCACGACCCAGAAGAGTAAAATCAATCAAGGAACAATCTTTGAAGGAGAGACAGGGAGGGAGATGGGAGTCGGGGTTGGTGAGGAAGATGGGGGTCTCAATTTGGAGGAGAGGAGAAACGTGCACGAGAGAATGGACTCCGGTTTCGCGGAGGAGGAAGACGACGACGGCGCCGACATCGGGTCCCGTTGTCAACGAGAAATCGAGAGTTCCGATACCCAGATGTGGCGGTGGACGAACTCTGTTGTTGTCCCCGCGAGGCAAGCGGAAGAGAGAGAGAATGAGGAAAGCGCGAGCAGCGGGAAGAGGAAGAAGAAATGAAGGAAAGAAGAGCAGTAAGAAGAGAGAGACGAGAGGAGAGAGGGTGTGTCAGAGGGCTGTGCACGGTGGGGCCCGTGCAACACGTGTCGCGCGATGAGTGGACTAGTACGATGACACTGTGGAATAAGAGCTGCAGCCAATATTTTTTGGTTTAAGAAATAAAGATATAACAAATATATGTATATAGGGCGATTCGTCTTTTTTTGTCATATTTTATCTTCTTTTTTTTTTTTGGTAAGGGTAATAATATAGAGCTAACCAAAAATACACAAGATTCCGTACCACAAAACTTACACTCAAAAGACAACAAGTCAAAAAGAGTGGAAGGACACCGAATGTAAAAAGCCTCTAAAAAAGCAGCTAGAAAAGCAAGTAACAGCAGCACTGCAAACAACAAAAACAAGAAGAAACCAAAGCAAGCCAGAGCTCACAACGACCCGCATCCTATTTGGTATGGTAAATATTAAAGTTTTCGATGTTTTGATATGTATCTTCAAAAATAGCTAATGTGTCTTGATTTGGATGTCTGATAAAAACAATTTACATGTCTGCTTCCTCATCTCGAGAAAGTTGATTAAGATATAACACTAAATAGGGAGATGAAATAAACTATTTATGTAGTTTTTGTCCATGACTAGAAACATCAAATATATTGGCTGGGCTATTAAGCTCCGCAAATGTGAGCTTGTGATTAAATGGATCTGCCAAGATCCTCTTATTAATATCAACTCTTTATGTAATTATTCCTTGGGTCAAAAATGAAGTAGGCTGTTTTCAAGTCATCTTTCTCATTTGGGCAACCGGTCCACAAGTGTGCAATAAAAGGGTCACAATGAAGAGAATGTCTCGCCTAGGATATTTCATGTTTCCATTTCCTCTTTGCCATTCGCGAATACTCTCTTTTAGGTGCAAGCCCTAGCTAATAATATATGGATGACTCGAATGTCGTTTTCCTTTTTAGAATCTTTTCCCGATAGACTTACATGAGCAATGCAAGGGATACTTGGATCCATTTACGTGTAATATTGATTAAGAAGGTGATATGAAAAGCTCCTAACTTGTGGCGCTTGCGCATTTGACACCCAATCTGAGTTGACCACATGATTTTTTACATCAATTTTGTAAAGCATATTTTGCATCTCCATGTTTCCTATCTAATTCATCATATACTTAAGCTTAACAAGGTAAATTGCATAGTTTATTGCCCGCCAATATAAATTTTATTGAGATAATGCTGTCAGTGATCGCTATAATGAAAATTCAACTGTCCCTCTACTTTTTCCTTTTTGTTATTTCAAAATGATCCTTGTGCTTTTTAAAATGGGTCATCAGTTCACCATTTGCTTGTCCGCGGTTTCAAGGACGAAATTTGAAGACTTGGTTTAACATCTCACATTTGCTGGCTTGAAAAATTTATTCTTTTTCTAAAGAAAAAGAATAAGGACAATTTAAAAAAAAAAAAAAAAACATTACATACGGTTTTGAATTTTGGGCAAAGTAGATGGATCACTGATGGTATTGTCCCATTTTTATTAGGCAAAATACGTTCTGTAAACAGCGGTTTACAGAATATCGTCTCTCTCTATCTCTATGAGAAAATTCAAGGGCGTTGTCGCTTGGCAGCTAATCACTTTGGTATACATGATCATGCATACAATCTTTTTTAAGCATTCCTCTCCACTGATGAGAGCATGCGATTAGCAAGAATTGCCATTCTTGTATAGCTCAACAAGGCACAAATTATGAGCAGAATACGCCACTTGAACGCTGCAAAATCTGCCCTCTTTCGCTAGAGTCTCAAACTCTTTCTCAGTTCTCTCTTTCCCCATCGGATTCATATTCCACATGAACACGTACAATTGGAATAGGCTCCAAGCAGCAAGATTGGCTTCAGGTGCATCTGGAATCACCAGACCGACCAACATTACCTTCCCGCTGTCTGGCAAGGCGTTGTAGCAGTTCTTGAGGATCTTGATACAGTGTTCATAATCAAACATGTGAAGTACCTACTATCATATAACAGCGGTGTTAGCACTTAAGATGTATTTGCATAAATGCACAGAAATCTACAAAATCGACCTAGAACTTGAGAAGTCAACGAGAATTTGTGGATAATGACAAATGAACCATTCTTCTAGCTACTTGTTCTACAATCTTCCTGAAGCAATATGGAGCTGTTGGGTTCTCTAGACTAACCTTAATGAAAATCGCATTTCCTTTTGGAATACTTTCAAACATATCTCCCCCAATGTACTCAATATTTGTATCAAATCGTAGTGTTCATCAATGTTGACATTTAATATTTTAGAAAGTAATAAATAAAATAAAATATTTGGTTTTGAAAATCTTTGTTGTTGAAAATATATTCTCATCTCAAAATTCAAAAAAATTAGTTATCGTGTGATTTTGAAATTATTTTTTTGTTAAATGGTTGAGTGAATATTTCATTCGTAAAAATAACTTTAAGTTTTTCTCTATAACAAAGGATGCGGGGCTTCTCTCCCGGGGGGGGGAGGTCAAGAAAAATAGCTTTCGGTGTTCTTTTTTAGGGAAAAGGAAAGTCAGCAAAGAAACAACGAAAAGAAGAAGACAGAGAGAGGAAAATGACGTGAGAGAGACGTGAGGAGAGAGGGCATAGTGAGAGGTGAGAGAAGCTGATGTGAAGTGACGTTCGACCAGAAGAAAAAAAAAGAAAAATAAAAGGGGAGGCAGCGACTGTTCATCTTCTCCGCGAGGGCCCCGACGCGCCGGCCCTGCGCTCGCACCGGTCACTGCGCCGGCACCGCCTCCGCCAGCCGCTACCGCCAGCCGCTACCGCGCTTCCACCGCTCGTCCTCCACAGCCCTTCACCGGTCTCCCCACGAAGCTCGCCGTGACGACCTGACGCTGCGCCTCGTTCACCGACGCTCCCTGCAACCCGCCGATCCGGCTACTGCCGCTCCGCCAGCCACCACCTGCCCCCCCGCGGCTCCGCCTCACCGCCGTTTGCCCGCAGCAGCTGCCGAAACCCCCTCGCCGGTGACCTCTACCCGCGACGACCCGACGCCGCGCCTCAGCGACTTCGCGACCCAACGACATTCACGCCCTTGCCGCTCCTCGACGCTTCGCTGGTCTCCCCACGAAGCTCTCCGCGATCGCCCAGAACCCGACGCCGTTGCTCCCTCCGCAGCAGCCTGGACCAGTCTTAGTAGCCCGACGCCCCTGCACCCGACGTTGCTGCTCGCCCGAACAGAGCCACCTGCTGCCTCCCCTGTTTTGCTGTAGGTCTGGTTACTGCCGAACCTTGCCGGAGCTCCGACGGACAGCCCCTGTTCCGACCTGCGACCAATCACCGAACCACCATTGCAGCTCGGCCACCACTGCTTCCTCGCCATTCCTCAAGTCAACCGTGAGTTAGATTAGGTAAATTTTTAGGTATTCGATTTTATAGTTTTTTTTTTTTTTAAATTTTATTCTAACCTGATTTGTTTTGATTTATTTATATCATTATCCGATTAGGAAATTTGTCATATTAAGTCATAATAATAAAAAATATTGAGCCGCAAGACATCGAGTTAGATTTTTTATTATTTCAACTTTTCATGACAAATTCATGAATTACTTTGCATCATTGAGATAATATGTCATTAATTTACATTGATAAATTTTCAATAGGACATATATTTTGGTGTGTTATCATTATTTGCTTATCACATATCATGCATCACATGTCATATCTAGAATTTAGGTATTTTGGTCCATAAACATTTCATGTTTAAATCAACGCATTTTAATTTTTAAGATTCATATAGAATTAGGATAATTTTCCTTTAATAAAACCAAAAAAAAAAAATGTTATTTAGGTTATATAAATTTCATAATGTACACACCATATGTTGCGTTTTAATTAGTGGGTCATAGGTTAATGTTTTAATATTCCCGTCATATAGTTTTTTTTTTATTAAAAAAAAGCCAAAGATTAGTATTGCATCATTATATTGTTTTTCTTAATAAGAATTATTAAGTTATTTTAAAAAAAGAAAACACATAGGTCATTTATTTGGTTAGTTAATAGGTTAGTTCATAATTAATCCCATTTCATGTCATTATTGTTAGTGTAGGTTGCATATGTGTAATAAAAAATCATTAAAAAATCATAAAAATAACATGCATATAGAATTACCACGTCATACATCCCATATCATATAGCACATGCATATTTAGGATTATGTAAATTAGATTGTACATATATGGTGATGGTTTAAGTTATGACATATGAATTTGAATTACATCTCATATGTCATTAAAATAAAATTCATGCATATTAAGTTTAAATTAAGATTGCATAAAATAAAAAATTAGGTGTCGTGTCATTTAAAAAATCATGTTTATGGCATGCATTTTTATTAGCATTTCTGTAAGTTTTTTAGAGAATATACTTTAATAAGGTTGTAGTTTATAATTTCTTACAATCTATCACTTCGGTTTATTGAATGTTATTTCATTGATTGTGCACCCGCATGACCACCATTTGCACATTAGCAGCTTAGGTTAAAATTAATCAATATTGCCTGCAAAATATTTTTGAAATTAAAATGAAAAGGTACCGAAAGGGCGTTAGATTAATTTAGCGTAACCATGTTTCCGGACCTATTGAATATCTGTTTGCAAAAGTAAAGTATCATCCCATACTTTACTTGGGTTTCTAATCAACCCTAATCGGTTAGTGGCGGCTCCAAATTGAATATAATTGCATGTTTAAATGAGTTAATTTCTTAGTATCAAGTCGCGATTAGTAAGACTTGAGAGGGTCCGTGCCAAGTCTTCGAACTTGGTAATCCATTAGCCTTTTCTTTGAATAATTCCTCTCGAATTTTTGGTCATGACAATCAAGATCCAAGCAATCAATTTGCAAATCACTGGACTATCACGCGTCTTAAGTGCTGATGCTTAGGCTCTTCATTGTGATTAAAATGAAGGAAGATGGATTTTCTTTTTGGTATTCTGTAGTATGCCACTTCCCATAATTGACATCGATGCAATCCCAATGAAGAAACTTCACTATTGTTGGCAAATGAAAGTTTCGCTTAGGATTGCTAGAGACTCATTTAGCAAGCGAGTGAACAGTTTATGGAAGAAGTATTCCATAAGAGATTGATAAGGCAATTTGGTTCTTAAACAGTGACATCAGGCACTCATTAAAGGGACTACTATCCCTCTTGCCGTAATGACCTATTCATGGAAGGACGTTTATGTCATAAAAAGAGCTGCAAAAATTCACACAGATTCCACATTAGCATTTCGAACAGGACACAACATTGGTTGACTTTGCTAACAATGTCAACCGTTGCAAAGTCTGTATGCGAATTCTCCTTCGCTTCCATACCTGAATAAGAAGGTGACTTCTCGATGACCAACGCCAGATCAAAATTGATTGCCTTAATGTGAGGGTACTTGGAAACGATCTTGCTAAGAATGGAACTATCACCACCTCCTACATCAACCAGTGAGCTGAGCCCTTCGAAACCTTTGTGTGCATCAAAGATTTTCGACATGAACAATTTGTTGTATTCTTTCATTGAGTTCTCGCATCCTTCCTTAAGTATGAGACTGCGTTCATCCCATGTGCCCTTTCAAATGGAACTCCTTCCAGAACAGCATCTTATAAGTGGAACCTGATCATGGAAACACCAATGCCAACAAAAACCCCCAAAACAGGAAAAAGAAAATGCTCGCCTTTTACCTACAAAGTTACTTTTGAGAATTACACTTTCAGTATTCAAATTGATAGAGATAAAGTGTGATTCACAAATGATGCATCAAAATCACAGTTATGAATATGAAATATTTTAGTACAAAAAATCTTTAAATCCTAAACAAAGAACTTATAAAGATTAGGGAAAAAGCTACAAAAAAACTCCAAACTTTGCTCAAAGTGACAGATTTACTCTAAACTTTTTTTTGTGACGTGAAAAACCTTGAACTTTACCAACCGTAACACATTTACCCCAAATTTTTTTTGTGACATTTGAACTTTTGTCGTGTGACACATTTACCCTAAATTATAGGGCATTTTTGTCTTTTTACTTTTTATTTTTTTTTTCTTCTCTCTTCCCTCCGTCGGCTGGCCAACGGAGGGAAGCCGGCGTTCGGCGAGGGCTACCCTTGCTGGTATTGGGCGAAGGTCACCCTCGCCTGAGCTAGCTAGGGTTGCCCTCGGTTGGGTCAGGTGAGGGCCTCCCTCTTGCCCTCACCCAGATTTGGCGAGGGAGGCCCTTACTCGATGCAAGCGAGGGTTGCCCTCGTCGGCGTCGAGCGAGGGCCTCCCTCATTGGCATCGGGCAAGGGCAGTCCTCGCCTGATGTTGGCGAGGGCATCCCTCGCCAGGCCTTCGCCGGCATTGGGCGAGGGGTGCCCTCATCGGCGACGAGCGAGAATGACCCTCGCTAGATTGGGTGAGGACGACCCAGCCGAGGGCCGCCCTTGCCCGACGTCAGCGAGGGCAACCCTTACCCTCCACCGGCGAGGGCAGCCCTCACCGGATGCCAGCTTCCCTCCGCTAGCTCCGCCATGGCTGGTGGAGGGAAGAAGGAAAAAAAAAAAAAAAAAAGAAAAAGGAAAAACAGAAAAAATAAGATAAAAATGTCCTTAATGAGGTAAATGTATCACGGTTTGAAAAGTTTGGAGTTTTTTACATCACAAAAAAATATTTGGGATAAATGTGTCACTCGGAGCAAAGTTTGAGATTTTTAGTGAGCTTTTCTCTGAAGATAAAGATCAAAAGTACATTAATGCGGTGTAAAGGCCAAGAATGATGGCAACAATGTAGTAACTCAACATAGTGCACAAAAGGCAAATACCTTTTCACAGGATACGATACAATAATCTACCACTATAAAAATGATTTAAATACAAGTCTCCTGCATTCAGTCTGAATGAACTTGGGATAACTCGACCTTGCAAGATATCAAATAGCATGAAGAGACCGTGAAGAAGATTCGTTACTCTTAGTACTTTATCCAAATAATAGTGAAGGTGGAGATGTAAAATTAGAGTCTGAAATTTTCTCCAAAGATGCAGCTTTCAAGGTCCAACTAATTTCGACTAAAAAAAAAGAAGAAAAGGTCCAACTAATTCTTCATTTTTAAAGGGAAAAGGAATCATTACCAGAAATCAATCATGACCCTGTCCTGAACCATGAACATCAGGTCACTCAATGAACCCGTCTTCTCGATTCCTCAAGAAGTACTCGGCCACAGGTGCCGAACCTTACACTGCAAACCCCATCACCCAGGCCATCTTTTCCTGAAGAGACGCTGAGAATCGAGGGGCTAGCGAGTAGGCTAAGCATCTTATCAATCACGTCATGCGCGACCGGGTTGCTCCTAACGGGAACCTTGGAAGCGATATGTGAAGGGAAAGCGGCTCATTTGGTTCAGTTTTGGAGGAATAATTTTAAAAAAATACAAATATATTTAAAGTAAAAAGATTTTTCGAAATGTTACACCGTTTCGTAAATTATAATATTAAATAGCATTGAAAAGTAACTTTAGTATAAATACCATTTGGCAAAATCCACATTTATAAAGACCTTTTGTTATTTTTTTATATTTTTTTTAGTTTGAAAATCAAATCCAGCCGTTGGATGGCCAAATCTAGCGGCTTGAGGTTGCAACCTTAGGCAACACCACTTGGGGGCGTGACCTCAGGCGATGCTATCGTCTAAGGTTGTTGAGGCCAGGTTTGGTCGCAACCTCAGGCGACACCGCAACCTCAAGTGATGCCGCCTAAGTCACGTGAACCTAGGTGATGTTGCCTGAGGTCGCAGAAGCCAAATCAAGCGAGGTGAGGTCACGACCTCAGGCGGTGTCACTTCGTTTGTGAGCACCAAGCGATGCTACTTGGGTTGCTAGTCGTGCCACCCAGGCGGTGGTCACTGGGGACGCGCGACCCTCAAGCGATGGTGGTGGCTATTGAAGAAACTCGACTCTCAGGTGGCAAATCGAGGAAGACCAAGATGAATGGGGAAGAAGATGCACATTGACGCATATGAATAGTAGACTTACATTTTCAAAATGCCGAAAACTCAAAGTCGATCCAGATCTATATTGGGTTTTCAGCATTCCCAATACTGATATTTGGCAAAACGCCTAATATTTTCCCTAAGGGTTTTGGTCTCCCAAAGCCACTTGGGAAAACTGAACCAAATGGGGCCAGCATGGTGCCTGGGCCTTCTCTCTCCAAGATATCAAGCATAGCCAGTTCGACAGTTGCCTTAAGGGCCATGGGCAGGACAGATGAAGTCGCTAGTTGCATGGCGTAGAGTGGGATCGATGACGATGATGACTCATCTTCCTTGTCGATAGCTATCATCTTGTGTTTGTCCATGGAGTTTCTTGACCGTCCAAGCTATCATCTTCCTACTCAAGGCCGATGAAACAAGAACGTCAGCTGATTTCTGGAAAGAAAAAACAATATCGAGAGTTCACGTTGTCGTGCATGTTGCAGATTAACGTTTGTGCCCTTTTCATTGCGTACGATTTTATTGGTCGGTCAACGTGCGAAGAGTTCTGAATCGATTTGGGGTCTGACCTGTTGACCAACGACTTTTCTCTACGACTGCGTTCTTCAAGTTGCCACATAGATTTGGCTCTAGAACAGGAATTTTTTTTTTTGCTTTTCGGGGGGAAAAGTCTCCGAGGTGGAGTCAAATTTAATTTTGGCATCTCCATATTTTCATCCTCCCAATTCAACGTCTACTTTTGATAATATTAAGACATTGCAATACATACAGTAAGCACGATTTGCCATTTTTATTACATTCTATCTTATCTCGTCTTAATTTGTCTCATATGATGGCTATAAAAGTCTTTCAACTTATGATATGTATCTCCCAAAAATAGTTAACGTGTTTCAATTTGCATGCCTAGTAAGATGGTCCCCATGTCTACCTCCTCATTTTGAGTAAATTGATTAAAGTATTATACTAAAGCGCAAATAAAGCATTTTTTTAGTTTTCCTTCGAAGCTGGAACGATTGAAGTAAGCCCGTCATTAAATGAAAGAATGAAGTGGTTGAAATGTTAGCGAACAATTTAGATTAATGGATCTGCCAAAATCCTCTTATTAATATCTATCAACTCTTTATATATCCATTCCGTGGGCCAAAAGCGAAGTAAGCTGTTTTTAAGTTGTCTGTCTCATTAAGGTAACCCAACTACAAACGCTCAATGATTGATCGCAATGAAGAGAATGTCTCTCCCAGGATATCTCATGTTTCCATTTCCTTTCTGCCATTCACGAATGCTCTCTCTTTAGATGCAAACCCTAGCTAATAATATATGAATGACTTGACTGTTATTTTCGTTTTCGGAATCTTCTCATGCTTAACTTGTACAAGCAATGCAAGGGATACTTGGGTCGATTTATGTAATATCGGTTAACAAGGTGACGTGCCAAAATGCTAGCCGGTGGCACAGGCGCATCTGACACTCGATCCGAGTTGGCCACATGATCTCCGACATCAATTTTGTCAATCAATCTTTGCAGATTGAAAATGATTAAGCAAAATAGAAATGGACAAGACAAAGGGACTGAAATGTGGTCCCATTATGGGTGGCAATAAATGGCCCACCTTTCAAGTGGGAAGCCCAAAAGAACCCAATATTAAGCGGGTCCAAGTAAAGTGCACTACTTTTCGGCCCAGTAGGAAAGGCCCATGCCTACCTAGCTTGTTAAGTTTTGAAGATAGTCATGTTTGAGATCTTCAATTTACAAGAATTAATCGACTAATAATTGCTATACATTATTCAAAGTGACCCTCTCTTTTCTGTAACTCAATCATAGGATCATTGATACCAAAATGCTCAAAACATTAGTTAGATTGGCGGAATCTCACATCTCTTATGGTAAACATATGTGAAAATATTCGATACTCTCTTCACTTAACAATAGACCTTGATATTAAGATCATGAAATATGTTGAGCATATGGTATTGATTCACAAAATAATGAAGAAGATGACTAGTGCCATTAGATTCGAGTGTTCGGCAAGCAATGCTTGATCATGGGTATGATGAACATGAACATGGATGAAATATGTACCATCAAGATGGACAGAGTATCTACTTGGAGACGCAATGATTGATTGATAAGAAAGGTTATGTCCAGGCATTTCTCGTGTTGGGATATATCACAATCATATTAGCCGGAGAAAATTAGGAGGGCCAATTGCAGGAACACAGCAAGAAAGTTAGGTTGACCCTTTATCCATTTAGGTTTGAATTATGTTGGGTATCAATTTCCCAACAGAAGTCCATTAACTCCATCATCATCTAGCCTTTTTTATTTTTTTTTTCCGAAATTTCAAAGACCTATGAATTAGAAGCATAGCTAGCTATTTCCTCTTTTCTTTGCAATGCCATCCTTACAGGAGGAATCCCTCCAGATTCATGCACACAATTACATTAATAGCATGTTAGGTTAAGTAATATCACAAATTTTATGTGGGCGTTTAAGTAAGTGATTAAACAAGTGAAACTAGGTCCAAGCTCTGCTAAGATATTGCACTATGTTTTGTTACTATAGAGATTCAAATAAAAGCTTTTGGATGTCTTGCATTATTTGCAAAACATCGCATCGCCTTCTCAAAATTTTCTATTCCTTTATAAGAGAAAGTTACTTGGATATTGGCCAATTTCAAATGATAAACTTGGTACATCAACACTGCTTGGCTTCTGTTTATGCACTTCAAATTGATTCTTTACCAAGTGAAGAGATATTTTAGATAAGATTTCACTCGAGAAGCTTAGCAGAGACTTATCATTTTTATTTATGTCTCGATAAGGCATCACATGTGCGGATGTACAATTTCCTTATCCTCGTAGTTCGCTTAGCTATGTATGAGCCCTCAAAGTCCAAAGGAGCAGATAAGATGCAGGCTTGCTTCTATATCCTCTCCAGATTAGTTACATAATAAAGGCTTCACTTTCACTTTTCTCTTAAGACCATTTAATGCTGGTGTGCCTTCTTTTGGCTCGCAGAGAAGGAATAATTATACATCTTTTTTAGACTTTAGTCCCCTACACACGCCCATGAGCTGAAAGCCCAAAGTGCTGCAGTTGTAAGGTCTTTATGTCTGAAAGCAATGAAAAGAACAAAAGGCTCAAAGTGCAAGGACCGTGTAGGTTGAGAGAGAGAGAGAGAGAGAGAGAGAGAGATGGGCAATAAGAGTTGAAAGCGTGTCGATAGTTAAAGGACCACTAGGGCTCCGATTCCAAACGCTACAAGCATAGGACCACCAAGGCAAACTGCATTTTCTTCTTCTCTTTGGCGGCTCTCTCTTTCTCTCTCTCTCTCTCTCTCTCTCTCTAGCAAGTTGGTTTTCAATTCTCCAGCAATTGAAACCATAAAAAAACTAGTTACCCCTCATTAATCAGCATCTACGCCACCTACCTTCCCTTTCCATCTTCTCATTCGCTCTCTTTATTTTTAATAGATAAGGGTCGGGTCTGGCTGTCACTCGTTTGTCTTCTCCTTCCATTGATGAATACATATGCAGTTCTCTATATCCATTGTTGCTCTTCTTCTGCAGCACAATATAAAAGGATAGTCACGGCACCACAAGAAATCTCATCGAAATTAGTTTATTAAGTGATGAGAGACAACATGATGTTTAAATTAGCGATAGATCCATGCGAACGAATTAGGGTGGTCAAGTAAAAATTAGACAGCGCATCATTTTTTAGATAACTTTATTAACGTTACTAAAATAGTCGGATCGCCAAAATAATTCTATAATTAAATGTTGCCGACTACATTTCCTACTAGTAGAAAATAAAAAAAATAAAAAAACAAAACCACGCACCCTCGAGAGGAATCTGACTAAAACCAACGAGCTGTGAGCACCACGTTTGATAACATGTCACTTCAGCAAAGTTGCCTGTGACATTACCATCTGATGGCGAGTCTCTTCTAGCTTAGCATCATCAGCAAAGTGGATTCTTGTCCTTTTACATGACCTAACCCTCAGGCACTTTCCAATTCCCTCTCTTGAGCGATCTTTACTTAATACTTTGTGGGCCATTTAATTTGCTTAATTTGTATGTAGCCATTCACGCACGCCCATCCACGCACGCCGAATGACAGGAAACGCGTGGACAAGTTGCACCATGCGCTTTGTTCTTGGAGTCCAACTGCCCCGCGCCCGGGGTTTGCTTGACTACGCACGTCGCTTAGTAAAAGAATTTTTATTAAGATCGCTAGGTAGATTTGGCATTCCTCTCTTGAAAACTCGGGATACGTTGGACCATGAAAGGGTTCTACCGGAGCAAATAGGGCTTACTTTCATCTGATTTAGTGAGATGACATGGGTTTGATGTTATAATGAGAAGGGGGAAAATTACCAAAAAATGTCATAAAATTATTGTACAAATGTCAATTCAATCATAAACCTTTTAATTTGGCCAAATTTATTACTAAAATTTTTGATAATTTTACCCAAAATTCTTTGATGTGGACGTTGGCAATGCAGCGCTAACATAGACAATTTTTGCAAAATTTTTACTATTTTTTTTTTCGTTGTGGCTAGCGAGAGTTTAGGTGACAACTTTACCCTTGCCAGCGGTCGATGAAGGCTTGCAGCTCACCCAGTGGCCGAGGAGGGCTATAGGTGACCTTAGTAAGCCACAATAATAATAATAATAATAATAATAATAATAATAATAATAATAATAATAATAATAATAAGAAACAAAAGGAAAAAAATGTATAATTCATTTTTTCAATAAAAAAATAGTAAAAATTGGTCGGAATGACTATATTGTCAAATTGTTAAAAGATTTGAGATTGTATTAGTCAAATTGAAAAGTTTAGAATTGAATTGACATCCCTCCAATAGGTTTTGGAGTTTTATTTGGTAATTATCCCCATTAGGAGGGTAAGCAGTTATTTGTGGTTTGTGATGAATCAAACACTATGCTTTTGGAAAGTCTCATATCATGTGAAGACTTATTACATAAGACATCCCATCATAAACCATCATAAATGGTTGGAAAAGGAATCTCTACATTTACAATTTATATTTGCATTATTATAAGCCTGTGAATAATTCTTTGAAGTTGACTTGATGTAGTATAGTAATTTAAAACCACCTCGACTATACATTTTTTTTTTTTCCTCCCGCATGCATCTTATGATTATAATTTAAATTATTACATGGCCTAATTCTTCAGAAGAAATCTTACCCAATACTTATACGCCGATGTTTGGGAATAGCACGTATTTCGTGGAGAAGATACCCAGTCAATGCCCATAAGAACTTTGATATATTAATCTCTTGACCAAAGTTTGCTAATTTTCTATGAGAGTTGCTCTATGGTTTTTTCCCTGGTTTTAATAAATGGAAGTTACTAAAAAAAAATACCCCCAAAGCACTTCTTAAGGGTCATTAATTGTATTTTGAAAATACATTTTTTTTATATGAGGAATATGTTCTTTTCAATTTTTCAAAGGCGGTGATATACGTTTTTACTATTTAGTGGCCTCAACTATTGGCCCTGAAATGGACTACCCCAAATGGGGAAGAAATGATTATTTTATTCAACTAATTGAAAATCTTATAAAAAAAGTAATTGCCATTTTTTTTACCAACTAATCTCAACTTAAGTTATAAATATTGGCCGTGTCACGTAAGACAGACAACGTTCATGTCAACGGTTTCCAACCAAAATTGGCCGGATAGACTCAATCAATAAAGCATGAAACGGATTAAGATTAAACTGTGAAAGAGTTGAAACATATATAATAAGTTTATGACTTTTTTGACAATTTTTTAAAGGCTTTTTGTGGTAATTCTCCCTCTATTTACATTTTGACCTAGTCCTTGAGATAGTAATAAAGTATACTCCACTTCACTTTAATTTAAGGTTTCCAATCTAATAAATAGGGGCACGCCCATTATTTCGATTCAAACTTTGATTATGTACTAAACCTCAAGCATGCTGCCTCCTGTTTGTTTCTTGTGCAAAATGCCAAAAGCCAACCCGAGATTTGAACTTACAGGTAACATTCTGCATTAACATATAAATAAGAGAAGTTGAAGTGCAAAGAAAGAAAGAAAAAGCATAGTATCAAAGAGGTAAACCGCTCCAAAAGAGAAGGGCTTTTTGAGTTAATTTAACATAGGATTATCTCGTGTTATGGAGATAAATAATCCAACGAGAACCTTCGAGGTGGACGACCGAGGCAAGTGGGATTAGCAACTGGGTCGGGAAATTGGGGCAACTTGGCCTGGATACTGAGTCAAAAAGATTCAAATCTTGAACGCCAAACAAGATGATAAAAGATTCAAATCGTGAAAGTTAAATTAACCCTAAGCGAGGCGATTCCTTTCGTCGCTAATTGGGTGATTAGTTCACCAATGGGGGCGAACGTCACCTTAATCCAGGTGGATGACGAGAGGGTACAGCTCGAGAATCAAACGTGATTAATTAATCTAACTAATAAGGTCATGACGCATTTCGTAATAACTCATCAAGGATTAAATAATCTTTTCCCCTTTGGCTGTGTCCCGACGAATAGAAAGTCTCCTAACGGAAACGAAAAGCCCAATACCCAACATAATTTATGTGTATAATATATGGATATAATACATGTGTATATGAGTATATGGACCCTCTTGGTTTAGATTATCCAAGGCGTGCTATATTATTGTATCGTAGGTTAAAAAATAATCCCCAAGTGGAAGAGAGATCTGATGAATGTACGGACATTCCAGGTGCTACCGAAGCTAGAACAGGGCACGAAATATGGAAGAAGTCAGACTCGTGGAAGCAGGGTTTGCCCAGGTTCCCATCATCTTAAACTATAGTGGCGACCATAGTTTTGACCTCTCCCGAATTCAAGGATGACGTTAGTTGATTACCTTTTTATCGTCCTCTGAGTAAATCTTTCACCTAGGTTTGAGATACGGAACGAAATGAAATAACACGTGCCGCGTGCGTGCTACTGCTGAAACGCTTTAATTTTCGATCGAGTAGCCTCCGGAGATCCCTTCACTTTCCTCTCGAAGAAGGGGAATTGGGGAGCGAAAAAGGATACGTATAGCACTTTGATCCGTTAGGCACTCATCATCAATTTACTCCACTTGAACTGGCCCTAGAAATGCCCCCCCAATTTTTTTTTTTTTTTTGGGTACTCCTCATTAATACACACTTGCGCATCTAGCTTTTGACTTTGAGATTATTGGGGTCACGTCATGTTCATTGGCCAATATAAGTCCATGATGATGGGATTACGACCTTCAATTATTTGTACATTGATATAGAGAATCGATTAGAAAGCCCTTAAAGAGTAATGCTAACTTTCTGGACCCTCATGAGTACTTCAATTTAGGTGTGGAGACAATGGCTTTCTGTCCATTTCATCAAAAACTATCTGCTAGGGTAGTCAGCTTTGGGAGTTGGGTGGGAATTATTCCATGGAAAATACACCAACTTGGCAGTTGAAGAGGATATATATGACTTTATTGTGTGAACCGTATTAGGAAGAGTGCAGCGCAAATTCAATACCTCGTCATGAAAATATCCAAAATGAAGCATGAGCGAGAGGCCGGCATTAATTCTCACATTCGGCGAATTCATTTAACCGACACAAGACTCTAGTTCAATATTTGAAAATGGCGATCCAAATTGCTGGTCCTTGATTAACATAATCAAAGCAAGGAGGGAGAGAGAGAGAGAGAGAGAGAGAGAGTGTGGTTCTGGACTTGGGGTGTTTGAGAGAGAGGTGTGGTTTTGGACTTGGGGTGTTTCTAAAGTTATGGAAAAGGAGAAGGGCAACTTGCATGTTTGATGGGATGGTGACAAGTCTGGTTTTGGAATAACTAATACTAATGACGTTTGGTTGTTCCTGAGTCTGGTTTTGAAACGTGCGTGGTCTCTAATTGGGCTCCTTTGTTCCTCTGAATAAAACTAATGTGCTCAAATTGGCATATGCATATCATTAAATATGATGACCCTGATGAATTAAGAGCCAAAGTCTACGTTTCCAATTACTAAAAACTGCTTATTAAGTCACAAGTGGGATTAGAAAGTCCCAAGTGGGACGTGCTACCGCTTGCTTAGCTTAGCTGATAGGCTCTGGCTTTCCTTATATAGGATTTTTTTAAAGCTAGGATTTCTCAAGGTATATTCTGTGGCATATTATTACCTAGGGGTTCATTCTACTCACCATGTATAGAAAAATATAGGGAAAATTGTCCAACAAGACTTAAACCAATCGTACATAGGCTAATTCAGTCATAAACTTTTCAATTATGCTAATATAGTTCTAAACGTTTTGATAATTTGTCAATGTAGTCATTCCAACCAAATATCCAAATATTAAGTTAATGACTAAATTGGAAAATTTTCAAAAGATATAGGATTGAATTGATAAATTTGAAAAGTTTAAGATTAGATTGAGACAATCAAAAGATTTGTAATTGAATTAATCACCGCCTAATAAGTTTAGGATTTTTTTGATAATCATTTTGAAATATACAATTTGTAGTATTGCTATAGAAGAAAGATATGTGCATATGAGAGGGTTGTTAATTATCGTCTTGCAGGGCATAGAACATTGATTGATGATGTTTCATAAGATATGCTACTTCTTTCAGATATTTATTAGATTATTTAAATGGATGCATGGATGCATGACAATTCAATTGAGGCGGCTGATCAATCAACTTCCACAGCTGTTTTCAACAATAGCTTCACCCCATAATATATCACTATCCCCATTTTTCTGTAAAAAAGAAACTAAACCTCAAGAGTAAAACTAGACCAGAGACAAGTAATTCTCAGTTAAATTGGTCAAGATGATCGGTCCAGGTCCAATTTTGCATAAGCGGTCAGGTTTAGACTAATGTAGCTTCCCTTAAAAGCCTCACATCAAAGGCCAAATTGGAAAAGAGGAAAAGAACAAATCTTTCCTTCTATTAGCAGGCGTGTGATTTCCAACGAATATTCAGATTTTTCAATCAATCGCTATTTTGCAACAAAATCCCCACAATCAGCGGAGATAATTGGAGAAAATGAAAGGATATGGGAATTTCATTTAAGCCCTAGCATACTGGGGTTATGTAGAAGTGTAAAGTCCTTTTTTTTTCCCGAAGAAATAATGGATAGAATGCATAGAACCTATATGCACAAAAGCCTGAGGACTTATCTCCTTCAGAGAACTTAATATAAGTGTGGCTCATAGAATGACTACACAATTATAACGAGTTATTATGAGAGAGAGAGAGAGAGAGAGAGAGAGAGAGAGAGAGAGAGAGAGAGAGAGAGAGAGAGGATGTGGCTCATATAGGTGCAGCATGCTTCACGGCAAGTTAGCACAAAGCAGTCAATTGGCAAAGTTAAATATGCTCTTTGAATCTTGGGTTATATAGCCACACCCCGACCACCCCACGGAATGCAATGGTCCCTACAAACACAAAATAATAAAAAAACGCATCTCCCTCCCCCTAACAGTTAGATACTCCCCATTAGACTAATACAACTTTCTTCTTTGCTTTGAAACAATAATTTGTCTGTCTTATTCTTGATTTAAGGCTAGCGGTTGCTCAATTGTTGTACTTATTGAAAAGTATATAGCTCTTGCTCTCTCTCCAAAACAGCTGGTCCTTTTCTTGGGCCTTATCTCAAAGCCTTTAAAAATGATTTCTTTTTGTGCTTTGAAAATGTGAGAAAGAGAGACAGAATAGTCCACCCTGGATGATGACAAGGACAAGGTCACATGAGCCAACCAGATAATACATGGGGTCCCTACTAATAATCTTCCTCTCTTTCAAGAGAGAATTTAATCAAGAAAATGAGGGGTAAGGGAAAATGTAAATTAAATATCCGAACTTTGAGAAACTTCCAGGGAGGTACCTTGAGAAGAAAAATATCATAACCCCCATATGGTTTTTCTCTCTCTTTCTCTTTCTCTTTCTCTCTCTAAATTTTCCTTCTAGCTTTTGTTTTTTCTTGCCCCCAGTTCTTCTCTGTGAGCTCCACTGGTCTCCCTCCCTCCCTCCCTCCCTCTCTCTCTCTCTCTCTCTCTCTCTCTCTCTCTCCATGTATATAGTTCCCATGCTCAAGTTTCAACTTTCAAGGTCAACAACAAGAGGAAGAACTTGCCGTCTTTGAAACGTCCATGGCCTGTTCAAGAGTGTCCCGGTGGTCAAAGAAGCAAAAGGACCGATCTTCACTGTGGTGAGAGCTTCCTCCTCCCTCCACTTTTGGGTCTCCAAGATCTCCTGAAGAATTTTTACCCTAGTAACCACACAAACAAAAACCAGCGCCAGTACATTTGCGGTGAGTTTGTTCTATATTATTCTGTTCTCATCCACAAATATATCACTCACATCCCTACACCAAGCACACATTTTTTCCCACTGCGTTTCTCTTTAGTATCTCTCATATGTGTTGTTTGATTTTCTTGCTCCAGTTATCTCCTTTTCAATTCCTGGACTAGATCCACAAAGAGGAGACAAAAGTGTGAACAAATCAAGGGTTTTAATTTCTTCGACAACCACCAGCAGATGATTCGAGGTAACCACTGCCCTTTTGCTTCCCCTTCATCCTCATCTTCTCTTTTTTCTTCTCAGTTTTCAAGACCTTGCTCTCCTTCTAGAATTCATGGACCTATCCCCACGGAACGACGGCTACATCACACAAGAGAGCTACACCCCATGTGCCGAGATCGAGAAAGAGCACATGTTCGACAAAGTCGTGACCCCTAGCGATGTGGGCAAGCTCAACCGCCTCGTCATCCCGAAGCAGCATGCCGAGAAGTACTTCCCCCTTGACTCATCAACGAGCGACAAGGGGCTCCTCCTGAACTTTGAAGACCGAAACGGGAAGCCATGGCGGTTCCGGTACTCTTATTGGAACAGCAGCCAGAGCTATGTGATGACCAAGGGTTGGAGCCGCTTCGTGAAGGAGAAGAAGCTCGATGCCGGTGATACCGTATCATTCCAACGAGGGGCCGGTGAGTCGGGGAAGGACCGGTTATACATTGATTGGAGGAGGAGACCCAATCCGCCGGAGCACACCTCGGTCTTTCCCAATCTCCCACTTCCCCATCATCAACTCTCGTTCCACCGCTCGGTTCCGTGGGGACTATCGTCGCTCGTAGGTTCAGCCGTCACATCCAGTACTACTTTCCTTGGGAACCCTTATCAGAGCTATGGAAGCACGAGCAATCACCCTTATGGGCATGGCGACATCATAAATAGTTCGAATTATGGGGGCTCATCGGTGTTCTTCCTCAGATCGAGCGTGGCCCCACGGCAACTGGGGATAATGGAGAATATGGAGGTACAAGGTGGAGGCGGTGGCGGTCTTCTTGGCGGCGGAAGAGGCGTCGAGCCTGTGGTGTTTGATTCGGTGCCGGTGGTCCATGGGAATAAGGCTGCTGCGAAGAAGTTTAGGCTTTTCGGCGTCAATATGGAGTGTCCCGATTTGGAGTCCAGCGAACCCAGCACATCCTCATTGCAAGCCCCTCAGATTTCTGCAACTCCTTCGCAGTACCCTTCGCACCAATTGAGGGTCTATGACGGGTGGCCACTTCTGAACGGACCGAGCAAAGACA
This sequence comes from Eucalyptus microcorys, assembly GCA_014182515.1. NCBI lineage: Eukaryota > Viridiplantae > Streptophyta > Magnoliopsida > Myrtales > Myrtaceae > Eucalyptus > Eucalyptus microcorys. The sequence goes on from CM024566.1 coordinate 8,248,472, forward strand.
AGGCATCATCCATGTCCTTGGACTTGGAAATCTGAGAAAGTTAGAGAAGAAAGATGAGCAAAAAAGGAGGATACACAGTTTGTGTCAAAGGCAAGCACCATGATCAGCTGAGCTAGTTCTTTGTTTTCTGCTTCTACTTAGTCATAATTCACAGGTGACTTAGCTCTCTCTACTGGGAAGGATCATCAGAAATGGAAACAGACAAGAGAGCCGCCACCTATTTTCATCACTCTCTTCTTTAAACTTTGTGCATAAATATACTTTAACATCAGTCAAGGGATTATTGTTATTATTAAATGGAGACAGAGATCCATCAAGTCCAAGATTTCATGTTTTTGTCTTTTATATTATTTTCTTTTGGTTTTTTCCCCTCCTTGTAGGGCTCGGTTCACGCAGCAATATGTATTTATGACATGGTTTCCTCTCAAGGTCTCTTAACTCTCACTTGTCATGCTACTCTTTCTTCTCTGGCCTTCCTTCCCTCCCTCTCTCTCTCTAGATCTCTATTCATTGATTTGATTTTAATAAGTTAGGATAAGCATTTTGGATCACCATTATGTGTGTAGACTGTAAAGTATGAATCTTCCTATGAGCTAGACCTCTTATGCTACATATACTGATTAGAGATTAAGACCGATCATAATTTCTCATACGCCCTAGATATATAAAAATGTGTAGTAACATCATTAAGGGCAAATGCATGGTTTGATACTTAGCTTTTCCTTTTTCTGTATGATATGCGAATTCCTTTAGGTTGTGGTTCTTATTGCTGCATCAGCATGCCCAGAGAGAGATTGGAGAAAGCACAAGGGAGATTTGAAATTAAGGTGAGAGCTCCTTATCTTTGTGCAATGCCCATATCTGCATCTATTCTTGCAAGTTTTGACTCTATTCCAGCTTAATTCTTTTCATGTCGCTTGTGAATATCTTTGATGGTGATGAGCTGAGAGTTCAATTCATCTTGCTCGCTTGTCCCTACTAGGCTCTTTTGTCGTCATTAAGTTTTGAGCTCATCATGGAAAATATTTGCTTGCTCACCTGGTGATTGAAGCCTAGCTTGATCTTAAATTTCCGCTAAAGCAAGAAAGTTTTCCTGTCGCATGAAGAGCTTAGTCCGGTTGCAGTAGTATATAACCTAAACTAACATACTAGGTAACATCAGTTGTCTGACCTTTGAGTTTCCACGAAGAGGAGGATTTCTTATCTGGCTTAGCTTATCAAGAGGACTTTGTGATTTGTTTTCCTCCTTTTTCCTTTTTTGGGAGGAAATATGAAATCGAACCGAGAGCCTCGATTTTTGACTAAGGCAGATCTCAATGTAGGCCAACAATTAAATCATTCCAACATCAGTTCTTTTCACTTGATGATTGATCGGACGGTCTTATGAAAAGATATTTTTGCACTTGTACAACCTTTAGCGAAATACAAGATCAAGGGTTGGATCCTCTACATATGCGTGCTTCCTCTTTCCTAGAGTACCCGTCATTGCTTCTTCAAATTACTCTCTGGAACTACTCGGTTCTTTATCCTTCACATCACTCTAATTCTCTCATCGTCCGAGTTCTTATCTAAATCCTTTCCAAATTCCAGAGCTTCGCATAATCTCTCTAAATCAGTTTGGAGATCAAGCAATTGTGTGCGTAAGCTCATACGGAAATAGACCATGATCATACAACCGGTTGATATATCGAATTAGACCTATCTTTTACATCGTTACAACTATAAATCACTTATTCCTTCAAATGTATTCATTTCTAAAGCTACTACTTTATTGTAGTGCAGTCCTGTATGTACTGATCGCTCTCCTAGCATACGATTAGAGAGTTGTGTATTAGTTTATTGCTATCTATGAAATTCCTTTAAGCTGTTACAATCTTTAGAGCTGAACCTATGCCAAGTAGATGAAATTTGTTCTTGTTTACAGACATAATTTGATTTTACAGAAAGAATAACGTGCATGGATTGTTGGACTTGTTTTCACGGGTGCTCTTAATTCCTCGAGCTGCTTTGATACTCTATTCTCTCGACTTACAAAAGCTGAACAAGATCTTAAATTTGACTAAAAAGATTTGGTGATTGCGAAACTGCTGCAGTTTTGAACATCGGCCATTCAAAATCGCCGCATTATTTCAGAAACATCCCATCTGCATATTTTTCAACTTATTTTGACCCTTATTGTAATTTTTTAATTTTTATTTTGGCTTATGGCTAGAATGGCGTCTCAGTTGACACTAGCTAGTTCTACGAGAGATTTTTGGTCTTGCCTTCTCTATATACGAATTTATTTTTCTTTCTCTATAATCTTTGGTGGTCAGCCAAAAGTTCATCACGTTTCTGATGAGCCGACCTTGCTTGGCAAGATCGGTACGCCTCTTCCCAGTCATCTCTCTCTCTCGCTCTCACCCATCAGATTGATGATCATACGAGACCATGTCATGTTGGGGGGGGTTGGGTTGGGCGGGGGCGGGGGAAGGAATCCACCACGTGCATTAATGGAGTTCTACCTTTTAGGATCACCGCCATGAAGGGACAAATTGAGAATTGGAGAGCACTGGTTGCCACTTTGTCTTGTAGTCCACCTAACATTGCGCACCAATCGATGTGTGTTAAAACACGTAATCAACTGCTATTAACAATCATTTACGAGGCTTGACTGGACTAATTTGACAAGAGATTGTCATTTTTCGTGAAAGGCATGTGGTCGCCACCGAAAGATAAGACAATTTCGCGGTGATTGATGCAAAAACCCTAAGTGTAGCTTTCGTGTAGCTTGGGGTTCTAGGGTTTTTACCATTCTTCTATACATAGATATATATTTATATTGTCTATGTGATATACTTTCTTTCAGAGCGATCGGAAACATGTCATTCGAAGCAAGGTACTAATGATTATCGATTCTCCTAGACTCCATAAGTATGATTGGGTGTTTTGTGTTGAGTTCTTATCAGATATCAATCATAATCACCCCATTTCCCCCTGTTAACGCACAATATTCTAACACAAAATACCCAACAATAACATCTTTTAAGATTTGAAAATCCAGCTGCTCAGTCAACTCAATGACTTTTCCAGCTAATTTGCTAATGATTCAGAATGAGTATGGTTTTTCTCACTTCTTACACTAAGGATATGGACTTGCCCAGGTTTTTGCTAAGATGGTATTTGAATGAAAAATGATGATAGCGTTGGGAATTCATTTTCCCTAAACTTAGGCATATACTGCCCCTAACCATTTTACCTCATGATTTTCTTATGTATCCCGTAATTACTCCAATGAAAAATTCATTTCCATAGATTCAATTTGAATATCCCATAAATCGGTTGATTAAACCACACCACTTATGATCTTTGAATGAGAGAAATGGATGCTTGATCAGAAGCATCAAGAAATACAAATAGCATGCAAATGAACGATGAAACTTTATGGTTATAATTAATGATCAGAAGATTAAATTGTTAAGATATGAAACATAGCTCATGCCAGTGTTTGGAAATTCAAACTTTTTAAATTGAAAACTTTTCGAAACTTTCCGAATATATATAAAACTGGACAATTAAGAAACCCAAATCCCGTAAATAACTGGACAATTAAGTACCCACTTAAACAATCGCTGCCAATTTACTTTTTACGCCTCACAATCTTCAATGAAGTGCAAGGTTGAGCCTATGTTGTCCCTTTGTTCTGGAAACTAGGCACAAAGCACATAGCTGCTTTGGGATTCACCCTTTATGAGGACTCCTTTTTCAAAGCCATGCCAGTTTCCACTTCGGAGCGTGCATATATGAAGTTTCAAGGAGCACTGGAGCTTTGTTGACAACAATTGATGGACGTAGTGCACATTATCATCCAGCGTCTGCTCATTCTACATTCACCAAACAGCATGTGACCCGTGACCCCAGCAATCCTATGCATGGTCACATGTTTTTCTAAGAAAAATTTCAATCCCGCATGATTTATTAAGACATAAGAACTGATAGAGTGACGTTAGCTCATCATAGCACAAAAGCCCATTGTGTCGCGATCATACACGTGAAAATGTCAATATCACCAATAATTAAGCATATATTTTCTTTTATATATATGCGTCAAAAGAACGGTATTGTAATATTTAATTGAGCGAATAAGAATTTTCACGGATATGACAGTTGTACAAATGCAAATACAACCTAATAAATTTTGTACCTGGCATCACGTACAATGGTGATGGTGATGGTCTCTTTCTCTCTAAATAGCATCTAGGGTCTGAGCGTCAAAGTGATGGAGAGGCAGTGATAGAGTTCTCAGTGACTGTTCCACTTTAAGAGAATGGGCCTGCATATACCACTCCGGAAACAAAACGGACAATCCTAACAAAGTTTTACGAACTTCAAAAAGCCACCTTCTTTGGTTAGGAATCAGTCTCTCTCTCTCTCTCTCTCTCTCTCTCTCTCTCTCTCTCTCTCTCTCTCTCTGTGAATTCTGAAACCTTAACTGCAATTTTTCTTTGTTTTTTGCCATCAATTGACACTTTTACACTTATTATGATCACCATTTGTGTCCCTGGAAGAGCTTTTTTCGTATTTATCAATTAAACCCCACTATGCATGCATTACGTGCTCTTCACTCGTCTAGACAGACACACACCCCTAAAAAGTTTATTACTTCATTGCTTATCATCTTGTCTTGGGTGGACTCGACGACTCCACAACATTAGAGATAGCTCTACCTTAGCCAAAAGGGGAAGAGCTAGCTGCGGTTTCGAACTGTAGCCCAGCCAATACCTATTTTGGGGTGGTTTTGGAACTCTAATGTACTAAACTGAACTTGCCACTTGCAAAAGGATGCCCTTATTGATGAATTTAAGCAATTTTATAGATGAACAGTACGTGGGATGAAAAGTGAACGTGTCTACCTGCTTCAACACAAATGTGCAAGTGTTGTGATGGGGCTTGAACATGGTGTCATGGGCTATTTGACGACCTCGACCAATTATGTACACGTGTTTAGGTCGACCATTATATTGTTTCCTTATCGGTGGTCTAGTAGGGTTTTGGTATGGAATCTCGGGTTGTGTTTCGTGACTGTCACTTTAGGTTGTATACATCGATATACCGTAGTTTCTCCACGTTTAATGCATAATTCTAAGCCACTTTCCCTCGTAGATGCATGTAAAGTCTTGAAATTTTATTCCCTATTGTGTATTAAGGAAATAAGTGCTTGTGTCCTATGAAGGTTTTACACGTGGGAGCTTAACATAATATAATGAAAATGTTCTTTGGGAAGCCATAATGTTAAGAGATTAGACTCGCAATCATCATTTATTTGGAATTGATGATGGGGGGGGATTCTGAGCCATTTTAAGGGATATCGAAGTCTCTTTCGATCTTTTTTGGTGTTTTGAGAACTTGAGAGTTCTTAAGTCATATTAAGAGATATCAAACTAGGTCTCTTTGGCGTTTGAGACCTTGATAAAAAAGTTATTCTTCTTCGTGGGTCAAGTCAATTAGGTAAGTGTCATATTTCCTGACTTGAATTGGATTGGACACGTAAATTATGTTTTGTGCATAACTGTAATCTGATGGGTCTTAAGGTGTTGAATTACTTAGTTGATGGCCCCATTCACTCAATAGCGAGGCTGACCCATACACAGTTATTGCGAATTTTCAATGTACGACTGTGGACTTGAGTTATCGGATTGCAACAAAACCAAGATTACTTCATGCAATTTGTTATCGCTAATTAATTACGCTGGTATTTTGAGGATTTAAGGGCCAAGCATCTTATAGGAATGTATGAGGGTTTCTGATGGCCTAAATTCCTGTTTTCAGATTCGAGGCATTTTCAAAGTAGTGTGTCGTGACAGTCGTGTCTATGATTCTCATCCATTCACGTTTGACAGTGAAGAAGATAGCTCAATATTGCCGACATGCTAAAACCGACCCATCTATAGCTAACCATAATTTAGCCCCTGTCCATAAGCATGCTTCAACAAAGTCGGAAGAGAGAGAAAGAGAGAGAGAGAGAGAGAGAGAGAGAGAGACGTAGATCTTCTTATCTACCTGGTCTCATCACCTCATGATTCTCCCAACCACTCCAAGAGATGGCAAATGATGTGTCATTCGCTGTCAAACCCGCTCGATGTAATCTGTGGAATATCATTGTCTTATGGAAAGTTTAAGGCTTCCGATATGATTGCAACATGAAAGGTGTCGGTTGATCCTAGAAATGCGACAAGGCTACGCGGATCCCGAACGAGCTTTTTGTAATTCACCCTCATCCATATGATTACTAGTTTATACTGTGGTCATATTTAAAATGACAAAAAGTCTCAAACCGTCCATCTCATATGAAGGGCCAGAGGTCAACTTAGCTCGTAAGAATCACTCAAACTTTTTTTTTTAATTCCTATACAGGTGCATGTAGTGCTCACGGAAATCGAATTTCGAACTTGATACTCTTTGCTCCCCTAACCTCTTTATAGGTGGGTCAATAGAGGACGTGTGCCTAGCCACACGGAGAGAGAGAGAGAGCCAGGTTGGGGTTTTTAATAGGTGAGATTTGTTTGGACATCTATCTTCCGATCTTCTTTTGTCGATGCGTCTCTTCTAAACGAGATATCCTTCGTTGAAAATTTTGACAGCACTAAGATCGTTCTAGCAAGTCATCGATCCTATGTCACGTCCTTTATGCTTAAATGGTCGCAAAGTCTAAATTCGCGAACGAGCCCAGGACGAGTCTTTGGAGTGACTAGTCAATGAAGCTAAGTACATAGTTGCGCGAGCAAAATGAACCCCCAACGAGATTCCTTCCCGCAAACACAGACAAGTCCCCACACTAGATAGAGACGTGTTGGTGCATAGGTTTTAGGGTTTATGCACGAAGCGTAATCAATGACGACGATAAAAGAGAGAAAAAACATAAAGACAAAACAAAAGCAGTTTTCGTCGCTCTCTCTCTCTCTCTCTCTCTCTCTCTCTCTCTCTCTCAAGCTTTTGCCTTTCAGAGAGGAGGCGTGCGATAACTAGTCTTCTGCTTGGACCACGTTGATAACTTTTTCTTTTGATTTTAATGCTTCTCTTGACATCAACCTTTTCCACATGAAATGATGTTGGGGCTCTTTGATAATGAGACCCTTCCCACGTTTTTCCTTACTTGTGTTTCGAGGAAGCAAAGTTCAAGAAAATGATTAACATCCGGAACATGGCAAGAAAAATGGACCGCCCTACGATCAAGTGGGTCACGACGACGACGTCGACAATCAGACGATCGGATCCTCTGTCGTGACAGGAAGGAGAACAAAACGAGATGGAAAAGAAAAGGGGAATAGAAGCCGGACAGCAGCAGGAAAGAGAAGGAGGGGATCGAAAGAAAGAGAAAGAAAGGGAAAATCAGAACATAAACCTAAAGAAAAAGAGAGAGAGAGAGAAAGAGAAGAAAAGAGAGAAAAAGGGTCTATGCTCATTTATCTGTCCATCATCTACAAATAAAGCGTTTTACAGTGTCCTGCGATCTATGGCTTTTGCATAAATGTGACAGGGAGCATTCAACGACGGGCGGCAGATCCCAGGAAAACAAACCGCAATCGTAGAAAAAAAACTTGCAGAGAGGACGACAGCGACCACACGTCGATGGGGAAGGTGCGTCGACAATTCAATTTGTATTTAAACTCTGCCATGTAAATGGCCATAAGAAGAAGATCGAGGGGGGGTGGAGGAGGCGGCTTTTGCAGTGGGCGAGGGTGGGCCTGAAAGCGGAGGAATTTAATAATGCTGGGGATGCTAATTTCAATTTTGCAACAAATTCATTATGTTTGCTAAGGACAATCATGAACATCTGATTCGGTTCGTCTCGAATTTGGACATTAGAGACGATAATGTTTTTGCCCCATCAATTGAAGCACAGAGGAGGGTATATGAAGATCTCTCCCGATGAGATGACGAAAAAAATGTCGATTCTGGGTATTTCTTGTAATAGATGCCACCACCAGCGAACAATCACACAACCATACTTTCCATAGTTTTGTTATAACATGTACTTTAGTGAAATCCCACCAAATTTCGCTCGCGTCGAAGTGAGTGTATCTCACCTTTATGCCGAGATGTCAATTTATTTTTGAGGAAAATCTCAGACACTCCATGTTACCTTTAGCAAAATTCGATGGGCACAATGCTTTTAGGAATCTTCATGGGGCTATGAGAGGTGCCAATGATTAGTCATGTTTCTAGAAATTATTGGACCAAGCCTGCCTTGCATAAAATATTTTGCCAATCTCATGGATTGGATAAGAGCATAAATTCAAACTCGATAGATGATTTAATTCAAAACGCGTGCATTTTGATAGTGCTAGGAATTCTATGCCTTTATTGCGAAGCTAACCCATGAGGTGGTTTTATCCAAATTTTACTCATAGGACAATCGGTGTCCCAGAATATTACTCCGCAAGTTTTCTGAAGATAAAGTAATAGTGAATGTTACCATGACATAGAATATTACTAAAATAGCTATAACTTGATTAGATTAATATGTTTCCTAGGTTCAGCAAAGGAATCGAATGTAGTTCATTCAAGGCTCAAGATAGAATTAGTGGAAAGTGGACTCATAGCTCGTAGTGAAATCAAGACCGCTCGACATCGGAAGCTAATTTGCGGGTAAGCAGTGCTATCTGTCGTGTCGTGCTATGTCGGCATAAAATAAGTCCATATGATACCACTCCCTCATTTAATGTCAGGTACACCAATATAAAGCTAAGGTTGCCAAAATTCCCCCAACACATCACGCGTCTCTCTTTTCTTTATCACTCCACAGTCCCAAACCTATCGCTTTTCTTTTTGCGTAAACCCCACTCGCTTTTCAAAATTTTAGGGTGAAAGAAACTAGCCATTTATATAAAACACAAATCCCAGAACCGAATACCAAAGTAACATGGCAGGAAATTGTCAATGAGTGCATGAATATGGTATGTTTGTTCAAAAATAACCATTCGAAGCTTTTAGATTGGAAATCACGCGGAATGCACGGCGTCACTTTAGTATGCGGATACTTGTCCCCCTCCTTGGCATTACTCCATGATCATAGTGGTATCTAAATCACGCTCTTGAGAGCATGGGATTGCGACCACACGGCATGGACCATGAACATGAATTCCAAATGGACCATGAGAGAGGGAGAGGAGTGTTTTCGAGCCAAACCCTAGATCTTGCCCTCTGCCAGCTGCTCAAATTGACACGACGTGGTATATATTTACTCTCTTCTTCTTTTTTCCTTTCTTTTTGCTTTCCAAAGCTCTATTTTAGTTTATTTTCTGGCCTAAACTCCTGGACTTTTGATGCCATGACTACATAGATATGCCTCATCTTCAGTAGTGTGAAACGAGGTGTGGGCCTGTCTCGACCATGCAAGTTAGATCGAGGTCCCCAGGTTATGACTAGTCCTTTTCGCTCTCCCACCCCACATTTGCTCTAGTTTTGTCTGCGTGCGATTGTATGATCAGCCCTATTCGTACTTTCAATTTGGTCTCTCTCTCTCTCCTTTCCCCAATCGACAAAGATGTGACCTTAGCGACCTTCGCATTTACATCATTCTAACTAGAAATAAGTGGTCTCGATCTTACCATATTATGAAGGAGGGTTTTCTTTGGAGAAATGGGCTTTATATGATTAGCCTTGTTCACACTTTCAATTTGGTCTCTCTCTCTCTCTCTCGACTTACCGTACTACGAAACAGGGTTTTGTTTGGAGACATGAGCCATTGACACTTTCAATTTGGTGTCTCTCTCTCCTCTCTCTGGCCGTTCCTCGATCGATGAAGATGTGACCACATAAGCAACCTTTGCGTTTACATCGTTCCAACGAGGAACAAGTTGTCTCGATCTTACCATAATGGGCTTTCGAACAGTTTGTAAGAAGCCTGCTGTGCTTTAAGATTGAGAAAGTTACGTGGGCCTGTTCAAGAATAAGGTTTTGTTCAGACCAGGTTAGCCCATCTCTGCAGTCCTCTGACTAATTTAAGTAGCACGTTGCAATCCGGAGGCACGAGCTACCTTTATATAGTTTGGGCGGCATAAGAATCTTAATCTATGATGAAGAATCATATTGAAATCGACATTATTTAATAAGGTTGCGTTTTGTCTAGTGAGAACCTGATTGTTGATCCAAAGAAGCTAACATTGTACCACGCTGCATGTCGCACCCTTTCAAGCCTTTCAATTAATAATTAAAGTGTTAACAAAACTCGTCTCGTGGTGGCTTTATAATATTATACAGTGATTTACAAGATTTTTGCTGTAAAAGGACGCCAATTGATCACAACTTTATGCTCGTGTGTGTCGCAACCTACGCCTCGGGGGGAGGGAGTAGATTTAGGGGTATTGCTTAAAGGACGGGTCCATAGCCCATGATTAGGCGTGAGCTCTCCTAAGCTCATACCTCGCTTGACATTGGGGTATTTTAAAAGATTTTGCAAAAATGAGTCGTCACTAGCCTATTGAGGTCGGCTATAAACCAAGCAAGACATGGGAGTATACCTCGTTTCTTACGCAACCAGAGAATCTAGAGTCAGTGACTTGATTACACTAATTGACCAATTAATGCCCTTTCGATACCTAATTTTATTTATTTTAAAAGAAAAAATTTTTGTCAGGCAGTTTGAATTGATTTTATACCTATCCACTAACATGTGAGGTGATCATGCGAGTGTGCACTTATTAAAATACTAATTATAGGTACCAAGATTCTAATTGTTATAAAACTAGACACGTGCAATTAAACATAACAAGATATGCAAATTAAACATGCGATATAATTAATATACAAGCAAATAAAGACCTAATTATACTAAAATGGCAATACATAGCAATTCCTAACCAAATCCTTCAATTTTTGGATTTTTGAAATTTTTTATTAAAAATAATTTTTTTTTAATTTTTTTTTTAAATTTTAAAAAACTAAAATATAAAAATAAATTTTGGGGGCTGGACCGGGTTGGGTCCGGTTTGACCCGACTTGACTCGAGTCGGCCCAGTTGGCGCAAATTGGGTTCGGTCGGAGATCGGACCCAAGTTCATCCCGGTTGGGCTAGGCCCGACTGCCCATGGTCGAGCCTCCGTTCAACCTACCCAACTCAGGCTTGGGCCAAATCAACCTACCATCCCCGACGATTGCTTAGTCGTGACTAGGGGGTGCCAAAACGGCGTACGCTGGCGGTGGCGGCGCCTCGGGCAAGCGAGGGGGAATGGCCTAGCTTCCCTGGTCACGGCAGCGTCCCTTTGGCCACCAGCAGTCCCAAGGGGCCCTACGTGGAGGAGTTGGGGGGCGGAGTTCGCTCGGGCATTTAGGCGAGCAGGTGGGGGGCGCCGGCGAACTGAGAGCTTCGAGCTTGGCTAAGGCCCGAGCACGAGTCAAAATCGCTGAGGATGCATGCCGGGGCAACAACAAACACAGCACGTGATGGGTGGTGGCCAGAGCCCAATCGAAACAGTCAGGGGAAACTCTGGCCGGCTCGATTCTAAAAAAAAAGCACGCCAGATGCTTGATGAAATATCAACTTGAGTTCCGATGGGAATGTCGGCTCGGAGACACATTGGTGGTGGCGGTGGCGGCTCGGAGACACGTCGGTGGTGGTAGCAAAGACCTGGAGGCATGTCGATGGCAGTGGTGGCTCAGAGACGTGTCGCCTCTTCTCCCTACTTTCTCTCGGTTCTCTCTGGTCCTCTCTCTACCTGTATTGGTAGGTTGTGAGGGCTACGGTGGTGGTCGGCAGCTCACCGGCGGCAGCTGACGTTCTTGGGGCTTCCCGGCTCCTTCTCCAGCCTGTACCCCTCCCTTTCTCTCTCGTTTCCGTCTCCCTTCCTCTCGGTTTCTCTCCCTGTGTTTCTCCTTCGCTCCCCTTCTCTGTGTTCTCCCCCTACTCGCTATGCTCCTTTGTGGTTTTCTTCTCCTTGGCTGTACCCACGATCTCCTTACGATGCCAGCCCGCAACCCGCCCCGCCCCCTCGACCGCCATCTCTAGCCAAGCATCGCCCCGCCTCCAGCTGTTCCCCCTGCTCTCCTCTGCTGTTATGATTTTCTCCTTTTTTTGTAGGCGCGTGAGGAAGGACTACAGGAGGAAGATGACCAACTGGTGGGCCACGCCCAAGCCCGCACGGGGGAAGAAGAAAGAGAGGCGGGCTCGGCCCAGGTCGGATCCGGCCTGACCTAGCCTCTCTCGTTCGTTTTTCTTTTTATTTAAATTTTTTGTAAATTTTTTTGATAAATTTTAAAACTAGTGACGCAAATGCTCTTAATGTCTATATGTGATGCAATTTTAATGAAAATTTTTTTGTTAAGGGGTTAAAAATTAATCCCTAATTTTTCAATACAATTAATAAACACTTAAACAAATTACCCAAAATTTAGGTGTCAACAACTGCTCCTGTTTGAATGGGAGCTCGAAGAGATTTCTTTAAAAAATGAGAGACACCTAAATTTTGTCCATGGATGATAACAATCAGGGGCTGCCGATGAGAAAAGGGGATGAAGGGATAACATTACTTTATAAGAAAATGGCATTTGATCGAGATGGGAAAGTCTTATTATGTGGTAACTAGTTCCAATTGGAAGGGGGGTCTCACCATGTAAAAACAGGTTTCGACTTAATATGATAGTCTCATCGTGTACAAACGGGTTTTGACCGAGTATAATAGTCTCACCGTATATAAACGGGTTTCAACTGGGAGAAAGATCTCACTGTGTACAAACAGGTTTCGACCGAGTATGATAGTCTCACCGTGTACAAACGGATTTCGACTGAAAGAAATGTCTCACTGTGTACAAACGAGTTTCGATCGGATGTGGACAAGCATGGTTTACGGATGGACCCGCAAGTCATGTGGTTTAAGAAAAGCCACCAACCCCGTGGTTTTAAGGATAAACCCACCAATCTTGTGGTTTAAGGATGACCTACAACCCGTGTGGTTTAGGAAAAGCAACCAACCCCGTGGTTTAAGGATAAACCCACTAACCTTGGAAATGGCATGGTTTAAGACTAACCGTGAACCTTTGGAAATGGCATGGTTTAAGGCTAATCATGAATCTTGTAAATGACATGGTTTAAGGTTGACCATGAATCTTTGGAGATGGCATGGTTTAAGGCTGACCATGAACCTTTGGTTTTTAGGGAAGCACCTGTTAATCTCTTGAAAACTGCATGGCTTCACTGAGGAATCCTGTCAAACTCAACTTGAGCAAATGTCATTAGAGACGTCATCGAGAGACATATTGGCAATATTGCATCATTAATTGAACAAGATAATCAAGCTAAGTTTGACTACTTTAGAAGAACATTCGATTGGCGCAAAACTGTCATCTTGCTCGGGGATATATCATTAATCATCAAATTCTCCGAGAGCCAAGTTCTTATTAGAATGGCTACGACTCGTGAAAAATGCTTATTAAGCATGCCAAATTAAAGCTTCTTAGTCAGAAAGGGTTTCTCACACACTCTTGATAAAATGACTGCTTGATACCATCTATTCGTGTGTATAGTAACTGATTGCTGAGGGTATCTCACATAACCCATGTCAAAGGCTTTCAAAAAAAATTGTGATGAGCACAATCTGATTAATCAAAAAGGTCTTTTGAAAGGACCGCAATATAGGCTCGGTTAGGGCTTACACAAAGGAATTATTGCTTTGAGGCCAATAAAGAAACATTTGTCGCTATCTGCATTGAGTTTACAAGTCGAGAATTTGGAAGATAAGACAAGATAGAATTACCTCAACTCCGTTAAGCAGTAGCTTCTTTGTGGCATTCTCATTTTCACTTAAACCATCCCAATCAGAAGAGACTTCGGAAGAGGGTTGTAAGGTTGGCTCAGGAGAGGCTCGAAAGGCTTAAAATTTTCAAGAGGGTTTTTAAAGAGTCAGTGATCATCATGGCATTGTTACCAGGTTACTCGATCTTTTGAAATCATTTGGCTTTTGAAACACAGCACATCTCGAAAGTCCCTTGACTAATCATTTCTGCATGGGAGCTTTGCTCATTTTTCTAATTTCCTTTGCACTTACGATAATTTTTTTACGCAAGTACTTGGACTTTGATAATTTTTCTTTCGCATAAGATGCAGCCTTTCAACTCTTTTCTTGATGGGCATTGGCCTTGTTTTTACCGGGCACACTGCTTTTTCATGCCCCAAAATTTGTCAAACTTTTCACTCTTTGAACGTTTGTAGCTCTTATGATTTTCGAGATGCTTTTCACATTTTCTCGTGATTATCAATTGTATTTGGTCAATTCCTTATGCCTTGTCTTAGTGAAGGGAGATGATCACCGCTTAGGGTTCAGAATTGAATAATCGGCCCAAATTGGTTAAAGCAATGGGTATCACTGTTTATGTAGAGAAGGAAATACTCTTCTTCACATTGGGATGAGTCAAGCTCTAATGAGAATTCCTTTGAAGCTATCACCAGAAGATTGATGTAAGTGAAAGTAATAGGATCTTTCTCAATCTTTCGTTTTACAACACGACCATAACCTCCTATACTGCTCCAATGTAGGGTTGTTCTTGACAGGGGTACTTTGAATGATCATCTTTATTTGGCCCAAAGGGGTAGCAAGATGTTAGCTCGGTGCTTGGGATTGATGAAGGAAATGCCTTTATCATCTCGATCTTTGTGCTCAATGCGAATGAATTATTCATCCTAAGAGAAGGTTGCTTTTCACTCAACTTTCAAAAGTGTTTGAAGGACGTGTTTGGAAATGACTTACCTTTCTTCATCCTAAGCACTTTTTGTTTGGCATGATTAACATTCCATTTCAGTTTTGTCAAAATCACTCATATGAAATTCCCCTCACGGAGACACAGTTAACAACAACTGAATCGAGAACATGCAAGACCCCAGGCGCTTTGCTTTTCATTCATTCATCTCTTTCATCATTTTCAATTTTTTTTTAAATTATTATAGCAGGAAAAGGAATACCTGACTGCCTCTGCAGAGGTTGGGTAGCCATTTGAATTGACTTTTCAGGGGCAACGGTCAACGTCTTCCATTCTGTTGTAACTTCATCAAGTTGGTTAGATACCTTAAATACAAATAAGTATGCATGTATGCGATGTATGAATGATATGCATGATTCTATGTGACTCGGATTATGCACGAAATGGCTCCACGACCTTGATTTCATTCATGGGAAATATTTCTTGACAGCATCAGCATTTACTGGCTTAAACAGCTCACGACTGTCCATTTCAACTAAAACCATAGCACCACCCAGGAGGATCTTCTTAACGACATAAGGTCCTTCATAGTTCGGGGTGAACTTGCCATGAGGATCAGGGATGATTGGCAGCACTTTCCTTAGCACCAAGTCATTGACCTCAAAGTGCCTAGTATGAACCTTTCAATTGAAAGCCTTCGCGACCTGTTTCTGATAGCATTGACCATGACATATAGCTTTCAGCCTCTTCCCATCAATCATGTTTAGTTGCTCATGCCTTTGCTGTATCCATTCGGCTTCATCGAGCTTCGACTGAGAAATGACCCTTAATGAGGGAATCTTAACCTCTACAAGCAAGACAGCCTCCATTCCATATACTAACGAAAAAGGAGTTGCCCCTGTGGAGGTGCGAATAGATGTTCGGTATGCCATCAATGCATAATGAAGCCTTTCGTGCCAATCACGATAATTTTCAGCTGTCTTTGCCAGGATCTTCTTTATGTTCTTGTTTGCTGCTTCAACTGCCCCATTCATTTGAGGATGGTATGGTGATGAGTTCAAATGTCGGACTCGAAACTCATCAAGCAAGTCATCTATGACCTTATTGTTTAAGTTGGATCCATTGTTAGTGATAATCGCCTCCGGCACACCATAACGAGCAATAATATCGCGACGAATGAACTTGGCCACATTCTTGGCAGTGACATTGACATACGAGTTGGCTTTAATCCACTTTGTAAAGTAGTCGATTGCCACTAAGATGAATCGATGTCCATTTGATGCCTTGGAATTGATGGGCCCGATTACATCAATTCCCCACATAAAGAAGGGCCAAGATTGAGACATTTGGTGAAGCTCATTTGGTGGAGCGTTTATCTTATCCCCATAAATTTGGCATTGGTGACAATATCGCATGTGTTGAATGTAGTAAGATTCCATGGTCAGCCAGTAGTAACCGAGTCACATGATCTTTCTCGCTATAAGGTGACCATTCATGTGGGGGCCACACTCTCATTCATGTATTTTCTTCATCAAACGATTGTCTTCCTTGGCATCGACGCATCTTAGTAACGTCGAGTCAAAGGATCTCTTGTAAAGCGCACCTCCATTGACGAAAAATTTCGATGCCAACTTTGTCAGATATTTTCTGTCCGATGCGTCACTCTCTTGGGGAAACTCATTTAAAGATAATCTAAGATGTCACGATACCATGGCTCTCCATCAAGCTCCTCTTCAATTATCATACAATAAGCCGGGCGTCTAAGAATTTCAATTCTCAACGGTTCAATGTCCATGCCTCCAGCTACTCGCAACATTGAAGACAAGATAGCCAAGGCATCAGCGAACTGATTTTGGGACCTAGGTAAGTATTCGAATGATATTTCTTGGAATTCCTCCGTTAACTCCCCTAGGAACTCATGATATGGAATCAATTTAGAATCCCATGTTTGCCATTCACCTTCAGTCTATAAATGATAAGGGCCGAATCACCATAAACATGCAGCTTCTGGATCTTCATATCAATGGTAGCCTAGAGGCCGAGAATGCATGCTTTGTATTCAACGATGTTATTCGTACAAGGGAATGTCAATTTAGCGGTGACAAGGGAGTGTTGTCCATTTAGGGAAATAAGGACTGCCCTAGTACTAGACTCAACTAAGTTAACTGCACCATGAAAGTATATCATCCATTTGTCGCTTGATACAAGTAAAATCTGCTCCTCTGCATCACTATTCTCATCAGATGCTCCAGACCCCTTAGAACTTTCTGTTAACATGCTTGCTATGGCGCGACCTTTAACGGACTTCCGTCCCAAGCTCTGAACGTCGAACTCTGAAATTAATATTTGCCACTTAGCCAACTTGCCCACCAATGCCGGCTTCTCTAAGAAGTACCTAATGGGATCATTTTCGATCACCAGTAAGATTCGGTGATGAAGCGTGTATTGCCACAGCCTGTGCAAGACCCAAATCAAAGCCACGCAAGTTTTCTCAACTTATGTGTAGTTCATCTCGAATATGGTGAACTTCTTGCTCAAGTAGTATATCACGTATTCTCTCCCGTCATTTGGTCTTTTCTGTGCCAACATGGCTTTCAATGATTCGTCATGTATGATTAAGTACAAAATCAGGGGAATTTTAGGGAGAGGGGGCACTAGGATTGGTGAGTGAGTGAGATAGTGTTTTTATCTTCTTGAAGGCACTCTAGCACTCAGCATCCCACTCAATCTTTGCATTTTTTTTAGAAGCTTGAAAAATGGCTTTGTTGTTTCAAACAACCGACGGATGAACCTCGCCACATAATTGAGTCGTCCCATCAGGCCGCGGACTTCCCTGGTGGTAGTCATGGGTCATAAATCACAGATAACCTTAACCTTTGACGGATCGATCTCTATATCCTTACTACTGACCATGAACCCTAATAGCTTCCCAAATTTCACTCCAAAAACGCATTTTGCAGGATTGAGGCATAGCTTGAATTTCCAAAGATGTTCAAACAGTTTCCGCAAGACCTCAACATGGTCCTCGTCTCGTTTTGATTTCGCAATCATATCATCCACATATACTTCGATCTCTTTGTGCATCATGTCATGAAATAACGTGACCATGGCCCTTTGATACATTGCCCCAGCATTCTTTAGATCGAAAGGTATCACTTTGTAGCAGAAAGTTCCCCAAGGAGTTATGAATGATGTTTTGCTCCTATCTTCCTCCTTCATACAGATTTGGTTTTATCCGCAAAAATCATCCATGAAGAAGAATAACTCAAATCCCGCCGTACTATCAACTAAGACATCAACATGCAGGAATGGGAAGTCGTCCTTCGGGCTAGCTCGATTTAGGTCACGATAATCTACACACACCCTGACCCGCCCATCCTTTTTCATGACAGGTACAATGTTTGCTATCCAATCGAAGTAGTGTAACACTTCCATGAAATCCACTTTTAACAACTTCATGACTTCCTCCTCAATTTTCTTGGATAACTCTAGCTTCGTTCTTTTAAGCCTCTGCTTTTTAGGTGGCACATTAGGATCGGTTGGGAGGGCATGTTCTACAATATCAAGAACTAACCCCGGCATATCAGCATAAGTCCAGGCAAATATATCTTGATATTCTTTCAGGAGATTAATCATTCGTTCCGCTTCTAACTTCGAGAGACATGCCCCGATCTTTATTTCCTTGACGTTCTGTGTATCGCCCAAATTTTTGGTGACTGTTTGTTCTTTTGTTAGCGGTTTTGATCCCTCATGTCTATTCCAATCACGCCCAATCCCTTTCTGATCATCATCGGCATCAGATTCTAAAAGATGTCCCTCATGTGAATCCGAGTCACATGAATCTTTGTTATGATTATGCATAATGTAATGCTTTGAAGGGTCGGTGATGCTTCTAGAAGATTCAGCCTCCTCGCAATTTAGGATGGTGCCTACAATATTCTCCTCAAACATCTCAGTTATACCGTCAATAGCTCTGTCTTCTTCCATCCACATCTTCGGGGGTCCCGAGAATGTTTCTTTTAGTGGAGGAGGAAAGACACCTTGGCAACTTCTATCTTTTATAACTCAACTTCCGCAGTCATCTCGGCCTCCGCGTTCACCTTGACCTCCTTGGGTGCCTCGACCTCTACATTCATTGCGGCCTTCTCTATTGCCACAGCCCCCATGCTCTTCGACAAACCTTAAGCCTTTTCTCCTTAGAACTCTTCGAGCCTCGTTAAGCTTCTGAATCCCTTGTCCATGCAACCTTAGACCACCTCTAAGGTTGTACCCATTCACTAGCATAATCTTCCCTACCGCTAGGGCCGGCTTGAATAATTTAGGAATGCCCATAGGAATGTGGATCATAGACACCAGCTCGAGAGTTTGAAAGATTGATTCTTCCTTGCACTCAGGCTCCACGTATGGGATCGCCGTTTCATGGTACACCTTGAAGTCTGTTTCCCAGTGCACAGTCATGAATCTATTGCCGACCACAAATCGTACCTTTTGGTGGAGGCTAGAAGGAATAGCATTTGCCGTGTGGATCCATGGTCTTCCCAACAGAAAGTTGAAAGCAATTGGTATATCTAAGACTTAGAATGGTACTAAGAAAAGCACAAAACCGATAAGTAGTTCCAACTCGATTTCTCCTAACACCTCTTTCCTAATCCCATCAAACGCGCACACAATGGACTTAGTTAGACCTATTTTTTCCATCTCAACACCTAAGCGGTGGAGTGTAGCTAATGGATATATATTCAGTGCATAGCCATTGTCAATCAACACCCTAGAGACAACGGTGCTATTGTGCTTCACTGAAATGTGTAGAGCCTTTATGTGATCACCACTATCAACAGTGAGGTCTTCATCAGTGAAGGAGATATGACCCTTCAGTAGGATGGTCCCCACGAACTCTTATAGCTGGATGTCATCGATTGTTTCAGGGACATGTAAATTGTTAAGGATCTTCAACAAAGCGTTTCTATGCTTTTCAGAGAATTGAATTAGCTCCAGGATGGAGAATTGGGCCGGCATTTTCCGCAGTTGATTTACTACGTTGAATTTGCTCATTTTCACCATGGCTAGGAATTGCCTCGCGTCTTCCTCCGTTACGGCTTTCTTTTTGGTTCCCTTGGCAGGCACATAGCAACAACCTGATCAAGTGACGGCATCTACTTCTTTTGTCCCATAATCCCAAGGTACTGCTTTAGTGTTGAATTCCAAGGGAGGTTCTAGCATTATCACCTCATCCTTTCCTTGAGGTGGTAGTTCGATCACGACTAGTGTCAAGCTTTCCTCCAGGATTTTGATCGCTGATAATTCTTCGACCATAAGGTCAATCATCATTGACTCAATGGTTTCCATTTCGTCATCACTAGTGTGATCTTCATTGGGCAATTCTATCACCACCGGGGTAATTGAGATAAGTATACTAATGGTGCCATAAGTTGTGTACGGCGCTCACTTTGGTGCCAAAAGTTTCCGTCGGATCATTTAAGTGCCAAAAAATTTGAAAAACGCTCACTTTGGTGCCAACGCCGATTTGATCGGCCAGAAATCTGACGTGGCCTTATTTTTATTAATTTCTTATGCTGATGTGGCTCGCCGGAGTTTCCATTGGATCACTTAGGCCTTCAAATGACGTCGTTTTAGCATCCTAACACCAAAACGACGCCATTTTGTGTCTTTCTCCCAAATTCAAAACCCTAAATCCCCAAACGACGCCGTTTTGTGTCGTCTTCTTCCCTGAACAGATCCAGCAACACCAACAGCGCCGAACCAACAACACCAGCAGCGCAGAACCAGCAACACTAGTAATTTTCCAGAAAAGAAACCATGCATTCGCCTCTGCCCTCCCCTAGTAGTTTTCCCTCATTTTCAATCACCTTATTAACCTTTCAAATCCCCAAATCTCAACCCCACCACCACTTTTTCCCAAGGAATATCGTTGGGTGCAGAGGAAACACGAGCTCGAAGAATCTCCAGAAGCATGAGCGATCCAGCCAATGGTAACTACGAAGATTTGGAACGCCACGGATGTTGTTGGCAAAGCCAGCTGCTACGAAGGCGGCGGCCGTGGCCCCGCCATCCCCTCCTTCGCCCTCATCGTCGACACCTCCCTCTCTCTCGGGATTTTCTGTTCGTTTTTTTTTTTTTGTCTTGCTGTGGTAAGCAACTACGATGGAGGTCGAGGGATGGCGGTTGAGCGATGGTGGCCAAGGGATGGCGGCCAAGTGACGGTGGCCAAAGGACGGCGGCCGAGCGACGGTGGACAAGCAATGGCGCACAAAAAAACCCTAATTTCAATTTCCAAATAAAATTAAAAAAACGGCGTCGTTTTTGTGAGGCTATCCACGTAGGATGGCAAAACGACGTCGTTTTCTTAAGGAAGACGGAAAATGACGTCGTTTAAAAGGCTTCTCGATTTTTGTTTTTAAATATAAAAGCCACGTAATCATTTTGGCCGGAATCTGTCGTCGGTGGCACCAAAGTGATCATTTTTCCTCCGATTTGGCACTTAAATGATCCGGCGGAAACTTTTGGCACCAAAGTGAGCGCCGTACACAACTTATGGCACCATTAATGTACTTATCCCCGGGGTAATCATAGTGACCATCCCCTCCTCGCGTGGCATCGAGTCATCCATGCCCCCCATTCGTCAAGAACGATGTCCTTGGGATCATTAAAGAAACTCGAGGCAGGCGAATATTTCACATAGTAGTCATACTTTCCGCTTGGTTGACCCAACGTATCGAACATTTCACCTTCGTCACGCATCTTCTCTAGGAGGTCACGGTTCCAAAAGGTTCTTTTAACATCTATTCTCGAGATGTTTTCTATGACAATTTGTTCATCCTCCTTTAGGATAAGAGGCGAGTTTTCTCCACTTCACGGTCGCAAGTGGTATTGCGAGATGATAAGCTAATCACGAATGGTGCCATCACGGGTAGTGGTCCTTCTTCTCCATTAACATTTCGAATTACCCTAATGCCTATCATTTTGCAGATACATTCTAATTTTTCATCCATAGTTATGTCCTCCCCTCTTTCATAGTGCCCAGCTAGCTCGAGGGCCTCATACAACTTAGAGACATCCACCACAAGAGGTCGCTCACTCGGTTGCACTTCCCCAATAATCATATTCACTCCTTCGGCATAATCGGACAGGGGGTTTTGTTGCACATTAGGTGTAGCTTCTTTGAATGTCAACTTTCCTTTATTCAATAGGTGCTAAACTCTCCATTTCAGTGTGTGGCAATCATCGACGTCATGCCCTATTTCTCCCATGTGGTATTCACATGCCTTGGTCACATCGAACCTCGGGAATCTTGAGAGATTGTCTCTAGGCACTTCCTTGGCTACCAATGTCTTTTCAAGAAGGATAGGTAACAATTTTAATAAAGGTCAGGGTAGAGGTGTGAATTCCCTTCGGGGGAACTTCTTGCTTCCGTCAAATCTCTGCGACACGTTTCCTTGCATTGCTTTAGGCTTTTATGAAGGCATCGACACTAATTTAGGTGCAGATGGCTCTTGGATAAACACCACCTCGACTGTCGTCTCTTTGTCCTTCCTTGTTGGGAAGTTTTTGCTATTCCTAGTAGATATTCTTCCATCAACTATCGCCCATTCAACCCCTTCACCAACCTCTACCAGCTGTGAAAATGTTTGACACCCAGAGTACACTAATCTCTGGAAATAGTCAGATGGCAAAGTCTTTAAGAAGAGCTGCCTCATTTCTTTCTCACTCAGTGGAGGCTTCACTTGTGATGCCATCATTCTCCACCTCTGGGTGAACACTTTAAATGATTCATTCCTCCTATTTTTCATCCGAACCAGCTCTTTTCTTGTAGGGACAATCTCAAAGTTGAATTTATATTGTTGTAAAAACTCGTCAGCGAGGTCTTCCCATCCAGTGAGCTCTTCAACATCCAATGCAATAAACCACAACAAGGCAGGGCCATCTAAGCTATCTTGGAATGTATGTATGAGGAGGGGGACATTGTCGGAGTAACGAGCCATCTTCCTCAAGTAGTATTTGAGGTGAGTTTTAGGGCAGTTGGTGCCATAAATTTTCTCGTGAATTCTAGCTCTTTGAAAGTCTCGGGTACTTTCACTTTAACATATGTGGTTAGCTTGTGCACTCTTTTCATCTCATATCCTTGAATGACACAGTCGCTCCTCCTTTTTGGCCAAGCGTCTTGCACTTTCGGCAAATCCTTCTTTTGGATGAAAATCCAGATTGACGATTACGGGCGTAATAGAAGGGGCTTCCTCAGAAGCACCTTTTTTAACAGGATCGATGACATGTGGCTCTCCAGCTAAGGGTGGAGTGTATCCCGACAAAACGGGAGTAGAGGTTCCTGCTATGGCCGTGACCGAAGGCTCACTGATTTTTTGACTTATCTAGAACATCAAGGCAGTAAGTTGAGCCAACCGGTTCTCCATGTTGGCCACGTGTATGCTAACATCCTTATTTCCATCCCAGCCTTTGCATGAGTACGAATTGGAGATCTCCTCTTAGCCGTGTTGACAATTGGACGAAAGTAGACAACCTGTTAGTACCTGAGTAAGGATAGATAAGCATATATAAGCATAGAGTAATGATTAGGCAGTCAGCCCATGACAGAGATCTAATCGCCCCAAATTGTTCGTTTCATTAAAAGCAATGTTGCTACATAATGCAAGAAAAGATACGAGGGAGAACCCTTAAACAATGAAGCTATTCTGAAGACGGAAAGACATGACTCTTAACTCCCGACATTGCGACACGAGACAAATTCTTTAACATTATAATGTATGTGGGCATGGTCCCACTACATGTCGCACTTGACTCAATCTAACTAATGAGGACAGCTTCCGCTTGTGGTAGCCCCACTAACTTGGGTCAACTTCGAGGCACGCTCCTCAGCTTCCTCGAGCTTCCTTTTGAGGCGCTTGATCTCAGCTCGGTGGGTGATCTTTAATGGCACGTCGGGAATTTTTGGGCATAGGCTCTTTGGGATATTGTGCCTAAGGATGTACTCCATCGAGGCATAATAGGTTTTCTCTTGCCCTTCCAACTCCTCTTTAGGCCATATCAGCTTCCGAGGGTGGCACATATGTCACATCGACTTGACTAGCACAACGGAGTCTTCGTGATCTTAGCATCCATTGAGGAAGTCTATCCTGAGCGGGTCTTCTTAAATAACTGGTGGAAGCTATTGAACTTCTTGGAACTGTTGAGCGACTCGAGTCAGATAATATTCAGTGACTCCAGTAATTCCTAGCAAAGGAATAGGTCCAGTAAGCCCACACATGAACCGCGCTTCTCGAACTTGGAGCCATTTGGCATGCTATTAGAAATCTTCAGGTCTAGGGTTGGTCATGAAAACTAGCCACTCAGAATAATGATAATTAAGGGTAAACGTTTTCCTATCTTTAAACTTCAGGATAGGGTGGCTAGAGTCAGAAATGTCATTCATGGTCATCAAGCTACCAAACCCTTTAACGTGAGAGAAGAACCAAATTTGTAAAAGTTCAGGAGGAGCATGAAAAACTTTGTTTTTGTTTTCTTTAAAGCGGGTAAGAGAAAGAAAAGTTTCAGTCAGGACGGCATTAACAAAACTCATTCCCATACACACCTCACGAACTACTCATGCCATGGAGGGGTTAATAGTATTCCTATAATATGAGAATATCACGAACCCGAAAAAAGCTAATAGGAAGATCCTACTCTTTTGGAAAGATGGGGCGTTCTAAAAAAGCTTATTTAGGAATGAAAATGGGCAGGCTTTGCGATTGACTTTCAAAACCTCTCTCACGTCCTCTCCCTTAATTTTAAGGAACTCAGATATGGTCAATGTGTGTTCAGTCCCTACAAGCGGGCTAACTAATTCCGACACTAAGGGCTTCCCAATGGCAATGCCATATTCCTCCAAGGTGGGAGTGAGCTCGTGGTCACCGAATATGAACGTGCAAGTCTCGGGACACCAAACATGCGCCAATGCTCGTACAACACCATAATGAGTTTCTATTTCCAAGAGGGGAAGTAGTCGTCCGACATAAGATCGCACCTAATCATGGCTAGTCGGGTCTAGTCTATCCCACCATGTGAGGATCTCGGCTTTCGGGGCGGCAATGATGCGAAGCTCGGGTACCCCCATCGTATACTACTCACAATTACGACCAACCTAATTTTCCATGAACCAACTAAAAAGGAAAACGAATAAGGAAATTGCGAAAAAAAAAAAAAGAATTCGAAAATCTTACCCTACTCATTGAATAGCAAAGCCAATGATATAGACATATGCTTGGACGGTGGTTTGATTTCTACTTTAAACGGCTCAAAATGAAGCCATGGAATCACCGGACTGAACCAGTAAGGTCGCGGCTAGGTTGGGTTACCCATAACTCTGGCTTCGTCAAAGAACTGACCCGTGTCACGTGGTTGTAAACTAGGGTGGGACCTTCGACATTAGGAAGGAAATTTTGAGATTAAGATAGGCAACTCGTATTACATGGTTGTAGTCGGAGTGGTATCTACCTCAACACCATCCTAGGTGATCTTATACGGCCCAGGTCCAACGACTAATAGTGTGTGCTACGGTGTAGTGCAATGCAGGGGACACATGCATGACAATTTATAAGCAATCAACACTTCATGCGTAAATAAACCATTCATTCCTACACTCCCTAAAAAACAAGGGTTAGCAATCACTTCCCTTATACCTCCCATTCAACATGAACATTAAACAACCCACTTGTTAGGAATGCACTTTGGATCCTCACTACCAAACAATAATATTTCTAAACAAGATTAATTTCGGCCTAAATCCTCTAAGGTCTAAAACCAGTCTCCATCGAAGTCGCCAAGCTGTCGCAACCTACCCCTCGGGGGGAGGGAGTAGATTTAGGGGTATTGTCTAAAGGATGGGTCCATGGCCCATGATTAGGCGTGGGCTCTCCTAAGCCCATACCTCGCATGACATTAAGGTATTTTAAAAGATTTTGCAAAAAAGAGTTGCCACTAGCCTATTGAGGTCAGCTAGAAATCAACGAGGCATGGGAGTATACCTTGCTTCCTACGCAACAAGAGAATCTAGGGTCGGGGACTTGATTACACTAATTGACTAATTAGTGCCCTTTCAGTACCTAATCTTGTTCATTTTAAAAGAAAATATTTTTGTCAAGTAATTTGTATTGATTTTATACCTATCTACTAACATGTGAGGTGATCATGCGGATGCGCACTCATTAAAATACTAATTATAGCTATCAAGATCCTAATTGTCATAAAACTAAACACATGCAATTAAACATAACAAGATATGCAAAC
Source organism: Eucalyptus microcorys (assembly GCA_014182515.1). Taxonomy (NCBI): domain Eukaryota; kingdom Viridiplantae; phylum Streptophyta; class Magnoliopsida; order Myrtales; family Myrtaceae; genus Eucalyptus; species Eucalyptus microcorys. The sequence continues at coordinate 8,274,437 of CM024566.1, forward strand.
TAAACATGTGATATAATCGATATACAAGCAAATAAAGGCCTAATTACACTAAAATGGCAATACATAGCAATTCTTAACCGAACCCTTCAATTTTTGGATTTTTGAATTTTTTTTAAAATTTATTTTAAATATTTTTTTTTTATAAAAAAATAAATAAAATTTTTGGGGGTCGAACCGGATCTAGTCCTGTCTGACTCGACCCGGGTTCGGCCTGGTTGGGCTAGGCCCGACCGCCCATGGTCGGGCCTCCGTTCAGCCTGACTTGGGCCCAATTGATAGGCCCAAGCGAGATCAAAGGCCAAGTGGGCCAGATCACAGATGTGGCCCAACTCAGCCTGTCGTCCCTGGCCGCAATTGCTCAGTCGCGACCAGGGGGTGCTAGCCGAAGGCATACGCCGGCAACGGCGGCGCGCCTCGGGCAAGCGGGGGGAACGACTTGGCTTCCTTGGTTGCGGTGGCATCCCTTCGGCCACTAGCGGTCCCAAGGGGCCCTACGCGGAGGAGTTGGGGGGCGAAGTTCGCTCGGGCATTTAGGCAAGCAAGTGGAGGGCACCGGCAAACCAAGAGCTTCGAGCTCGACCGAGGCCCAAGCACGAGTCAAAATTGCTGAGGATGCACGCTAGAGCAGCAGCAAACATAGCACGGGATGGGTGGTGGCTAGAGCCCACCCGAAACGATTAGGGGAAACTCCGGCTGGCTCGATTCTAAAAAAAACGCACACCAGATGCTTGATGAAATACCAACCTAAGTTCCGGTGGCAATGGACACGTCGGTGGTGATGTCGTCGATGGTGGCGGTGGTGGCTCGGAGACGCATCGCCTCTTCTCCCTGCTCTCTCCTGATTCTCTCTGGTCCTCTCTCTACCTGTATTGCTGGGTTGCGAGGGCTATGGCGGCGGTCGCAGCTCCCTTTCTTCTCCTTCTCCGTATACCCCTCCCTTTCTCTCTCCTTTCCGTCTCCCTCCCTCTCGGTTTCTCTTCCTATGTTTCTCCTTCACTCCCCTTCTTTGTGTTCTCCCCCCTGCTCGTTGTGCTCCTCTATGGTTTTCTTCTCCTCGGCTATACTTGCGATCTCCCTACGATGCCAGCTGCAACCTGCCGGCTTGCTCCCCTGATCGCCAGCTCTAGCCGAGCATTGCCCCTACCTCCGGCTATTCCCCTGCTCCCCTCTGCTGTTCTGTTTTTCTCCCTTTTTGCAAGCGCGCGAGGAAGGACTGCAGGAGGAAGACGACTAATTGGTGGGCCGCGCCCAGGCCTGCGCGGGGAAGAAGAAAGAGAGGTGGGCTGGGCTAAGGTCAGATCCAGCCCGACTCGTCCTCGCCTCTCATTCGGTTTTTTGTTTTTTTTTTAATGTGTTTATTTTTTTTTTTTTGTAGATTTTTCGATAAATTTTAAAAATAGTGACGCAAATGCTCCTAATGTCTATATGTGATGCAATTTTAATGAAAATTTTTTGTTAAGGGGTTGGAAATTAATCCCTAATTTTCCAATGCAATTAATAAACAATTAAACAAATCGCCCAAAATTTAGGTGTCAACGGTGTGTACATAGAGTCACGGGCATCATAGTTTTTTATGTTACTCGCTACGATTAATTCTATTTCTAATCAAGTAGTTGAGGGCCCGAATAATAACCATTATGATTAGAAATTGATTTTTGGAACATAAATAGATTTTTCTATTTCTATTTTTAGATGAGTTTCTAAGTAAAAATACGTATTTGATAACAACATAAAATTTATATTCCCAAGATAGAATTTTGTTTGATAACGATATAAAATTTCTCTCTCCCCAACGGCGGTGGACTACAAGGGTAGCTGGTGGCAACCGTCGGTGGTGGCAAAAAATGGTGGTGGTGACCAATGGCGGTGAGTGGGCGGTTGGCTAGTAGCAAAGATGAACGCTAAGAAGAATTTTTATTTCTTATTTCTATTCTAGAAATAGACTATTTCTCATTTAGGTTTCAAACTTATTTTTGGACTAAAATTTATTCTAGAAATAGAAAAATGAAATTGTATTATTACATGGATTTTTGTTCCCGAAATAAGTCTAAAACATAAATAAAGTGGTTATCATGTGCTTTAATATTTCATTTCGTTATTCTTTTTTTTTAATCTTTATCAATATTAAAAGCCAATTGCAAAAGATAAGTACTTAAGTTTTTTTTTTTTTTTTGTCTAGGTGGATGTAACAAGTTATATGGCTTTCAACTCAATTCCAAACTTTTTAATTCTTTCAATTTAATCCTAATTTTTTAAATAATTTTTTAATGTAGTCATTTCAATCAATTTTGACTTGAAAATGCTAATGTATCATTTGGACATTGCCGGTTGTCCTACAAGGCACAATCGACCATATGATATGGACAATTTTAAACAAAATAGTGTAATTTTGTTTATTTTTTTTTTTAACTTTCTACATTTTTTTCCTTTTTTTCTTTTGTAAGCCTCTTAGGGAAAACTTGAGGTATTTGGCAAATTTTTTGGGATCCCTTTGGTCAAATGCTGGCCTTGGCAAAGCTAAATGCCCAAGGCGCCTTGGGCTTTTGGCATTTTCGGAAGGCCATTTTCTAGGGTTAAATAATTTTTTTTCCTTCCAAAACTACTCTCACCAACTTTTTTGGTTTTCCAATTTTAACCTCATAAGAACTATTCATCTTTCTACATAAATAGCTTCGTCGAGACTTGTGTGAGGCTGGCTAACAAGGCTAGATCTGATTGCGCGCAAGCTATTCTAATGCTAGACAAACTCACCCGAAGTCGTGCCACCTTAGGCAATCATTGCCCAGGGTCATGCTAACCCAAGTGACAATCACCTGGGTTCATGTGACCGCAACCCAAGGTGATGGCCACTTGGGTTCGAGCAACCCAAGCAACAATCACTTGAGGTCATGAGACTTTAGGTCGCGTCTCCTAGGGCCATGGTGGCTACTAGAGTTAGATTTGGCTCACCGACAACTAGATTTGGTCTCATCAACCGTTAAGCCCTTCACCGATTTTAAGGTTATTTTATTTAGAAAAATAATAGCAAAAAAGTGCTTTACAAAGTGTGATTTTTCCAAATACTATTTAAATCAAAGTTGTTTTTTAATGCACTTTTAATTACAATTCACTAAACACTACTTACCTTTTTAAAAACCTCTTTAATCTAAAGTCCTTTACATTCTCCCAAAAACAAACCAAATGTGCTCTTAGAACCTTAGGTACTTAGTCTATTCAGTGCCCAAGCCCAAGTTCATCTTCACGCCATTCATCGTGCCCTAAATGCTAGCTGTTGTTGCCTACTTGAAAGACTCGGCATCCATGGCTTTGAGATCGAACTTTTCAAAGTTGTCGAGTGTTTAGTGATCATGGCCTCTTCTACTCCAAAAGTTAGCTCAAAAAGTGAGATTTTCCCTCACACTTATAAACTAATCACCAAGCCTCTCCATTACTGATGTGGGATAAACAGCAATAATCACCCCCTTACACATCGGGCTTAGGTCGAAGTTGCAACAACCCTCTCTATGTGATTGTTGGGTCTAGACTTATTGGTAACATGAGTTATGATACCAGTATTTGATGGTCTTGAGTTTCTCTCACTCCAAAAGTTAGCTAAAAAAGTAAGGTTTTCTTTCACACTAATAAGCCGACTACTGGTCATTTTTCCTCGCATTGCATTGCCTCTTCTATGGAGCTTTACAATCAAAATAAGATGACTACAACGCTATCGCCTTGGGACCCTCCGAGATTCCAGTCCTCTTCCCTCCCCAGACCTCATGTGCACTTCATGTGGCCAACCTCTAATCCCGCACCCCATCGCTCACCTTGCTCTCCACATAAATCAAATTGGAGTAAATCACAAAAACCAAAGATAATTTTTTAGCAATTTCGGAGTTATGGGGGCTCTAGGTCCATGCCATCATGGTTGAGATGATTGTTGTTAAGTCACTTAAGGCTAGATCGAGGTTGGCATTAGGGGTGAGCATGGTTCCAAGATAAAATCTAGAATTGAAGAACCAGACCGGTGGGAACCTATTCATTTTCAAGATATGTAGGGTAAATTCCAAATTCTGAAAATTAGGAAACTTGTTTCGATTGTGAGTTCTAGGTTCTAGATAGGTAAAACCTAGAACCTAGTACAAGTTTTTGTGTTTATTTCTTGGTTTATGTTTTTGTGTGATTTTACGGTATTCCATGGCACCTAATGATGAGTGTATAATCTAGGAATTGCTAATCTGAGTTTCCATTTCATGACCAAGACCTTCACTTTGTTAATTTTACATAATTCGTGCATTTAAATATAAGTTACAGTTAGGGGATTGGAACAACAAGTAGTGGTCATTAAAAACAATGATTCACTGCAATCGTTTAATTAATAATATAGGCTGAATAGAATCTAGAATTGACCTTGAAACTTGTGAAATGATTAGTTTCAGGTTCTGAAGCATGCAAGGTAAATTCTAGTTTCAAAAAATAAGGAACGTGTTTTAGCGGGTAAGTTTTAGGTTTTAGATTTCAGGTTCTAGGTAAAACATGTATAGAACCTAGAACTGTTTACACCTAATTGGCATGGTGAGCTAGAGACGAATAGTACAAGAAATGAAGGAAGAGGTAGATGAACGATACCTAGAGGGAAGGGAAAAAAATCTAAATTTTATTTAAAAAAGAAAGAAAGATAAACAACGTTGTTTTGCATAAGTCTGTTTATATTAAAAGTCGGCCAGATCACATAAGATGACCGACATGACTAGATGTCCACGTCACTATTTTTAGGCTAAATTTGTCCGAAGGGATTATATTGGAACTTTGTGCAATAGTTATTAAAATGTTTATGACTGAAGTGATATATGTACAACAAATTTAAGACTTATTAGGTAAGTCCCTATAATTAGCTACTCAGTCCGGTCAATAAAAGACCACTTCACCCCATTATCAATAAGAATTTGTTACCTAAAAGGGAAAAAAATCCCTTTCTTTTTGTAGTTGTCAACAAATAATTCATGTTAAAACGCCCCTCATTGTTTGTTTATAAGATTTATATGCTGCTTATATACATATGATATTCTTCAACCCACTAACTTAAAAGTATATACTCCAATTTATTTCGCATGCATGATCCCTGGGTCGTCGAACTTCATGTACTAGAAAATGTAATGGAATCGAAAAGAAATCAACTCAAACCCGATTAAAAATGCAATAATTCTGAAACATATGGCATTTCCTTTATGTTTCTGAAACATATATATTCTTACAATAGAAATTAATTGAAAGCCACATCACACCAAGCTTGGGAAATATTCCATTTGAATATATTCCTGTAGAACCATCCTTAAAAGAAAAGAAATTAAAGCCTTTGACACTGGCAATTAACATGGTCCAAGGCTAATGATCCCACGTGACACTTCCTCTTTACAAACACCATCACACAGTCAAACACATCGCTTAACTAGACCCTTCTCATGTCATTACATGTTATTTTACATTCCGTTTTCCGGTTTTTTTAATTCATTATTTACATGAGGCAACAGGCGTTGACGTTGTCGTCGTTGAACAAGTTGCTGACTTTGTCGTCCCCGCGGTGAGTCACCGGAATGTTGCCGTGCCTCTCGCCGATATTGTAGCCATGGCGGTAGTAGTTGTAGCTCTCTTTGAACTCCTTGGTCGTGTCTCTGAAGTAGTTCTCGGTGGAGGTGAAGTAGAGCGGTGGGTTAGGGTAGGGCCAAAACTCGGCTCTTTTCCCCGCCCTCCTCACCGCCTTCAACACCTTGTTCCGGTCGACATATCCTACGACCGTCACCTTTTCCATCTCCAAGTTCACCTCCACCGAATCGACCCCTAAAATTATTAAATTAGATTCTTATTAAGAACAAAACAAATTAAATTGGGGCAAGATCCACAGGAGATATACTTGTTCTGTGGAGAAACTACTTTTGCAGAACATTTTACTCATCTTCTAGTACTATCTACATAGACATATGTACATATATGAACTCAAATAGTTAAACTGACTATAAGAGAGGAGAGAGAGAGAGAGAGAGAGAGAGAGACCTCTGAGCTTGTAAATGGCGTTTTTGACGACTCTCTCGCAGCCAGTGCAGCACATCCTAACTTTGAGCTCCACAGTCTAAACAGCGAAACACACAAAAAGCAAAAATAATTTCAAAGATGCTGTTCCCACTAAAGCGTACACGGTTCTCACAAGCCTTTCTTATTATATTCCATCTGCTCTCTTGCTTTTTGCAATTGCATTCATATGTAGGAAACCAAAGGGTTTGGTGGAAAGATATCCCAAACTTTGTTCTCTTTATTCTCTTATACGAAACCAACCGGACTAAGAAAAGCCTTCTTTCTTCTCATCTCTTTTTGTTCATCTAGCCCTTTACTATATAAACTTACTTTCTTCTCGATTCGTGCACGTTTTCAGCTAGTATGCCATCTTAACCCTCGTTTCGAAAGATTAATTTGAGGTACTTTGCAGATTAATGGGGAGAATCTCACATGCGGGATGGTTCCTACAACTTGTGATGTCTTTATGAGAAGCAACTTTATCTTGATATTATACTTTGCGTGATCATACAAAGAGACAAAGGGCACATCTCTCACATCTAGAGATGAACCTTGTCAAACTTTGGACTATTAAAGAATTTTATCAAAACACAACCAACCAATCTAAAGGGTAATTATTGATTAATTGAGTACATCATCCCGGTTGATTGTTTATCATGAAAGCTCCGAATCACGAGTAAACAAACGATAACTACGATAATGAATCAGGACAAGGACGATCTAAACAAAAATATCTGGAATTAGTACTCAAAAAGTTTCTACTACAAGTTCATATTGTCCACAAAAAAAAAAAAAAAAAAAGAGCCAAAAGTATGCATCTAGCGTGCTTTTGTATGTAGTTTGAAAATGCACGGGAAGGGAGGGACCGTAGAGTTGAACATATCATGAGTCTCATATAAGATTTTGACATACAACAAATTGGAAAGTCCTTTTTGGTTTTTTCCAGCTTCCCTTTTCATAAAAAGTGGAGAATAGAAATCCCATATGGAAGCTCAAGCAAAACGCAAAATACCTCTACCCCACGCAAACCAAAAAAAAAAAAAAAGCGAAAGATAACACAACTAATTACTAGGGTTGTCAATGAAAACGAACCTGCAAAGAGAGAGGCTTTCCCTTAGGCATCGTGTACTTGAGGTGGTGGCGCTGATGGTGGTGGTGGTGGGGGTGGTGGTGGACGTCTTTGTGTGCACTCGGATAGCGAAAGAATAAACAGTAAGAAATGGCCGAGAAGAACCGAAAAGCCGTATTTAGGACGGTGGCCATGGTGAACCAGCTAGGGTTTCTTTTATATACACACACCAAGCAAAGAACACAGAAAAAGGATAAGACAAGGAAAACAGAGAGATTGTTGTATGAACTAACTAAACGAAAGCCAGCCGCAGAAGATATTCTTCATCTCGATTTTTGGCATCGCTTCCTTAAGGTTTTGATCAGCTGGGGAGATATATTCCATTGTTCTCTTATACTATTCCCAAGTAGTGAGGTGCAGTTCCTTGTGACCTAATTCGCTTCACATACATGAGAACTACAACGATGGGTCACCCCACAAATTATATTCAAATTATAAAAGGAAGAAAACAAGTGATTCTTTAGGCAAAGGAATGGTATCAATCTCTTAGCCATTATCAAGTTTATTTTCTTCATATGTGGGTCAAGCTAACATGGCTGCTGACACAGAGATAGAAAAGAATATTTTCATGTCAGGTCGCAAAGGACTGGGATTGAGGGCTTAAGTAAGGAAAGCTAAGGTCTTGATGCAAAGGTGAACATATATTCTCAAAAATCTTTCCCCTCTTCATCTTCCATTACAGAATTTTTGAAGGAATTTCTTGGGCTTATACATTGTATTTTACACTAGTCACCTTTATCACGATTGGTTTGGAGATTTTAGTCAATTGCCTAGAATATAACTGTTAATACTTACAATAATATAGGCTTTGAGCATCGAAAAGTTTCTTTTCCACAGGCCCTTATTAGGTGCATGTCATAATACGTGGATTTGAATTCAAGAAAGTTGATTCGATTCCGATTCTAAAACAGGGTTTAGAGAGCACATTGTGCATTTCCAAGATTAGTTTATTGAGGGCCAGATTTTTATATAGGCGGCTAGGGAATAAAAACCCTAGTTTAAGGCAACACACAGCATTTATCTAGAAATCCTAACAAAGTTAATATTCCCTCATGTTTTAGGGCCTTCCAAGTTATGGATGTGTCACATGATGATGGAAGCATGCCAAAAAAAAAAAAAAAAAAAACCCAATAAGATTCTATTCTTCTAGTTAGCAATTACCCAAATAGGAAGTACTAGTAGTGGGTCTAATTACGTTAATTAAATATCAAGAAGACTTATTCTTTTAAGATATAAGATAAATATATTAATAAAAAAACAGCGACAACAATCAGGTGGAAAAATGAAAATAAATAAATAAATATTTCTATTAGACACATTGACAATGAAGAAATTTTTTTACGCATATATATGTGCTAATCGTGTGGCGTGTGTATAGATTTAATTACCGAAATTAACGTACCACGGTTTTGTGATGAGAGTAAGAGTGCTTGCAAAAAAATTTTATTTGGCTGCCAGTAGACCAAATAAAAAATTTCAATGGCAAGAAAAAAAAAAGCTCTCTCAAGGGTACTTGTCCTCATGTAGTTAAATGGAAAAGTTGGTACCTTAAAAACTTTAAATTACTTTATGGATTAATTTTTGAGAGGATATTCAAATACCGCATTCTGATGCCACTACATTATTTAGATATCAGTGTTATCATCTTTCTAGGTCCCCCCAAAGAAAAGAAGCAATTTTCATTTCATGATGCGGCGGTTCTCTAAAGCAGTGCCTTATATTGGACGCGTTATTCCCTCGTAATAAATGCTATCTTGCTTAACCTTTTCCTTACACGAAGGTGATAGTTTATCTTTCATCTACACCCATTTATTGCTTTCAATCTTCAACATGGACAAGCAGGCCACTTAGAAATAAAAATGTGCAATTCAGGAGAGCAGATTCTAGCGGGCACTGTTTTCCACCATCCATTAGTACCTCCCAGATAACTTTAAGGTCTTTATCAGTTCAAATCATAGAGGCATGTGCGAGGGACTAGTCAGATTGTAGTCGTATCTTGTCTATATTTTTCATATAATTTCTAATAGACATTAGGGATCAAAGCATCTCACGTGGACATTGATTAATCTCACGATATAGTTGTATGTGGAAATATTGATTAATTCTGTCAAAATGGGTCACAAACCCATACTATAATTCAGTTTCACTTAAATGGGTCATAAATAGGTCAATTCAAATGTGAAATATAAGTTCAAATAAGTGAAAATGATGGATTTTAATGGGTCTGAGATAACCTCACTTTCAACCCAAGTAAACTCACTTTGCTCCGTCTTGAGTCTTGAAGAGTTCTCGCTAAGTCACTCCCCTCTTCTCGCCCTCTCTCCCTGTTCAATTCCAGCGATCGATAGTCTACATCCTTGGTGAGCTCTCTACCGCCCATCTTCGGTGGCCCTCCTATGATGTCTAATCATTAAAGTTTGTTCTTTCTAATAATTTTAATCATCGTTTTGTCTTGGTCAAATTTGAGGAGGTTTCTCTTCAGTTTCCAAAGCTGTTTAAAGTTTAGATTGATCTTTTGTTGAAGGTGATACAAGGGAAGAGGTGAAGGGACGAGACAGAGTGAGGTAAGAGAGGATAATCTCTTCTCTCCATTTTTATTGCTATTATTATGGATGATCTCGAGATGTCAGATAAAATTTCCAGAGAAAAAAGGAATATGTTGCTTAGAAAGTGTATGTATATGGATGATGATGAATTTGGAGACCACTTAATCGTGTACTTTTACTCAAAAACTAGGGGCTCCTGCTGGGGCAGCTTGCTCTTTATCGGGGTTATTGTTGTTTATCTCATTATTACAGTATAATCATGATGAACACTTTCACTCGTATTGATGAAGATTTAAGAAGGATTATTCCTTTCCAAATTGCGTTTCTCTTCCTTATGTTGCGTAAATCAATTTTGCTGGGAATTAAATCATGTAAAATTATAAAAACATCTTATTTATATCTTTTCCTTTATTGTTTCCACGCATTGTATCGTAAATAGAGCCTTGTACATCCAAGGTCTTCATCAAAAAGTAAAACATTTTTTTACAGATTTCCCAAATCATCTGTTTCTTCTTTATTTTGTGTCACCTTGCCGTGGGATAAATATACTAGAAGTGCCAAAAATTGTGTACGACACTTACTTTAGTACCAAAAGTTTTTGCCAGCTCACTTAAGTGCTACATCGAAGAAAAATGACCACTTTAGTGCCAACGGCAATAAATTCCCGCCAAATTGATTACGTGTCATTTATAATTAAAAATATAACATGACTTGACAATTTTTTTAAAAATCCAGTTCATGTGGCATTTCCACATGGCATGTTTAGACTGAAATGATCATTTTTTAATAATGACTGGAACTAAAATGATCACTTTAAGTAAAATTTGGCATTCAAATGATCATTTCTAATAAAATTTGGTATTTAAATGATCACTATTTATAACTTTTGGACAACGTCGTTTAGAGGTTATATACTGACTAGGCATGCCAACAGTCACGTAGGATAAGAAATTAATAAAATATAGCCACGTCGGATTTCTGATAATCCAGATCGGAATTAACACTTAAATAATCATTTTTTTTAATTTTAAAATTAGCATTTAAGTGATCTAAAAAAACCTTGTCATACTAAAGTAAGCGCCGTATATAACTTTTAGCACTTTTAATATACTTCCCCCTTGCTTTATATATTTATGTATATTAAATTGATGATTATTCATGCTCTCTCTCATTTGGGTATGATACTTTGTCCTTCCAAGTGATCAATTCCTTTTTTTTAATCTAATGCTGAGTAATTGTCCGCGACTTGAGTGAATTTGGGATCCTTTCTTGGAAGACAAATGGTCATATTTAGACCATTCTCATACTTCCTGAAGCACTTGAGAACCCTATGCTTCAGATAAACAAGAAGATCAAGAAAGTGGAACATTTAAGTACCCATTGGCGTTTGGTTGGTAGGTATCGGGAAAATTATGATCTTTTTCCACTAAGCATTATTCTTTAGTTTGGTGTCCCTGGCAATATATGCGGTACAGGCTGCACCGTCACTTTTCTCATAATGACGGTGCTGTCAGCTTATCATTTTTCTATTCGATTATTGCCTTCAATAGTGGATTGGTGATTATACATTATTTTTTTCGTCTTCGGTTTCTAATCAATTTTGGGCACCTCCCAAAAGCAATCTTGGTGGGACCTGAATGGGCTCTTTCTCAAGTTCTTGTCCCTCGATTGGTGCAACATTTCAAGTAGTTCAAAGTCATTATCAGAATAACCTAGTGACATTGGGATTGAGAAACCAGAGTGGAGGAATCTAATATTGCTAAAATTGTGGCTACATTGGAGATTGGCCATGTAAACTTATCATCGTCATACCACTGAACGTGAATTGGAGTAAAACCTGCATTATCTCAGGCCTAACTCAAGCCGAACCAACATATCAATGAATCTTAATTTCTTGAGATCGAGAAATGACCAAAATACTCGAACTTGTGATCAATAAACATCTATCATCCTTCGCCCCACCTATGGCGCTAGCTTCACACCCTCTTCCACAACTCAATCCCTGGACTTCCTCGCTCATTCGGCAAGTCAATTCACTCGCTCACTCGACGAGTTGATTCATGTATTCGTTTATTTACATAAATAGCTTAAAGTGGGTTAAAAGAGTGGTCATGTGCTTTCCTATGTTAGGTTAATTCTGGATATGTTTTAGTAATATGGGTCGGGTATGGGTTCAGTCGTTAATGAGTTACTTAGGGCACGCATAATAATCATTTTATTTTATTCCAAAACTATTTTTCTAGTCTAGACTTGTTTTTGGAATAGAATTCCGTTTGGTAAAATTATTTCATTTTTCTATTTTTGAAATAGATATTTACTCCATAAATAGGCTTGAAACATAAATCAAATGTAAAATTTTTTTACTTCTCTATTTTTGAAACAAAAATGAGAAATAAAAAAAAAAATTCTTATCAGTTGTCCTCGATACTAGCTGGCTGTCCATCCACCACCGCTAGCCGCCGTACACCATCCGCCTATCACCATCTATTGACTGCTGCTCACTACCACCTGTCGTTCGCCGCCCTCGGCCCATCCAATCGACAGTCATCAACCACTGCCATTGCCCATTGCCGCCGCCGCCATCGCTGTCTCCTAGGAGGGAAAAATTTTGTGTCGTTATTAAATACATATTTTTACTTAGAATTCGTCCAAGAATAGAAATAGAAAAATCCATTTCTCCTCCATAAATTAATTTCTAATCAGAATTGTTATCATTTGTACCCTAAAATTACATTATATTCAAATAGGTCAATTTGGGTAGGACCATTTTCAGTCCGACCCGACCTACTCATTTTGACCGGCCTAGCGCATGCTTATCGCCTGCGTGGTCAAATGGAAATGAAAGCTGGCCTCCGTCTGGCGAATACAAGGGGAGCGTGAAGGATCCGTCGGATGCCGTCACCCGTTGACCAAAGATCAGTCCAAAACCGATGGCCATCGGAAGCATCGCCGCCGTCCCATGGTTTTCGTTGCGAAACTGGTGAATAATCCCCCATAAATTGGCGTCGGTACTTGGTGCTGGTGTTGAAGTTGTTAAGCATTTGGAGAAAACGATGTGTTACGAGGCGAGGTGCTCGAACTGCGGGAAGACCACCTGGGGTGGCTGCGGGAGGCACGTGGCGTCCGTCTACAAGCGGGTCCCTGAGGACCGACGCTGCCTCTGCCGCGGTTGGCCCGGAGTCGAGGCCGGCGATCAGTCCTCCTCAGCCGCCGCCACGGGCGGCGATGAGGGAAGCTCCAGCTGCGCTATACTCTGAGGATTTCTTTGACTTCTTTTGATGTCATGTGTAATAATCATCTTCTTTTGTATCAGATCTCACGGAATCCCTAGAATAAACTTATGCTCATTTGTGATCTCTCTCTCTCTCTCTCTCTCTCTCTCTCTCTCTCTCTCTACTGGTGGTGCGGGGCGGAGCGGGGTGGCAAAGCCTGCTAGATCTGGGGTTTTCTGTGGCGGCCACCGTACCCGGCGGTGCCCATTGACTACGGCGATCGGTGGTCGTCTCTGCTCTAGTTGGGCTTAGCCCTAGAAAGGGCTAGTTTGTGTTGACCTTTTGTGATTTGGGCTTTTTGGCATCGATTTCGAAAACTTGAGGACCATTTGGAGAAAACGCCCTGCCCATGAAGCCCTCGTGATGAAATATGAAAGGCAAAAATTAAGGGAAAATGATGGTCCGTGAAATAATATGGTTTCTGAAATTTTAATTTATTTGATGTAATTCCTAAATTTTAGCTCAATATGCAACGTTGTCATTAAAATTTTAATTTATTCAATGTAATCTCTAGACTTTTAGTATAGGTTCAATTTAATTTATTTAACTATATAAAAATGTTCTATACTGTTCTTAATATTGAATTAATGAAAGGATAGCATCGAACATTTTTCATATAATTTAAGGACTACATTGAATATGTCAAATTACAAATTGGGTTAAAGTTTAGAGATCGCCTCGAACAAATTAAAAATTTAAGGACCATATTGCATATTAAGCCAAATTCAGGAACTATTTATATCATTATTCCAAAAATTAATTGATATAACGTGAAACGGAACAAGCATCTATCTAGGTTAAAAAATGTGGCGAGCTGGTAAGCATATCCCCATGGCGATATTCTTAATCTTGCAAAGGCAATTTTCCACCTATCTAACAAAAAAAAATAAAAAATAGGAAGGGTCGTGAAACTAGTCTTCTTCTTTTTGGTTTGTCTTTGCTCGGATTTTGTCTCTCTCAATAGGCTAGGACCCAATCTTCACTCAAGCCACCTTCTCATCTCTTTCATTGAAATTCTTCTGGGTGATTTTTACCGGCTAAAGTACAAGGAAATTCCAACCAAAAAAAAAAAGTACAAGGAAGTATGTTATATGACAGATACATCATACAATAGTAATAACACGATATAACTAACAAATCATCATCATCTGTCTGTTAAGAATCGTAACTTATTTTTCACAATGTGTGTATCTATCTCACTTTTAATCGATCAGTTACATCACATCATCATTGTCACATGTTATGTATATCGATAGGATACATTCTTTAAAACTATGAGATTTCATAAGGGATTTCAAGCTCCTTGTCACATGTCTTTGCAGTGGTTGGCGTAGTATATAAGGCTGATTCCAGAGTGATTTGATAGCCCCTGATCACTAGTTGATTTTTCTTGGTTGTTTCCCTGTGCTCATGTCCTGAGATAAGATCATTGGACCTTTTTTTGGCTAATATCGTGGTTGGGAGGTGATGGCGGGCTCGCTCAAAATGATTGGGGGCCAACCAATCCAAATCGCATAATTGAATTTATAACAAAAACAGTAGACCCAAATCAATATAGGCACATCACCTCAGGAAAAGGAAAGAAAAGGAACAACATGAGAAGAACATAGGTAAGTTGGCGACCTTCTACACTATTCTTGCGGCACCAAAAGACACCAGCACCAAACACCAGTACTTACGTTGGGCTCGAACGACCGTCGTCCACACGTTGACCTTTTGTGATTTGGGCTTTTTTGCATCGATTTTGAGAACTTGAGGATCATTTGGAGAAAGCTACCGCCCTGCCCACATAGCTCTGGTAGGGCAATATGGAAGGAAAAAATAATATAAATGATTTATGAATTTTGACTTAATATGTAATATGATTATTAAACTTTTAACTTATTTGATATGATCCCTAAACTTTAGCCTAATGTGTAATGTTGTTCTTGAATTTTTAATTTATTCGATTTGATACGTGGACTTTTGATACATGTTCAATTTAATTTATTAGACTATAAAAAATATTCAATGTTGTTCTTAATTCATATAGTTTATGGACTACAATGAAATGTTATATTGCAAATTGGGTCAAAATTTAGGGATTGTTTTGAACAAATTAAAAGTTCAAAGACCGTATTGTATATTAAACCAAAGTTTATAAACTATTTGTATCATTATTTTATAAATTAATTGATAAAACATGAAATGGAACAAGCATCCATCTATGTTAAAGCATGTGGCGAGCTGGTAAGTGTATCCCCACGGTGATATTCTTAATCTTGAAAGGCAATTTTCCACCAAACTAACAAAGGAAAATTAGGAAGGGCCGTCAAACTAGTCTTCTTTTTTATCTCTTTGATTGGATTTTGTCTCTCTCCCCCAATCTTCGCCCGACCCACCTTCTCGTCTCTTTCCTAAATTTTATCTTGGTGATTGTCACCAGCTAAAGTACATAAAAGTATGTTACACAATGAATACACCACACGATAGAAATAACACTATATGACCCATCAATCATCATTGTCTACTGCTATGAATCGCATTCTATTTGTCGTGACGTGCGTATCTGTCTCACAATTATATCACGTCATCACTGTTACGTGATATATATATATATACATATCGTAGAATACATTCTTTAAAAGGATGGAATGTTATAAGGGATTCCAAGATCCTCCTTATATGCATAAAGCTGATTCCGAAGTGATTAAATGAACCCCTTAAGAAATTAAATGAGAAGACACGATTTAACGAGGTTCAGCAATGTAACTACGTCCTCGAGTAATCCTCTCTCAAAGTTTTCTTTTTGTTGTATCGAGGGACTGTCATTTTATTGATGAAGTACAGGAAAAAAAGACAAGTGAAAAAAAAAGGCAATTCTCAAAATTACAAAAATCAAACAAATCCACATAATTTCTTCCCAAATAGGAGGGCCAGCATAATTTCTTCCCAGTCAAACAAATCTACATAATTTCTTCCCGAATAGAAAGGCCAGCACCAATCACGCTAACATCCCCGTCACTAGTTCAAATTCCTTGACAGTTTCACATCTCATCACGTCATGAAATAAGATAATTGGACTTCTTTTCTTCGCTAATATCATGTTTGGAAGGCGGTGGGGGGCTCGCCCGAAATGATTGGACCATCCAATCCATTCTTTTACTTGAATTTATAACAAGACAAAGACCCAGATTAATATGGACACATTACCTCAAGAAAAAGGGTACAAAATGAGAAGAAAAAGGTAAGCTGGCGACCTTCTACACCATTCTTCCGGCACCAAAAGACAGCGCCACCAAACACCATTCCTTACATTGGGCTCGAACGACCGTCGTCCACGTCGCGGATGTGACTGAGACTCTCAATTCGTGTCAAGACTACTGTAATCACATTCATCACCTCCGCGTCGATTCACGTTTGACAGAAAGTGCCGTGCGGAATCTGATTCTTTACGCCGGAATGATTCTCTCTCCCTCTCTCTATCAGTCCCATCTCTTTGCGTCGCGTTAGTCCTGGACGTGATGAAAGGCTCGGTGATTCAGCGAACGATGTAAAATATCACAGCGTTTGATTCGGCACACTGTTTTCTGCTACATGCATAAATCACCTTGGGAGCAATCTCTTTCTTGTAAAATGGTTTGTCGAAAACATTCTTCAATCCCAAAAACGGGCTGATAATGAAAGATATGGAGCAAAAAAAAATGGACATCATAGACCAAAACATGCTGATCTTGATCCCAGCAGGCGAAAAACAAGATGAAAATCATAAGATTGATAAACGAAAAGGGTATCGAAGAAGTCTTGAATTCTGTACTGCATCAATGAATAAGCAACTGAACTGATATTTATGTTATGTCTACTGTACTTAACTGGGAGTATAGAGTCAGCCTATGGTTGAGTACACTGCCGTAAGGTTCGTTGATTCTGAAGTGGCCTTTCACCCACTCCTACTTACACTCAGATGCGGATGGCTACTATACCAGCCTATCCGACGGTAGTCAGAATATGCAAATACATCATGATATGAAGTCTATCTTCCCTACCGTAAAGTCCCCTAATTCTCTGTCTATTTTTGTAATCCCGATAGAAAGGGAATACAGAGGACAGCATAGGGTCTCCCAGCCGAGGGCAACCCTCTCGTCTGTTTCCTCCTTGAGCCTTTTAAGGACCTACTCAAGTCCGATCTCTCTTGTAAAATGGTTTGTCGAAAACATTCTTCAATCATAATGAATGATATGGAGCAAAAAAATGGACATCATAGACCAAAACATGCTGATCTTGATCCCAGCAGGCGAAAAACAAGATGAAAATGATACAATTGATAAACGAAATGGGCGTCGAAGAAGTCCCGGATTCCGTACCGCATCGACGGATATGCAACTGAACTGATATCCATGTTATGTCTACAGAATTGGGTTGAGGAGAAGAGAGTACTTACGAATGGAAAAGAACTTCCGAAGAAGTTTAGATTACGCAGAGGCTCGGAAGGAGAAGGGAGGATGGAAGGCGGAGGGGGCGAAGGGGAGGCTGCGGAGGATTAGGAACCGGACCCTCCGCGGGAGCGGCGCGCTGCCGAACAGGTGCTGGAGCGCCCTCGCCAGCACCGCCGTGTACTGCTCCATCAGCTCCGCCAGTAGCGCCACCAGTAACATTCCTCTCTGCTCTCTCTCTCGAACGCACCAATTGCCACTTCAGCTGAAACCGACCCGAGTGGTTATGTACAAGGGAGGAAGATTGGCGAGTCATGTGGGAAGATAGGGGGGTTTTAATGAGATTTTTGGTTGTATGTTGTGGTACTGGTACGTGCCCCGCTGCAAAAATTGACAGTCGGAAGCCAAACATGCTATGTCCTTGTACATTTTATATTGGAAAAATTGTGAAAAAGAGTATAACTTGAGGCTATTGTTTTTGGAAAAAAAAAAAAAGATTTCAAAAGGTAGATTATATTATTTAAAGTGTCCAATCTAATATCAAATAAGTGTCTAACAACCTAGAGCGGAAATAATTTCAATCAAAAGCTTTCGCTTTAATTTGATTCAATGTGTCAAGTCGAGAAAAATTTATTGAGTTAATGAGTTTGTACTTTTATTTGAAGTTGAGTTGATTATTTCAAATTTATTACTCTCTTTTGAAAAGTAGTGTTTCCCTATCTGCACATCTCTTTTTCAAATATTTTGAGGAGGAGGAATAAGTTTATATCATTGATTGGAGACAACACCAGTTAGAGATATTTAAATCAATCCAGACCGACACGCTGCTAGAATTGTTTCTGGTGTTTGGTCTTTTTGGTCGTGGGTCTTATTCACTCCTCCTATTTTTCTTTCATCTTTTTTATTTTATTGGTGGGCAAATTAGTCATGATAACAAGTGTGGGACCCTCTATTTGAGGTTTCAATGTTCAGTAAAATAAATGAAAGCTGGCTTGTCTCTAGCGCTGTCCATATCCTTCTCCATCCTTATCCGCTCTTCCTCAGATTTTATCCTTTCGAGGCTTTCCAAATTTCTTTTTCCCCTTTGCTTTTAAAGATCCACTGAGCCTTGTGTTAGGTTGAGGATTGCCACGTCATGCCGGTCGGATTTGGGTGGGGGCAAGTCCCGATTATAAATATGTTCGGCTTTTTTTCGTTTGGAAAATGTGTTTGGTATAGCTACTTTGCTTTGCTTCCCTTTTTGCCCGACCCATAGAGATTGATTAGATTGACTGTGATCGACAGGAACGAATGTTCAAATATTCATATGGACTGTTCCAAAACTTCATACCCTGATCATATTGCGCGACTAGACCTTCAGGGTCTTGTGTGTGGTATCATCCAAGGTATGTAATATCAATTCATAGAAATAAATGAACTTGGACTAATCATTGAACATGTGATGTGTACTTGTATAAGCTCGATGGGGATCGACTACTTCGGACCGACGGGTAACGTTACATGGTCGGCGGCTCCTAATCGACGGGACACACAGTTGACATCCAAGGGATCGTTCTTCGAACAGATGGAAGGGGACGGCGTGGTGACCACGGACCAAAAATCAGATGCTCATCGGCCTCGTGGAACCGTTTGGCCACATCTGTCATATCACAAGCAAACCACCACCTACCATCTTCTAAGTCGACACATGTCAATCTAGATAGACAACGTTAACGAGTACTACTAACAAATGTGGGGCCGACAAAGCATCCCCTTTATACCTCTTGTCTGCATCTCAGAGAAAATCCTCCAATTGACGACCAGCTCAATGCTTTGCTTCCGACTTGTTAAATTTCATTTGAGGGTTCCAAGACTTCAGATGAGTAATGGGAGGAATCTCCTACACATCGCCGGCCATGTCTTCTCCCATTCACGAAAACCACAAGGGAGAACTTTTGAGAGCTAGAGCCTGTATGCATTTTTTGCCAAGACCATATCCACACCAATGATACTAAGCCAGTGGTCCTAAGCTTCACTTGAAAGTTCAAACTTGATGCACGCACCAACTTAACCATACCCAAAGCTAAGGAAAAAAAGAGTAGGAATTGATCCATATAAAGCTCTTACTCACTAACGATACAGAAATCTGCGGTCTCACTGAATCCAGAAGCCCACAAGAGAGCAGGCTCCTCTGCTAGATACAGGGAAATATATTTTACAGCAAAAGATGCAATACATAAAATATCTGCATCATCCTCATACCCTATGCCATATGTAAAGATGGGATGGAAAACGGCTCTTTCTCTACGCAATGTCCAGTTTGATGTATCTCTGTACCCCACCAGAGAAAACTACGGCCAGGACTATGATGAGAGACATGCCGACTGCGAAAAGTAAAGATAAGCGGGAACGAGAAGCAGGGCGTACTGAAGGTATTCCCAAAGATGCTGGAGCCATCGCATGACTACACGATTCCCCACCTGGTTTTGACCCCAACGTTAAGTTTGTACATGGCTCTTCG
This sequence comes from Eucalyptus microcorys, assembly GCA_014182515.1. Taxonomy (NCBI): domain Eukaryota; kingdom Viridiplantae; phylum Streptophyta; class Magnoliopsida; order Myrtales; family Myrtaceae; genus Eucalyptus; species Eucalyptus microcorys. The sequence continues at coordinate 8,294,341 of CM024566.1, forward strand.
ACAATTTCTGTCATCTTATCATGAGCAGGAAGCTGGCCCTCTCTCTCTGGTTCGTTGTAATCAGAAAAATTGTCCGTTTCTTCTTTGACCTGAAAGAAAAATTAACAGCCTCAGAAAATTATCCATGTTCATAGACAGGACCTTAAAACTAATGTGCTGATTGGTTTACCTTGGTAGGAGCAGATTGTACTTCTTCATCAAAGCTTGGAGTTTTAACTTCATCATCCCTAGTTGACCCAGATTGACTGTTCATCTGCAGCCGGATTCTTCTGGGAGCAATACCTTGAACTATTGAATTCTCTGAGCCTGGTTGATGTCGAGGTTGACGGGTCCTTATCTTGATATTGGTTCCAACAACCGTGTTGTCATTGTGGTTAACAGAACTCTCCTCAGCAGTTGACTGAACTTCTTCTTCTCCATTAAAGCCAGTACCTCTCATTCCCTCATCAGCTCCTTCTAGCTTTATGCTTCTTGGTAGTTGATTGGCTTGATCCACCGCCAGACGCAACCTTCTAGGAGCAGTACCCTGCGCTCCATAATCACTTGAATGTGGTAGGACTTGAGAGTCACGTGTCCTGATCTTGATCGGAGTTCCACCACTGCTATTGAAAGATTCACCAGTTGATTCTGCCATATTATTTGAAGCAACAGCTCCAGATGGTCCCCACGAAGGTACCGCATCCATCCAATTATTATTGTCAACAAGATCATCATACCATCCATTATCTTTGACCCCTTGGACTGGCTGCAAAGACAACAGGGAAGACAAGATGTTGGAATTTGATCTGACATAATCTCAACTGCCTATCAAACATTTGTTCAATATCAAAAAGTGAAAATGGAGAACCAGAAATTTGTTGTAATCAATTTGATGACATAGTTTGCAGATTAAGGAAGATGGTAGTTATATTCTATTGATGCAAGGAATGGAGAAGATAACTTAGTTTAAAAACCTGTATTGATAGCCATTAATAAAATCTATAGCACTTAAATCATTGTAATGTCCCGTTATCAAGTGCGGAATTCTGCACAAAGTCATTAATGCAATAGCTCCACTCTTCCACAATCCCATCGAAGCTAAGCTTGTCCCCTACTCATACCTGGGATAAGTAGAACGGAGGATCAAATGGAATCTCACTTCCAACTGAATTCTTCTGACTGGTGGACTCTTCACAGGAGTCATCTTGATTATTGAAGACCTCATCCAACAAATCCGAGAGTGAGATCTCGTGCTCACCAGCATCCTGGAATAGTAGTCCCTCAAGATCATTGCCAAAATCACAGGCAAAAGGAGAATCCATGTAAGGAGCTTGCCCAATTTTTAGCTGTGTCTGCTCAGGGAATAAACCTTTGTGATCAGTTGGATCACAAGGCAGATCATAGAATTTGGGGTCACTTTCGAGCAATGGATTTACCTGCATGGAATGAACAAATTAATATAGTAATTTCTACAGACATCTTGACAGCAGCTATAAGTCAACAAGCAAAGACCTTAGAAGGTAGTGCCAAGCATTTAATAACTCCATAATCGTTTCGGTGAAAATAAAACTACTGCTATTCCGTGGAGGATGCAAATTTTTTTACCTCCAATGGTGTGTTACCATCTTCCACATCAGAGGCAATGTAACTATTGGAGCAGCTCTCAACAGGCATCTGAACATTAGGAGTCATTTTGTCCAACTCATCAGTCAACCACCGCTTGATTCCGTCTGATTGTGATTTTACTTGGACATTGGAAACAGGAGTTTCTGGAACTACATCCGATAATGCCTCATCAGGAGAGGACTTGGCTGTCGGAGATAAGCCAGTTTGTTCAACTTCATCGTACTTCACAACTTCAGGCTTCTCCTCCGCCTTCCGGAACAAACGACAGAGGACATAAGCAGCCTACATCAATTGGAAAGAGTAAGAACAAGAAATTGAGACAAAGAAATATATTCCAGCCTTCATGCATAATTGAAAGCTCATCAATACTCTCTTCACAACCGATCAAATCGAAACACCCAAGCCCATCCTTTTAACAATCTTAACGTAACTGGTCAGTGGCATCATTTTACAGATAGCGGCGCCTACATCCTGCAACTTATTATCAAGAAAATACCGTCGTATTCTATTGCTTGGAGTCTCTGTCTTTTACAGGAATCCATGATGGAACTAACATACAATAAATTATAGCACCACAAATACAGCATATGCACTCAAAGTTTATACTCATCAACACAATACGAGACCAAGCATAAAAAGCAATGTCATTGCATACCTGGCCGGGTCCAGTCCCATCAAGATCCTTCTCGGTAGCGCGATACTCGTGCATAATCCAGTGAGTTCTCTCGCCCTTGGGTGCACGACCCCTGTAGAAGACCAGGGTCTTCTTCATCCCGATCATGCCGGCAGCAGCACCCCCCGACTTGCGAGACTTGATGGTCCGGTCCTTGCCGGTGGCTTTCCAGTACCCAGCATCCGTGGCCCGATTCGACCGATGCCCATTCGGGTACTTCCGGTCCCGGGGGCAAAAGAAGAACCACTCCGGATCATCCGTTTTTATCACCGATAAATCTACAAACCACACACATAAGCAGATTCCACGTTAAAAAGACCCATTATCCAAGAATCGCTTCACCTCGGCAATTAAATAAACCAATTCCGGCGACGGCGACAGCAACCGAAACTCTACCCCCCCAAAAAAAAAAGAACTTGAGCTTCACCCTTTTCCCCTCTCACAAGGGTTTTCCCCCACAGGGGAATCTAGTTGACTGGGGAATAAAGGCGACTCAGCATCAACCCCGTCAGAGCACCCCCCCAAATATTCAAAAATTCGCTCGCCTCTTATCTATATATCCACGCACTACTCTTCTGATAATCCTAGAAATCGCTAATTCGGAACCTCAGAGATAGAAAGAACAACCTTAAAAGAAAAAAAGGGTGAGCGCAGAGCGCGGTTTCGAAAGAAAAAGTTACCTGGCAAATCCCAGGGCTCCCACTTGCAGACGTCGATCTCGGGGATGACCTCGACCTCCGAGTGGCGACCGTTGATCTTCAGCCGCAGGTAGTGGCTGATCAGCTCCTCGTCCGTCGGCCTGAACCTGAACCCCAGCGGCAGCGACTCCATCTCCAGCACCCCCATTTCCAGACGACACCGACACGACACGGCACGGCACGGCACCGAGCAGAAAGACTCGCGATCGGAACGGAAGACAGAAAGAAAGAAAGAAAGGCTTAGGCAGCAGCAAAGCAGAAGCGAAATCCCCCCTCACTGGGATCTTCGCGGTAGAGAATTCGACTCGATCTCGAAGATCGCCGCCGAATCGGCGACGACGACGACGGCGGCGGCGGCGAACTGACTGGCCGGCTGACTGACTGGATTCGGAGCGTCTTCTTCGCTCGCGCAAAACTGACGGGATTCTTCTTCCTCTGGAGAGCTTTCCTTTTTCCTTAACATCCCCCCGCCCCGCACGTGCGCGCGCTCCCACCCCACGTGCCTCGCCTCCGCAGGGGGGGGCGCGTCGCCCCCCGTCGCCCCCCGTCGCGGTCACCCGGCCAATGGAACTTCTCCACGTGTCGCGGGAAGCGGGGGCCCCACGGCGGAAACCGCGTCTGGGGGATCGTCCGGCGCGTGGGGGAAGGTCGGTACGGTCCCACTCGGGGGAGTTTCGCAGAACGAGCGCGTGGGCGGGGCTTGGCGGACGCGGTCCCCCTTTTTCTTTGCGGCTAAGTATCTGACTAAATTTGGCGCGGAGTGCCAAGTGGGACGTTTCAGCTGCGGATTTTTTAGTTGTGATTATTATAATTTGCGGCGATTTTATTCACGAGGAAAATATTAAAAAAAAAACAGGGACGAAGGGTTAGTTGTATGATAATTCCTTTGATAATTTGGAAATTATAATGAACACAACTAAAATTCGCAGCCAAAACATGGCACTCGGCACATCCAGACATACTTAGCCACAAAGGAAAATAAGGGGCGGCATCCACCTCCACGCTCGGACAAGCCCTCGTTCCACGAGGAAAAAGGTTAGAAAAGGGGCGGTATATTAATTCCTTTGATAATTTGAAAAATGGACCCAAACAAAATAGAGTTAATAATACGAAAAATCTCAAATCTGTAAATATGTGACAAATTTATATTAAACATATTTTTTTACTACAAAAAATCTCAAAATGATACATTTGTGATGAATTTATCATTTTTTAATTTAGGTTAAATTAAATTAATCCATAAAAATCCCAGAAGAATAAATTTATGATAAATCGAGGGTAAAGCCCCAACTAGTACATTTGTTAATTACTGTGTGTCATGAAACTCAATCTTTTAACGGTAAAATTTAACGAAAACTATAATTATTATAATTTTTCGACAAACAAAATTGTCGAAAAATATATCAATTTAGAATTTTTATAATTATTATCGCGGGTATATTAATTTGGGATTTTTCATAATATTAATTCTTAATTATTCAAAATTTGACTGCAACAAAATTTGGACTGATTATCATTATTACCAGCGAGTGTTTTTTTTTTTATCAGTCCTACTTTATTCCTAATCTAACTCTCACTCTCATACTTTTGTCCTGATTCCTTACAAGGCATGAGAGTCAAAACCCACCCCTGAAATTAATTCGTCCTCACTCCAATCCCTGAAAATGTGGGGATTTGAATTCTCCACCTCCCCATTTTATGTTGGAAGGGTGGCTACTCGGGTAAACCCCAGTAGTTATTATTACCGGTGAGTTAATAAACAAGGAAAAGATCAAAGGGTTAGTATTTTAATGCCTTTGACAATTCGGAAATTGGACTAGAATAAAATCTCCGCTAAAAATTTCCCCCGAAAAAAAAAAATAGGGGGAATTCTCTCGGGCAAGATTTGACTTTGCGTTTCCTTTTATTTTTTTTCCCCTCGCACCGCGCGTGTGAACACCCGGAAAGAAAAAGGGGGCCCCCCCTCTCGATTCAATCCGGCGTTTCTCCCTCCATGAATTCGGCCACGTCGTTCCACGCCACGACAAGAAACGCCAACGGCAGCGCGCGACCACGTGGCGGGCTTCCGCTCGGCCGCGTGGATGGCGGCTTTTGCGTCGCGGACGGAGCGGAGCGGAGCGCTCGAGGAGGGGGCATCGACGTTCACGGATTTTAAGGTGGGGGAGGAGGCTTTCGTTGACGACGTCGTGCGGTCCCAATGATTTTGTGTTTTTTTTGACGCCGTGAAAAGGGTCGGTGACGGCACCAGCCTCTCCTTTTTTTAGCCACTGCCACCAGCTTTGGCTAAAGTCATATTGGATTCCCGACAGGGCGAAAGAAAAAGTTACCAAAAGAGGGCCGGGAAAAAAGAGAGCAGAGTTTTATTCCCGGGCACGTGATTGAGTGCAAGAAAGGATCTTCTCTTCCTCCTCCTCCGGAGAGGCGCTTTTTTTTGCCAATTCCTAAACAGCGACAGAGGGATAGAGAGGGAGACGTTTAGAGGGAGACGTTTAGTAGCAAATAGTACGGGTGCTCGGATCTCAATCCGATCCGATTCCAAGGTGAAATCAGGAACCAGATGACTGATTCCCAAAATTCAGAACCTAGGATTGGGAACTGGACCAACCATTAATCCGATTCGGTCTAATGAAATTGATTACTTATTTTTTCCCTTTACTTTTTTGTTCTCACTATTTGAAACCAAACTAAGATAATCTTTAATCATTTTACTAATTTTTGAAGAAATAATTAAATAAAAAATTACATTTAGAGTCCAATCTGGTTCCTCCTAGTTCTAACATTCCTAAAAACCAAACCAACCAGTTTAATCCGATTTAGGTGGTTTCTGGTTTGGGTGATTCATTTTGCACACCCCTGACTAGTAGTAGCCGAGAATGACTCCAAAAATTTCCTTGCTTTTGATCCCTCTCCCTTCCTCTCCTCCACCGGTGACCGGGCAACCTCGACTGCCGAGGACTGCTGGCAGCCACGAGAGTGGAAGGTCATGGCCTAGATATGTCGTGTCTAGTCCTCGACATGGTAACGATCATAGATGCCGTCTTGTTGCTGCTGCCGGATGGCCCATTTCGGTTTTAGGCTCATTCCAGTGCTACACCCAGATGGGCCCTCTTAAGTATCAACCATCATGTGGAATGTAACGCATTGTTCGAATCTATCGCACTTAGAAAAATTCTTGTGGGAGCCCAACATATGCGGGGCGGAGCCCATCTGATCCTATGACTCGCGAGTTTAGGCCTCGAATGCAATGGGTGCGCACAAGATTAGCTCGTGTCATATGGCCTGCAAAAAGCATTCGCTATGCTCTTCGAAGTATTTTCCTTGGTGATTGCTGTGAGCATCTAATCATTCATAAAGCTGTGCAGCAAGCTCCACAGAGAAAGCAGTGAAAAGCAGAACAGAAGAAAAATCATCTTCTCTGTGAGATTATGAGATAACCATAATCCCTCAGTCACAAGCTCAGACTGTCACTGCTTGATCACACAGAAATAACTCACCATGAAGCCCCACTACAACGGGAAGCATGTGTACTCAATCATGTAAAGAAGGAACAGATTTATGGACAACGTAAAAGAATCTATGATCCGCTATTGTGTTTTGAGCTATGTACAGAGACGCCTACAATCCAGGGTGGTACCCGATGTTCACATTTGCTTCCACCCTCACCACCCTCCTCATGCTCCACTCATGGCAGAATTCGAGGGCAAGCCGGAGTGCGGTTCCAAGTCCAAGCACAACAATAACACCTGCAGCACATCTATTCAGCAACATTTTCAAGCCTACAAGAGAAACACTAAAAGGAGCTGGAGGACGGATTTACCAATGATAATATTAACAGGAAGCGCTGAAATTCCGAGCGTCACGGATATCAACACATCCAAGAAAAGACCGCCAATGAGGATTGAGAAAGCCACCCAGAGTGGACTGAAACAGCCCTGTTTTAGGGAAGAATCCACAAATTAAAGACCTAATTTATTTTTCCTTGTTAAAATCAGCGTCAAGCAACATGTGCCACCGTAGTTCCTTACCCTCCTACGTTGCTCTCCAACACCGGACCCTCTGTGGTTAGGATCAATCCTCCAAACCCAGAAACTTGTCTGCTAAAGAAAAAGATTACATGGAGATATGTACATGAGATGCTGTAAATATACCGCCAAAAACCATGAAAGAAAAAGATGTTGATGCTTTTATGTTATGCCAAGCTTATTGTCGTGAATGACTCAGTCACCAATAGCAGGGACAGCAAGGTATAAGCGTGTCACGCAACAAAAGACTATAGATACAAAAACTCACTCCTTGGTTTTCTCCTAAATTTAAGTTTAGCTACAAATTCTGGACCAGAATCTCAATTTCAAAGTTCATATGCTTGGGGTTTACATCTCAAGCTATAAATAAGGCCATAATACAGTTAGAGGGCTTATCTCCGTATTAAACAAAAAGGCCAATAAAACAAAATGTTTGTGCGCGCTTCATACATAAATTGGATATACAAAATATCCATGCTTTCTGAGTTTAGATTTTGCAGGAGCTGTAGGCATGTAGAAGAATCCGTACATGAATAAAGTTGTGAAGTCGCACTAAAAAGGCTGAATAATGCATCAGGAAAGTTCACTTCAATGAGAATGACGGATTAAATGGCGGTTCAAATAAACTTCAGGATCAACTATAGAGTACGTACAGTAGAATGGGACTCTGGAGGTGGCACATTCGCAGCTGCCTGTCTGTATTAAAAGACCAAGAAAACATAAGCGTATCTTTTAGAAACAAATGGAAAGGTAGCGTGATATAGAGGACCTACTGGCATATTTCGCATTTGTTTGAACCCCTGGTGCGAAACCAAGCTTCTATGCATGATCTGTGCGCTTTTGCAATGCCGCCTCGACATTGGCATCCAAGATCTATCAAATCTTCTTCCTTCTCCTCTTGACAGACCCTGCAATCATGAAGGGCATGTATGACGGGTGAAGTAATTTCAGTCCAACCTTCTATACATATGAAAATAAGATACTATTTGGTTAAAGCCATTTCCAATTGTGTGTTAGTGCGTAAACACAAACTGGAATGCAAGCTGAAGAAAAAACCCATATGCAGATCTATGTTGTGTAATTATGCAGGATATTTGATATTCTAAAGTCAAATGGGCTCCTGTCTGACTATGGATTTCAGAGGGTTGTTAGAGACACTTGAGACCTTGCGATCCTGTAAATTTAAACTTTTATTTATCTGTAATAGTCAATCGACATACTTCTTCAACAAAACTAGCAAGCTCACTTGACAGTCTGTCAAGTAGTCAAGCAATGTGAAAACCCAACTCGAAAAGGAGGAGAACCTATATAACAGGACGGTGAAAGCAGTTTACAAAATTCTGTTTCCAAGAAACAAATAACCACCAAAGAATGAGAGACTCTACAGCATAGCTCAAGTGACAGGCAAACAATCACGAGAGACTCTACTTCATAGTACAAGTGACAGGCAAATAATCATCAGGTCCTTATGACATTATTCTCGAATAAACTAAAAAAAATTATTTCAATGACCACAAGGCATATGCAAAATTCTTCAACAGTTTAAGCAGATATACACTGCAGAAGAATCTAAAAAGATACTTTTTTACCTACTAAAGTATTCTACAGGGCCACCATACAGAGAGATGTGAGTTCATTTGTGTAAGGATCACATGTCTAATCAGCTCAGCGGGCTGGTGATGATTGCATTATATCCCATCGCATCGTGCTAGCTTTCTTCCCAAACTGGAGAAAGCTATGTTTGTCCTCGTGTTGAAACAGATTGATAAGTTTATACAAGTCAAACAGAATGGCATTGATTACTTGTTCAGGAACATGTCTATTGGTATACTAGTTAAAGAGTATATCATCGGAAGATACCCAATTCTCTTGAGCTGACTAATTTAACTACGTTAAGGAGATCTCTCTCTGTCTCTCTCTCTCTCTCTCTGTCTCTCTGGGTGTGTTGGTCTGTGTCTGTTTTTGTGAGTGCACAGGTGTGTCAATGATAGAGAACATGCAGTGAGATATAAAACTAAGGCCAATGTTGTGATTTATATCTAAATCGTTAGCATACTCAAAGAAAGCAAATTCAGAAGCATGCCAGCGTATCAAACAAATTCAATCAAACCAGCCATCGCCTGCAGAAAACACACAGTTCACTACCAAGTACGCTGATCAGAAGACTGCCACATGCTCACTTCCAACGTAATCAAGGACATAAAACAAGTCCAGCATACCTGCATTGTTCATGAGAGCTCCCACTCCTCGAAAAGTAACCCTTTTTAGGGGAACCCACCAAAGGAGGCTCTTCAACAACACACTCCAATGCCTTCGAATCCTTCACGGCAGGCTCTGGAGGCACGCACGATCCGCCACCAGACACGCCACCAGACACCACGACAGTCAACGGCGTTGCCTGATTCACGCCAGCGGCCAAACCATCCATCGCGGCCTCGCCGTCGCTCTCCCGAGCCAAAACCACCGCCCCACCTTGTTTCTCGACATCGGTTTCATCCCCAGAGGGCTTATCAGCCAAGCCCACAGCAGCGGTGGATCCATCGCCATGCATATCGCGATGGGATTGAGGGAAAATGGCAAAATCCGAACGCAGCCTCGGCAGCTCCCAAACCTCAGGTTCACCTCGCAATGCACCACTCCAAAAATTTCGCAAGACCTAAACTCAAAAACCTCTCCAAATCGCCTACCACAAACAAGCAATCGACAAACCCATCAACGGCATTCGAACGATCACCAGACCCAGCAGCTCAAACAAGCCCGAAAACGATGATCCGGATCGGTCTCAAGAATCTCGCATCAAAGCGAACGGCCAAGAACCAAAGAAAATCGGAACGAAGGCCTCAATCGCTACCCAACACGTCGCAAGACGCGGAAAAACAAGAACACCCGGAACGAAACCTCGGGCGGAAGAGAGAGATCAAACCTCGCCCATCGAATTCTCCCGACCCAACAAGGCGGAATTCATTTCGCGCCGCTTCTTGATGAAAAGCTCGCGTCTTTCGGTTTCATTTGTGTTGTTGTTGGCGGTGCCTGTGAGTGACGTGACGCAACGCCACAAATGGGTTGAGCTCTCTCCCTCCCTCCCTCCCTCTCTCTCTCTCTCTCTCTCTCTCTCGCTCGCTGTGGCGTGTTTGGGTTTCTTGATTTTCTTGATTTTCTGCTGTAAATGCAGTTAAGCGGTTACCATGAAACGTTAAACCCTCGCTCGCTGGGACAGGGACAGGGCGCAGGTCAGGGGCGACGATGGAAAGGCCTGTCATAAAAACAGCTGACGTGGCGACCTAATTCCCCATCGATGGATGTGGTTGGCAAGGAAAAAATTTATTTGGTAAGTTTAAAGATTAGATCGAAATAGGGTTTGGGAGACACCGGAATAAGCAAACCATGAAAGAAAATGGAAGCGACTGCATTTGTCTATGGAAAAATGGATAATTCCAAAAAGTGCCTTCCTAAAAATAATTGCTTATATCGCTTTGAAGAACGAACGAATGAACAAACAAAAAGATATTTTTATCGGATATAATAATATTTAGACATAAGTTGTTGACGATGAAAATATTTTTTATTGATTAATTATTTTAAATAAAAATAATTCAGAATCATTTATTTTTCACGAAACTTTGAAATCATCATTTCCTAGATGTAAAAAGAAGTAGACTTTTTTATGGCAGATTGATGGCTTGCTCAACCTGCTTGATCCACCAGAGCCAATGGCACCCGCAACATAATTTCAAAGGTGTCGGATTGTGCAATTCTCTTTTTGCGCACGCCGCATGAGCATCCAACACATAGACTTGCTTGGGCCCTCTCAGATTAGATCATTTTATATATCGAAATTTTGAATCAAGGACAAGTCAGTCTAACATGAACAACGATGTTTAGACTTTGACACCTAGCCCCCGTATTGATTAGGACTTGTAAGAAGCTAGTACAGTACAACATGCATTTGGTGACGGATTGAGAGGACTACCGATGGCAAAGTCTCTGACTATTCGATTTGTTTTGAAAATTCATCTTGCAAAACTCTTTTTGAACATCTTTTATGAGAAAAATCCTAAGTATAAGGTATTATCTCACCCTTCTTTAACTCGTCTCATCCTCCATCTCATCATTGGCCTAAAGTTTACATTCATCCATGTGTGTAACCAATAAATTTTGACCCTCTAATAGACCTAAGCAATTGCGTCGCATGCACTGAATCAAGATTATCGAGTTGCACGTATGAATTCGTCATTAGTGAGGCCTAATGGTTCATATACTAACAGATGGTCAAAGCCTAACTTTTCTTATTGTCATATTTTGGAAAATCATGAACGAAAAGTTATCACAATTTGTAGATTCTCAATTATATTTTGATTTCTCATAGCAAATATAGTACCATCATTATTTTATCATCAGGTAATGATCGATAAACAAATTATTATAAACATTTAAGTTTTAGTATTTATTGTAATCGAGTAATTCAATATCATTCTAATTGTCATTCAATTATTATGATCAGATCACCAATGATCATAACACTATATCAATAATTAATACTTAATTTGATTACGGGTTATATAGAAATTGAAAACAAGAATGATAATATTTTTATTTTCTAATAGTAATTGAAATATAATTGAATAAAAATTATCTGAATATTACGATAAATATAAATGATTTGAAATTGTATAGTTATCTTCCTATGATTAGATACTCATACTACAATCATGGTTTAATCATAATATGTTGAACATTCATGGTTGCAATAGTATATTGCATATTACTAAACATTTATTAAATTCTTGTGACATAATCAGTGACTATAGCCATTGTGCTTAATCTCTATTTTTAATTTCAATTTTTTCTTGGCACTTCCCAGGAGGAGGCAAACAATGAATTGGGCATTACCCACCCCGCGGTGGACGCGCTAGTTCGCGCCTTGCCTCCTCATCCGGGAGGGGAGGGATTCGAAACTCCGTGCCCCCATTACGCAACTAAAGTGGAGTGCCGTGGGAGGTGGGCTCCCGCGCTAGTGCTCTCTTTGATTTACGTTGCCGGCTACCGACTATCTATGTAGCACAGACACTCTCCGGAAGCCTTCGTGTCGTGTCCGACACTCCGATACATGTCCGACACGCTCCGACAAATCCCGACACGTTCCGACACGCGGTCAACGAGTGTCGAAAAATCCGACACGTGGTCAACTCTCTCCGACACGCTCTGACACGCGAGTCCAGAATTCCGACACGCACGGGGTCAATTTTAAAAATTTCTAATACTTAAGGGGTCAAAATATAAATATACACAAAAGAAATAATAAAAGAAGTAATAAAATTGCTATAAATATACACGCACGGGTCAATTTCTTTTTCTTTTTTTCCAGTTTTGTTTTTTTAGAATTGTTTTAGTTTTTTTAAAAGTCTTTTACTATGAAAGAAGTAATAAAAAAAATGCTATATATGATAAATAAATAAATTTAAAAATATCATTTCAGCATTTTTCTTTAAACAATGTTTTTTTCCTCTAAGTTGTATGTATTATTGTAACAAATTAAAATAATGAATGATATTATTTAATATTTTTCGGGTAAATTATTATTTATATAAAAATATATTTAATATATAACGTGTCGGAACGTGTCGAAATTCTCTATTTTTAAGAAATAATGTGTTGGCGTGTCGTGTCGTGTCGTGTCGCGTGTCCGTGTCGGTGCTACAGAGTCGGCTATACAGTGTTCCAGAGTTAACAAAAAAAAATAATAATAATGAATTGGGCATTGCATCATCCCATTAAGTATTAAAATATGTGTTAATTTTATAATGGCGTAGCAGGTAAGCCATTATTGAATGAGACGGTTGAAGAAGGTTGGAAGGTTTGAATCACTCCCTTTTTTTTTTCTTTTTTTTATTATTGCACTTTTTTTCCCTCCCACCCTACAACGACGGTGAACCACCGCCATCTTCATCGTCACGAACTCTTCTGCCCACCGCCATTGCATAACTTGCAGGGTTCGACAATGTCAAGGTCAAACTATGCAAACGCTACATATGTTGTGATCCAGCCGACTACGCCATCTTAGCTTGACGTATGTAATGACGCAAATAAGTACAGATACAGAAACCTATGTATCGTTCCATCTTAATGGCATGGCGACCGAGTCCTTTCTTTTAGCCATAGTTTATACTTTCAACTTCTAACCTTTCAGCATTTCGACATTCTATCGAGCATAAAACTAAAAGGGTTGACTAAAACTAATATTGGGTGGATTTTATTCAACTTTACAAATGGGCTAAAACCTTTTGGAAAAGCCAAAGTGTGTTTAGTAAAAACTTTTTGCAAATGGATTTTGAGTTTAAGAAGTGTTTAGCAAAAAAAACTTTTGCAATAAGCTTTGTCTGTATTCAAATCCTTGGCTAGATGGCGAAGGACTATAGCTTGTCGGTGAGCCAAGTCTAGCATTGGCGGGCATCGACTAAGGTTGCTCGACCTCGGCAACCTCCGGGAGGGGGAGGTCTCTCGACCTAGGCAAGGGTCGTCTAAGGTCACGCAACCTCAAGCAAAGGTCACTTGGGGTGTGACCCTCGTTAGACCTTTGTTGGCCCTTCGCCAACCAAATCTAGTCTTGGAGGCCCTTTGTTGACCAAATCTGATTTTGCTGATTGCCCTCACGCAAAGAAGATAAATATTTATAAGGATAGGGCAAAACCAAAGAACTAAAGAATTGGTGAAGGTAATTTCAAAGAAAACATATTTTAATTTGAGTTTCAGCATTTCGCAAATGCTACTTCAAAAAGTTGGGCCAGAGTATTATTAGGCTTTCAACATTCTTAAGGCTAGCATTTAGTCAAAAGTTATTTCAAAATATTCCAAAGAGGCCTTAAAAGCTGAAAACCCATTGGAAAAGCCGAACCAAACAAACTAACCCGTAAAAGCTAGCAAGAGGCTACTCTTATCTCTTGATTTTGCACTGGATTTGGACCATGATGGACGACGAATGGTGCTTACCTTAAGCTGAAGAAATCAGGTATGGAGCTTGTGACGGGCCACTTAGCCCGTCGTGGGTTTCAGTTTTGGACACACCACGAGTTTAGCCCAGTTTGAAACATTTGTCCAAAGGAGTAGTGTGGGGGCTTGGCCACACGCATCGTGTTTGAGTCCTAACCTGGCCGGTCAGTTCGGTCCTATTGCAGGTTCATTTATATTCAGATATTAAGTTTCCAATGCCCATAGTCATCATTCGTAACGTTTAACTGTTGTAACCAACTATAAAAAATGTCCATAGAATATTTCCTATTATAGTCATTGCCTAGGCTTGTCTATGGCCAGCTAGATGAGCTTCGTGTTTGGATTTGCGCATTTTGTAACCGTTATAGTGTGTCTCATATGATTTTGTATAGGATGCACTAAAGGTAACAATGGATAAAAGAACACCTGGAGTGTCAAAATTTGGCATGGGAATACTTAAGTACTAAAAGTTACGAAAGTAATAATTAAATGTAAAAATCGGAGCAAATGGACCAATTTAGTGTTAACGGCAAGAAAATTCGACCAAAAATACTAACATGGAGATTTTTTGGCGAGACAAGTGTAAAATGATGTCGTTTTGTACGCTGAAGTGACTAGACATGTGTAAAAATGACATTATTTTATTGACGTGACTAGATAATTAATATAAATATTAATCAAATTAAAATTAAAACTATTTAAAAAAAAAAAAAAAAGAAAGATGGAGATCGCAGGCGGTGAGGGCTTAGCCCTCGTTGCCGCCTCCCTACCGTCGCTAAGAAGGGCCGGCGACAGTGGGGAAGAGTCCGTAGGTTGCCGAGCCTTGGCCAGTGGTGAGAGCTTGCGAGCCATTGTCAAGATCTAGGGTAAGGGTCTTGGCCTTCCCCTAAATTCGGCGAGGGTTGTCAACCTCACTCGGTCGGGCCAAGGGTCGATGACCTTGGCTAATTGACGATGAGGGCCGGTGAACCCTCGCCCAAATTTGAGGCAAGGGTCGTAGCCCTCCCCCAATTTGGCGAGGGTTGCCAACCTCTAGTCAAGGCTCGACGACCTCAACGGACCCTTCCCCCATCGTTGCCGGTGGAAGGTGGTGATGAGAGCTCAACCCTCACCTTCTATCTCCTTGTTCTCCTCCTTTTTTAAATAAATTTAATATAAATAAATTCAATTTAATTATTTTTATATTAAAATTTTAAAAAAAAGACAAAAAGACGTTTTGGTTCTTCGTTGTTGACTTAGCTTTCTGATGCACCACATATGCGAGTTATATTATTAAAAAAATTGCCAAATAGGATTTTTGACCACATTTGTTAGATTTGGCACTTAGGTATCTCATTTTTTTTAGAAAAAGTGACACTTAAATGTTACTTTTGTAATTTTTAGTACTTAGTGTCTCTCTCTGTAACAAGTTTAAGCACTCTAGGTGTTGTCAAAACAATGCAAGGGTTAAAGTTTTTTGGGGAAGTAAGGTTTTGGCTATGATGTTGGATTGCAATAGTCATCTCTCAGGATACAAATGGTTTGATTAACTTTCATTTCCAACCTTACTAGAAGATATCTATGATGAGATTGTAGCCCTTTTTTTATTATCACATATAAGAAGCAAATGCAAAATCAAGCAAAAGGGTCCTCAGGTGTTCATATACCCACAATATGATTCTAGGACAATGAACAGATCAATCTCTACTCCTTCCTAAGAAAGTTCAAATGCAAAGCAAGGAACTTGAAGCTCACAAAAGCATCCATAGAAGCCAAAACCCCTCCTCAAGCAAAACCCTTCTCTTTATTCACACAAGACTCCTGTGGAAAAAAAAAATCCTTGCATTGCCATTCAAGCAAAACTCCCTTTATTCCAATACACAAAGCTCACTCCTCATTCCCTCTTAAAATCCCCACCTCATTCACATCCTCCTCAAACTCTCCATCCTGAGTTTCCCTCTAAGCACCCTCTTCTCTCCTTGCTTCCCCAAAACCAAATGTCTCTAGAGGACGAGAAGCCGAAGAAGCTCTACCACGATGCCCGGGACATGGTCTCGGCGATCGTGGGCCGGATCTGTAAACTCCAAAGGCCTGGCTCGAGCCAGATGTTTGAGGAGGATGATGACCACGGCGTGGGGATTGTCACGCTGGCGGGGAGCAACGTCGGCGCCACCCTGAAGGGCGAGATGGACGAGAATTTAGGTGATCCTGATGACGAGCTCGATGAGATGAGCACATACGTGAACAGCAACTTCCAGGCTGTGAACAACTCGATCATGATGGGCGGGAGCTACAGGACCAATGACCCCGGTGTGCATTTAGAAGTGTCTGACTTTTTTGAGCACCATGGAAAGGACCACCACAAGTCAGAGAAGCACGGCAAGAAGGACAAGAAGAAGAAGAAGAAGAAGGAGGACCAGGAAAGTGGGAAGAGTGACGAGCACACTGAGCACTCTGCTGAGCACACTGAATGAGCACACCCAAGTTTGTTTGTTTCTCTGGACACCCTTAAAATCACGAAAAAAAGGGAAAAAAGAAGAAACACAGTTTAGTGAAAGAGATCGCTGATAATAATCCCTGTCTCTCTCTACACGTTCCACTGCTGAATTACTAGTTGCTGCTGTTTTCTATGCCGAATAAGCTTTCTTGTAACCATGACGGAGCTTTGTTTTGAAGTTACCGTGTGTTTATCCAATGGAGTGTAGAATCACTTCCATGTCCCTGACTCAATTGCTGCACTCGTCTCTGCATTTCTCGAAGTGGTTCGTTCCTAAGAAAAATTTCTTGAAAGTGGGGTGGAAGAGGAGTCCTTGTCTGATGCCAAACTTGGGGTTGCATCTCCCCTCGGACTTTGGCCATAGCTTAGTCATGGACTGAGTGAAGTAAATGCCCTGTTAATTGTAGGGACACATAATGCTGATCTCAAGCAATCAAAAACCAGAGCACTGACTTTTCTTATAGCTTAAGGTGCTGATCTTGCATCATTTTTCCATTCTAGGGAAGGCCTTCAGTTTGTTCATCTGGAAATTGACTTTATTCACTACGCTTTCACGTTATTGATAGGGAATTCTAGAGGTCGAAAAGACAATGATTGCCCTCCCACTAGGCGGAAAACTACTGCGCAGACCCTGTTGATCAAGATGTGCCTTGGGGGTTTGATCATGCCATATTAAGGTTAATGCCCTCACCCTTCTCTCGATCGATCACCTCCGACAATCCATCCCATGCTATAAATAGTCCATTGACAAAACTTTTTTGAGATGTCGCTTTCCAAACAGATGAGTAGCTGCAACAGAAGTCAGATTGCCGAATTAACTTATCCAAAGAACAAAAAAGATTGCCCAATTAGAATCAGCACTAAAGAAGCCGTGGAATCCGGCAGATTATTGCAGTAAAATTAGACCAACGAGCCTAAGAAAGAGAAAGGCAAAAGAAAGCGATTAAATTAGGGCACGTACCCTCTCATTAATGCATGACTTTTACGCCCGACGTGAATCAATAATGAACAGAATTAGGGTCTTCTAGTGATACACTCAATCATGTGTGCAGGATTATGCTGAACACTGGGTAGAGGTGCTCTTTTACTGTATTATGCATTTCGGAAAACAAAGTGTCGGACTGTGCTTTGCACGAAGCAACCATATGCACCCTCCACACAAGTAGGAATTCGAGGGGGCAGAGAAAGGGGGCTACAGACTCTGGGACCACCAACGGAAGCAACACACTAGGGACTCTGCGACTCGCACGACACTGTGACGACCTGTAACTTCGGCTCCTGCTCCTTGATCTCTTCGGCTTCCTGAGCTACTTTCATGGCACAATCCTGCATCTCTTTGTTCTTGCCCCACAGAAGAATGTACAAGCCGATGATGACAATGACCGACCCAAGCAAGCTGCTCAACAACAGCAGCAGAAGAAAAGGTTCAGCAAAATGCAGGTTCTAAACACATCACGGCATTTTTGGTATTTGTCAACATTCACCTCCCAATATGGAGCTGCTCATGCAGAATGGGGATATCAAACATTGCCGCCATTATCTGGACGAGGGGGCTGAATGCTGCCGTGAAGACGGGACCCCGTTTCTTGACGCACCACGACATCCCGACATAGCACAAACCTGAACCTACCATACCCTAGAGGCAGAAACACAACACAATTATCACTGAATATGGCAGGTCCAACTAGATCGTTTAGATTCTCTGATGGCCTTTTTTAAAGTCATAGCATCTCTCTCCCTTAGATGTGGGAATTTCGTGGATTGAACGGGGGACATTTGTCAGGTTGGGTTAAAGATAGATCCTATCGAGGGCTACTTGAACAGAGCTACTAAAAGAAGTTGAATGCGGATAGAGGATTGGCCTCACGAATGGAGAGCTCTTGCACCTATAAATTCCTTCTATTTACTACTGTATATGCATACTTCACCGTAAAGCACTGAACTTGAACAATCCTCTCTCAATTTAATTTAATTTAATGTGACTGCATAAATTTCTTGGGGTTTGGTTTTATCCCCAAAAGAAGTCATACTTACGGCGAAGAGAACGGTGAATATTTCAGTTCTTCCTCTTAAGATCCAAATAGAGAGGTTCCTGGATGTGGAGAAGCTCAAAGCAGCCGACTGAATGGAGCCAAAGAAGCACATAATGGCTGTGCTTGAGTACTGGCAAGGATATCTCTTGGCTATCTTGGATTGGAGAAGAAACCAGAGAGACCAGAGCAATGTTCCGAGAACCAAGCAAATCAAGCCGAGTCTCCAATTCTGCATCCTATCAGCCGAACTGAGCTTGGTGGCATGATCACTCATCGAAATAACAGCCTGTGAACGTGAAGAGCTGAACAAAGGCCTTCCTCGATAAAGAGTCAACGTCAAAGCCCCACTGACGCATACTAATGTACCAACTATTTTGGCTCTTCCGCTGCTGCTCTTTATGTTCACCCTCTCTATCCTGCAGTGCCAACATGACAGACCAATCACTTGTTTTCCTAGATCACATACTCAGAGTACTAAGTTTCTAGCCATTGGTCTAATATACCTGAAAGGTAAGGCCATGATGAATGTGAGAACAGGAACGATGTTAATGAAGGCGCACGAGAAAGTCGCGGATGTGTATTGAATACCGAGGAGGAAGAAATATTGCGTGAGCGATGCCCTGCAAGAGAGATCAAATTTTGATTAAGTACTTTCTATAATATATTTAACTCATTTCTTGGGATAGGAGCAGATATTTGAAAAAGGAATATGGGAGTTGAGGTGACTAACCCTACAATGGCGCTGAAAAAGAGATAACATAAGATTCTAATTGTGAGCTTTGGTCTGGTATTCCTGCAAATGAGAATGCTGTTAGTTTACCACAGCAGACAGAAAACGGATATGAAAAGCACAGATACTGAAGCCAAACAATGAAAAAGCAGACTGTAACCGACTTCATGGATATTGCACAACTCATGAAACTCTATGTGACATTTCAAGATCAAACTGTGGCAGAGTGACAGCTAAATCGGCTAAGCACCGAGTCAGACAACTAAGCCATGTAAGCACACAGAGCATGCCCATCTCACTCACCCTAGAGCTCTCTATAATAAGATTCTGACTAAGAAAAGTGTACCTTTCCAAAAAGTAACCGATTGGAGACAAGAAAATGGCTGAAATTGCTAGGCGATATGTGATTAGGACCAAATGATCAATACCCTCTTCAAGCACTTTCTTAAGCAGAATATTCACAATTGCAAAGGCAAAATCAATCGCCAGCATCACAAAGAAAGGCTTCCACTCGTTGCAGCTCCTCCCTATGGCCATTTAAATTCAACACTCTGAGAGGCACTGGTAGGCCTCCTTTCTCTCTATTTTCTGTCTCTCTCTCTCTCCCCCCTTCACACAACACGACGGTGCAAGAGAGATTACTCTTATGGCCAGTCATTACACCCCGGAACGCATACTTTTGTAGCTCCGAGGGGGCTCTCTCTCCTCCAGAATAAGTGGGGACAAAGCAAGATTAAATTCTTCAGATCACATCAGTGCTTTAAGCAACCAACTTTGACATTAGTTTAATAGTTATTCTCTCTTCTTTTCTTGCTTCTTTTTGACTGATCCTTCCCAACAAGGAGAGATTGTTTGAGAATCGTTTACAAATTTGCCACACAATCAGTGCAGCGATTGACATTGGAGTGATCATCCTTTAAGAAATCACCAAAAAGCGGATTGCAAGCACGAGCCTCCGATAACATGTCATCTTCTTTTAGAATGCAAACGGTCTTTTAGAGAGCTGTTGCTATATTTAACCAATAAGCATCTTTAAGTGGGATGGTACTATAAATGGATCCTCTCCCCTCTTCTATACTTAGCATCTAATTCCCTCATTCATTAGAGCTTACTGATCAGCATTTCATTTCCCAACGTGGAGTATAAGAGCACTAATGCAGGATCTTGGGGAAAAAAGCTGGCTCTATGAGCGGAGGTCGTCGTAATCAAATCTGACGAAGATGCTGCTTTTCTTGTTTTTGCAATCTCCAAATTCTTATTACTATCGATGCATGTCTCATAAGATAAAATACAGTTTCATTAGACTCTCTGGTGGCTCCTTACAGTCTCTGTCGGCCACAGCTTTCTTTTATATTGTTACTTTTTCAGTCCCGTATTTTTCTGAAGATGACTATATCATAGATTACATGAAACAAATTAATTGAATTTTGACCTAAAACTTTCTCATGTTCCGCATAATTATGGAAACTTTACTCTGCGGAGTGATGGCAACCAGTACCACACCACAAGATGAAGATCATACCAGATTTTGCACTGATCATCATCTGTGGCCGGTTCACGAAAATATTAATATGGTATCTCGAGGCTTTCGTCGGGTTTGAGAAGATAAAATACACTGCAGACTTAATCCACAAAAGATGTGACACAAACAAGCAAATCAAAGTGTGAAAATTGCCTGATGATCTTATCCTTTTGTTCTCTGAATATTCAACATAAGCTTCGCCGTTTCTTGTTGCATGAATGACTCGGTTTAAAAGAAGTCTAACGCAATACAATTTCCCTCGAATAAGCCGACCCAAAACGTTTCAATGAATGAGAATGCTTTATGCCAAATTGAAAAGTAGTACGCGAACTGTCTCTGTCTTCAGCTTTTCTAGGTAAAGTGTTGTTCCTCGTCACATTTAGTTGCATTGTGTTTTAAGTACACAAATTCTATTTCTCAAGTACAAGACATGGGCCAAATGGGGACTCCGTGGGAAAACCATGTCCACTCGTCTGAAAATGCTTCAAGCATCTATGCAAAAACATCCCATCTTTCTTGCAAAGGCATAAACCCTTGAAGGGAATCATATCCTAGAGCACTCTCACTGTTGTCCCACATGTAGCTTGGCAAATAACCACGTGGGCCAGTTCGCGCCCTCGGTCCGTCTAAATCGTCGAATTCGGCAAACCAAATGATCCTCTCTAGTTGTGGTGGGTTCATAAAGTTGATGGTGAAACTTATAGGAACGAATAGAAACAGATCGAGATTAAGTGACTTTCACGATAGTCTTAAAGATGATGATTTTCTCGAATGTATACATAATCCGAGAATGCAGTCGACTACTTTCCAAGATCCTGTCCGCGGCTCCACGCAGTACAATGCATAGACTCTAATCTTCGACTCTCTGCATGGCAAGAGGGCGACAAACCGAATTGAATATATTTGAGCAGCCATCGCATGGTAAGACGACAGATGAACACACCTGAGGCCATGTGAGAACGCTTCGATCAGGAGGAGGGAATGTTCCGTGATAATGAAGGGAATACAAGACCTTGCTTTGGACCCAATTCGACTGGAAGTACCGTGCGTGCATGGGTTGCAAGCCTCGTTGTTGTCGTCCTTGCCACTTGCCAGCAGTATAATTCTTACCCTTGTTTTGCCCTAAGATACTTTGGCTGAGATGCTCAAGTATATGATCCTTCTGACGTGATGATTGATGACAGCTCAACATAAAAATCATGGGCGGCTTCTCCAGTTTTTCATCGTGGGGAAAACTTGATTAAATGCGACACATGATAAAATATCATATTTATAGGTTTTGTTCGTCTATAACAACCATTTTTTCAACCACCGGCCTTGGTGGCTCCGCTGGATAAGAAACCCCAACCTTGGGGGAAAGGTTGGGGGGTCAAACCCCAGTGGAAGCATCGGCGTCTTAAGTGTGACGTCGGGGTGGTGGGTCTTCCGCTAGTATCACTCAAGGGTTTACCTGGCGGCTATGTATAGCTGTTAGGCTACGAACGACTGACAAGGTTCCTGGGTATCAAAAAAAAAAAAAAACAACCATTTTTCATGATTTTAGAATTGTTTATCTTTAGTTTAAGATGAAAATATTCACTATTGACTTAGCTATATAATTCTTTTCGAGAAATTTAATGGGTGTGAAATTTAATTTCTGTTTAGACCCAAACAACATAGCATAAGTTGAAAACAATAAATTATGTCAAAGTTGTAGAAAAACGAGGAGAGGTAAGAGCCTACCACTCTTTGGCGTACGTTTGTTTGTTGAGAATCAAGTGGATACTCCAAACAAAATAAACGCTCTATTATTATTATAATAATAAGAATACTCACACCACTCACACATAAACGCACCACCTTATTTGTGGACTCCACACGTAGGAGACTCGTTTTAATCAACGTACACGACACAAGGAGCAAGTGCCCCTATTTGAAGGATGCAAAGTCGGTGCTTAAATCGACTTTCCCACTTTTTATACCATTCCACTACAAATATCTCCTTTATTTGTCATTAAGTAAGTTGGGCTGATATTCCTAAATAAATGGAGATGGCGACTAAGGAGAAAAACCTAAAAAGGTCGCTGAGAGAGAGAGAGAGAGAGTGCAGCTCCGGGTCCTTTATATCTGCAGCTTGATCACTTGTTTTGGCACACTTCATATTTGGCGAGCAAGTAATACTTTTTCCATAAGAAGTAATAATACACTTCTAAATGCTTAGTCCTTGTGCGGAAAACATAATTCCTTGCTAAACTTATGGCTGATAGATTGTCACAATATAGTTGTGTGGAGTAATTTATTGGTTGATGAAGATCTTCAATCGACTGTACCAACCACGAACTCTCTTGTGTTGCCATCATTACCGCTCTATACTTAACTTTTGTTGTAAACAATGACATAGTTGGCTATCTTTTGCTACACCATGACACCACTCCTAATCTGAGACGAAACATGTACCCAATAGTTGATCATCTTGTATAACGATCTCCTGCAAAGTTGGCATCGCAATGCCCTTCCACCTCACACAATGCTTCTTTCTTATGTAAGAGCCAAGATCAAATGAACCATTTACATATCTTAGTATGCATCCAACTGCATCTAAGTGAGGCTTTTATGGTCTCTCCATGAACCAACTTACTACTCTTATTGCGAAGGTAATGTTAGGTTGCGTTATGTTATGGTTAGGTAGATAAGATTACCCACCATTTGTCTATACATAGTTGAGTCTTATAATTCTCTTCCTTCGTTCGCTCAACCTCAAGTCCCAGAAAGCTATCTAGCTCTCCAAGCTCCTCCATCTATTATCATAGCAAGAGATTAACTTTGATTCGACATATCTCTTTTTCATCATCTTCGGTGATGATTAGATCATCCATTTAAATTAATATTATTGCAAGCTTTCCATCTTATTCTTTCACAAATAAGCTTGAGTTTGGTAGGACTACCGAATAACGGCTTTGTACCAAGAATTTGGCAATCTTCTCATACCATGCTATCAACTTTTTTTAAAGCCATAGAGAGTTCTCTTTAATGAGTCTTCTCTTCAAACCATCTAGCTACTCCATGTATATTTCTCAATCTAGTCCTCTATGTAAGAAGGCATTTTTCATGTCCCTTTACCATAACTTACATGATTTGCTTGCTGCAAGTGCTAGTAAAACTTGCATGGTAGTAACCTTTGCCATCAAGCTAAAGTCTCATCATAATCCATGTTGTTCTTTTAAGACAACACTAATCTGATGGAGTTTGTAGCCCATTGCAAGATATGAGATGTACCTTTTTAGGTATTGGCACCAAATCTCATATCTCATTCTTCGTTACTTTTGGATCTATTCTTCCATGGCCTTTCTCCATTCTTTACCTTGTGAGGCTTCTTGGCTCAATTACTCCAACATCTTTGGTCAATGCCGCATTTACATATTTAAGATTCGTTTTTATTGCGTTGTTGATCTCCTAAGTTGAGGTACCTGCTCTTTAGGTTCTTCTATTTGACTTTGTCAGAGTTCTTTTGTTGTTCTAAGATGTACACCAATTTGCCATGTACTCTTTGAATTTTTTAGTGATTGTACTTCAACTTCTTCTTCTGTTATGGGTTTACTTTCTACACTCGGCTAGACCTTATCAAGCTTGTCATTATCTTCCATTCTTTCATGAATATCTTCTTCAATTTTTTTTTTGAATTAAGTAATTGAATGGATTGTGATGACCACCATGATAACACCACATTTTTAGAAGTGTAACAATGCCTTCTTGTAGGATCACAACATTTCCACCCTTTTCTTTGATCATTGTAACCACAAATATGTAGCAAATTGCCCTCTTATCGAACTTATTGCATAGATGGTTAGGCATGATTGCATAGCATACACAACCAAATTCTCTAAAATGACTTATCGAGCACTTGCGATTCCATAACTTCTCGTGTGGTGTCATAAAGCCAACCCTGTTTGAGGTAGCTTGATAATTACGTGCATTATTGTCTTCATGCATTCAGCCTAGAATCTTAAGAGGAACATTCTTCACATGTAATATGCTCCTACAAGTCTCCACCAAATGACGATTATTTCTTTCCGCAACTCTATTTTGTTATAATGTATTTGGATAGGTAAATTGTTGACATATCATGCACTCTTGCAAATACATTGTAAACTCATTTGATGTATATTATCCCTCATCATTAGTGTGTAGGCATTATATTTCTTAGGCAAAAGAACAAGCCAAGTGCTAAAATTTCGCACAAGGAGACACTTAAGTGCCGAAAGTTAAAAAAGTAACATTTAAGTGTTATTTATTTATTTATTTTTAAAATGGGACACCTAAGTGTCAAGTTCGGTGAACCTATCAGAAATCCTATGTGATAATATTTTATTAATATTGTTCACTTATGTGGCTCGTTAGAGAGTTGACTAAGCAAAGAAGTGCTAAAAGGACGTCTTTTGGCACAGATTTAAATTTTAATGTAAAGATTAATTAAATTAAATTTAGAATCAAATTAAAAAAAAATAGTTGTCGAATGGTGAGGGTTTAACGCCTAGGGCAGCCAACGGGGAGGGAGTGGCGAGAGTTGAGCCCTTAGCAGCCTGCAATCTTCATCTTCTTCGTCTTCCTTTTTATTTTATTTTATTTTATAATTAATAAGTAAATTTAGTTTTAAATTTAAATTTAATTAATATCTAGCCATGTCAGCAAAACAACGTCGTTTTTGCACTTGTCTAACCACGTCAGCATGCAAAACGATATCATTTTGCATTTGTCTCGCCGAAAAACATCACGTTAGCATTTTGACTGGTTTTTCTTGCTGTTAGCATTTAACTAATCCATTTTGCTCCGATTTTGACACTTAAGTACCACTTTCCTAAGTTTTTGCACTTAAGTGTCTCCCCATATTAAGTTTTGGCACTTAAGGGTTTGCATGGTAACGTTTCTGTTTCTCCCAATTTCTGTTCTTTTATTCCCCAGAACAAAAAAAAAGAACAGAAATTTGTTTGGTAAAACTTTTGTTCCCAGGAACAATTTCTCTATTTCTTTGTTTTCGGGAACAGATTTGGAGCGAAACAAGAAATAAAAAAAAAAAGTAGCTTCTTGTTCCCGAGAACAATTTTTAGAAATAAGCCAATTTTCTTTTTTATTTTTCTTTTGTTCCTCTCTTTTGCCGCGGCCACTTCCAACCGCCTGGAGCCATCGCCGATCGCCACCAACCGTCGCCGCTAACTGCCGATTGCCGACCGCTGCCGCCGACTGCTGCCGACCGTCACCGCCGATCGCCGCCGCATAGCCCATCGGCCGTTGACGACGGTCGGCGGCTGGCGGTCATGCAACGGCGGCGGCGGGTGGCGACAGCCGGTGGTTGACGATCCATGAGCAAAATAAAAACAAATAAATACAAAAAAAGAAACCGTTTCGTACCAAATGCATTTCTATTCTTTTTCTATTTCTGGAGTAGAAATTTTGTGTAGTTATCAAACACCTTATTTTACTAAGAAATTGTTCCCCGGAATAGAAATAGAAAAAAACTATTTCTGAAAAAAAACTCTTCCTCAGCCAAAAAACGTTGTCATGTGCAGGCTAAGTGTCTCATCATATTAAGTTTTGACACTCTAGGGGCTTGGGTATCGTATTTATTACCTACTTCTCTTTCTACTTTTTCTTTAAACTCTTTAAATTTATTAGATGTGTTTGATTTTTCTTTCATACAATCAACCCGGACATACTTGGAAAAATCGTCTATGAACGTTATCGTGTACTTTGATCCTCTAACTGATAGTTGCTTTATTGGTCTAAATAAATCTAAGTGGATGAACTCGAGAGGTTTCTTAGTTCTAAATGTAGACTTCTCATATAGAAGTTGATGCACCTTCCCATACTAACACACACCACAAACTACATCTTCTTGAACTTAAAAATTGGGGAGACCTTGTAGCATGCCCTTCTTCATCATCACCTTCAACTTATGTAAGCTTACATGTCCGTGTCGTGCGTGCCACAAATCAAGCATATCACTCTTTCAAGTTTTGTCCATATATGCTATCTATGCTAGCATCATAGATAGACTTTATTCGATGCCTCTCCATAATTGGTGTACTAGTGGGTTTCAAATTGCGGTGCACCTTGACGTCTCTTGGATTGAACACTGCATAATTGCTTGAATCTGTGAGTTGTGACATCAATATTAGATTTTTCTTTATTCTTGGAATGTGATGCACATTTTATAGCTCAACTTGTTGTGAACTAAACCAGAATGTCGTCATCGTTTGGCCAACACGGGTAATCGGCAATCTTGAGTTGTTTGTGGTGACAACTACTTGTCCACAAGTGTACTAAGACCTGCTTGATAGCTTGCCTTAATCTCTGGTCATATGATTTGAGTATCCCAAATCAATTATCCAATCATTCGTAATTGACTAATTTATCACTTAGAGTTATGAGGACCGTCGTAACTTTTAACTAGAGATGATAGAGGATGCTGCGAGCTTTTCTTGTTCCTCCACTACAATGAACGCTTAGAAATCCCACTTCTCTTCCCTATTATTCTCCTTGTAGATGCTGCAATTTCACCTTAAGCTCTTTTGAATAAATAGTTCCTAGCAAAATGCCCTACTTTACCGTAAATGTAGCACCGTCCTCTAGGCTACCCCTTCTATTACTCTTATCATCTTTGTTGTCTTTGCGGAAATCCCAACGAGGTCCCTTTGCCTGAGTGCTAGTCCCATATATGCCTTTGCCAATCTCTATGTTTTTTCCTCAGTTTGTCATTTCTAACGTCGGCACCATTTCTCTTCTAGCTCTTAAACCCTTTTTTATTATTGAAGAGGACAGTTTCAATATCCTAAACTAAAACCTTGGACATTTGTCTGTCGAAAACCTCTGGACTTGCCAATGAATTTTCCAACTTAGTCAGAGTTGGCTCTTTTACCTATCTACAGGTGATTGTAACAATGTCATTATACTCTAGTAGTAAATCTTGAATGATAATTCTTCTTATCACAGTCTCATAAAAAGCATTTTGAGGATCTAATTTTGATTTTTTTATACAAATAAATTTAACTTGGGCAAAGTATTACGTCACCATCATATTCTATTGTGAGTTCAATAGTAACTCTTTCTCCAATCGCTGTAACTTGGCATCGCTTGTCCTCGCAAACAATACCTAAAGTGTTCTATGCCACCTTCAAGGTCTTTGCACTCTTGATATGCTAGAATAATTCATCTTCCACTATAATAGCAAGAACATAGAGAGCCTTTCCAACCTTAATCTTCCACTTCCTTCGCTCTTCATCACCTGTGAGTGGTGTGGTATTGTCACCGTCAATGATGTCACATAAGTCTTGATCAAGCAGGGACTCCAATTATTATAGTTGGAGTTGTTAAGCTTCTCGACGCCATTCACCAAATTCAAAATATTCACCGTCTAGCTTGGTTTTAATGCCTGACACTTATACTAAGCAAGCTTGGTCCCAGACTGTGATCATGGTCTCTGGTTGTGTATTAGCAGAATCTCAACATACTCTCGTCCCTGATAGCCTGCTCACATACAGTGGTCCTGACCGCTATCTTTGTATACCACAATCCTAATCGCTTGGTTCATGATCTCGATCGCAAATTTTGACATCACTCGTTGAGAATCAAGAGGATATTCCAAGTAGAATAAACACTCTCTTAGTATTATTTTAAGAACACACACATAAATACACAACCTTATTTGTGGACTCTACATGTGGGAGACTCTTTCTTCTCAACACACATGACACAAGAAACGAGTGCTCCTATATATAGGATGCAAAATCGATGCTTCAAAGACTTTCTCATTTTCCTGACCATTTTACTACAAGTAAGTCCTATAATAATTATTAAGCAAGTTGGGCTGAATTTCGTAAACAAAAATCTGAAGACGGGGGCCAAGGAGAAAAATCTTGAGAGAGAGAGAGAGAGAGAGAGAGAGAGAGAGAGAGGCGGTGCTACTAGAGGGACGCAAAATCTGGAAAATTTAAGTTGTGTTGGTAGTGTTAGGTTAGATAAACGAGTGATTTAATGTTCAAATATTCTAATACTCCTTTCACACATAGACTAAATTTTGGCATGAGACTAGAAATATACAGGAAGAGAGACAAATAAGGGGCCTCGGTGTGTTTTAATTTTCTCTTGCACATAGACTGGATTTTAGCTTGAGACTATGTGTGGAAATATGTAGAAAGGGAGATAAATAATGAGTTTGTAGATATTTGAACTCAGGGCTTTTTGCTTTGATACTAAGGGCGTGCACATGTTTTTTAATGAAAGACTTTTTGGCAAAATAATCTTCCGGAGTTCATGTGTTTGGCTCGATGAAAATGGTAAATCAATTGAAAAATGTTCATCAAGAGAAACACCCGCGCTAAAATTAGAAAATTAAATTCCCGGCTTTAAATAGAGGAAATCATTTTCCTAAACATAATAAGTCTTTTAACAAGGCTCAGATTGTACATATGATTACTCCTCCATGACGATAAAACACATGGGCTCACAAAACACAAGACCTATTATCCACAATGAGATTTAAAAACTCGAAAACATTCTCAGTGACACTTTTTAACATATCATCGAACAAATAAAAATAAATTTTTTTCTTTAAAATGACTTTCACAAAAAGTATTTTCTTTTTATCATATAGTTTTTCACAAATTAAATGCATCCTAAGTAAAACTTTACAAAATCACCACTAATTATTCTAAAATTTGCCCTCCTTAGAGTTCAGACTTTTTCCGGAAACGGAAGTGAAATCAATAAATTTCGACTCAATTTCCATTTGACATATTTTCTAGTCAAATCAAAGCAAGATATTAAAGATCCATTTCTATACTCTGTTTATGAGCAAGTAAACTGCTAGCTTATCCAGTTTTCATGGAGATTTTACTTTGATAGGATGGTGTTTGTACGGGGGGCAAAATATCTTTTGACAGCTTAAAAAATAGAATGCGGAGCTTCTTTAATTTGGGTCGAAAACTTTGACGTTATCAATTTGAAAACTGCTTGCTAAATGGCTAAGGATGTGTTTGCCAACATTTCTACTCTCCCGAACGATTTTTGTTCAAAAATGAGTTTCTCCATTCTTGCTCTCGAGAAGAAAAGAAGTAGATCTTTTTTATTTCTTATTTTTATTCCTCGGCTAGTTTCTATCTTGAAAAATTAAAAAATTAACTAACGTTACTAAATGGATTTTTATTTTATTCAGAAAACAAAAGAATAGAAAAAAAAGGATAATATGATTACTAAGGGTGCATTTGATAATGATTTTGTTATGGGGAACAATTTTTTATGAGAAATGATTTTTTTTTTTTTATTCCGTTCTCGTGAATAATTTTTGAACAAAAGAATGCGTTTGGTAACTTTCTAAAATTTTTATTTCCTAGAAAGAAACACGTTTGGTAGGATTCTTAGATTTTTTTTTTCTTTTAATTTTTTTATTATATTTTATTATATTTTCCTTTTTTTTTCTCTTTGGTCGCTAGTCGCGGGCCACCATTGTTGGGCGATTGGTTGGGCGAGGTCCAGCAAGCTCGCCGGAGGCTAACTTGGCCACGATGAGCCTCGGCCCGCCGATTTGGGCATTGGTGACCCTTGGCCTCGCCTAGGTGACGTGAGGTCGACCTCGCCTTGGCTTGGCGAGGCCCAGCCTTGTGCCGGCTGGGGAGGTTGAACCTCGCCGTGGCTTAGTGTCTCCGGGGGCCAACAACACTTTGGCGAGGACGCCAGCCATGGTCAAGGTCGGCGACTGGCCAAAAGGAAGAAGAAGAAGAAGAAGAAAAGAAAGAAAAGAAGAGAGAAGAAGAAAAAAAAAAATAGATTTTATAAATTATTTTTTAAAAACTACTTTTTTTCTTTTTATTTATTTCTGTGAACAAAAATTTTATCAAACAGGTTTTATTTTTTTTTCCATTTCACGGAACAAAAGAATATAAATAGTTATTTCGGGAATAGAAATAACTTTTACCAAATAGGCTAAACAGGCCCCAATTGGTCAACGGCCGGCTATACTCGGGGCCCAGTTTATTCTCGGGCCGAGCCTAAGATGGGCCTTTCTCGGGTTAGTCCAGACCCGGCCCACTGATCAAATCTGAAAAACCCTCAAAACCCCCACGAGAAAGAGAGAGAGAGAGAGAGAGAGAGAGCAGAGATTTCTTGACGAAGAGCCGCCCGTCTCCGATCGTCGGCGCCGACACCGACCGATTGCAACACCGGAGAAGAAGAAGAGCCCCGTACGCAGCGGTGAGTTTCAGCCGAAGCCTCATCGTCGTCCCTCTCCTTCCGCGCCGAATCCCCGTACGTTTTCATTGGAGAAAGAGAAGATTTTGAGAATTAGAAAGAAGCTTGTTTTCAATTCTGGTTTTGACCCGTGTTTTCAATAACCTGAAATGAAAATGGGCAGCCCAGAACTTTTTGCAATGTGGGTTTGGCTTCGGGTGTCGGTAGTTTGGGGAATTAGGCTGAAGTATGGCGTGAATTGTGGTACGCTGAAGTAGTTTATCTGTGCGACAGGTTTGAGCCGCCGCTCGGCAATGGCGATCGAGAAGCAGCAGAATGGGAAGGTCAAGAAGAGGAAGCATGGTAAGGAGGGCCCTGAGGCTCCGGCTTTGAAGAAGGCGAAGCCGGTGAGCTCGAAGTCCGTGCCCAAGGGCGTGGACAATAGGCTGCCAAAGCAACGGAAGCAGTCGAATTATAAGAAACAGGATGCTGGGAATGAGAAGCAGCAGCCCTTGACGAAGAAAGAACGTCGCTTGCATGCCAAGGTGAGCGATTCGAATTTGTGTGCTTTGCCTATGTAGGAAGCATGAGATGGAGAAGTTATGCAATTGACGAGTTGTTTTTATTAGCTTTGTTCAATCTTGGGTTACTCATGTTTGTGGGGACTGTGGTTTGTGCAGGAACTGGCAGAGGCTAGGAAGCAGAAAAGGAAAAGGCATTACACTCTTGAACAGGTAATAGAACAGTTGGTTGGTGAAGGCTCACTTCGTTTCACATAATTAACAAGGAGCCTAAATGGTGAGGTCTTATTATTAGCATTATTGATAATAATGGCCAATTTTGATAAAAAATTTGGTGCCTCAATTTTCTTTTCTTTTCCCCTTGGATTGTGTAATTTGTACGAGTCCTAAACACAAAAACAAGAACTCTTTTTTTGAGAAGCTTTTGTTTAACGTAAGCTTCCTGTATTCTGATTCCCTTAATTCTATATTGACTTGTGACTAGATGCACAGTGACAATGCTCTTTTTCATTTTGCTGGCTCTCCTAAAATTGTCGTTGTGCTTTACTTTGTAGTTAGTGAAGATTTCACTCTGGTTTATATAGCAAGCATGATAGTGCTGAACAAAACATCT
This sequence comes from Eucalyptus microcorys, assembly GCA_014182515.1. Classification (NCBI taxonomy): domain Eukaryota; kingdom Viridiplantae; phylum Streptophyta; class Magnoliopsida; order Myrtales; family Myrtaceae; genus Eucalyptus; species Eucalyptus microcorys. The sequence continues at coordinate 8,326,418 of CM024566.1, forward strand.
GGGTGTTACGTTTTTGTCTAATCTGAATGAAGTTGGCATTAGCTGAATCGTGTCATATTCTCAGGAGCTTGCACATCTTTGGGAAAAGATGAGACAACATGACATTGCCAAGGAGGAGAGATCACGGTATATAGATTTTTAAGTGTGGATTGCATGGTTGTTATATGTTTCTCACTGTACTGACTTCTTAGCATGTTGTCGCCAGGTTGGTCACTGAAGCTCTGAAAAAGATGAAGGGTAAAATCTCTGAAATTGCTGGCTCCCATGTTTCATCTCGCGTTTTGCAGGTATAACTTTTTCTTTTGCATTCTCCTCTGACACTCAATTATATGTGCTTCAATGTCGTCTCCTGATTTCTATGCCCTACCCAGACTTGCATCAAGTACTGTTCTCAAGCAGAAAGGGATGAAGTATTTGGGGAGCTTCAGCCACATCTTCTCAACCTCACATCCAGTACTTATGCAGTTCATCTGGTCAAGAAATTGTTAGATACCGGTATGCCTTAGACTGGAACTGAATGGAGTTTCTAAGTGGAGCATTTGGTTGTTCTTTTTGTTTTTTTCCCTAGCTTTTCAAGCTTGTGAGCAGTTGCTTCATATGGATATTCTACCTTTGCACTCTGTTGCAGCCTCAAAAAAGCAGCTGGCTGCTTTTATCTCCTCACTCCATGGGCATGTTGCATCTCATCTGCGTCACATGGTTGGATCCGTTGGTATGAATTTATTGCTTAGCCCATTTCTCTTTCTTGCTTAGATTTATTTCGAGCACCTTTACATGTAAGAATATAACCAGAGGTCCAGAAGTGCATTGGGCTTGCTTGTGCTATACTAGTTCAGAGTTTAAAGAGTGTTGATTAACAGGAAACCTTGATTTTGTTTCTGAATGAGAAATGTCATGGATTGCTCTAGATTTTCTAGGAGTCAGGCTTAGCTGATTGTATCAGCCCAAGCCCTTTGAGTAATATCAAGGATATACAACCATTTTTTCCCTTGTTTAACACAGGTTTGTTTATCTTTTGAGGGGTAATCATCTGAGAGAAACTCTTTTTGCAGTAATTGAGCATGTGTACCAATTGGCAAATGCGACTCAAAAACAAGAACTCCTGACGGAATTATACTCTACAGAGCTGCAGCTGTTTAAGGACCTTGTATCTATAAAAGAAAGCAGGTGAATGATTTACGCTTTTCCTGTAATCAGATACTTCTAGTGAGAAATCAGTAATAACCATGTTAATCCTCATTAGTTATGGTAAACCACACCAGGAAGACTGTTAATCTGTGACATCTGTCTCATGTGTTCATGTCATCTCCAGTCATTGTTTGCACATTTTCAGTTAAAACTTTTGGTTTCAAATTAATACAGTTATCCCCTTTTCTACTGTGACTTGTATCAGTTGGCGAAATATTTCCTAATCCTTTCAATGACATTGAGGAAATAGCAACTTACAGAACATTTCCACAATTTATATTTTCAAGTTTTCATATGTTCTTTTTTCCTCTTTATTGGTGTAATATAGAGATTTGGTTGTCAACAATAGCAAAAAGTTGACAAGTTTTTCCCTTCTTTGATATTCTTAGATGAAGGTGAACCTTCTGTGTGATTTTTTTATTTTCTAAAGAATCTGGTGCAATGGCATTAGCATATGAAGAATACTATATGAATTTGGGATATATAGAGATATGTCACATTTGGAAGTTCCCTGCGATTCTTATAAGTATCATTGTTTTAGGAAGCATGGCATGTATATCATGAGTTACCGCCTCTCTCTCTCTCTCTCTCTCTCTCTCTCTCATGGTCTTCATTTGCAAATTTTGTTATTTTTAAACTCAGTTAGTTGTTGTGGGAGGCCATGTTCAATTGTAGTCTCGGATGCATGTTTATCAGGTTAGTGGATGTCATTTCAAAGCTTGGACTGCAGAAATCCTCGGTTTCAAGACACATGAGTTTGGTTATTCAGCCAATTCTAGAGAAAGGGATTGTTGATCACTCAATTATTCACAGATTGTTGGTGGAGTACTTTAGCATAGCTGACAAGGTAATTTCTGCGGGTCGTGATGTGCAGTAAATTCTATAGAGGATATCTTTCCTAATTTATTTTGTGTGGCTGACTTTTGATTAATTTATCTTTATCTGAAGTCTTCTGCCAGAGATGTACTCCAACAATTATCGGGTCCTCTCCTTGTCCGAATGATCCATACTAGAGATGGATCCCAAATTGGAATGTTGTGCATCAAACATGGGAGTGCTAAGGTTTCTTGCTTTTGTTAGAACAGCTTTATTTTTGTCCATAGATTAGCATTATGTTTTCTTGGCTTTTGCTTGTTCATTGACATTGGATTTCATATGCAATTGGTTGTAGAGTTGTTCTTGATACTCTGTCTGCATGTAGGAAAGAAAGAAAATCATCAAGGGAATGAAAGGTCATATTGGCAAGATAGCTAATGATCAATATGGAAGTTTGGTAAGGCTGAACTTTAGTTTTCTTGCTCATCAATTGCTTTATTTTTATGATTATCAATAAATTAAAGGGTACCCACTCGCCTCTGTGATTTTGGATAGACTGATAGAATGCTGTGTAATTCATTGCATGTTTTCTTCTTAGGTACTTGTTTGTGTCGTTTCAGTTGTGGATGATACTAAGCTTGTGACAAAGGTTGGTATGATTTTATGAGGTGGTTGCAGGGAGTTTCTCTCTTTACCTTTATATGGCATTGACTTCTAGTTGATTTCATGTAACCCTGATTACAGATTGTCATGCGTGAGCTTCAAACAATTCTTAAGGAGCTGGTTCTTGATAAGGTTTGACCTCTTCTGTTTTGACTTTATAATGCTGGTAATTTTTGTGGTATTGAAAAAGAAGCTGAGGTGTCAAATGTCAGTATTATCTGAAGAGTGTTGCATTTTCATTTTCCTCTCAGACGGAAGCTCAGTCATCTAGTGTACTGTAATTTGTGATTAAAAACAAATCCTTGTCTTGTTCTTCATAAGGTTTTTATTCAATGTTGGTGTATACTGTCAATGATTCAGTGGTTGACAAATTTTTAAGTTGCCTTTCACTGATATGTTCAATGATTTTCTTTTAATGCTCATATTGAATTGGCATGTTTTATTTTGCAGAATGGAAGGCGTCCACTCTTACAGCTGCTTCATCCAAATTGTGCACGCTATCTCAGTCCCAGTGATTTTGCTGCTTTGAATTCATCAATTCCTTCTCTATGCAGCAAGGTAAATTTTCCATTGTCAGGGAAAGTTCAAAGTGAGACTACTATATTGTTAAAGCTTTAAGCAAATCTTCTCTGTTTTGTTTTCCTTTTGCTTTTAGGATGCATTGGAAGCTGATTCCAGAGCGGAATCAGCAGATGCTAATGAACTTGGTGACAAGAAAGCTGACACGGAAATGGCAGAGGTGGAGCATGACGAAGATGGAAATCCTGATGAGGTTGATCACTCGATTAATGGTGGCAAAAAAGATCCATTGATAAGAAGACAAGAATTGTTGGTGAATAGTGGGCTTGCAGAGGTTTTTTCCTTTCCTGCATCAATAAATGATATTTCACTAGTCTCTTTCCATTTTCTTGTATTTTAGTAAGTTCAATAGTGCTTTTCCATTCTTCATTATTTATTGAGAGTTCTCTTGTTTAGATAAAGAATAACATGAATTTAGCCCAAAGATGACTTGGACTATCGGTCAGTCTCCCTGCACCAAATGGAAATGGGAACTGAAAGTGCACTTATCCATATGTAGTATGACATGGGAATGCATTGTTGTAGTGAAATGTTTTGGCAGAATTTTGAAAGCCTTTCCAAAATGGTGTGTTGCTTTATGGTGTGGCTATAGTACGCTAGTGGCAAACTACTATGCTATTTCAACTAAGGACTTCCCTGTTTTGTAAAGCCCAAAAGCTAATTGTAAAAGATAGTAAAAAATGTATCTAGTGATGTGGGAAGTGCTTGCTAATTTTTCTGCGAAGTTGTTTGTGGGTACAAGCTTATAGTGTCTGGTAGCAAAATCTTACAGTGATTGTAATGCCCAAATAGTAAAAATACCATGTTGTGCAATCCCCAAAAACAATCACTAGATTTGCCATGTTACTTATTCAAGGTTTTGACTACTTCTTTCATGTCAGTCTGTGATGTTTGTAACTAGACTCTTTAGATATGATGATTGGCTGTTCTTTGTGAGTAATAATCTCTATTTACTGTGTAATCTTGCAGGGTCTTGTTGATGTGTGCATTGAAAATGCGGGAGAGTTAATTGCTTCAAATTTCGGGAAAGAAGTTGTCTATGAGGTAGTTATTACTATTGAACAGTTTGAAATATCTAATTTGTGACCTCTACTGGAATAATCTGCTACTTCACTTCTGTTCTCTCCTCTTTATATCATAAAATCCTCCTCCTTGAGTTAATTATCTGTAGTTATCAGCTAAGATAATTCTTAGTGACCAATGTGCGCTATAGATTCTTGACCAAGTCACTCTCTTGCATCACCTTCCTTTCCCCTATGCATGCAGGTCGCTACTGGGGGAGCCGATGGCATCCTTCATCCAACTCTGGATGACAAGATAAACTCATTGCATGAAGCAATAGCAGCTCTTGCGGCCCAGCCTAAATCTGAAGACACCGAAGAAGCTCACGTCCTTGAAAATTTCCATTCCAGCCGAACAATCAGAAAGCTGGTCATGGACTGCCCTTCTTTTGCTGTCACACTGTGGGAAAAGGCACTTAAGGGGAAATGCAGAACGTGGGCTCAAGGCCACAGGTTAGGATCTCCTGCGACTATAAAATGCAGCGCGTCTTAATAATTTCTCTACTTGAACTGGGTACTTGATACCTTTCATATATGCTGTTTGCTGTGAGTGCAGCTCTAAGGTGATTACTGCATTCTTGGAGTCGTCGGACTCGAAGGTTTGTGAATTGGCGAAAGAAGAGCTGCAGCCCTTGATCAACGAAGCAATCATCAAGCAGCCCGAAGCGAAAATCGTCAAACAATGAAGACTGAAGATCAAGAAAGGAGGAGCGTTCTGAAGCCTGCTGTCACTATAAGCTAACGCAACGTCGACAATTGAGGCCCGAGAATCGGGAGATGTGCTCTGAAGCCTGCGTCTTCAAATGCTCGTGCATCGGCGATGAAATATTAAGATGACTTGATTGCTGCTCTGGTGATGCGCTTTCTTAATCAAAAGGGAGTCCTGGTTCAACTCAGATGGTTTTCGGCAGAACGAGTAGCCGAAGCCAGAGACGAAATTTTGTATCAAGGATCTACTGCTAATTTCAGAGTCAGATGGTTGTTGTACCATCTAAAGATTTTGCTTGATCTTAAAGTAATGAGGACTTGATAAGAGTTATCCAACTTGAAGTGTCTACCTTGACATTAACTCCAAACTTTTTTCCCCTTCAGGATTCCGCTTGGTAGAGTGAAAACTTATTATTGTTTTCCTCATGACAGTGAATATAAAGAAAAAAATAAAAAAAAAAAGGCAATTTTTGTGCGATTTTTTTAAGAGATAAGTATCTTAAGGGGACACAAATTGAGGAAATTGATACTATGGTTGTCATGGATCAGCATGAAATTTTTTCGGAAATTTATCTATTCTTCTCGATTGGCCACACGAGTTTTTTTTTTTTTTTTGATTCAGAGTAAGAAAATGTTTTCGTTTCGAAAATATTGAGCCCGCATGACATGAGAAAGACGGACGATGCACGAAAAATAACGAACTTTTTAGTAGCTTATGACACTTCTTATCAAATTGAATTGATCATATTATCCTTTTTGCGAGTTTCACTTTTGATTTAAAATTATTTTTTACCTTCTTTTTTCAGTTTCACCAAAAAAGAAACTTATCCACATCTCTTCCAAATAATTTTTTTCAGCCTAGCCATTTCTTCCGCACTCATTATATTTTAACGTTTTCTTCATGTTTGTCTTTTTTTAAAACTCATTCTCTGTTATTATAATCTAAGTAAGTACTAATCATATTCGTTTGTAAATTGTTTACTTTATTTCTTAAGAGTATTCTTGTGATCATGAATTTCTTGACTTTGATTTTTGATACAAATTTACAAAAATTTACCCAAAAATTTAATATTGTGATTGATGTATGCATTATACACAATTTGCTCAAAGGCTATCCTCTCTCTTGTGCTTAAGTTTTTTTTTTTTTTAAATAGTTTCCCATAACAAAAAAAAAATATGAATAATTAACAAAATAATTAGTTTTTCCTGTTAACTATCCACCAAATAAACTATTTTTCAGAGAAGAAGTAAACAAAATTTGTTTCAAATGAGAAAGAAAAGGAAAAAAAAAATCAAAAATCAAAAATAAAAAAGAATGCAAGGATTAGTCTTAAATCAAAAGTGGGCCTCATATTTAAGTTCAATAATTGTTATTTGTCAGGAGCATGGTAATTTCATCTTTAGTAAAATTGAAACAAAAGAAAAACAAGCAAAAAAAGTAAGAAATATTCTTAAATTAATAATGGGACCCACAAGAGATAACATGGTCATTTAATATAAATTGTAGTGTCGGAAACTAATAAGGGATGAAAATAGTGTGGACTCAAATGACATCCGTATCGAATAAGCAAAAAGTAATTTTCCTTTTCCAGAAAAATATATTATCTTATGAATGATACGTGAAAATTGATTCGTCGACATCTATATAAAGTTACATAATCATAGAAAGTTTTAGATGTTTGGGAATATATAAAAAGAAAGAGAAAAATCGAAAGGCCTGCGTCGTGAAATTTAAATTAATTTAGAAAGAGATAATTAATTTAAACTCACCTATAAATCACGTGTTGAGGTTCAGCGTTTCAGGGACGCCAAGGTTGGCTCCCCAGAAACGCGACTCGCCCGGTTTTTCAGCAGCAACGACGTCGTTCGAACGCGACGTCCCCTCGTTACAATACTCCCCGCTCCCCTGCACCTCCCCTGCACCTCCTCTGCACCTCCTCTGCTCGCTCTCTGTTTCTCTCTGAATATCCATCTCTCTCCCTCTCTCTCTCTCTAGACGTTCGCTGAGGTTGACGACCCACCAGGTGCTCTCTCTCTCTCTCTCTCTCTCTCTCTCTCTCTCGTTCTCGTTTCAATGAATTGTCGTTGCGTTTGAGGGCACTCGCGACAATGTAGGATGGCAGCGAGGCGTGGAAAGTGATCGCCTTTAAGATCCTCTGCTTTCTCTTCGCTGTAATCCGGGCATGACCCTGCGTCTTGCCTGTTGCTCGCACTCTCGTCGTGTGCATTGCTGTCGTAGTAAAATCCCGAACGTGGGAGAGTGGTCCGGGTTCACTCGGTTTCGGCTCTTCATGTGGTCGTGCCAAGTAAGTCGACGCTTCTTGATCGTTTCTTCTTCGTGACCAGGGTTTTGGTGCCGGAAGTTTCTTTGGAGGATCGCTAGAGATAATGTCTGCCCCGACCTCCCGTAAGCGCTTGATCGTTCTTTGAAGTTCCAACCTTTTTTTAGTTCTTCTTTCGGTGCAGTACTCTGCGGGTGCCCTGCCGGACAAGTAACGTTCCGCGTTTTTTTCCGCATCCTTCAAGTAGAAAGGTTTACAAATCGAAATCCTTTTTTGCAGCTTTCTGGAATCCGACTGGCAGTGCCTCCCGGCGAGGATCAGCATCCGGGCATGCTAATAATGCAAATAACAGTCTCCATATATTTGGGGGAACTTCAACAGGAGTCTCCGAAGGTGGTTCGATCTTCTCCTTTGGATCTCTCCCTGGTGCTTCTTCAGCGTCAGCTTTTGGTGGTAAGACAATTTCTATCATTTTTGTTCCCCTTTTATTAATTGTTAGTCATGTGTGCGTGAGTTTCGCTTGGTCATTGGGATAAAATATATCGTCTCTTAGTAACTACATGTCTCTAGGATATATCATATTCATGATGATTTTTCTTCAGCTTGCGTCGCAGGGCTGATTTGATTAGCACTTGACCACAGATGACTTGTCTATTTATGTCCAACATTGGTTGCCTGGGTGATTTTCTGAAACATTTGTTGCCTTGATGGATATTTACACTCTTTTCCTCCTATTGTCCGAAAAATATTCCGACTCTTTGCGCATCTCACTTTGGATCCGTATAGTTTGTAAGCGGACTTTCGAAGGAGGCAGTGATGTATGTTTTTCTTACTCTATGCGCAGCACCTTCGGGTCCGCCTACTTTCTTACCCTTCACGGAGCACCTTTCATAAAATACAGCTTCGGCTTTCGGTATTGTGCATCAGGCATTATGCTGTCAGATTTGCCTCATTACAACTTTGTACTTTTTTGCAGCTTTCGGGAATCCGATTGGCAGTACCTCCCGGCGAGGATCAGCATCCGGGCATGCTAATAATGCAAATAAAAGTCCCTTTATGTTTGGGGGAACTTCAACGGGAGTCTCCGAAGGTGGTTCGCCCTTCTCTTTTGGATCTCTTTCTGGTGCTTCTTCAGCATCAGCTTCTGGTGGTAAGATAATTTCTATCATTTTTGTTCCCCTTTTATTAATTGTTAGTCATGTGTGCGTTAGTTTCGCTTGGTCATTTGGATAAAATGTATCGTCTCTTAGTAACTACATATCTCTAGGATGTTTCATATTCATGATGATTTGTCTTCGGCTTGTGTCGCAGGGCTGATTTGATTAGCACTTGACCACAGATGACTTGTCTATTTATGTCCAACATTGGTTGCCTGGGCAATTTTCTGAAACATTTGTTGCCCTGATGGATATTTACACTCTTTTCCTCCTATTGTCCAAAAAATATTCCGACTCTTTGCGCATCTCACTTCGCATTTGGATAGTTTGTAAGCGGACTTTCGAAGGAGGCAGTGATGTATGTTTTTCTTACTCTATGCACAGCACCTTAGGGTCCGCCTACTTTCTTACCCTTCACGGAGCACCTTTCATAAAATACAGCTTCGGCTTTCGGTATTGTGCATCGGGCATTATGCTGTCAGATTTACCTCATTACAACTTTGTACTTACCTCAATAGGACATTAATTCAATTAGAATGCATCGGACTTGTTTTTGGATGTCATGTGTTTAAAACCTTCATTATTCAACATTAAGAAAGTAATAATAACAAGGTGAGAATGTTTACTACTGGTATTCCCTGACCAAAGATTATGGTCCTGCAATATGATCAATGATCTCGGAGTAATTTCTTGCTATAGGCGACATGTTCTTTGGCTTTTCTTCTTGCGTCTGTTCTGGCACTTGACCGATGTCTTGCATCTCTACGTACTCTCTAAGATGCCATTTATGGGGGCTGGAAATCTTTTGTAAGACTATATTATCAATGCCAGAAGTGATTTACTATTGTCTTCACTTATAGGAGTACATGTATATTCTGTTTTTTCGTCCTAAGAATCTCCCTTTCTCCTCTTCTTTATCCCCAAAGGATTTGCATTTGGTGCAAGGGCAGCTGCTCCCATCTTTGGATCTGAAGGCGCATTTGGGGCTTCCGGTAATCCAGCTTTTGGGGGTTTTTGTAGCCCACCAACTGGCTTTATATCTTCTACAGCTTCTAAGCCAGCAGAAACCACATTTAGCAGCAATCAGTTTGGAGCTCATATCGGTGAGATATTCAATTCCTTTTTTTTTTGGGTGGAGAACTAGATTTTTGTATACTTGCCTTGATGGAACAAAGTTGGTAGAAACCTTCTTATCAACATTCCCACTCCCTGCCCTTCTGGTTGCTGAGTTTAATGGTAAGTTCCATCTTTTTTACAATTGGTAATGCAGGGTCTCAGGTAGCTACACCATTATTTGGCAGTGCTGATTTTGGAAAGTCCTCTTTTGGAAGTTGGTGGTGTAGTGGAAGTCGTGTAGCTCCTTTCACTCCGGCGACTGAGGCAGACACTGGAGTGACATCGCCATCTGGTAAGCTCCAGTCAATTTGCGGTATGACTCTCCACGTCTACAGAGAAAAAAGCCACGAGGAACTTAGATGGGAGGACTACCAGTTGGGGGACAAAGGTACTTCGATTGATTATGCGCTACAATGGCTCTTGTTACCTGCTAAGGTTATTTTTTGTCTCGTTTTTTCTTTCCGGAAACCTGCGAACTTGATGTTGACCGGTTACTTTGTGTCATTCTCAGGTGGACCAAATCACGCCGGTCAGTCTGGTGTTGGCCAAGCTACTGCTCTCTGTGGCCAATCTGCCACCCCTGCTTTTGGTCAAATGCGCACATCTAATACAGCTTCCAGTGGCTCTGGTGGAAGCTTATTCCCAAATACTCCATCGTCCTTTTTTTCTACTAATGCAGCTGCAACCAGGCAGACAAATGTGAGTCCTCTTAAAATCAATCACCTTTTCTATTTTCTGTGGCCCATGCATGAGGTTAATCTGTTAGTTGCATTTGTGGTTTGCAGTTCTTTTGCCAATTGTTCAGCTAGTTTGACTTTATACTTTTGCCAATTGCGCAGCCCTCTTTTTCTTCGCCTTTTCAAACAGTTGAAGCTGCTGAGACTTCTGGGAAGCTGACTAGTAGCGCCTTTGGGCCACAATCAATATTCGGGCAGCGTAACACTACAAATGACAATCCTTTTGTGGCCAATTCTTTTGGTTGTTCTCTTTTTGGAGGTAACCCTTTTGGCTCACCAACAGGTGGCTCTGTATCATTTGGGGGAACTCCAACAGGAGTTTTCAGGAATGGTTTAACTCAAACTCCTCCGCTCCTCTCTTCAGAAGGTACTCAAGCTCCTTTGCTCTGCTCTTCCGAAGCTGCTCAAACTCCTTCGCTCTTCCCTTCCAAAGCTGCCTTCTGTGCTGCAGATGGCATTCCCAAAGATGGTCCTTTGGAGAAGCAAAGCGACTTTGTCAAGGCCAGCCAGAAAATTAAGGGAGTTCATCGTGATTCCTCTCTTCAGAATGACAGGGAATGTGTGATTAATGAAGGAACTGGTGAGTCTACAGTTGAGCATGATTGTGATGCTGGCATTGAGGCACTTATGCCGAAGCTCTCTCAGCCCGACTACTACACCAAACCGCATGTCAAAGAATTAGCAGCCAAGGAAAGAGCTGAACCAGGATTTTGCTGTCGAGTCAAAGATTTTGTCATTGGACGACTTGGTTATGGTCACATTAAATTTGCAGGGGAGACCGATGTAAGAAGGCTTGATCTCGAGTCCCTCATTCGCTTCAACAATCGTGAAGTGATTGTATACACAGACGAGAGGAAGAAACCGCCTATAGGGCAAGGGCTCAACAAGCCCGCTGAGGTGACTCTTCTTGACATAAAGTGCATTGATAAGAAGACTGGAAAGCAGTACATCGAGGGGCCTAAAGTTGAGAAGTACAAGGAGATGCTCAAGAAGAGCGCTGAGGAACAAGGCGCTGAGTTTGTGTCCTATGACCCCATCAAAGGAGAGTGGAAGTTCAAGGTTCGCCATTTCAATTGATATGATCCGACAGGGAGAAACAAGACTAGAATTCTTTTGATGCCGTTATTTTTTCACTAAAGGTGGAAGGTACAATAGGGGTCCAGAAGGAAAACCTTTCGGTTTCACTCGATGGATTCTTGTCTTTTGCAGTTAGGACCATGCACATAGAGCTGCTAGAGAATAAGTCCTACAGGAACTGTTTAGACATCTCTTTTTCATTTCTTTTTCCAGTTTCTTTTGTAGGTCCAAGATACGTATTACCATGTGTGGTAATATATCGAAGAGAACGAGTATTTGCAAGTATTTGGTAGTTTCTCCTGTTTTGAGCTCTCTTGAATGGATTTTGTTTCATTGCCAACGTATGTCGTACTGAATTTTTCAATCAATGTCCAATGTGATGTACAGCAATTGTGCAGCAATGCACTCGACACAGCATGTTGTCAAACCTGCTTCAGTCGATTCGATTACTTAAATTGAGTGCAAGGATGTATTTTATGGATGAGGAAAGTCAAATAAAGATTCAGTGGAGTCAGGAAGCCAATACTTTTATATGGCAGGAAAGTAACACGACATAATTGATTCGCTTATTTCAACAGTAGATTCACAATTAAGGCATGTGATGGATGTCAAATTGATTGCCTGCTGGGCAAGAAAAATACATGCAACTCTGCTTAATGCTTTCTGTCTTCCATTTTCCCTCTCCTTATGATTTCTTCTGCCTAAAAAAGATCCCTCCTTCCTGATAAAAGGCGTCATTTCAGGGAGTTCTCAATGTCAATGACAAACCTGTACTTCACATCTCTCTTGATGAGCCTCTCGAGGGCTTCGTTGGCATAATCAATTGGTATCAATTCGATCTTTGGGTATATTTTCTGCACCGCACAGAAGTCCATCATTTCTTGGATATCCTTTGTTCCTCCTGTTTTGCTACCTGAAACAGTTCTCATACCTGCCAAAAGTTCATTGCTAGCAAATTAGCTTGTTCACCTAGTAGGAATCAAGATTTCATGTAGTAATGTGCTTTGAGAACGAAAACATACCAAGGTTAAGGCTTGCTGGACCAAATTTAACTTCACTTGGGTACCCAACCAATGCTAGAACGCCCCCTGTCTTCAAGAGAGACATGTAATTATCGAATGGGTGATCGCCAGATGCTGTGTCTATTATAAAGTCCAGAGACTTAGCCATGGCCTGCATGTATTGGATTCATCAGATCACAACAGACCTTGACCTCCATGGATCTCACTGTTGATAATTCCAATTTTTCCTTTTTACCTTCATCTGTTCTGGGTCAGTTGAGATAACGAAATGGTCAGCACCAAGCAAGCTCAGTGCTTCCTCCTTTTTAGAAATGCTTGTACTGAACACTGTGACTTTCAGTCCAAAAGCCTTCCCAAATTTAACCGCCATATGACCGAGCCCACCAAGTCCAATTACGCCAAGAGACTTACCAGGTTGGTTCATCTTGTGACGCATCATTGGAGTGTATACTGTGATTCCAGCACAGAGCAATGGTGCTGCTAAAGCCAACGGGTAGGTTTCTGGTATCTTGAAGCAGTATCTGTCAATGAAGCACCGCAATTAAATTTCTAAATAAAACCAAAAAGGGTGAAAAGGGTGAGTGGCTTCTCAAGACAGTCAGCATCCTATCTTTTTTGTTTGGCAGGAATGAAATCACAGAGCCATATATCCTATCTTCCTTGTGCTTGGGAATTTCACTTGCTTAGATCATAATTCAGCATCATGTCGTTTTGTGACTCTTTTGCTCAAGATAAAAATTTCTTGCTGTAGCAAGAAAAATAATTCTATTTGCAGGATACAGGAGACCATACTAGATTGAAATTGAGAAAAGAGAGTTGCCCTAAGAAAGAAAACTGGTGGCATCTCCCATATGCTTGACAGAACATGTAATTTCTCTTTTCTCTCGTTCAATTCTTCCAAGGAACAATGAAATTTCCTGGGACTCTGTCAGTTCCAAGACTCGGTGAAAGCACATACATTTTGTTTCCCGCTTTATCTAATACTACTTACTAAGAATTGTCTCTGTAAAACAATTTGAGGACCGCATATTCCCATTCTTCATCATATTTATTGAGGAGAATTTCTTTTTGCATTTGATAAAGGCAATTCTCCATTGAAGTGTTTTTTGATACCAAGGACTTACAAGACTCCAGAGTCGGTATAGAAAGTATCTTTAGCCCTTTCCACAAGATGAATTAATTGCTAAAATGCCATTCCTCACTGTTACATGCATTATACCACTTCTGACCAACAGAATAAGAAGAAAATTAGCAGAGAGAACACATGATTTAAAATCTTTTCTAGCCAACATGATGTGGAATCCTTGCACAGAGTAAAATGCTGTCTAATGAAATTTTGTCATAAAGCAATTACCTTTCATGGACGACAACGTAACTAGAGTATCCTCCCTTTGTGACTGTACCATCAGCATCAATTGCATCAAAAGTAGAAACCGGTCCCTTCTCGCAGTAGTTTTCTAGCCGGTCATTGCAATACTCACACTCTCTGCATGAATTGACATAAGTTCCCACACCTACACGATCACCGAATTTGAAGCGTTGGACACTACAGCCAACCTCTTTCACAATTCCAACTATCTCGTGCCTGAATCAATCGACAAATTGTTTGCAAATTTTGTTAGAAGAATTATGAGGATGGTGCTAAGCAAAAAGATTGACATTCAAATTCAGCTGCATCCTACCCTGGCACCAGGGGATACTTGGAGTTTCCATGCTCATTCCTAGTCCAAACAACATCTGCATAGCACACTCCACAGTGCGTGATCCTAATTGAGACGTCATCTCTTCCGACAGTCCTAAAGAGAGAATTCCCAAACAGGTGATAATCTAACCAAGCGGCGAATCAGAATCAGTTACCTTCTTTTTCTCATTTTTCAGATCAATAAAATAAGCGTGGGCAACAACAATCATACCTTCAACCCCACCCCCCCCCCCCCAAAAAAAAAAAAAAAATAATAATAATAATAATAATAAGCAAAGAGAAACGAAAAATGGAAAGAAAATACATGACTATTATCATTTGTTTAAATAGGGCGTACAACTTAAAATGCTCTCAAAGGCAGCTGGTACTGGATACTCACGTCTGCCTTAAAATTCTGAGTAACTCATTCTGCGTCATGGCATATCATGCATACAAACAATTCTCAACCCAGAAATTAGTGCATACACAACAAAAGTAAAAGAAAACAGAAAAAGGAAAATGAATGGTTTGGTTATTATGGAAATTTAAGATAACGACAGGCATCAAAAACTGTTCAGCAGTACAGAAGAGAGGTCAACACCCGAGAAAACTGTATTGAGACTTATCCAGATGAACACTTCTGATGGTCACTGAAAAGATAAGGAGCAGATGAATTGAATAAAGAATAATGGTGATGATAATACCTGCGGCTGAATTTGTAGGGGGAGAGAAGACCAGAAGGATCTCTGGCGGCCCAACCAAGACAATCTTCCTTCATCCCCTCAGAGCTCATCGTTCCTCGGCGACCTCAACCGAACCCGACCCACCAAAAGTTACTACGTGTTAATCTCTGAATAAATTGAACTATGGAAGAAGAAGAAGAAGAAAAGAAGAAGCAGCAGAAGCAGAAGCAGAAGCAGAAGAAGAAGAAGAAGAAGAAGAAAAGGAATTTTTTGTCCTTTTTTGTGAAAAAGAAACCAAGAAGAGAACTTCAACTATGGCCAGAAGAGAAAAGTTCAGAGGGTCTAGGAAGACCAGATGTCACGAAGACTTGGCAATTATGGTTACGTGCAGACAAGATTTTGTTTGTCTGACTTCTGAGCAAAAAATTTGATTGGCCGAGCACGACGGTGAGCGCTCCACCATCGTCGCCATACTATTATTAGAATATTTAAATAATATATTAGCTTTTATTTGATACTATTTTCATGTCAGTTAACAATGATTTTATATAGAATCTCATATGATATTTAAATAGAAAGTCATCATTTCGAATTTTTTCAAGCTCTTATATGTATTAGTAAGAGTGATCGCTCTCAAGATAAGTGCGTTTCAAAGTTAAAACTTGAAACTCACCTCATTATAACTGGTTCCAATTTTTTGAGCATGAAACCTATCATGTTTGCTTGGAATAGGTTCTAGAACATGCCCTGTTATTCTAGTCTAGTTCTAGTGTGACTTGAGAATCTGTTCTCTTTTTATGTTTTTCCCTATTTTTTTTGTTTATTTTTTTATAGCAAAATCACATAAGGATATGAGTAACAAAACGATTTAAAGTAAAAGACAGACAACAAAAATCCCTATCCACCAAAAACGTATGATTATAAATGATAAAATATTCATTCTACTTTATCCATAAAAAATTAAGGGAAGAAAAAAGATTGTCAAGAAGTTCTAAAGAATGACAAAAGATGAAGGAGTGCTGATGTTAGGATTTAGGGGAAAAAAATCAAGGTTTTGGCCTTTTAGCTTATAAATCCGGTTTCAAAACTGGTTCCAAAACAAGGCGATCCGATCCGCTGGGTGGGTATTCACTTAGAACTTGTTCTCGGACCTGCTTTGGAAGGTCTCATCTTGTTCTTGGATAAAACTGATTTGGTTGCTCACCCTTACGTATTACTTATGGAAAGGTTTTATGCTATAGTTGGTAGAAATTCACTCTGCAAACATCCATGAACATTTTCGGCCATGAATCATTGGTGAGGAGCTGACAGACATTAATTTTCGATCATCCGCCACAAGGAGGATTAACGAAAGCAATCTATCATCGGCCTAATGCATCATTGATTTTTTGGTCAATCTATTGCTCATTCACAAGAGTCCATAGTAGTAAGTTCTGTACTTATATGAGGAAACTGACTCTGAGTTCCATGGGTGGGTTTGCTAGATAAGCCATTGACTTGAAGAAATATGACATATTCTGTATTTCCAAAATCTTAAAACTCCTTCAGAGGTCTAAAGCTTTGCCTGTTTTGCGAAAAATATAGTGTTTTTGAAAAAATAAGGAAAATACCTATTCAGAAAATGTTTTTCGTGAGACAAATGAGGCCTAAATCTACTTTGAAATGCATATTCCAAACGTATCCATGACGATGCTATCGCCAAGACAAAGGACAAACAATGACTTCTCGGAGCTCCGGGGTCAAACCAAATCACTTTTCTCACTTTGACCAGATGAGCTCCCAGACAAAACCGTACGGTTGCTTTCAAGCTTTTTTTTTTCCTTTCTCACGTTGACAGCACTTTTCTACGTAAAAAAAAAAAAAAGAATATTGCAAACATATCAATAACTGATGCTTCCTGTAATGTTTCGCACGAATAAGTAAACATTGATGTAAGGCTGGGACGTTCTTCGTATGACTAATGAGTTATAACATAAAAAGTTGCTGTAAACATGTCTATTATTAATAATAATTTACGAGCTAGTAGTAAGATTTCATGATGGAAAAGGAAACCTTCAACGAATCTGTAGTTAATGTTTCTTGAACAATTGTCATATAACGTATGTCGGTGACAGTCGGTATAAATCAAACTTCACATAGACTGTTTTTGTAGCTTCAAGATACATATAATTATATGTGCAGTAGTAGATTGAAGGAACAAGACAGTGTATGCCAAGTTTTAGGGAGTTTCTTATGATTTAAGCTCTCTCGGATGGATTTCGTTTCATCAACGTATGTCAAACTGAATTTTTCAATCAATGTCCAACATTTGATGGATGGCAATTTTGTGACAATGCAACGGAGACATCTAACATTCAGAGAACCTACATCAATTGGTTTTGATGACTGAAATTCAATGCAAGCATGTTTTATCATGGATCTAATACTTCGTTTGAAGGAAGTCGAATAAAGATACGGGGAAAGTAACACAACATTACTAATTCACTCATTTCAACAATGGATTCTCGACTAAGGTATGTGATAGATGTAGAATTCATTGCCTACTGGGCAAAAATCTACATATGATTCTGCTTATTGCCTTCTGTCTTCCATTTTCCTCTCCTCGAGATTTCTTATGCCTGGAAGAAATCCCACCTTCCCAACAAATGGCTTCATTTCAGGGAGTTCTCAATGTCAATGACAAACCGGTACTTCACGTCTCTCTTGATGAGCCTCTCGAGGGCTTCGTTGGCATAATCAATCGGTATCACTTCGATATTCGGGTATACCTTATGCGCCGCACAGAAGTCTATCATTTCTTGGATATCCTTTGTTCCTCCCGTTAGACTACCTGAAACAGTTTTCATACCTGCCAAAAAGTTCGTTGTGAGCAACTTAGCTTGTTCATCAATCAGGTACCTAGTGATGAGCTTTGAGGACAAGAGCATACCGATGTTAAGGCTTGCTGGACTGAATTTAACTTCACTTGGGAACCCAACCAACGCCAGAACGCCACCTGTCTTTAAAAGAGACATGTAAGGATCAAATGGGTGATCACCGGCTGCCGTGTCGATTATGAAGTGCAGGGACTTAGCCATGGCCTGCATGTATTGGATTCATCAGATCACAGCAGAACTTGACCTCCATGGATCTAAAGTATTGGTAGTTCCAAATTTCCCCTATTACCTTCATCTGTTCTGGGTCAGATGAGACGACGAAATGGTCAGCACCAAGCAAGCTCAGTGCTTCCTCCTTTTTAGAAATGCTTGTACTGAACACCGTGACTTTCAGTCCAAAAGCCTTCCCAAGCTTAACTGCCATGTGACCGAGCCCACCGAGTCCAATTACGCCAAGAGACTTACCAGGTTGGTTCATCTTGTGACGCATCATTGGAGTGTATACTGTGATTCCAGCACAGAGCAATGGTGCTGCTGAAGCCAACGGTAAGTTTTCTGGAATCGTGAAGCAGTATCTGCCATTGAAGCACCACAAATTAAGTTTCCAAACAAAACCAGAAAGAGGAAGTGTTTTCCCAATAGAGTCAGCATGCCATCTTTTCTGTTTACAGGTATCCAATCACAGAGCCAGAAATCCTATCTTCTGCGTGCTTGGGACTTTTAGTTGCTTAGATTATAATTCGAAATCAGGTTGTTTCTGGTGATTCTTTTCTGACCACAAATTGGTTAAAACGAAAACTTATTGCTATAGCAACAAAAGTAAAGCTACTGCAGGATACAGGGGGCCACACTAGATTGAAATTGAGAAAAGAGAGTTGCTCCTAAAAAAGGAAATAAGTTGCATATTGCATATGCGTGACAGGAAACGTAATTGCTCTATTTACCCCAATCAATTTTTTCCAAGGGACACAAAATTCCCGTGACTCTGTCAGTTCCAAGAATTGGCGAAAGCACATACATCTTGTTTCCCATTTGATCTACTACTTACTTTCTAGGGATCGTCTCTGTAAAACAATTGGAGGACTGCATATTCCATTCTTGACCAGGTTTATTGCTTTTTGAATTTGATAGAGGCAATTCTCCGTAGGGTTGTTATTGGATACAGAGGACTTAGAGACTCTCCAGAATTGGTATAGCAAATATCTTTAGCCATTTCCACAAGAAGTAATTAATGGCTTAAATGCCTTCCTCACTGTCATATGCATTATACCACTTATGGTCACAATCAGAATGAGAAGAAAATCAGCAGAGAAAAATACATGATTTGAATTCTTTTTTGGCCAACATGATTTGGAAACCTTATGGTGTAAAATGCTGTCTAATGAAATTATGTCATAAAGCAACTACCTTTCATGGACGACAATGTAACTAGAATATCCTCCCTTCGTGACCGTACCATCCGCATCGATTCCATCGAAAGTAAAAACCCCCTTTTCACAATTGTTTTCTAGCCGGTCATTGCAATACTCACACTCTCTGCATGAATTGACATAAGTTCCCACGCCTACATGATCGCCGACTTTGAAGCATTGGACACTGGAGCCAACCTCTTTCACAATTCCAACTATCTCGTGCCTGAATCAATTGAAAAATCATTTGCAAATTTTGTTCAAGAAATTATGAGGATGGTGCTAAGAAAAAAGATTTAACATTCAGATACAGTTGCATCCTACCCTGGCACCAGAGGATACTTGGAGTCTCCCTGCTCATTCCTAGTCCAAGCAACATCTGCATAGCACACTCCACAGTGCGTGATCCTAATCGAGACGTCATCGCTTCCCACAGTCCTAAAGAGAGAATATTCCCAAACAGGTGAGCATCTAATCAAGCAACTAATCAGACTCAGTTACCTTTTATTCTCATTTTTCAGATCAATAAACTAAGCGTGACGTACAATAATCATACATTCAACCCAAAATAAAATTTAAGAAAAGAGAAATGAAAAGGAACCAAATCCATGACTATAGGCATTTGTCTGAATAGTACATACAACCTCAAATGCTCACAAAGGCAGCACCTGAATCATAATGTCTGCCATGAAATTCTAAGCAACTCATTCTGGGACATGACATATCATGCGTACGAACAATTCTCTACCCAGAAATTAGTGCATACACAACAAAATATAAAAAAGAAAAACGAAATGGTTTGGTCAATGTGGAAATTTAAATATATGACAAGCATCAAAAACTGTTTTGCATTACAGGTGAGAGGATAAGACCTGAGAACACTGTATTGAGACTTATTCAGAAAAATACTTCAATAGAAATTGAAAGTGCAAGGAGCAGATGAATTAAATAAAGAACAATGGTAACAGTAATACCTGCGGCTGAATTTGTAGGGGGAGAGAAGTCCAGAAGGATCTCTGGCAGCCCAACCAAGACAATCTTCCTTCGCACCCTCTGAACTCATCGTTCCTCAACGACCTCAACTGAAATCGACCCACAAAAAAATTGCTGTGTTAATCTCTCAATAAGCTGAATTATGGAAGAAGAAGAAGAAGAATTTTCGTGAAAGAGAAATGAAGAAGAGAATTTCAAACCGAAAAACAGAAGTTCAAAT
This sequence comes from Eucalyptus microcorys, assembly GCA_014182515.1. NCBI lineage: Eukaryota > Viridiplantae > Streptophyta > Magnoliopsida > Myrtales > Myrtaceae > Eucalyptus > Eucalyptus microcorys. Next base: position 8,346,686 of record CM024566.1, read on the forward strand.
GGTCAAAAGGCCAGATGTCACGAAGACTTGGCAATTCCGTTTCCGTGCAGACAAGATTTTGCGGTCTGACTTTTGAGCAAAGAGCGAGATTAGCAGAGAACGAGGTTGAACGCTCAAAAACCGTCACCTCTTTATAGATGCCATAGCGTCGCCTGTTCTTGGTTAATCTTCGAGCTTTCTATTGTGGAAAAGAATTAGTGCCAAATGTAGGCCATTACCCTTCCCTAGCCAATGAAGTATGCAGTGACGTCTTCTGGCGTACGGTTCTTGGTATTTTTTTATTTATCCTCCCAATAACAATTGCATTATCAAGTTATTCACACATTAAATATGTCAATAGGCAACGTGCCTATTGCACTACAGGACCCGCGGATGATCAACCATGCCTGCTACACCACCAGTAATTGACACATAAAATATGTCATGAGCCTCTAGTGGTATGTATTTGATTAAAACTGGTCGACTATACTTGCTGCACCACCAATAATTGACACATAAAATATGTCATGAGCCTCTAGTGGTATGTATTTGATTAATCTATTTTAAGAATATTCATCTTTTTTTTTTTAGTCGGTCCTACTTTATTCCTACTCTAATACTCACTTTCAAACTTTTGCCCTGCCTCGGAGTCGAAACTCATTCTTGAAATTTAATCGTCTCCACCCCCAACCTTCATAAGAAGGTGGACATTCGAACCCCCCACCTCCCTCTTCCATGTTGGAAGGGTGGCCATTGGGGCAAACCCCAGTGATTAAATATTCATCTTCTTCAAAGATAATATTTTGGAGAGAAAAGTATTTTAGCAAAACTGCGCAAGGATTTGCAGATCACTACAATATCACCTGAAGCAAATAATTATTCATCATTGACATGAACAATATAGCAAAAATTCTTTTAATTGTTTACCTTAAGTTTAGCAAGATCTGCATAAACGACAGCCTTGAGTATCTTCAATTCCTTTTCTCTTGCCTTCAAATAGATATTGAAATGCAATGCAGAATATCAAGACAGATTATCATTGACAAAGTTGTAAAAGCCTACTCAATCAGGCAAAACTGGGGACAATTTTTTCCAGCCATCTTGACCACCTCGGCAGCTGCTGTGCAAATGGATAGGAATGCATGCAGAGAGGGACAAGTTGATTGTTACCTGCTTTTAGTCATTCATTTGAAATCGTAAGATTCATGTGCCATAAGATAGCCAGACAAGCGGGCAAAAAATGATGTGCCTTGCACCGAAGGTGGCAAGAGCAATTAGATTAAATTCAAACCAAAAAAAGCTTGATGCATAAAATGAAAAGTCATCCATTGAGCGAATAAATGACGAAGTAAGTGCAATGAGAGTCACTGATGTTCACGCTAGACGTATGCCATGACCATTCCTTAGCCGAGAGAACGTAAGCAGCGACATCTTCTAGATAGTGGTTACTAGCAATTTTTTCTTCTTTTTTTTATCCCCGGCCTAATCAAATTATCCAAGTTATATACTCAGAAAGAAGTCAACGAGCAATCTATCGCTAGGACCTATGAATGGTCATACGTTGTTGGTTACACATCTTGTTGGAATATAATATGCGGAAATGATAGGATCTTGCAATTTACGTCAACGCGCAAACTCTAGAGAAATAAACGAGAACTAATAAAAACACCATAAATTTATGTGATTCGGTCCGAGTATCAGTACTTACGTTTACGAGGAGAGCTAGCAGCAAATAATCCACTATAATCGGAGAATTAAAGTTTACAATCGTTCACACGCACGAATAATTCTCACACTCAAACCCATTTCCTTTTGTACAGCTCTTTCTTCTTCGCAGGGCTTCAACGGCTTTGTGTTCTGTTTTATATGTGTGCCCAGAGTCAACAACTTTGACTCTAGGCCCCACCATGTGCTTTTTTCTTCAACGGGAAGTGGGACGCTGCTGCAGGTAAGTTGACTCTGGGCCCCACCATGTGCTTCTTTCTTCAATGGGAAGTGGGACGCTGTAGGTAAGGTGAAAAAACCCTTCCTTTTTCTTCATTTTTTTCCTTTATTTTATATATATTTTATGCCCAAAGTCTTTGGCCCCCACGTAGATAACATTGTTAGGCCCCCGCAGAAAAAGAAGAAACTTTGCTCTTTTTTTTTTTAATTGTATTTTATTTCCTCTTTTGTAAACCTTCATAGATTCCAACGAAGCTTCTTCTGTTGATAAAAAAACATTCAAGACCCAAAAAGAATTTCGAATTTTTAATTTTTTTTTCTTGTGCGTAATCTTGAATATTATCTTCATTAGAAAAATATATTCATGATCAAATAATAAAAAAATTATCTATGCGGATTGCGTTTTGCAAACGCTCAAACTCGAGACATAATTTAACACATCCAACATGATGATGTACTGCCCAATTACTATCCTTTGACAATTTATATTTGATTAATCTATTTCAAGAATATTCATCTATTAAACTTATTGGCTTACATGTCACTGGTACATGATTTATCATATATTGAGAATCTAGATACTTGGGAGCACTTATGCTTGTTTTATGTCACGCCCCAAACCTCGAGCACGTGAACATCCCTTGATGGTCGACTGAAAATTTTCGACATTCTAGGACGCGTTGTCGACCTTTTTATTTATTTATTATATGCACATGCGGAAGCGAATTAAATACAACAGCTAGTCAACAAATAAACATAGGGATAGTAAAAATAAGGAATAATTTCCTCACCAACTGTTGATCCTAAGAAGTCTATTAATTGCAAGCATCTCAGCGGCCACTTCCTATTGACCCTCTCAACAATTTTAGGGATCAGGGTCACCCTAAACTTCGCTAACGGCAGGGCTAGCCAAAAGGTGTCGCATCTCGCGCCCATTACATCTGCACTCACCAGATCTCCATGTTACAGCCCTAAAAAAGGTTAACCCACGACGGGGTTAGAATAAATCTCAACGAGTCAAAACCCTAAACTCCAATTATGACGAAAATTCACTCAGATGCGGTCCTAACATGCACCATTTAGAACTTACCTCACCTTAGCACGTCCCTGCACATTAGTACATTACATATATCATATGCACATAGCACACATATTTCATAATTGGAACACATCAATTCATCTTTCAATCAATCACAAGGGTTCCGATTATAATGCCAAATCATTATGACACGTCTCATTTCTCACCACACAATTTTATTCCATAATTACGCGCGGCTATCCCAACTACTCATGCGTGTCCCAGTTATTTACGACCCAACGGCCACGGCACCCCACTGAGGAGTTTTGTTCCAAAATCTATCCGCAAACGGCAACGTCTAGCGTCCTCCACCTACACGGCATTCCACTGAGGAGCTTCGTTCCAAAATCTATTTGTGAACGGCGACGTCTAGCATCCTCCGCCTAGACAACATTCCACTGAGGAGCTTCGTTTCGAAATCTATTCACGAACGACAACGTCTAGCATCCTCTGCCTAGACGACATTCCACTTAGTGACCACACGCACATCCATGCTCAGCCAAGAACATCGTGCTTTGCACTAAAATACTTCTATTTCAAATAATGGACTTGGCCAATTTTCTTTGTATTAAAAATACCCGGTAAAATAATTGTGCATAGTCACACAGTCAAATCGAACCATAAAACGTGATATTTTCTCATTTCAAAACCCCACGATTTTATATAGTACCTAAAATAATTTTTGGCGTCAAAACCCGACACCCAGTATTTTTCTAATTAAATACCATAAAATCATATTTTTGCAATAATAATTGCCAATCACCATCAAGCACTCAATTTCACATATTATCAAGCATAAGTTCTAAGCATGCCAAAAATCAACCACATCTCCAAATATGCATTGTCCAACAAGAACAACATCAAAAACAATCACAAAACCACTACCGGTCCTAATTGGCAGAAACCGGGCCACTCGCGCGTCTCCAAATTTAATTTCAGAAACATAATCAAATGAGTTCAGAAAATTCTTGAATTGGAATATGTTATAAAGGACATCTAAAAAAACATTTTTCATGAAGACATCTTAACCCAGATCTTTCTAGATTAAGAGTAGTAAATTGCCCAAACCGTTACAAAAACTGTGTCCATTTCCAGAAATTACGTTATTCAAAATCAGTTTAGTTTGAAGTCCAAAACTTGTCTATTTGATCTGAAATTTGACTATGTTAAATTAAAAGATGTAACAAACAACTTTTGTAAAGGCACTCTTTTGAAAATCGAACCCTAAAAGTTGATAAAAATCTTTTGAACACCAAAAGGTCACTATTTCGAACATAATCCGAGATTCTTGCCAACCAATCCCAAATTTAAGCTCTAATTTCCCAAAATAAACCCTCTTAAGCCCTCCCAACAGCCCATACGAATTTCTAATCCTTTTCCGATTTGTCTGAAATTGATTTTTCCGAAAAATCCCGGATTCGACGAAAATTTTCCGAAAGATGAGATGACGTTCTATAAATGAATCGTGACACGCTTGAACGTCCGATTTCCGAAACCGAATTCAATTTCGTGGTTAAAATTGTGATTTAGTTCAGAGATAGATATTTTGAGGAGAAAAAAAATTCAGCAAACTATGCAAGGATTTGCCGAAGATCGCAACAATATTACCGGAAGCATATAATTATTTATCACTGACAAGAATGATATAGTAAAAATTCTTTTAGTAGTTTACCTTAAGTTTAGCAAGATCTGCTTATTCGGCAGCCTTGAGTTTCTTTGATTCCTTCTCTCTTGCCTTCAAATAGATATAGAAATGCAACGCAGAATATCAAGACAGATTGCCATTGACAAAGCTGTAAAAGCCTAATCAATCGGGCAAAACGGGGATAGTTTTTCCAGTGATCTTGACCACCTCCGCAGCATGCTGTGGAAATAGATAGGAACACATGCAGATGGACAAGCTGATTATCACTTGCTTTTAGTCAAGCATTCGAAACTGTAAGATTCATGCACTATAAGATAGCCAGACAAGCGAAAAAATGATGGGCATTTCAGTTGAGGTGTCAAGAGCAATTAGATTGAATTCAAACCAAATAAAGCTCGACACATAAAAGAGAAATGTTGTGCATTGAGCGAATATATGACAAAATAAGTGCAAAGAGAGTTATTGATGTTCTAGGGCTTTGGCCAATTGAGTTCTTAAAATTTTACTTTGCTTAATTGAATCCTCAGCATTGTCAATTTCAGTCAATTGAGTCCCTCAAGCTTGATCCTCGGAAATAGCCACATGGCTATGATTTTCCAAGTTGATAAGAAGATGCTCGAGAAGAAAACCGGGTAGGAGGTGAAATGGGACCTAAGTGCAAGTTTTACTATTTCAGTAACTACAATTGATCTGACAGAAGATTGAACTTTCATGGATTTGGCACTTTGTTTGAAGCTATACAAACAGAAATCAGCGGGCTCAAGAAGCCAATCTTTTAGACTATTTCTGAATTATCACACCGAAAAGCACTAGGATATCTTTACGCATTCACTTATTTCCTCTATAAACTCACAGTTATTAGAGTATATTAGGCATCATTTATTTGTAGTACATTAGGTACAGATGTCCTCTCTCTGAAATTCCCTCTTTTGCTCTTCTTACGATCAGCTTTGCCAGAAGATGTTTCCAACTTCCGACATTGATGATGTCATTTCAAGGAGTTCTCAATGTTGATCACAAATCGGTACTTAACTCTCTTGATGAGCCTCTCAAGGGCTTCATTGGCATAATCGATCGGTATCACTTTGATTTTTGGGTATATGTGCTGTGCCGCACAGAGGTCTATCATTTATTGGATATACTTCCATTCCTCCTGTAGCGCTACCCGAAACTGTTTCCATACCTGCAAAAAGTTCATTGTGAGCAACTTAGTTTGTTCGCCTATTAGGTATCAATATTTCGTTCAGTAATGAGCTTTGAGAACAAAAACATACCGAGGTTAAGGCTTGCCACACTGAATGTAATTTCGCTTTGTGACCCAACCAACGCTAGAACGCCACCCATCTTCAAAAGAGACATGTAAGGATCAAATAGGTGATCAGCAGATGCCGTGTCGATTATAAAGTCCAGGGACTTAGCCATGGCCTGCATGTATTGGAATCATCAAATCACGGCAGCACTTGACCTCCAAGGAGCTAAAGTATTGATAGTTCCAAATCTTCCCGTTTGCCTTCATCCGTTCTTGGTCAGATGAGATAACGAAATGGTCAGCACCAAGCAAGCTCAGTGCTTCCTCCTTTTTAGAAACTTGTACTGAACACAACGACTTTCGGTCCAAAAGCCTTCCCAAGCTTAATTGCCATGTGACCGAGCCCACCGAGTCCAATTATGCCGAGAGACTTACCCGGTTGGTTCATCTTGTGACGCACCATTTGAGTGTATACTATGATTTCAGCACAGAGCAATGGAGTTGCTAAAGCCAACGGGTAGTTTTCTGGAGTCCTGAAGCAGTACTTGTCAATTAAGCACCACAATTAAGTTTCCAAATCACACCAAAGGAGGAAGGGATTTCCCAATAGAATCAGCATCGCATCTTTTTTGTATAACAGGATTCAAATCACATTTTACTTGCTTAGAGCACAATTCAGCATCATGTGGTTTCTGTGATTCTTTTTCTGACCACACATTGCTTAAGACGAAAACTTCTTGCTGTAGCGACGAAAGTAAAGCCACTGCAGCATACAGGAGGCCATACTCGATCAAAATTGAGAAAAGAGGCTTGCTCTAACAGAGGACACTGGAAGCATATTGCATATGCATGACAGATCATGCATTTTCTCTATTCCCCTCAATCATGTCTCTAAGGGACACGATATTCCCGTGACTGTCGGATACAAGAATCTGTGAAAGCACGTAAATTTTATTACCCATTTGATCTAACACTTACTATCTAACTCTTGGAAACAATCTGAAAAAAGGGAGGAGGAGGAGACAGAAGGTGAGGATTGAGCTATTTCCATCTCTTTCTCTCTTTTAATTAAGGGTTAATATTATAAAAAATTATGAACTGGTACACATGTGACAAAATTACCTCGATGGACTATAAAAAAAATCCTAAACTTATATATTTATAACAAATTTACCCCAAACTAATTTATTCGACCGCAAAAAACTCCAAAATGGTAAATTTGTGACAAATATACCCTCCGCTAAATTGGATTAATACCACAAAAAAATCAAAAAAATTGTAAACTGTGACAAACGGAACATAAAATCTCAAATTTGGTATACTAGTCAACTATCACGTGTCATTTAACTTAATACTTTGATAGTAAAATTTAACGATAATTAATGGAGGGTAAGTTTGTCACAAGTATACCAGTTTGGGGTAAATTTGTCAAAGGTATACCAGTTTGGGGTTTTGGTGTCAAAAAAATATTTTGGGGTAAATTTATCATAGGTGTACCAGTTTGGAGGTTTTTTTTAGGGTATTAACCCTTTAATTAATTTAATTTTAAATTTAATTTTATTAATTTTTCATGAAAATTCATATGTTAGATTTATTGACTCACATGTCATTCTCACTTGATGTGTATGATATACAGAATAGTCCAAGAGTCTTGACTTTAGATACTTGGGAACCCGTGAATTGTCATACATTGTCAGTTACACATTCAACTTGTGGTATTAGCTAATCATAGTCCTCTAATGGTTTATATTTGCTTAATATATTTCAAGAATATTCATTTGTTAGACTTGTCCACTCACACGCCACTGTCACTCGATGTATATGATATGCATAATAGTCTAAGTGCTTTGACTTTAGATGCTTGGGAGTGTCTATGCTTGTTTTATGTCTGTTATGCTTGCAATACTTCTTGTTTTGAGTGGACAGTACAAATATTTAAGTCCATGTCAATTTGAACAATTTTTATTATAGAGCAACAATTTTTAATCTATTGTGTTCTTGACCACAAAAAACCAAATAGCAAATAAGTATAAATTATTTTAGGGTCCAACGACAATCTTTAATCTATTGTATTCTTGCCCACAAAAAACCAAATAATAAATAAGTATACATTATTATAGGGCCCACTCCTTTAAAAACTTATTGCTCACAACAACTTATTTATTCTCATAATAACCCAAAGTTATGCTAGCACAGCTCTTTTGAGTAAGTGTATTGAAAGTTTTAAAAACTTGTCACTAAAGTGTATTGAGTCCTAAAACTTTCAATATTTGATTAGCCTAGATTTACCTCTACAGGGGATGGGTAATCACACATCATAATTGATTCTTTTCTATCACCGTCCTTTGCAGAGGGCAGCCGCTGCCACAATTCTTCAGTAGCAAATGGCATGAAAGGATGAAGCAGCCGTAACCCAGTTTCCAAGCATAACCACAAAACTTCTTGTGAAGACTTCCTTTCAGAGGAAAATGCGGGGTCCTCAATGGCAAAGTAAGGCTTGATTGCTTCAATAAAAACATCACAGAACTGATATTGCCACCATGAATATACTGCGGTGGCTGCATCTGAAAATTCGTATGATTCAAGAGATGAAATGCTTTTCGATATAGCCTTGTTCAGCACAGATATTATGCATTTGCAGCTAAATGGCATAGTTTCTGGTTGTACTTCCATTTGGGGCACAAAATTGTCTCCAAGTTTGCTCATAGCAAATCGAACAGCATTCCACAGTTTGTTGCACCATTGACGATAGCCAACAACTCTTTGGATATCCAGATTTATTTTGTCAGACTGCAAAAGGTATAAGAAAAGTTACAGGTTAATAGTTGTTCAGCAACAAAGGCAACAGTATCGAGGCCTGTACATGGTACATATTATATGATAGTCAATTCGGTGGGAAAAGAATAAACCTGAGCTGTATAAGAGACAAGTGCGAATCGGAGAGCATCTGCACCACATTCAGCAATACCATTGGGGAAGTCCTTGACCTGTCCTGCTTTAGCTACAGTGAGTTCATTAGGGTCCAAATTGCCCTCCTCCATTCTCTTATGAAGAGCTTCTAGGCTTATGCCATTAATTACTTCAAGAGGATCAATGACATTTCCTAAAGACATTGACATCTTTCGGGCCATGGGCATCACGAATTATGGGATGCAGATAGACCTGCAAAGATATAACGTGAGCAGCAAATACAGTAGAAAAGAATTGTATTAGCAAGCCGATACAAATACTGTTCATTTTCCTAGATGTAGAATCTCCATAAATTTTGAATCATATGGCAATCAGACTAAGCGTTGACTTCCCAAATATAACTCTTAAGAAGCAGGTAGTCGGTATACCAGAAGTGGCAAAAGGAGGGTTACTTTGACATTTGACCGAGGAAAGAATCCATCTTTGCAAATATTAAAAACGTGCAGTATCTGAAAATGACATGTAACAAAAAACCAAGCTGATTGGGATAAAGTATTCACACTATATATTGATGTCACTTGCAATCATTAAGCAATTTGGGTTTATATTCGTGGTCATTAAGGGAAGTAGTACAAGATAGATATTTTATGAAAGTTTCAAGCAACTCGAACACAAATGAAAAGGACTAGGAAAATAACAACCAAGACAACTCCAGCCAAAAAAAAAATAAAAATGAAAAGACGTTACACATTTCTAGGGCTTCTACAAAGGACCACATTCCAACGAAACATCATGCATTTTCCAGGAAACAGACGATCTGCAGATCATTGTAAAGCGAGCTGAGCTATTTGGCCACTAAAAATGCAATTATTAGTCATATAGCATCATATCTTCATGAGATCATTGTTGATGATATGTCCTGCAACTGTAGTTAACTCACCTTCCTGAAAGGGACATCTCCTCCCAGTTTAATTCCCATCATCACCATCCGGGCAACCCAGAAAAAGAGAATATCATGGCCAGTCTCGAGGAGAGAAGTAGGATAAAATGTCTTCAAATCTTTTGTGTCGTCTGGCCATCCGAGGACAGATAATGGGAAAAGTCCAGCTGAAAACCAAGTATCAAGTACATCAGGATCTTGGCACAAATCGAATTTCCTCCCTGCATACTTCTTGCCGGCCTCTGCTCGAGCTTCGCTCTCATCTTTTGCAACTATCCAGTTATCATTGTATGCGCCAAGTTCCTTCAGTTCATCGTCTTCCAGTGTGACGTACCACGCTGGGATCCGATGAGCCCACCATAGCTGCCTTGAGATGCACCAATCACGTATATTCTCAAGCCATCTGTGGTGTTGAGACAGCTTCAGTTCTAAATTATTGCAATAATACTGCATAAATAATGCTCAAATGTCCAAAATTAAATTGCATTATAGGCAAACATCGGCAAAATGTATACAACCATAGTCAACCAGTTTTTCCCCAATAACATATAACAACTGTGCATTGGCATTCATCTGGGCCAATTAATGATATAAAAGAAAAATCAGGGAGGACCATTTTCATGCTTAGCCCTTGTAACAACAAGCACTGGCTGCAAAATTTTGGGGAGTAGTGAAGCTTTCACATGCAATTCCCTCATTTTATTACTATCATCCACAACGGTGGATTAGATGACAGCACCTTTTCCAATCTGCGGTATACTGTTTAGGAATAATTTCAAGTCTTGGCTTTGTTGAGGGTAACCTTCCAGTCCGGTATCTTGGGGTTCCAATCATCACATCGAGGCTCCGGAAGGCAGATTGCGTTGAGCTTGTGAGGCGCATCACCTCTAGGGTACAGTCTTGGACTCATAGGTTTCTTTCTTTTGCTGGCCGATTTCAGTAATCAGGTCAGTCCTCCATGCCTTTCAGGCTTTTTGGGCAAGTGTCTTTATTCTTCCTACAGCTATACTGGATCGGATATAGCGTATTCTCAGACAATTCCTTTGGAAGGGACTTGAGTTGGGCAGGGGGGTGCCAAAGTCTTCTAGGAAGATGTTTGCCTTCCTAAAGTGGAGGGAGGTCTTGGTATCCAAAAATTGCGTGAGTGCAATAAGGCAGCTATGCTCAAACATATCTGAAATTTATTTTCAGATAAGGAGTCGTTATGGTGTAAGTGGATCCACTCGACCTTCTTAAAAATCAAGAACTTTTGGGTAGTTAAAAAGCCAACCTACTACTCTTGGGTGTGGAAAAAAATTCTACAACTCAAGATAGATCGCTGGCTTCGCTTCCACTGGAGGTTAGGTGATGGCTTATCAGCGTCACTCTGGTTCGATAATTGGCATCTCAGGGGTCCTTTGAATTTATATTTCACGGATCCCCACATCTATAGCTCCTGTCTCTCTAGGCAGGCTTTGGTTGCCGATCTCTTCTTTGAGGATGGACGAGCTATCAGAGCAGAGATTGAGTCTTGGGGTTCGCCGCTTCCTTCCTTGTCTAGAACCCAAGATCGGTTCTGTTGGAGGGAGGACTCGACGGGCTTGTTCTCGGTGGCCTCGGCTTGGGAGGCCTTAAGGTAGAAGAAGGCTAGAGTCAATTGGCATTGTTTCATTTGGAGTAATGCCATCCTACCTCGATACCAACTGAACCTGTGGCTCATCACCAAGAGGAGGTTGCCTACACAGTCTCTTCTCATGTCTTATGGTAGGATTGATGCTGCTTCCTACCCTTTTTTGCAACGAGGTGCCTAATTCTATCAATCATCTCTTTTTTTGTTGTCGCATTAACTCGAGTATTTGATATAGCTAGTATAAACACCTAGAGGGGGGGTGAATAGGTGTAAAAACAATTTATCAATATACGAAAGCAATACTAGGCAGACAATAGAAAGGAAGTTCTCCAAAACAGATTATGATCAAAGTAAACAGAGAGTAGGGAAGAGAAAATTGAACACAAGGTTTTTAGTGGTTCGGCTTATTCCAAGCCTACGTCTACTCTTTCGCACTGACAGCCCACCGGCTGGATTTTACTATGAACAAGAGAGATGTTACAGCAATGCTTTCCCTTGATTCCACAAAGGTAGATATTCTACCACACTTCCTCAAGGTATCTCAAAATATAGACTCTCTTTTGCGTACAAGATTTCGCTCAGTAAATGAATTGACAAAGAACAATGAGCTTCAGACTTTAGAATTCTTCTATCGTGCACCCGCTCGAACAACTGGAACGTCTTCCTTATATATTCCTTTATGCCATCATACCCGTTGGCACTTACCAAAGGAATTCTTTCAATCTTCCCGTTGGATAGAATCAATTAGGAAGATCATTCGAGCTATTAAAGGAACATGTCGATAGCCCATCAATCCTACTCGCCCATACAATCAGGATCTCGGTTTCCATAAGTAGAACCTTCCAAGTATACTTCGCCAATCATCGGATCTTTAATCAATCTTGATTCGAATAAAGGAATCCGTTATGTCATATCCAGCCAAGAGATCTTCGTCAGTCGATAAGATCAAATCATTAACGAAACACACAGTCCTGGATAGACCTTCTTCGACAAACTACAAATTGTCAATGAGAATAGACTTTGAGTCTTGAGTTTGGCAGTCCAGAGGTCTTCGGACTTTAAATAGTAGAGTTTGCAAATCTTCAGACTAGACTGATGGAAACGTTTTGTAAGCTTCAAAATATTCCAGAAAGATTTCTCCAACAATCTCCCCCTTTTTGATGGTGATAAAACTTTCCTGCAGATTTGAATATCTTTGACCTGCAAAACATTACTCTAGCAAATATGGATATCTCATAAAGATTAATGGCTTAATGATAACACTAGAATCTGCAACCACAGAAAATAGGTTAGTCTTGCGTGAGAGTAAAGCCATTCATAAGATATCAATAGTACTTAATATAAGCAGTCAAATCCAAATCCCAAATTCAGTCCACAACCAGACACAAAGTCAAATATCAAAACAAACAAACTAAAAGTTTAAGTTCAAAGTTTTCAAATCTCGCATCTCTCCCCCTTTTTGTCATAAAAAAAAGAAGGTTGAGATGGAAATGGAATAGAGTCAAGATTGCTTGGGAACACGAACAAGCTGGAAACCTCCCATTGACTCGGACGATGCCTTCGGCTTTTTCAAATCTTCCTTCGCTTGAGCCACCTCTTTACTCTTAGCATTTGCTTGATTCAAGAGCAAGGGCTTGGATCTGATCATTCAAAGAAACTAAAGAAGCTTGTCCTGCATTCTGCAAGTTCTGAACTTCGCATCCCAGAGCATATATCTGACCCCGCATTTCCAAGAGAACATCAAGAATTCTGCGGATGTTTGCTGAATTATCAGTTTGCGTACTGGCTTCGGCACGATCAAATGGAGTAAAGGCAGACGATGGTGCATCAGCATAGTCACGCAGATTTGGCGATGAAGCATCATGTCCCTCCTCGGGGGTTGAGAGGCATGAATGTCCTCTGGATCTGCTGGAGAGCGGCTGACTCCTTCACTAGTAGCAGGATATGATGACATTCCTCTTTTCTCACCATCTCCCCCCGTTTCCATGCCTTCAGGTGGAGAAGAGTGTTCCTCATGCTCTTCTTCCTCTTGATTTCCTCTTTCTTCTTCTTCTTCTTCTTCTTCAAACCTTTCTTCCTCTACATTTCTTTCTTCAGCTTCTCTCTCCTCTGATTCTTTCTCCTCTGCTTCTTTTTCCTCTGCTTCCTTCTCCTGTCATTCCATTGATTCTGGAACAGAACGACTCGGGTTCTTCAATGCCATAGCGAAATGGTGATGTCATCCTCATCATCTTCATCCTCAATGATGAGAGCTCTTCTCTTTTTGGATGGAGCAACCATGGGCTCCTTCCCTTTTCTTTTTGCTGCCGAAGAGACTTGATGAGGCTTGGCAGGGGTTGTCTCCTTGAATTTCTCCAACGCCTTGTCGAGTTCTCTCAGACGCATTTTGGACACCATTTTCAGTCCTACCACCATTTTATCACACGATTGAACACAGAAAAGATGTGGAGGCTGAACATTCAAATGTCCGAATAACTTTGACACAAGACCTGGATAAGGAAGTTGACCCTTGTCCTTCACCACTGCTCTATACATGTGGAACAAAATAGTGTGAGGAAGAGAAAAATTTTTCCTGGCATTGATGGCGTACATCAGCTTTGCCTCTGAGTTTGAAACATTAGTCTTTGAAGTAGATTTCGGTCTGAGGCAATTTATCACAATCTTGTGAAGCAGAATGTTGAATGCACTCATCCTTGAGTAGGAAACCTTTCCCTCTGTCCTTCTATCATTAACAAGTTCCAACGTAGTACGAGCGATAGAGACATTGAAAGGTTGATATCTTCCTCTCTCAACCCCAATCACATCAGCAAACATATTTACATCCACCACATAGTCCTGATCTCGGACACTAAAAGAGAATCTATTCGCATCTAAGAAACTAAGATTCGAATAGAAATATGCGCTAGTTCAAGATAGGCTTCGTAGTGTCGAACGTAACTGCTCAAGTTGAAGAAAACTGAACTTTTCCCTCAAATTAATATTCACAGTATCAAGGAAATCAAAATCCACACTCTTAGGGTTTATCACCCCACGCTTCAACAATTTGGAGTATAGATCCTTCTGTTCCTTTGATCGGAACAAGTCTGTCCTTTTTCCCCGAATTTTCGCCGCAACACCCATTCTCGGTTGAAATTGGCTGTACAATTTGTCATCATCATTCCCATCTATTGAATTCAGTTCTCCAACACGCGGATCACTTGGGATATTTGCAAGGGTTTCTTCTGCCATCCCCTTAGGAGCAATTCCCAAACGCTCCATATTTCGCAAAAAGATGTACTCATTCCCATATCCCTTGTCCTTAAGAAACTCATCGATGTAGTTCAATGGAGTACCGATCCTCTTTAAAGCATGGTAAAACTTATAAATAAAAGAGTGCTTTTGAGTTCTTACAGGATCAGCTCCTTCAACGATTTCTTCCTCTTCTCGATGACCAACACCCTGTGGATTAGTTGGTGGAGAATGACGCCGCCGAGAATGTCGTGGGCTCTGTTCTTGCGACCGGGTGACTCCTCTTCCTCGGTGAGATCAAAGTGAGTAGGCCCCTCACTCATTTGCCGTGGTCCCCTGCTTGCAATCCTCGAATACTTTCTTGAAGACGACATCTTTCGTAGTCTTGAAAGATTCCGAACTTGACTTTCCCAAGAAAGATGATAACTTTTTTGAAGATTAAACAAGTGAAGAAGACAGGAGTGGAAGATCGATGCTTTTTAGGGTTTTTGAACAAAGAGGAACCGACTGTATATAGGTCAGTCGAAGAGAGGCATACCAAGCGTCGTAATGGAAAGTAAAAGATGCCCTTTTTAAAAATAATCGCCTTTTTCAAAAATAGATAACTGCCATTTTTAAAATATTAACTCCTTTTTGAAAAAGAAAAATTGCACTTATCACGGAAATTGAAGATAGCAAAAATCAATTATAGATAGATGATTGTACCTTTCCGAGATTTAATATGAGAGAAAATAAAATAACTTACGCTAGAACCTTGTTTGTCTGAGTCTGAGAGTCTTTAGACTTTAACTTTTTCAAGCTTCAGGATGTTGAGTCTGGAACGGATGATTTCAAATTGATTTTTCTCCAAAGGCTTTGTAAATATATCCGCTAGTTGGTTCTTTGAGTCAACAAACTGAATCGAAATTTCTCCATTTTGAACATGATCTCTAATGAAGTGATGTCGAATCTCTATATGCTTCGCTCTTGAGTGAAGGATTGGATTTTTGGTAAGATTGATTGCACCGGTGTTGTCACGCTAATCTCCGTGCATGAATCTTCAATTCCAAAGTCTCTTAGCTGTTGTTTTATCCACAGAATTTGTGAACAACAACTTTCGAGAGCTACATACTCGCTTCGTTGTAGAAAGAGTTACCGTATTTTGCTTCCTTGAAAACCAAGACACCGTCCCGCTTCCAAGTAGTTGACAAGTGCCCGAAGTGCTCTTTCTATCAACTCTGCAACCGGCTAGATTTGCGTCTGAGTATCCAAGAAGAGTAAAGTCTTCCTTTTTAGGATACCAAAGACCGATGCTTGAAGTTGAAGCAATGTATTTGATAATACGCTTTGTAGCACTTAGATGAGATTCTTTAGGGTCTGCTTGAAATCTAGCACAAATGCATATACTAAACAAAATGTCAGGTCTAGAAGCAGTAAGATAAAGAAGTGAGCCAATGATACTCCTGTATAGCTTTTGGTCAACTTTCTTTCCTCCTTCATCTTTGTCTATCTTCAAGGAACTTGACATTGGTATATCAGTCTTTTTGCAATTTTCCAGTCCAAACTTTTTGACAAGATCATTAGCATATTTTTCTTGATGAATAAAAGTCCCTTCCTTCCATTGTTTCACTTGAAGTCCAAGAAAGAAGGTTAGTTCACCCATCATGCTCATTTCAAATTCATCCCGCATAGATTTAGAGAATTTCTTGCACAAACTTTCATTAGAGGATCCAAAAATAATATCATCAACATATATTTGAACAAGCGAAGACTTTTGCTTTCTCTTTTGATAAACAGAGTAGTGTCTACTTTACCTTTAACAAAGCCATTTTGAATTAAAAACTTACTCACTGGGTCGTACCAAGCTCGAGGTGCTTGCTTTAAACCATACAAGACCTTTTTCAGTCTGAATACTGAATCTGGTTTCCTTGGGTCTTCAAACCCATGTGGCTGTTCCACATAGACTTCCTCATGGATAAATCCATTCAGGAAAGCACTTTTGACATCCATTTGGAATAACCTGAAATTCTTATAACAAGCAAAAGCAAGTAATAATCGAATTGCTTCTAACCTTGCTATTGGTGTGTAAGTCTCGTCATAGTCTATCCCTTCTTCTTGCGTATATCCCTTGGCCACGAGTCTTGCTTTGTTTCTTATGACTTTTCCTTTCTCGTTCATCTTATTCCTGAAAACCCATTTAGCTCCAATAATAGATTTACCTTTTGGTTTAGGAGTCAACTCCCAGACATCATTAATGTTGAATTGTTTGAGTTCTTCTTGCATAGCTTCAATCCAGCTTTCATCAGATAAAGCTTCTTTTATGCTTTTGGGTTCTATTTTAGAAATAAGAGCCACAGCACTAGACTCTACGCGCCTTTTGGATCTTGTGCGAATTCCTTCATTAATGTCGCCAATAATGAGATCTTTGGGATGACTGGACTTATGCTTCCAGTTACTAGTTGATTTGTCAGGTTGATGATCATTTCCTTCATTTGAATCTTCAATAACCACTTGTTGCTGGTCTTTCAGAGTCTGAGCTGCTTCTTTAGACTTTGTAGAGTCTCGAAGCGTGTTCGATTCTTCAAGATGAGTCTCGAATAGATTCATTTTGCATAGAATCCTGGAATTTGACATTCATTGATTCCTCCACAGATTGAGTCTTCTTGTTATAGACTCTGTAGGCTTTGCTTGAGGTAGAATATTCAAGGAAGATGCATTCGTCTGATTTTTCCTCAAACTTGCCAACTCGATCATTTGCATTTTTCAAAATAAAGCATTTACATCCAAACACATGAAAGTATGAAACAATAGGTTTCTTTCCTTTGAATAACTTATAAGGGTTTTTTTTTTCCAGAATAGGCCTTAGAAAAACTCTATTGATAATATAACATGCTGTTGAAACTGCTTCAGCCCAAAATCGTGAAGAGAAGTTACTTTCAATCAAAAGAGTTCTAGCCATTTCTTGAAGCGATCTATTCTTTCTTTCCACAACTCCATTTTGCTCGGAGTATATGGAGAGGAGAACACATGTTGAAAACCAGATTCATCACGTAAATTTTGTAAAATCTTGATTTTCAAATTCACCTCCATGGTCTGTTCTTATACTTGAGATACCATATCCTTTTTCATTTTGAACCTTTTTAGCAAACTTTTCAAAGTAAGAGAAGGTTTCAGACTTACTTGCCAGGAAGTATACCCAAGTAAATCGTGAGTAGTCATCCACAATTACTAGGCAATATTTCTTACCTCCCATGCTCTGAGTTCTGGTTGGTCCAAAGATATCCATATGCAAAAGCTGCAGTACACGATTAGTAGAAACTTGATTTATTGGTTTAAAGGAATTTCTTACCTGCTTTCCCAATACGCATGGAGTGCATAGATCAGACTTTTGGTATGATAAATTGGGTAAACCACGAACAAGCTTCTTTGCTGAAATTTTAGCTATCTGCTTCATATTGATGTGCCCAAGCTTTCTGTGCCATAAGCTCGCTTCGTCTTGTATTGAGATTAGGTATTGCGATTCATCTAGTTTCACGTCCAAGAGGTAGATATTTCCATGTCTTCGACCCATAAATGACCGAGTAGAATCTATACTGGTTCCTGAACATATTCCCTCTTGAAAGTTTATTTTGAAACCAGTATCACACAGCTGACCGATACGAGCGGATTGTAGTTGAGTCCTTCCACTAGGGAAACATTGCTTATTGTGAGGTTTCCAATCTTTACAGCTTCCAAACCCCACAATTCTTCCTTTGCTGTTTCCTCCAAATGAGACTTTTCCACCATTTACTTGAACGAGCTTTATGAAGCATTTTGAATCTCCCCCTTGTCATATGTCTTGAGCATCCACTATCCAGATACCATTTTACCTTTTTCTTGATAGTGACCTGCATTTAAAAGAGAGACTCAAGCTTTCTTTGGTACCCATATTTTCTTGGGTCCATTGGTGTTAGTATGATATGCGGTTTTTGCCCATACCTTTTTAACAGGTTTCCAAACCATAGGACATTCCTTTTCAAAATGATCTCGCACTATTGCACTTTGAACATCCGAGAGCATTTCGACCTCTTGGTTTTACAAAAACCTTTTGAAATGATTTTTGTAAGCATCTCTTTTGGATCTTTGCTTAATTCTTTCCTTCACTTTAGGAAAATCAATTAGAGGAATGGTTTCCACAGTCATTCCCAAACCAGATTTATTGAAATAAGGTCTTTGTTCTGAAAGAATTTTCTCAAGTTTCTCAGATCTTATTGAAAATCTTTTTGAAATATTTGATATGTCATTTTTTAAAAATTCATTTTCTTTTAAAAGATTTTCTTCACTTTCTTTAAGAGTATAAACATTCATGTCTAAACATTTCAACTTTTCTTTCAAAGCATTTTCCTGTTGTTTTAGAGCAGAATTTTCCTTTTTAAGTTCAGAAATCCTTTTAAGAGAAGTCTTAAGACTAGAGCACATCTCATCAATGTATTTAGAAACTTTAACAGGAATTTTAAAGTTACTTACCTCAAACTCACTGTCCGAATCTGAGTCTATCTCGGAGTTTGAATCTGAATCCGATTGTGCCATCAGACATATATTGGCATAATCATCATCACTTTCTTCACACTCTGTATCACTCCAGGTTTCTGTTTTAAGAGCCTTTCGATACTTTTCAGCTTTTCCTTTATTCTTCCTCAGAAGAGGACAGTTGGGTCTGATGTGTCCCTTTTTCTTACATTCAAAGCAGACTATATCTTTGTTCGATTCATCATCCTCGACAGACTTAGTCTGTTGCTTTTGAAAACTCTGTTTCTTTGGATTGACTCTTCTTCCTTTTCTGTTTAGCTTTCAATCTTCTTATTATGAGAGCAAGCTCCTCATCATCCATATCGTCTTCGAATCAGTAACATCGAATCATCATTGGATTTTAATGCAATGGATTTCTTACCTTTAGGATATTCGTCTTCATTGATTCGTTCCACTTCATAAGACTCAAGAGTTCCAACCAACTCATCGACGATAGTGGCATGATTCTTTGTGTCTCTCTTATTGAGGTCTTTATGTGATTCCAATCCTTGGAGAGTCCACGTAGTAGCTTGTTTACTTTCATGGGATCAGAAATTGGTTGACCTTGATTTTCAAGACCATTCACGATTTCTGTAAAACGACTAAACATGTCAGTTATAGATTCTCCTGATTTCATTTTGAAGGCTTCGTATTGACCGAGGAGAATGTTGATTCTGGTCTCTTTCACTTGATCAGTTCCTTCATAGGTAATATGTAATCTATCCCAGACTTCTTTTGCTGTAACACAAGAAGATATTCTGTTATATTCGAGGTGACAAAGCACAATATAAAGAATAAATTGCTTTTGCATTAAGAGTTTGTCTCTTGATTATCTCTTCCTGAGTCATTTCACTAGACTCAACAGTTTCTTTTCCTCTCTCTGAGATAGATGCAGTTTTAGGAGTGATTCCTTTTTCTACAACGTCCCATTCCAGAGGATCCTTTGATCTTAGGAACGCTTTCATCTTGTTTTTCCAGATGTTGTAATCCTTTCCATCAAAGTAAGGAGGTCTGGTATTGCTTTGCTCTTCCACCAGCCCTGGAGCTAACATACTAGCCATGGATCTTTAACTCTGAAGTAAAACACTTCAAACAAAGTGAGTACACATGCTCTGATACCAATTGATATAGCTAGTATAAACACCTAGAGGGGGTGAATAGGTGTAAAAACAATTTATCGATATACGAAAGCAATACTAGGCAGACAATAGAAAGGAAGTTATCCAAAACAGATTATGATCAAAGTAAACAGAGAGTAGGGAAGAGAAAATTGAACACAAGGTTTATAGTGGTTCGGCTTATTCCAAGCCTACGTCCACTCTTTCGCACTGATAGCCCACCGGTTGGATTTTACTATGAACAAGAGAGATGTTACAACAATGCTTTCCCTTGATTCCACAGTGTAGATATTCTACCACACTTCCTCAAGGTATCTCAAAATATAGACTCTCTTTTGCGTACAAGATTTTGCTCAGTAAATGAATTGACAAAGAACAATGAGCTTCAGACTTTAGAATTCTTCTATCATGCACCTGCTCGAACAACTGGAACGTCTTCCTTATATACTCCTTTATGCCATCATACCCGTTGGCACTTACCAAATGAATTCTTCCAATCTTCCCGTTGGACAGAATCAATTAGGAAGATCATTCGAGCTATTAAAGGAACATGTCGATAGCCCATCAATCCCGCTCGCCCATACAATCGGGATCTCGGTTTCCATAAGTAGAACCTTCCAAGTATACTTCGCCAATCATCGGATCTTTAATCAATCTTGATTCGAATAAAGGAATCCGTTATGTCATATCCAGCCAAGAGATCTTCGTCGCGATAAGATCAAATCATTAACGAAACACACACGATCTGGATAGACCTTCTTCGACAAACTACAAACTGTCAATGAGAATAGACTTTGAGTCTTGAGTCTGGCAGTCCGGAGGTCTTCAGACTTTAAATAGTAGAGTCTGCAAATCTTCAGACTAAACTGATGGAAACGTTTTGTCAGCTTCAAAATATTCCAGAAAGATTTCTCCAATAGTATTGCCTTCTTTTGGGCTACTAGATGCAATCTCCCTTGGACCAATAGGACTTGGGAGGAGATTCTCAGTTGGGCCATTATCTTGCTCGTCGACAAGGATTTTTATAAGTGTGTTGCCCGGTTCTCCTTTGGGGCGCTCTGTCACATCATCTGGAGGAACAGGAACAATATTCTTTTCAGGGGGGAGCCGTTATCTATTTCGGCCATGAAGAAGCATCTCCTCAAGGTCGTTAAGGATAAGGCCCTTACCTTAAGAATGTTGAGGACTCTCCCAGGAACAAGCGGCTGCAACGCTCGTGGGATGTAGACCCTATTATCTTCGCTTCCTCTGATCGTAGTCTGACATAGGCTTATCGGTGGTATCTCGGGTGTTTTTGCCAGGCTTGTT
This sequence comes from Eucalyptus microcorys, assembly GCA_014182515.1. Classification (NCBI taxonomy): domain Eukaryota; kingdom Viridiplantae; phylum Streptophyta; class Magnoliopsida; order Myrtales; family Myrtaceae; genus Eucalyptus; species Eucalyptus microcorys. Next base: position 8,368,221 of record CM024566.1, read on the forward strand.
TGCCGTTGGCTTTCTGTTGGTCGTTTTGTTGCTTTTCCGCGGCTTCCTTCCACTCTTAATGAGCGTGTTCATTTTGAGTGTAAGTTTTTGGAGCCGTGTTATTTGTACAATTTGACCCCTATTAATATATTGCTTACTCTTACCAAAATAAAAAAATAATAATAAATAATTTCAAGTCTTCTATTCTCAGCATCCATGGCCACATCAAGAGCTTCCTTTGCCATGCCACTGCATTTCACATACCACTGTGGCTTTATTAACGGTTCCACAACATCATTGGTTCTTGAACAAAGGCCAAGCCTCATCTCATTGTTTTTAGAACCTCTGTATAGTCCCTGAAAGCAAGAAAATCAAATACTTAAGTCATTTATGACTACAAACTACCTGAAACTGTGACACGGAGCATCAACTGGATATAATGGAGAGAGTAAGAGGAGAATAGTCTAGGAGGATATAGTAAGCATCCAGGTAAAAAAGTGGAGAAAGCAGAATTTACTAGCAATGCCATTTGACAAAATGCAATAACGTTCAACCGACATCACAAATAATTGGCCCATGCCTTAAGATGTGTTATAATTATGCCCAAAAAAAAGCATGCACATTGATAAGTAAAGACCTGAGAACAAAGCAAATGGAGGAGCAGATAAGTATGATCAATGATTATTGTTCAACAACTTATGAACATCTGCCTTTATATTCATTCACTACATAATACTTTGAAAGCTTCTAGTCAAAATCACTTCATCTCTAGTTAAGATTTTCTTCTTTGAGTTCTTCAGAAGCAAGCCTATCCTATGGGGCACGTGCACTCAAAGTGATAACAATTGTGAGTTCAATCTAAATAGCCAGTGGTGTTCTCCACGTAAATTGAGAAGCTATCTGTAGTCAACCATATAATCCACCAAGGAAGGTTAAAGATGTAGTTCAGGTGTCAACAAACCAAGAGTTGAACAAGGTATTAGTTATTTAGGCTTCTCTCAAGTAGGAGGTTGCCAATCTATTTAATATTGAGGATGCAACTCAGCTCAATCCACTAGCCTACCTTTGGCGAGAAACAAACAAATATATAAACTCATCTAACTTCTGATCCTCTGACCAAAAAGAAAAAAGAAGACAAGAAACAGAGAGAAAGAGAGATTCTGAGCCAGCACTCAGAAGGTTTTAGCAGTCCGAGAACAACTGGGGAAAAATTTATCAGGATCAGAAATTGATCCGTTTTTTCTAGATGGAAATCCCAGTAGGCAACTCTGGCATGACTCCCATCTTGCTAACCCATAGACTAAGCTGTGCAAGGTATCTTTTGGTGGGGACTGTTGGGGTGGAAATGTTGGAAGGGCACTGTTTGATGATGGAGCCAAGAAGAATATGAAGTGACGCGAGAAAAAGATTGCTCTGAGCATGACATGGGTTTGAAGTTTACTGAAAGGTAGTAAACTGCAGTCATGTTATGGTAGTCATGGATGGGGCCAGTATGGCCATCCAATAGTGGATAGAAGTTGCAGCAAATAGTGGCTATAGCAGATATGAATTAAAAACCTTCACACACTATTTGGTTAAATCATAAATTAACTAATAGGGTTAAATTGACACTATTCAGGAATGTCTCAATGCTTTTCAAATCATCTAATGGTATCAAGAAGTTGAAATTTGTCAGACAGGATATAGATGGCTGAAATAGATCTTGTTCTACTGCTTTTATAATGAACAAAAACAAAATAGAATTTGATTTTACAATTTATTATTGCATTAAGCATTCAAGATATGTCTACCAATGTTTCATATTGCAGTAATAGACCTACGGCTTCCATGGATATTACTATACCTTTTCCTGCAATGCCACAGTGATAGCTTGACGGGCCATAAAGCGGGGCATCCCGACAAACTCTGAGCCACCAGTGCTATTTATTTTCCCATCATCAGTGAAAATGTTGATAAACTCAAGATTATGACGCCTTCCAACCTCAAAATCATTTGGATCATGTGCTGGAGTGATCTGAAAAGGAACAGGATATTAAAGGTAGCGTATGATAAGCAAAAAATAAGCCTTTGAATTGCAATTGATTAAGATATATACCTTGACAGCAACAGTACCAAAACTTGGATCAACAAGAATTGCATCACAAATGATGGGAAGTCTTCTTCCATTGAAGGGATGAATTGCAAATTTGCCATGCAGATGACTATACCTTTTATCATCAGGGTGAATTGCAACGGTAGTGTCACCTAGCATTGTCTCCACCCTTGTCGTGGCAACAACAATCTCTTCCAGGCCTTCCTCCAGTGGATAGGCAAATGAAGTTAAAAATCCAAATTCTACTGGATCTTCATAGCCAGGAACTTTTAGAAGCTTCCTTTCCTTGATGTCCACATAATCTACCTACAAACAGGTGCGTCCAGCTAACCAAGGAAGAGAAAGGGACAAAATGACTGCACAGTCATTAGGCAATCACTCACCTCAATATCAGATATTGCAGTCCGTAAGATACAATCCCAATTCACAAGGCGGAGATCCCTGTGAGAATTTTATTTAAAACATCCATATAAACAACTCAAAAACCTAATATGTAAATGAAAACGCACGACCTGTGATTCAACCATATAGCATTAACCTATTAGACATTGATTATCTCAGCAGTAATATATCAAACTGATTATTATTGGCCATCGGTATCAAGCATCTTTGTCGGGACGACTGCTTCCAATAAGAAGAAACTCATAAGCCTTTCCAACCAAATAGTCCCAAAAATACTTGCAACCTATGAGTCAATAAGTAGAATTCAACAGGGATCACAAGGAGGAAGAGAGATGCTGTCTAATTGTCAAGTACCTATAGATAAGACCCTCTTTAAACAGCCGAACAAATGCCTCAGTAACAGCTCTTGATCTGCTCTCATCCATTGTGAAGCACTAGAAAATAAAAGGAAAGAAAAAAATTTCTGGGAAAATAAACTTTTCCTAGCTAATAAATTGTGACAGATAAAATGCAGATACCGATAGCAATGTCTATTAACAAGTTTCAAACTCAAGTGTACAGTATAGACTCCAATCTAAAGCACTTTATCATGTCTGAAAAGTCAAAGGTCAAGAATTTGGAAGAGTTACCTCACGGGACCAATCGAGCGATGCACCCAAACGTCTTTGTTGCCTTAATATAGTGCCACCATACTCATCCTTCCACTTCCAAACCTAGTGACAACAAGAGAAAAAGGAGATAAACTGAGCAAAATGACTTTTACACGGATAGTGAAACAACCATTGAAGGTGAATTAGCTAGGATAATAGTTTCACCTCAGACACAAATTTCTTACGACCAATATCATGCCTAGTCAAACGACGTTCACGCATCAGCTTCTTCTCCACGACAACCTGCAATGTAGCAGCCAAAATCTTCCACCTTATTAGTGAATGAATATATTCAGGCTCAACCAACCACAAACTAGACCAAAGACCATGAGGTTTCTTATTTAGATGAGGGATTTAGCATGGGCAGGTTAAGGAAAGAACCTGATTCAATGGTTTTGCCGCAGGTGATACATGTTAGGATTCAGCATGATCATCAATAATATCACTCAACGTAATGCTGTTAACTGCTACCATATCATCATATTTACTTGACAAATGGAAAGGATTTCAACTATCATATCTCGGACATATCAAATCTATGGAACTATATATACTGTTTCATGAGGGGCAGTGAAACCTTCATCTGAACCCCATACTCAGTTACTAGCCAAATTAGCCACGGATCCCAGTAAAACCTTGATCTGACTCTGACTCCACAAAATCTTCTTATATTCACCAGAATACTGCAGGTGGCAAGAATAATTTTTTTAACGGAGCACTAACCCTAGCTTTTCTCCAACATACATTCCCCCAAGTTGACTAGATATCACTCACATGAAGTGTGAAAAAGACTTGTAGCATGGCAGGTAAAATGATAAAGACTCGATTAGAACTGGTTGGAACTGTAGACCAACAGAAAGCCAATTGAAACTTAAACAATTTGTTGGAAATGGTGATCCATTTTCTAGAATTTCCTAGAGTTGCTAAAGTTCTAAAATTCCCTAGATGAAGTTTCTAGAAGAAAGAGAAAAATGTAGAAGCATAAATATAGAACTCTCTAGAAGAACTACAATCTAGAATTTCCTAGATGAAGCCTACATGGACAACATTCTATAGAAATTTAGAATGTTGTACTAAGGCGGTGACTCATGCCTATAAATAGGCTTGTAGTTCATTAATTTGAGTGAGGGGAAAACCCTCCACCTTGTGTGAGTGGGAAAACACTCCACCGTGAGAGGTCTTAGACCTCCACTAATCTTCACCAACACTTCCTTCAACTATTGTAAAATTATTCTATCCAACTAATGAAACTATTTCCCATATCCCATGTTCTTTATCATTTAATTATCCTATCTTGTCCCTTGTCCATCCTCTATAAACTATACCATACACTTGCACACATCACTAATAAAAAAATATAACTAATATCAAAACCATGCTTCCGTAGCGCGCGCATTTAAATTTTAACACAATTCAAAACGATTATAGACATTCTAATTGAAGCCATCGTGACAACTTTAGTCACCAATACTCACACAGTGGCAACCTCTACACAGCATCTCAACTACCAAAATGCCACTTTGGATCAATTATTGCTACCGCAGTGCAACTGTCAAACTACCACACATGATTAGACTAAGGCCAAGATGGTATTCTCTTCATTTAACTATTAAATGAAAGATTTCAAGCTAAATGCTTTTAAATATACAATAGAAATTTCTATGCAACCAAATGACAATCAGGCCTGATGCTAATCGTGGCAAAGGACAGAGTGAAGGTCCTGCATGCTTTGGCAAAGGGAGAACAAGTTATAAAGGTTATGAACCATAGCAGGGAAAAATTGCAATAAAAAGGTCTTGATGACAGTTTTTGCCCTTTTTTTTTTTTTGTACATTGAGCTGTTTGTCTGCCAAGTATCTTTAATTAGGTAAAAAATATTGAATGAGTGACTTTCCATGACAATCCCCAGGATCCCATTTGCTCATTTGGGGCAAAAGCATAGGAGATTAAAGGATCTCACCTGCGTTGCAATCCCAGCATGATCCATCCCGGGCACCCACAAGGCATTATATCCAGACATTCTCTTCCAGCGAATAATCGTGTCCTGCACATGATGAAAATTCTGACATGAAGGATGTATTTAGTCTTTATTAGTAAGCAAGAAGACAATGCAGAAACAGTCTCGCAACCTGAATAGCAGACGTAAGGGCATGGCCAATGTGTAGGGCCCCAGTCACATTTGGAGGGGGAAGAACCTGCATAATACGAGACATTAAGAAATAAAAATTAAAAAATAGCAGCCCAAAAAAGTTAGTGAAGAGCAGTAAAATCTCAAGTCAAGAACTGATAAATTCTACTGAGATTGTTTGCAGATACTCTTCCCATCAAACAACCAATTTTCTCTGTTGAAAAATATTTGAAGGCAGCATGACCTCCTGGTTAAGGCCATTGATACTGATAAGATTCCATATACACACTTTAATAGCCAACCGAAATACGAGCAGCCAATTCTTAACTCATTTCAAGATTCATGTACCATATTTTAGCAATAAGAACAATAAATAATTATACTTAAGAGAGAAAAAACCAAAAATTTAGCACATTAATAGCGATCGAAATACGAGCAAACTACATGGAGTCTTTCTAAAATTGACTGCTTTTTCCTAAAAGTACACTTCCTACCATCACTTATTCAGACTGGCACGGCTCTGACGTTTTTTTAATTAATTAAAGAAAGAAATTCGTAACACGACGTGGGCAGCCCGCGGGAGGGCGAAATAAGAGTTTCCTGTTCTTATTTTATTTTATTTTTAGCCTTTTCTGCTTATTCGCAAATAAAATTTATTAATTTGACACGAACATATAGTGGTGTATTTTCTAGTAGTAATTACATAAATTTTTAGATTTTAAGGGAAGACTTGGATCGTAATTGTCATTGGAGAGGAAGTGAATGATGATATAACATAAGTTAATAGACGTAATTGAAAAATGAAAAAAAGAAATCGTGTTCCGATATTAATTTTATTAATACATTGAAAAGGCAACAGATTTTACAAAGTCATTAAAAGAATCTTATTCTTTTGGACTGAAATAAAAGGTCAAAGCGAAACGAGGAGGACTGATCAAATAAATGACAAAATAAGATCAATGGATCGTTTGCCCTTTGACTAATTGGATTCTAAATATTTTATTTTCAATTGGGGTCTAAATATTTTATTTGGTTCAATTGACTTCTAAACATTTCCAATTTTAGTCAATCACGTCCCTCGAATATTATTGTCGGAAAGAGCCGCATGGCTGTGATTTTCCAAGTGGCTAAGGAGATGCTTGAGGAGAAAACCTGTAGGAGAGGCAAAGCCATTCAAGCAGAACTCTCAAGAAGTCAATTTTTCAGACAGTTTCTCAATCATCACATAGAAAAGTACCAGGATTTCATTACCCATTTCACTTATTTCTGCTATAAAACTCACGGTATCGAAGTATATTAGGCATGAGACCTGAGCAGGTCTTTAAACTACTTAAGGAAAGAAACAAGCGGAGGGACCTGCCCTGGGGTGGGAGTCCCTTCGTGTCTGTCTTCCGTAAAGGCAAGGTTGGGGCCTTGAAAAAGATTCCCAACCCTACAGCTGGACTGGCTACAATCCCTTTTTAAGGGAAACGGCTAGAACGCCTGATCACCGTGAAGCCTTCCCTAGGTAACCAATCCGTGGGCGTGGTTCAGGGAAATGATGGTGCCAGGGTAAAACCTGGGTGGCCGGCCGGCCGGCCAAATTTAGATCTGAGCAAGTCTTTAAACTGCTTAAGGAAAGAAATAGGCGGAGGGACCCACCCTGGGGTGGGAGTCCATTCGTGTCTGTCTTCTGTAAAGGCAAGGTTGGGGCCTTGAAAAAGATTCCCAACCCTACTGTTGGACCGGCCACAATCCCTTTTTAAGGGAAACGGTTAGCACGCCTGATCCCCGTGAAGCCTTTCCCAGGTAAGCAATCCATGGGCGTGGTTTAAGGAAATGATGGTGCCAAGGTAAAACCTGCGTGGCCGGCTGACCGGCCAGCCGGTATATCAGGCATAGTTTATTTGTACTCTAGCAGCGCAAGTAAAAAGGCACAGATGATGCTCTCCTCTAACTGAAACTCCCACTTTTCCTTTCTGTGTGATCAGCTTTGCCAGCAACAATTTCCAACTTCCCATATTGATGTTGAAATTTAATCAAATAGACTAGAGAAAAAAACACACAAGAGAATTGTTGCTTTAACTCTCGTTATTTTATTCGTCAGAACATAAGCCTATTAAATAGGCAGAACATCCAAACCATTTAGCAAGAAAATAGTTATAGAACAACAACAACAAAGACCCACCAACATACCCCACTAACTAGAACATGTGGAAAAACTAACTCCTAAAAACAAGTCACTTCCTATTGACTAGGACTTCACTATCACATTATTGAAGACACGTAAAAACTGAAAGTTAACTACTTCAACAATTGATGGTGTCACTTCAGGGAGTTCTCAATGTCGATCACGAATCGATACTTAACATCTCTCTTGATGAGCCTCTCCAGAGCTTCGTTGGCATAATCGATAGGTATCACTTCGATATTTGGGTATATCTTCTGCACTGCACATAGGTCTATCATTTCTTGGGTATCCTTTGTTCCTCCCGTTAGGCTACCTGAAACAGTTCTCATATCTGCCAAAAGTTCACCGCGGGCAACTTAGTTCACCTATCAGGTATGAAATTTCATTTAGTAATCAGATTTGAGAACAAAAACATACTGTGGTTAAGGCTGGCTGGACTGAATTTAACTTCGCTCGAGCCGACCAATGCTAGAATGCCACCCGTCTTCAAAACAGACATGTAAGGATCAAATGGGTGATTGCCAGCTGCCGTGTCGATTATAAAGTCCAGGGACTTGGCAATGGCCTGCGTGCATTGGATTTATTAGATCACAACAGAATTTGACCACCATGGATCTCAATGTGGGTAATTCTAGTTTTTCCCTTTTTTACCTTCATCTGCTCTAGGTCAGATGAGATAACGAAATGGTCAGCCCCAAGCAGGCCCAGTGCTTCCTCCTTTTTAGAAATGCTTGTACTGAACACTGTGACTTTCAGTCCAAAAGCCTTCCCAAACTTAACTGCCATATGACCGAGCCCACCAAGTCCAATTACACCTAGAGACTTACCAGGTTGGTTCATCTTGTGACGTATCATTGGAGTGTACACCGTGATTCCAGCACAGAGCAATGGCGCTGCTAGATCCATCGGGTAGTTTTCTGGAATCCTGAAGCAATACCTGTCAATGAAGCACCACAATTAAGTTTCCAAATAACACCAAGAGAGGAAGTGATTTCCCAATAGAATCAGCATCCTGTCTTTTTTGTCTAAAAGGAATCAAATTACAGAGCCAGAAATCCTATCTTCCGCATGCCTGGGAATTTTACTTGCTTAGACCACAATTCAGCATCATGTTGTTTCCGTGATCATTGTTCTAACCACAAATTGCTCAAGACAAACATTTCTTGCTGTAGCAACGAAAATAAAGCAATTGCAGCATACTGGAGGCCACACTCGATTAAAATTAAGAAAAGTCACTTGCTCTAAGAAAGGAAACTGGTGGCATATCACATGCTTGACTGAACACGTAATTTCTCTATTTTCTTCAATCAATTTCTCCAAGGGACACAAGATTCCTGTGGCTCTATCAGATACAAGAATTAGTGAAAGCACATACATTTAGCTACCCATTTGATCTGATACTTATGATCTAACTCTAACAATCTAAGGACAGCTTATTCCATTCTAACTCTCCATTGAATGGTTTGAATGGTAATTGGATACAAAGGACTTAAAGACTCTTCAGAGCCATTATAGAAAGTATCTTCATCCTGTTCCACGAGATGCAATTAATGCCTAAAAGCCATTCCTCACAGTCCTATGCATTATGCCACTTCTGGTCACAATCAGCAATTCAGAATATGAAGAAAATTAGCAGAGAAGAAGACATGACATGAAATCTATTTTTGGCCACCATGATTTGAAAATTCTTTCACAGTGCAAAATGCTGCCTAATAACATTGTGTCAATAAGCAATTACCTTTCATGGACGACAATGTGACTAGAATATCCTCCCTTTGTGACTGTACCGTCCGTATCGATTCCGTCAAAAGTCAAAACCATCTTTTCACAATGGACTTCTAGCCCGTCATTGCAATACTCGCACTCTCTGCATGAATTGACATAAGTTCCCACACCCACATGATCGCCAACTTTGAAGCGTTGGACACTGGAGCCAACCTGTTTCACAATTCCAACTATCTCGTGCCTGAATCAATCAAAAAAATCATTCACAAATTTTGTTAAGAGAATTATTAGGATGGTGCTAAGAAAAAAGATTAACAGAATCACGCTGCATCCTACCCTGGCACCAGAGGATACTTGGAGCGGCCCGACATATTCCTAGTCCAAGCAACATCTGCATAGCACACTCCACAGTGCGTGATCCTAATCGAGACGTCATCGCTTCCCACGGTCCTAAAGAGAGAATTCCCAAACAGGTGAGCATCTAATCAAGCAACTAATCAGACTCAGTTACCTTTTGTTCTCATTTTTCAGATCAATAAACTAAGCGTGGCTTACAATAATCATACATTCAACCCAAAACAAAATTTAATAAAAGAGAAATGAAAAGGAACCAAATCCATTACTTTAGGCATTTGTCTGAATAGTACATACAACCTCAAATGCTCACAAAGGCAGCACCTGAATCCTAATGTCTGCCATGAAGTTCTAAGCAACTCATTCTGGGACATGAAATATGATGCGTACGAACAATTCTCTACCCAGAAATTAGTGCATACACAACACAATTTATAAAAAAGAAAAACGAAATGGTTTGGTCAATGTGGAAATTTAAATATATGACAAGCATCAAAAACTGTTTTGCATTACAGGTGAGAGGATAAGACCTGAGAACACTGTTTTGAGACTTATTCAGACAAATACTTCAATAGAAATTGAAAGTATAAGGAGCAGATGAATTAAATAAAGAACAGTGGTAACAGTAATACCTGCGGCTGAATTTGTAGGGGGAGAGAAGTCCAGAAGGATCTCTGGCAGCCCAACCAAGACAATCTTCCTTCGCACCCTCTGAACTCATCGTTCCTCAACGACTTCAACTGAAATCGACCCACAAAAAAATTGCTGTGTTAATCTCTCGATAAGCTGAATTATGGAGGAAGAAGAAGAATTATTTTCGTGAAAGAGAAATGAAGAAGAGAATTTCAAACCGAAAAACAGAAGTTGAAATGGTCAAAAGGCCAGATGTCACGAAGACTTGGCAATTCCGTTTCCGTGCAGACAAGATTTTGCGGTCTGACTTTTGAGCAAAGAGCGAGATTAGCAGAGAACGAGGTTGAGCGCTCAAAAACCGTCACCTCTTTATAGATGCCATAGCGTCGCCTGTTCTTGATTTTTTTTCGTTTTATCTGTGGAAAAGAATTAGTGCCAAACGTAAGCCATTACCCTTCCCTAGCCAATGAAGTATGCAGTGACGTCTTCTGGAGTACGGTTCTTGGTATTTTTATTTATCCTCCCAATAACAATTGCATTATTAAGTTATTCACACATCAAATATGTCAATAGGCAACGTGTCTATTGCACTATATTACACCACCAATAATTGACACATAAAATATGTCATGAGCCTCTAGTGATATATATTCGATTAATCTGTTTTAAGAATATTCATCTTGTTCAAAGATAGTGTTGGTATTTGCGGAAACGTGTGTTTGATGTGTGTGCAAGTGTGTTTTGTGTGTAAACTATCAAGAGAGCAAAGAACTAAGGAACAACGTTAGCAAGAAATAGTTGGACAAAGTAATAATAAGAATGTGTAAAAGAGAATGAGGCTGAGGCGGTGATGGAGAGAAACTTGAATGGAAGTCAACAATAGTGGCTGAAGAAGAAACTAGTACGTGGACGACAACAATACTTGGAGAAGAAGAAAATGAGTTGTCTTGTGGCTGTACTAGGGGTGAGCATGGTCCGGGCCACCCCCTAACCCTAGGACCAACCTGTACAGTGTCGGTCCTCAATTTTTAGGACCGAGGACCAACTCTATTGAGCCTGGACCAAGGACTGGACCGACCCAATGGATTCGGTCCGGTTCCAAGGTCAATCCGGGATCAATCGATAATTTTTTTCGACTTATTTTTTCTACTCCCTAAAAAAACAAACCTACAAATTTAAATTACATATCCATCGACAATGCGTCATTGTGCAACTAAACTATAAATACCAATACATATTTAGCAAATTTAAGATGACACAATAATAGAAATTTCGTACCTACTAACTGCTCATCGAGATATGGGACAAGATGGAAAGTTCTTGTAATCATCTATCTTTAATATTCATAACACCTTATGCAAAAGTGTTTTCCTGTATTTGATCATGTAAAGTCCACTCAACCAAAAAATGAGCTTCACACCACTTGACTAGCATTTGATTATGTAGAGTCCACTTAACCAAAAAATGAACTTCACACCACTTGACTAGCAAATCACTGTAGCAACTGCAGTACTACTCTACTCTTCAAAAACTTCTACCATTTGACACAAATTAAAAAGCACAGTGTAGCTGAAATTCATTAGTTAATACAATTAAACCATAAAAAGTTCAAAATACTTAATATAAACCTTGAATATATAACTTCACATCTTGTTAATTCATTTGAACTTCTAAACACTTGAAAACAAAACAAACGACACATAATTAATACTCAACAAAAGTTTTAAATTGAAATTACTATTAGTGCTATTGATAGAATATCTCAATATAATATAATATAACAGACATTTTACTTAGGTTTGAAAATATAAAAGAATTATAAATAATATAATATAATATACAGGGTTGGTCCAGGGTTGGACCGACCCAAAACTCTTAGGACCGAGGACCAATCCGCACAATGTTGGTCTTAGAATTTCAGGACCAAGAACCGACCCAGTCCCCTTGGGAACCAGACCAGGACCGGCAGGGTTGGTCGGTCCAGGGTCAGTCCAGGGTCGACCCTAGACCACTGCTCACCCCTAGGCTGTACTATGGCGGTGAAAAAGTCAAAAATGTGTCGGTTGTAATATAGTTCATTCATTTGGTGTGTGTGAGGTGAACCCTCTACCTTGTGTGGAGGTGAACCCTCCACCATCAGAGGTTTTAGACCTCCATAATTGGTGGACCATATGGAGAGTGACTATTCAACACCTCCATCAAATTATTGTATCTTCTTCAATAAGTTCTTGACAGCTGGAATTTGATGAAGAAACTTTGCTTCATGCTTTCCGCTGCTTGCTATTTCCCATGCACGTAGACTTCTCTAGCCTGTTCTAGGATTTCTTCTTCAACTTGACTTTTGCTTACTTGCATTCCCACGTGAATCTTCTAGGTTCAGCCAGCAACCACCATTCTCAATAATTCTAGACAATCTTCAACATGGATGATGCTGTCAACGTTTTCTCCTTTTTGATTAAGTTAATAGTTTCTAGACAGTTTTAGAAAAAAATGGATCATAATTTTCAACCGATAGTATTTTGGAGAGAAAAGTATTTCAGTAGAACTGTGCAAGGATTTGCAGATCACTACAATATCACCAGAAGCAAATAATTATCTGTCATTGACATGAACGATATAGCAAAAATTATTTTCATTGTTTACCTTCAGTTTAGCAAGATATGCTTAAACGACAGCCTTGAGTATCTTCAATTCCTTTTCTCTTGCCTTCAAAAAGATATTGAAATGCAACGCAGAATATCAAGACAGATTGTTATTGACAAAGCTGTAAAAGCCTACTCAATCTGGCAAAACAGGGGACAGTTTTTTCTAGCGATCTTGACCACCTCGGCAGTTGCTGTGCAAATGGATAGGAATGCATGCAGATGGACAAGCTGATTGTTACTTGCTTTTAGTCATTCATTTGAAACTGTAAGATTCATGTGCCATAAGATAGCCAAACAAGCAGGCAAAAAATGATGTGCCTTGCATTGAAGGTGGCAAGAGCAATTGGATTAAATTCAAACCAAAAAAAGCTTGATGCATAAAATGAAAAGTCATCCATTGAATGAATAAATGACAAAGTAAGTGCAATGAGAGTTACTGATGTTCATGCCAGATGTATGCCATGACCATTCCTTAGCCGAGAGAACGTAAGCAGAGACATCTTCTAGATAGTGGTTACTGGCAAATTTTTTTTTTTATCCCCGGCCTAATCAAATTATCCGAGTTATAAACTCAGAAAGAAGTCAATGAGCAATCTACCACTAGGACCTATGAATGGACATATGTTGTTGGAATATAATATGTGGAAATCTTGCAATTTACATCAACACGCAAACTCTAGAGAAATAAATGAGAAATAATAAGAACACCGTAAATTTAATCTCAAACCCAAGGAATTTATAAATAAACAACTCACTTGAATATAAACTCACGGCATAAAATTACCACGCGTTCAAACTTTAAACAAAACGCTCTACGTACGCCAAAAACAAGAACTCCAGCATTTATCTTTTGGTTCGCGTATGTATGGATTCGCGTTCTTCTTTGGCTTGATCATGCGGCGCTGTTCTAGACGTTCCTTTTGTGTGGCTCTTTCTTCTTCGTACGGCTTTAGCGGCTCTTTCTAAAAAGAAGACGTGTTCTATTTTATATGTGTACCTAGAGTCAACAACACCATGTGCTTCTTTCTTCAATGGGAAGGAGACGCTGCAGGTAAGGTGAAGAGACCCCTCTTTCTCATATTTTATATATATTGTGTGTCCAAAGTCAAGATTTTGACTTTGGGTCCCACGTAAATAATCTTGTTCGGCTCCTGGAAACTTTGCTCCTTTTTTTTATTCTATTTTATTTCCTCTTTTGTAAACTTTCATGGAGTCCAATGAAGCTTGTTTCTTATGTTGATCGAAAACATTCAAGACCCAAAAAGAATAACGAATTTATTTTCTTATGCGTAATCTTAAATATTATCTTCATTATAAAAATATCTTCATGACCAAATAATAAAAATTTTATCTAAGTGGATCGCGTTTTACAAATGTTTAAACTCGAGACATAATTTAACACATTCGACATGATGTACCGCCCAATTACTGTCCTCTGACAATTTATATTTGATTAATCTATTTCAAGAATATTCATTTGCTAGATTTGTTGGCTTACACGTCACTATCACGTGATATATCCTATATTGAGAATACTCAAAGAGCTTTGACTCCAGATATTGGGAGCATCTATGCTTGTTTTATGTATGTTATGCTTGTGATGCATCTTGTTTTGAGTGGACTGTAGAAATATTTAAGTTTGTGCCAATTTGACTAATTTTTTATTTGGATAAGTGCATTGGAAGATTTAAAACTTATCATAAAAATACAATTACGCCATGAAACTTTGAAATCAAGTTCTGGAACTTGTCACATTGGTCTAATCTAAATCCTTCCATTGCATTTTTGAAAATTTCAGTACTTAACTGCAATTTTCTGACAAGTTTTAGTATTTCAAATATACTTTTTTTTTTCAACCTCAGTAATCTTTTTAGGGTTAATACCCTGAAAAACCTCAAACTGGTACACTTGTGACAAATTTACCCCAAACTATTTTTTTGACAATAAAAAACCCCAAACTGGTATACCTTTGACAAATTTACCTCAAATTGGTACACTTGTGACAAATTTACCCTCGGTTAGTTTTCGTTAAATTTTATTCTCAAATTATTAAGTTAATGACACATGACAGTTGACCAGTATACCAATTTAGGATTTTATGCTCCGTTTGTCACAGTTTATAATTTTTGTGATGTTAATATAATTTAGCAGAGGGTATATTTGTCACAAATTTACCATTTTTGGATTTTTTGCAGTCGAATAAATTAGTTTGGGATAAATTTGTCATAAATGTACCAGTTTAGGGTTTTTATAATCAGTCGGGGTAAATTTGTCACAGGTATACCAGTTTAAGGTTTTTCATAGTCAAAAAAATAGTTTTGGGTAAATTTGTCACAAGTGTACCAGTTTGGAGTTTTTCAGGGTATTAACCCATCTTTTTAAGCAACAATGAGCTTGGCATATCTCTATTTTCGGAATTTCAGTGGCTATAGGAAACAAAAGGACGTCCTCTAATGAATCAACAATCTTCTGCCATGACAAAGCTGGAAGAGAGATGAGTGTCTTCCATAGTTATAAAAAATGTTCATGCAATAATCTGTAGGAATTCGTCTTCCTGACGTGCATGAACATTTCCGGCCATGACACATTTCACGGTGAAGACATTCTGTCACTTAAACCGGAAAAAGGATATCGAGCTTGTTCTTTTGGCGAGTGTATTGCCGTCAAATATGCCCGATTAATTCTACGACTATTAGCATTTGTTTAAATAGAGCATACAACCTAAAATGCTCACAAAGGCAGCTGGTACTGGATCCTCATGTCTGCCCATGAAATTCTGAGTGCCTCAGACATGGCATATCATGCACACAAACAATTCTCAACCCAGAAATTAGTGCGTACCCAACAAAAGTTATAAAAGAAAAAAAGAAATGGTTTGGTTAATGTGGAAATTTAACATAATGACAAGCATAAAAAACTGTTCAGCAGTACAGTAGAGAGGTCAAAACCTGAGAACACTGTATTGAGACTTATTCAGATGAACACTTCAGATAGTCACTAAAAAGCTAAGGAGCAGATGAATTGAATAAAGAACAATGGCGATGATAATACCTGCGGCTGAATTTGTAGGGGGAGAGCGGCTCCTGGAATTTTTTCCATCCATCCTCCCACAACCTAATTGCATTATCAACCTATTGACACATAAAAGATGTCAATAGGCAATGTGCCGTTGCACCACAGGACCCGCAAATGGTCATCTATGTCGGTTACACCGCCAATAATTTGTACCTGACCCTTCATGGTCCTATTATTCGATTAATCTGTTTAAAGAACATTCATTTTCTTCAAACATGCTTTCTCACGTGCCACTGTAATATGATGTATTTGATACACAAAATACTATCTCTTCAAGAGCTTTGACTCCTATATACTTGGGACATTAAATTTTTTAGCAACAATGAGCTCGGCATATCTCTGTTTTCGGGATTTCAGTTGCTAAGGGAAACAAAAAGGACGACCTCTAATGAATCGACAGTATTTTGCTATAACAAACCTGGAAGAGAGATGAGTGTCTTACGCAGTTACAAAAAAATGATCATGCAATACTGTTCATTTTCCTAGATGTAGAAGCTCCATAAATTTTGAATCATATGGCCATCAGACTAAGCGTTGACTTCCCAAATATAACTCTTCAGAAGCAGGTAGTCGGTATACCAGAAGTGGCAAAAGGAGGGTTACTTTGACATTTGACCGAGGAAAGAATCCATCTATGCAAATATTAAAAACATACAGTATCTGAAAATGACATGTAGCAAAAAACCAAGCTGATTGGGATAAAGTATTCACACTATATAGTGATGTCACTTCCAATCATTAAGCAATTTGGGTCGATATTCCTGGTCATTAAGGGAAGTAGTACAAGATAGATATTTTATGAAAGTTTCAAGCAACTCGAACACAAAAGAAAAGGACTAGGAAAATAACAACCAAGACAACTCCAGCCAAAAATAAAATAAAAATGAAAAGACATTACACATTTCTAGGGCTTTTACAGCGGACCACATTCCAATGAAACATCAGGCATTTTCCAGGAAACAGACGATCTGCAGATCCATTGTAAAGCAAGCTGAGCTATTTGGCCACTAAAAATGCATTTATTAGACATATAGCATCATATCTTCATGAGATCATTGTTAATGATATGTCCTGCAACTGTAGTTAACTCACCTTCCTGAAAGGGACATCTCCTGCCAGTTTAATTCCCATCATCACCATCCCGGCAACCCAGAAAAAAGAGAATATCATGGCCAGTCTCAAGGAGAGAAGTAGGATAAAATGTCTTCAAATCTTCTGTATCGTCTGGCCATCCAAGGACAGTTAATGGGAAAAGTCCAGCTGAAAAAAAAGTATCAAGTACATCAGGATCTTGGCACAAATCAAATTTCCTCCCTGCATACTCCTTGCCGGCCTATGCTTGAGCTTCGCTCTCATCTTTTGCAACTATCCAGTTAACATTGTATGCGCCAAGTTCCTTCAGTTCATCGTCTTCCAGTGTGACGTACCACGCTGGGATCTGATGACCCCACCATAGCTGCCTCGAGATGCACCAATCACGTATATTCTCAAGCCATCTGTGGTGTTGAGACATATCTTCAGTTCTAAATTATTGCAATAATACTGCATAAATAATGCTCAAATGTCCAAAATTAAATTGCATTATACGCAAACATCGGCAAAATGTATAAAACCATAGTCAACCAGTTTTTCCCCAATAACATATAGCAACTGTGCATTGGCATTCATCTGGGCCAATTAATGAGATAAAAGAAAAAATCAGCGAGGAACATTTTCAAGCTTAGCCCTTGTAACAGCAAGCACTGGCATTAAAATTTTGGGGAGAAGTGAAGCTTGCACATGCAATTCCCGAATTTTATTACTATCATCCACAACGGTGGGTTAGACGACAGCACCTTTTCCAATCTGCGGTATACTGTTTAGGAATAATTTCAAGTCTTCTATTCTCAGCATCCATGGCCACATCAAGAGCTTCCTTTGCCATGCCACTGCATTTCACATACCACTGTGGCTTTATAAACGGTTCCACAACATCATTGGTTCTTCAACAAAGGCCAAGCCTCATCTCATTGTTTTTAGAACCTCTGTATAGTCCCTGAAAGCAAGACAATCAAATACTTAAGTCATTTATGACAACAAACTACCTGAAACTGTGACACGGAGCATCAACTGGAAATAATGGAGAGAGTAAGAGGAGAATAGTCTAGGAGGATATAGTAAGCATCCATGTAAAAAAGTGGACAAAAGAACAGAATTTACTAGCAATGCCATATGACAAAATGCAATAACGTTCAACCGACATCACAAATAATTGGCCCATGCCTTAAGATGTGTTATAATTATGCCCAAAAAAAGCATGCACATTGATAAGTAAAGACCTGAGAACAAAGCAAATGGAGTAGCAGATAAGTATGACCAATGATTATTGTTCAACAACTTATGAACATTTGCCTTCATATTCATTCACTACATAATATTTTGAAAGCTTCTAGTCAAAATCACTTCATCTCTAGTTAAGATTTTCTTCTTTGAGTTCTTCAGAAGCAAGCCTATCCTATGGGGCACGTGCACTCAAAGTGATGACAAATGTGAGTTCAATCTAAATAGCCAGTGGTGTTCTCCAAGTAAATTGAGAAGCTATCTGTAGTCAACCATATAATCCACCAAGGAAAGTTGAAGATGTGGTTCAGGTGTCAACAAACCAAGAGTTGAACAATGTATTAGTTATTTAGGCTTCTCTCAAGTAGGAGGTTGCCAATCTATATAAGATTGAGAATGCAACTCAGCTGAATCCACTAGCCTTCCTTTTGCAAGAAACAAACAAATATATAAACTCATCTAACTTCTGAGCCTCTGGCCAAAAAAAAAAAAAAAAAACAGAAACAGAGAGAGAGAGATATTCTGAGCCAGCACTCAAAAGGTTTTAGCAGTCCACAGAACAACTGGGGAAAAATTTATCAGGATCAGAAATTGATCCGTTTTTTCTAGATGGAAAGCCTGGTAGGCAACTCTGGCATGACTCCTGTCTTGCTAACCCATAGACTAAGCTGTGCAAGGTATCTTTTGGTGGGGGCTGTTCGGGTGGAAATGTTCGAAGGACACTGTTTGATGGAGCTAAGAAGAAAATGAAGTGACGCAAGAAAAAGATTGCTCTGAGCATGACATGGGTTTGAAGTTTACTAAAAGGTAGTAAACTGCAGTCATGTTATGGTAGTCACGGATGGGGCCAGTATGGCCATCCAATAGTGGATAGAAGTTGCAGCAAATAGTGGCTATAGCAGATATGAATTTAAAACCTTCACACACTATTTGGTTAAATCATAAATTAACTAATAGGGTTAAATTGACACTATTCAGGAATGTCTCAATGCTTTTCAAATCATCTAATGGTATCAAGAAGTTGAAATTTGTCAGACAGGATATAGATGGCTGAAATAGATCTTCTTGTTCTACTGCTTTTATAATGAACAAAAACAAAATAGAATTTGATTTTACAATTTATTATTGCGTTAAGCATTCAAGATATGTCTACCAATCTTTCATATTGCAGTAATACACCTACGGCTTCCATGGATATTACTATACCTTTTCCTGCAATGCCACAGTGATAGCTTGACGGGCCATAAAGCGGGGCATCCCGACAAACTCTGAACCACCATTGCTATTTATTTTCCCATCATCAGTGAAAATGTTGATAAACTCAAGATTATGACGCCTTCCAACCTCAAAATCATTTGGATCATGTGCTGGAGTGATCTGAAAAAGGAACAGGATATTTAAGGTGGCGTATGATAAGCAAAAAATAAGCCGTTCAATTGCAATTGATTAAGATATATACCTTGATAGCACCAGTACCAAAACTTGGATCAACAAGAATTGCATCACAAATGATGGGAAGTCTTCTTCCGTTGAAGGGATGAAGTGCAAATTTGCCATGCAGATGACTATACCTTTTATCATCAGGGTGAATTGCAACGGCAGTGTCACCTAGCATTGTCTCCACCCTTGTTGTTGCAACAATAATCTCTTCCAGGCCTTCCTCCATTGGATAGGCAAATGAACTTAAAACTCCAAATTCTACTGGATCTTCATAGCCAGGAACTTTTAGAAGCTTCCTTTCCTTGATGTCCACATAATCTACCTACAAACAGGTGCGTCCAGCTAACCAAGGAAGAGAAAGGGACAAAATGACTGCACAGTCATTAGGCAATCAATCACCTCAATATCAGATATTGCGGTCCGTAAGATACAATCCCAATTCACAAGGCGGAGATCCCTGCGAGAATTTCATTTAAAACATGCATATAAACAACTCAAAAAAGTAATATGTAAATGAAAATGCACGACCTGTGATTCGACCATATAGCATTAACCTATTAGACTGTTAAAATATTTAATTGAGCGTAGAAGCATGGTATAGTTTATATTTGATAGAGGATGGACAAGGGACAAGGATAGGGTTTTGGTATTAGTTATAGTTTTTGGTTAGTGATATGTGCAAGTGTATGGTATTTTTTGTAGAGGATGGACAAGGGACAGGTAGGATAGTTCAAGAATAAGAACATGGATATGGGAAATAGTTTCACTAGTTGGATAAAATAATTTTACAATAGTTGAAGGAAATAGTTTGATGGAGATTGGTGGAGGTCTAAGACCTCTCACGGTGGAGGGTTTTCCCACCACCAGGTGGAGGGTTTTCCCCTCACTCAAATGAATGAACTACAAGCCTATTTATAGGCATGAGTCACCGCCTTAGTACAACATTCTAGATTCCTATATAATGTTGTCCATGTAGGCTTCATCTAGGAAATTCTAGATTGTAGTTCTTCTAGAGAGTTCTACATTTATGCTTCTACATTTTTCTTTTTCTTCTAGAAACTTCATCTAGGGAATTCTAGAACTTTAGCAACTCTAGGAAATTCTAGAAAATGGATCACCATTTCCAACATAGACATTGATTATCTCAGCAGTAATTTATCAAACTGATTATTATTGGCCATCGGTATCAAGCATCTTTGTCGGGACGACTGCTTCCAATAAGAAGAAACTCATAAGCCTTTCCAACCAAAAAGTCCCAAAAATACTTGCAACTTATGAGTCAATAAGTAGAATTCAACAGGGATCACAAGGAGGAAGAGAGATGCTGTCTAATTGTTAAGTACCTATAGATAAGACCCTCTTTAAACAGCCGAACAAATGCCTCAGTAACAGCTCTTGATCTGCTCTCATCCATTGTGAAGCACTAGAAAATAAAAGGAAAGAAAAAAATTTCTGGGAAAATAAACTTTTCCTAGCTAATAAATTGTGACAGATAAAATGCAGATACCGATAGCAATGTCTATTAACAAGTTTCAAACTCAAGTGTACAGTATAGACTCCAATCCAAAGCACTTTATCATGTCTGAAAAGTAAAAGTTCAAGAATTTGGAAGAGTTACCTCACTGGACCAATCGAGCGATGCACCCAAACGTCTTTGTTGCCTTAATATAGTGCCACCATACTCATCCTTCCACTTCCAAACCTAGTGACAACACGAGAAAAAGGAGATACACTGAGCAAAATGACTTTTACACGGATAGTGAAACAACCATTGAAGGTGAATTAGCTAGGATAATAGTTTCCCCTCAGACACAAATTTCTCATGACCAATATCATGCCTAGTCAAACGACGTTTGCGCATCAGCTTCTTCTCCACGACAACCTGCAATGTAGCAACCAAAATCTTCCACCTTAATAGTGAATGAATATATTCAGGCTTAACCAACCACAAACTAGACCAAAGACCATGTGGTTTCTTATTTAGCTGAGGGATTTAGCATGGGCAGGTTAAGGAAAGAACCTAATTCAAAGGTTCACCAGTGTCATTGCCGCAGGCGATACATGTTGGGATGCAGCATGATCATCAATAATATCACTTCAACGTAATGCTGTTAACTGCTACCATATCATCATATTTACTTGACAAAGGAAAGGATTTCAACTATCATATCTCGGACATATCAAATCTATGGAACTACATATACTGTTTCATGAGGGGCAATGTAACCTTCATCTGAACCTCATACTCAGTTACTAGCCAAATTAACCACAGATCCCAGTAAAACCTGGATCTGACTCTGACTCCACAAAATCTTCTTATATTCACCAGAATACTGCAGGTGGCAAGAATAATTTTTTTAACGGAGCACTAACCCTAGCTTTTCTCCAACATACATTCCCCCAAGTTGACTAGATATCACTCACATGAAGTGTGAAAATGACTTGTAGCATGGCAGGTAAAATGATAAAGAGTCGATTAGAACTGGTTGGAACTGTAGACCAATAGAAAGCCAGTTGAAACTTAAACGATTCAAAACAATTATGGACATTCTAATTGAAGCCATCGTGACAACTTTAGTCACCAATACTCACATAGTGGCAACCTTTGCACAGCATCTCAACTACCAAAATGCCACTTTGGATCAATTATTGCTACCGCAGTGCAACCGTCAAACTACCACACATGATTAGACTAAGGCCCTGATGGTATTCTCTTCATTTAACTGTTAAATGAAAGCTTTCAAATTAAATGCTCTTAAATATACAATAGAAATTTCTATGCAACCAAATGACAATCAGGCCTGATGCTAATCGTGGCAAAGGACAGAGTGAAGGTCCTGCATGGTTTGGCAAAGGTGTCGCGACCTCTTTTTTTTCGGCGCCCGCAATCGGGTGCGAGCGCCTAAGGAGGCTAATGGCTCGGCTGAAATTAGTTAAGCCCGGACTCTCCCAAGTCCACCAATTCACGACTTAATGGTTCAAGTTTTTAACCTGCAAATTAATTTTAAAGCGGAGTCGCCACTAATCGGTTTGGGGTGGGTCGATTAGAAACCCAAGCGAAGTATCGGGAGAAATACTCACTCCTGCGCAACCAGAGAAATTAGGATCGGGGACTTGATTACACTAGTTAATCACTAATGCCCTTTCGGTACCTAATCTTGTTTAAACCCTGAGGTTTTTTGGGATGTTTAGGGGATTTTCCATGTATTTTTGAGGAAAAACATTTTTGAGTCTTTTTCTAATTTTTTGGACATAAAAGGGAGTTTTTGGCCTTATTTGGTATTTTTGGAAAATACAAGCTTTTTGGCTTTTTCTGAAATTTTTGCTTTTTTTGGATTTTTGGCATTTTTTGGAAAATATGAAATATTTTATATTTTTTTGATTTTTCGGAAAATAAAATATTTTTTAATGTTTTTTAGAAAATAAATTATTTTTGATTTTTCTTGATTTTTTAGAAAATAAAACATTTTTTTGATTTTTTTCGAAAATAAATTATTTATTTATTAAAAATATTATTTTATATTAAAATAATATAAAAACTGACCGGGTCGAATCCGCGGGTTGGGTCCGACCCGGGTCGACGACCCAAAACGCGGGCGGGCCTGCAATGCAGGCCCGACTCATTTTTTTTTGCCTTTTTTTTTAACAAGCCCGGCCCAAATAGATCTATTTTCTAAAAAGGGCCCGGCCCACGCGCGAATGGCCCAAGCTGGCCGAAACCTTACCCGGGTGAGGTGCGCCCGACCCGGTTTCCGGCCGCCTAGGTCTTGCGAAACCCTACCCGGTTTCGTGAATCACGCCCGACCCGGCTCGACTCGACGCGAGATCGTTGGCTTCTCCATCCGTTTGCGGCGCAGGTGGAGGGACTGGGGGCGTCACCGGACAGCGGCGCGGCACCTGACGACGGTGGCGACGTGGCGGATGGCGGCAATTAGGTTTCGAGAGGGGAAGCAGCGACGGGGATGGCGTGAGTAGGGTTCGTTGTCACCTGTCCTCGGCGTCGACACAGCGCAGCGGCGCAGCTTGAAGAGACGGCGTCTCGGTTTAGTCAAGGCGACAGTGGCGGCACAGCTTTGAGGCGCCGTCGTCTGGGCTCGATTGAGGTGACGGTGTCGGGGCTGCAGTGGAGCTGGGGCGGACGGCGAGCGGCAGCGATCGAATGGCGATGGTGTGGGGGCAGACGACGACGGCGACGGGAGCTGATCTCGCAGACGTTTCCCCCTTTCCAGATCTGGCGTCCAGACGATCCTTCCTCTTCTCCCGCTTCCTCTCCTCCGGATCTGGGACTCCCTCGGAACCAAACCCTCCCTGCTCGACCAGATCTGTCCCCCTCGCTTCTCAGCTCGACCCTCTTCTCTCTTACTTCGGCCAGATCCGAGCCTCCACCGGCTGGATCTGACCTCCTCGGACTCGCTCGCCGACGGCCTCCCCCGAAGTCTCTCAGTGGGAGGTCAGCCGAGCTCGCGACCCGAGTTCTCTCTCGCTCGCTCTTTGATTCCTCCCCCGAAGTCTCTCAGTGGGAAGATCTCAGAGCTCGCTCGTGCCGTTCTTCGACGAAGGTGGTGCCCTTTTATAAGCGAGGGAATCCGGTCGACGGAGCTTCGACCGCCGGTCCCCTTTGCGCGCCGAGCGGTTCTCCTCGGTTGAACCGGCGTCCCATCTGAGCTCATCCAGCGAAGCGTGCTTGGCATTGATGGCGCTTGCGATCTTATCTTCTCCGACCGACGTCGGCCTACTCCCCTCGGCCGTAGGCTGTCCTTCGCGCGCGTCGTCGTCTTCTGTGCGCGTGAGTTGCAGAGGCGTAGGGGGAAGAAGAGGAAAGAAGGAAGAAGGAAGAAGAAGAAAAGAAGGGGGCCGGGCTTTGGGGAAAATGGTTGGGCCTTGGGCCTGCATGGAAAAGAAAAAGAGGGGGTTGGGCTGGCTTTTGTTTTTCTTTTGGTTATTTATTTATTTATTTATTATTTACTATCCGAAAAAGGCAAATAAAAAAAAACTTAATTAATTAAAAAAACGAAATTTAGGTGTCAACAGCTGCCCCTCTTTAAAGGTGAGTTCGCAGAGGTTTCATTCAAAGACAAACTGAAGCCTAAATTTTATCCATGCACACGTAGTAGATTATATTTTATTTGGGACTTATTATTCTATGCGGAAAAAGATCAATATAACTTTACATATACTGAGATAGATAAGAAGATACCTGTAGTTATTTACCGGGAGTGAGTGAGATAGGGTGTGAATCTCGAGTTTTGGCAAGTATCAAGGCATCATCTCACCTGGTGATATGAAGAGGTTGCTTTTCCAAGGCTCGAACCATTCTTCGGTCGCCTGTTAAAACAATCAATGATTTGTCTAGGACCCGAACTTTTCTTCGGTCGCCTTGACGGGAAATTGCTCCTCCAGGAATCGAACCATTCTTCGGTCGCCTATTGGAGCAATCCGTGGTTTGTCTCGGACCCGAACCATTCTTCGGTCGCCGTGACGGGGAATTGCTTCTCCAGGATCCGAACCATTCTTCGGTCGCCTGTTAAAATAATTCGTGATTTGTCTAGGACCCGAACCTTTCTTCGGTCGCCTTGATGGGAGATGCACCGACCTTTCTCAGGGCATCTCATTTGTGAGGGTGTCTGATCTTTGTCAAACACACCAGTTGGTACCCGACCTTTTTCGGGAGGATGCGCCGACCTTTCTCAGGGCATCTGTTTTGTGGGGGCGTCTGACTTCTGTCAAAGACACTGGTAAGAACTTGACCTTTCTCGAGAGGATGCGCCGACCTTTCTCAGGGCATCGATTTGTGGAGTGTCTGACTTCTGTCGAAGACACCAGTAGGAACCCGACCTTTCTCGGGAAGATGCGCCGACCTTTCTCAGGGCATCGATTTGTGGGGTGTCTGACTTTTGTCGAAGACACCAGTTGGTACCCGACCTTTCTCGGGAGATGCGCCGACTTTTCTCAGGGCATCGATTTGTGGGGTGTCTAACTTCTGTCAAAGACACTGGTAAGAACTCGACCTTTCTCGAGAGGATGCGCCGACCTTTCTCAGGGCATCGATTTGTGGAGTGTCTGACTTCTGTCGAAGACACTAGTAGGAACCCGACCTTTCTCGGGAGGATGCGCCTGACCTTTCTCAGGGCATCGATTTGTGGAGGATACCTGGACATTCACAGGCATATCAAAGAGTACCTGGATATTCACAAGTACTAACTTGAAGGATATTTGGGCCTTTGCCGGCGTCGAAAGGGTACTTGGATGATCACAAGTTCAATCTCTTGGAGGATACCTGGACGTTCACAGGTATCGAAGGGGTACCTGAGATATTCATGAAGGTCTCTCATCTGCTGGTATGAAGGAATATCGAGGACGTGCCTTGCATATTCATGAAGGTCTCTCACCTCCTGGTAATTGGAATATTAAGGACGTACCTCGCATATTCGTGAAGGTCTCCCACCTTCTGGTAATGAGAATATCGAGGACGTACCTGAGATATTCGTGAAGGTCTCCCACCTTTTGATATTGGGAATATCGAGGGCGTGCCCCGTATATTCGTGAAGGTCTCTCACCTCCTAGTAGTTGGAATATCGAGGACATACCTGGGATATTCGTGAAGGTCTCTCACCTCCTGGTAATTGGGAATATCGAGGGCGTGCCCCGCATATTCGTGAAGGTCTCTCACCTCCTGGTAATTGGGAATATCGAGGGCGTGCCCCGTATATTCGTGAAGTCTCTCACCTCCTGGTAGTTGGAATATCGAGGACATACCTGGGATATTCGTGAAGGTCTCTCACCTCTTGGTAATTGGGAATATCGAGGGCGTGCCCCGCATATTCGTGAAGGTCTCTCACCTCCTGGTAGTTGGGAATATCAAGGGCATACCTGAGATATTCGTGAAGGTCTCTCACCTCCTGGTATTGGGAATATCGAGGGCGTGCCCCGCATATTCGTGAAGGTCTCTCACCTCCTGGTAATTGGGAATATCGAGGACGTACCTGAGATATTCATGAAGATCTCCCACCTCCTGGTAGTTGGAATATCGAGGACGTACCTTGGATATTCATGAAGGTCTCTCACCTCCTGGTAATTGGGGAATATCGAGGACGTACCTCGCATATTCGTGAAGGTCTCTCACCTCCTGGTAATGGGAATATCGAGGGCGTGCCCCGCATATTCGTGAAGGTCTCTCACCTCCTGGTATTATAAACTTGAATGTAGCATGAGGTTTACCTGGATGGCCGCAGGCACTCAAAAGGGCTAGAACACCTGGGTAGCCACAGGTGCACAAAGTACTGGAATACTTGGATGAACACAAGTATTTAATGATACAACCTGGGACCACTCAGCCGGTCCAAGTGTAAGAAAGCATACCTGGGTAGGCGTAGGCACATAAAGTAGTGGAATGCTTGAACAGCTGCTATTATTTGGGGACAACTCGGGCAAGTTGAGTGTCATGAAAAGGAAGTACCTGGACAACGGTGGGTACTTGACGATAAAGGGATACTTGGTCAATTACAAGTATCAATACTCTGGAGACAACTCGAATAGGTCGAGTGTCAGGAAAAGGGAATATCCGACGGTGACCGGTACTCAAAGATAATAGGGATACCTAGACGGCAGTAGGCATCGAAACTCAAGGGACAACTCGAATAGGTCGAGTGTCAAGAAGAGAGTACCTAGACAAAGTGGTAGGTATTCAAAGATAAAGGGATACTTGGTCACACAAGTATCAATACTGGGGACAACTCAAATAGGTCGAGTGTCAGGAAAAAGGGAGTATCCGAACGGTGGCCGGTACTCAAAGACAATGGGATGCTAAGACAGCAGTAAGCATCGAAACTCAAGGGACAACTCGAATAGGTCGAGTGTCAAAAAGAGAGTACCTAGACAGTGATAGGTACTTTAAGACAAATGGGGACAGGGATATGCTTACCTAGCAATATCTCTGATCTCTGAGAGTATGTCTGCTATTTGCACAATATGCACACATGATTGTATATGCAGTAAATTCATGAGTTTAAATGGGATTCATGCATGACAATTTTGTCAGTTTTGGCATCATCCGAATTCCACTGGGGAAAATTTGAAAGACAACCATCATTCCAAATGTAGATGTCTTGAGCATGCCAGATGAGGGACTTTCAGTCTGAAAGGACTTTCCACTCTCTCTCATGGAAAAGGCTATCCTGACCATTGATGCAGGATTTATAAGAACCACACTTCTCACTGTCATCATGTCAGCAGGGGTCTGAGTATTCTTGCAAGTGGTACGACTTTACCAATGTGAGAGGTCTTTGTTGAAATTGTGATGACGACTTGGTCAATAGCTCATCAAATGGGACCGTCGAGGTTAAGGCTCATGAACGAAGTGCCACACAATCATCTCCAGGTTTGTAAGTCAAGAGTCCTGCGAAAAGAGATAGAATAGTCTTGCTCGTACTTCTTCGAGCGATGCTTATAGACATATGAAATTCTACGTTAATTAAAGTGCCCCTAGTTTGAAGAGACTTTTTACATTAGGATGCCATGTAGGCTTGATTCATGTGTAAAAGGGTGAGAGCTGGTGATTGCCTTGGCATTTGTCACCAGTCTTTCTTCTCACTGTCAAATGGAGGTTCTATGGACCACAACAAAGAACATTTTCTTGGCTGCATTTTTGACTAGGGGGCATTGGCCTTGCTTTTATCAGGCACACTGCTTTTTCATGCCCCTATTTTTATTCCAGTTCTTCATTTATGGGCATTGACCTTGCTTTTACCAGGTACACTGCTTTTTTATGCCCATGTTTTTTATTCTTGTTGCTTGAGAGCTGATCTTAACAAGTTTAATCGAAGCACCGTTATTAGACTCTTGAGTCTTCATCTTCAACCGGTGCTCAGGCTATGACAATAACTTTTGCTTTGTCTCGATATGAGGGTAAAACTATAGACTCACTTGGGTTGTACAATGAATACAAGTGCGTAAAGAAAGAATTGCTCTTCATGACTCTAGGGCACTTAAATTAACGCGAGTGTTCATATGCAATAAAGACACTCGAAGATTGATGCAAGTGCAAGCAAGAAAATTTCTATCCCCTTTCTCACCTTGTGATGCTGACTTGCTTTCGACTTGCTCCAGTGTGGGGTGGTTCTTGACAGGGATAGGACAGAAATTTCATCAGTGTATGGGGCTCAATGGGGTGAGCAATGAAATGCCTCTCACTGTTTTGGTTATCGTACCACTCGCGAGAGAACTCTTTAACCTGCAGCCATGGAATCTTCTGCACTCATCTCACAAGTGTATAGACGGGGGGAATTGTGTGTATGATATGGCTTGCCTTTCATCATTTTGACGTGCCTCATCCAGCATGCTTAATTAATCTTGTATTCTTCATTTAGCTGTCTATTCTAATAATTCTCAGCGGAATCAATGATCTAGACAGACAAAATCATCATGCAAAAATCCATTTGGAAAAGGCATGCAGCATTTTAAACATGAGAGAGTTTGTACTCTCAAAACAAATGAATGGTTTTTGCTCAAAAAGGCCTTGTTGGCAGCTTTAAGGATCAGCAAAATGGTGTTTACAAATATGTTAAATTTTGGATATCAAAAGAGTTATTTACAAAGGGTTATTCACAAATGAGTGTCGATAGATTGCTCCTATTGGTTAGGGACATGACATATGAATGATTAGCCAGGGATTGGGAATCTGATCAGGAATTTCTACTCTTGCCTTTTGCGAGAGGAGAAGCTGAAAATGGATGAATCAACGGGGCTGAAGGATCTCTCGTCATTTGTTTTGGCAATACTTGAGACGCCATTTTGCTTGGGAGAGTTTGTCATGCCTCTCATTGATTTGTTTATTTTTGCTTTTGACAGTCAGGTGATCCTGCAACAAACAAGAGAGAATGTGTTAGTCATGAACTCTTTCAAGAGTCGAATAACTGGAAGCGATACAACTTTACCCTTCATTGGTTTGCAGATGATTGGATGAACCTAAAGTGCGAGTGGGACATGAAGTCCTGCACTTTTCACTCCGATAGGTCACCTGCTCTCTCGTAATTTGCAAGTGCAAGAGAAAATTTTTTTTTATTAGTTTTCTTTTCTTTTTTTTCTACCAAGCGGCTAACTGCCGCGTCGGGGATTCGAACCCCCAACTTCGGACCATTTCGCTTCTTCCCGGGTACCACTCGGCTAGAGGTGCCGATGGTGTCCATAGGGCGCTGCCTTTTTTATTTAACCGAACCAGCTCCTGGACGACACGTTCTTTTATACCAAGTTAGGTAAATCGATATGGGTCACTTGATTTGCCCAATTTAACCATTAAGATTGTTTCTTGAACCCTATGCTTCCTTCCCCAGAGTTTATATTTGCTGACTTCTAGGGATCTCTTAATGTTGATGACAGCCTCTTCGTCTTGACACAGTTCAACATTTCTTTCAATTGGCCTTCCTCATTCGTGGCCATGTATGCATGATTGATGGTCATTGATTCATCTTTAACGCCTTCCTTCTGTGGAATTTTATTTTGTCTTTGACTATATGACCATTAGCAGCATTGGGCAAAGTCATGTACTTCAAGCTTCTATGGAATCTGATATGGACAATCAAAACCTCTAATTCTCTTATGGCAATTACTTCTTGTGAGAGCATGTGTCTAGAGCACGAAGTAAGGTTTCTAGGCCCTAAGTCATCGTCTGAAATAAGAGGCTAGAGACTGTCTCAATTGTCAGATTTCCTCCCCGTTGACATGTAGCCAATTCAAAGAAAGAGAAAAGATCCCTTCCTTGTGCTTCTGAGCTTGTCGAAGCTGGAAGTCCCATTGATAAAACCACATCATCTAGTTGCTCAGGTAGGTTGTAGGGAAAAGATATTGTTCGGGTTTGTGAAGGAGTTGGGCAGGAGCGAGGTGGAGTGCACAGAGCTCCTGGGGACGGCTTGATTTCAACCGTATGCTTGTACCTATTACGTTCTATCTTTCATTTCCTGTAAATAAAAGAGAGAGGACATCATTTCCAAAATTATATTCAGAGGATAAAACTTACCTTCTTCGAAGTGGGACGATCTTTTCTGTTTGCCCCATTGCCTTGCTAGAAGAGTGTCTTTGAATTCGGCGAGTTCACGTGATGTGCCAGCTTTAAATGCCCCCTGTCACACTAAGTCGGAGGAGATGGGAATGATCTTCTGAGACATGAAGTGAGAGGGTTAGAAAGACAAAGGTGTTTAAATTTATCATCTTGTTTTGACAAAAGCTTTTGGGTGATGAAATATTTTTTATTTTCAAAATAAGTCTTTGGGGGAGAAAAAGCATGAGGAAGCCCAACCCTCAGTATTCTCCTTGGATGATATTTTCTTTTCATGGTTGGATAACATCACTGGACAGGTTTGGAGTACCGCCCCATGCTCTCAAAACAGAATATTAGAACTGTACATTAGAGTACTTAGAATGGAAAGTACAACAGTAGCACATTAAACAAGATAAGAAACATGAAATTACAAGTAAAACTCATGAAAACTCCTATGTAAAGGAGCGCTTTGATAGTGCTGGTCTGGAAGCTAAGCGTTTTGAATTGCTCGCCTTGATGGACTCGAAGTATTCACCTGCGATGACTACCTCGTTGAAGCTACGGAAGTGTAACCCATGCAGCCAACAGCGATGCTTGCGGGACAAAGCTTCTATGAATTGTTTCATTAACTCCTCCTCGGCCCGGTTGAGGGTGGGTTTGCATCATGAAAGCCCTCCACCTCCCCTGCGTATGCTCGGATATCCTCCATCGGTCTTCTTCTCAAAGTAAGCCAAACTCTCGCAAGGCGGTTCAATTCCAATCTGGTTTTGGTACCGATGCAAGAATGTGGAAGTCACTTGCTCCAATCCTTTATGAGGTGAATATTTGCTGTGCGTAACCATTGTAGTGCGGATCCCGTAAGAGTTTCTTGGAACGCCTAAGTTGTAAATAACATCTGGCCATAATACTGACTCATTTCAGCATGGAAATACTGCAAGTGAGCCACGGGGCAAGTCGTGCCGTTGTACTTGCGGAAATTGGGTATCCACATTTCTATGGGGGTCATGATCCTAT
Source organism: Eucalyptus microcorys (assembly GCA_014182515.1). Lineage (NCBI taxonomy): Eukaryota > Viridiplantae > Streptophyta > Magnoliopsida > Myrtales > Myrtaceae > Eucalyptus > Eucalyptus microcorys. The sequence goes on from CM024566.1 coordinate 8,399,879, forward strand.
GGGGGCAAGACGAGCTTGATATGTCTTGGTTAGGCCACTGGTTTTCCCACTGTATATCCATCGTAGTGGTGAATTTTCCTGTTTCAGGGAAGTTGGACTCTACCGAGATTACCCCATTGCTTTCCTCTAGGTCAAAATTTCCGAATGAGGATGAAGTATTGAAGCTATCCTCTCGGTTAGAGGACGAGCTTAGTACTTCATTAGGATCGTAGCGGATAAAGACGTATGTTTCCTCTTCTGACGGGCCTTCATCCCCGGGTGAGAGTAGGAAACAGTTATACGATGAATTGTCAGTTTCATTGTCGAAGTAACGTTGGAAATCCTTGGGGCTGTATTCTAAAGATGGGAAGTCTTCAGGGTTGTACTCTAGGGGATGGTAGCCTTCAAAGCTGTATTCTTGGAAATGCTCGGAGCTTTGGTGCGGTGGCTCGTCGGCGGATGCTTTGAATTGATTTGCTTAGGCTTTTTCTCTTGGCTTCGGTCTAGACCTTTTGAGTAAGGCTCTTCGTTTTGCCAGCTCGGTTCTCCAAGGGAAGTGAGAGACATTAGAGTCTCGCTGTCGATTCACTTTCCATTGATAGGGGTTGGTATTCTTTGGACCCTAGCTCTTGGAGTAAGCTTGGGGAGCTGTCTTGTCATGCCCTGGTCTTGAACAGGCTCCGTGTCTTTGATCTCGTACACAGGTTCCTTACCTTTCCTAGTGGGAAACTTTTCAGTAATTTGATGTTGCTCGCCTTGCCCATTTATCATGCAAGGTTTCATTGACATCTTCTTCTCCTATCTCGGCGACTAACGGCTCCTTGTGCTCGCGATCATCGGTTCTTCATAGGGCAAGGCGATGTTAGGGCTGATGTCAATATTATATTCCTGGTGGAAAGCATGGATTAATTCCCTCAAGGTTTTAAGGGGACTAATCTTCCCGACAATGTACCATCGCAAGGCGGGGCCGGTCAAGCTTGACCGGTATGATTGAATCATCCTTCGGGCCAGGTAGGCCTGCAAATAGGTCTCTGGGCGAGAGGTATCAGCATACATTTCGCATTCAGGTGCTTTGAGCTCTTCAGGGATTTCAATGCCGGCGTAATTGGACAAGTCCATGGGATTCTGCCCCTGCAGCTGGTTTAACTTTTTCATGATCTTTTCAAGCTGTCCATGATACTGGCTATTTCCTGGCAAATTCGCAGGTGTCATGATAGTGCTTAAAGCAGCTATGGAGTTGGGCTCAGTTTGAGTGGATTCAATTTGCCTCGAGAGTTGTCGAAGGATAATGGACATCTGTCCTACGCCATCTTCAATGTTGGCGAGGCGATTTTGTACATCATTCTGATCGGCCCCTATCACATGAGGCCATTCGCGAGTGGCTGATAGTTGGCGATTCATGATTACCTGTTTTTGTGAAAACAATGAATGAGCGCAGAAGCGAGATAAAGATTGACCCATGGCAACGATCTATCTATTTTTATTTATCGAAAGAGGATTTTACAGACTTCTAGCATCTAGAACTTGAAATGACATAACAAAGTACTAGATATAAAAAGTCCCTAAACAAAGGGACAAAGCTTTCACAAAATAAACACTAAGGAAGACAACGACTGCTAGCTTATATGCGACAGGGGAGCCTTGTTCCCGCAAAGGTTGCTTGCTTTCTTGGGTGCTCCGAGATATGTATTCGCCTATTCCCAAATCCCTTTGCGTAAGCTCTGCTTGCTCGTGCGGGCTGCTTTCTCTGATTGAGCGAGGGACCGATGGCTTCCACCTTGTCGGGATGTGATGATTGTGGATGTAGTCCGCAGAGGCGTGATGGGCTCTTTCTTCTCCCTCAAGCCCTTCAGGTACCACGATCCTTTTGCGATGGCATTTGTCCCAGGTTTCCTCAGCGATAGAAATTTCGAATGCGTAGTCACGGTTTGTGTTGAAAAGAACTGGAGGGATCATCCTCTTGAAAGGCGGTGGGATCTCTTGAAGGGCTCCATATTGTCGTGCCACCCGATATGGGTAGTAGGGAATGGCGCCAGTGAGGCCGAGCAACGGGATTGGGCGGCAACGTTTGTAAGCGAAGCGAGCTCTCTTTTCATGGAACCAACCAAAGACACCATTGGAATGCCTCGGGAGCTGGGTCTCTTAGGAAGTTTATCCAATTTAAACAGCTTTGATTGGGAATGTATGGTCTTAAAACCATAAATTTTTGTAATGGATTCTCGAAAGTATTTGTTTCGACGATCGCATGAAGTCTCGGAATTCACTTAGGTGGGAAAAGAACCGAGACTTGTAAAATTTCAGGAGAGACTCGCATGATTTTCTCCGTGTTATCTTTAAAACGATTAAAGGATATGAATGTTTCAGTTAAAATCATGTTGACGTAATTTTGCCCCCTCAAGACCTGATCAACTATCCATGCCATCTTAGGACTTATGACATTTCTTTGATAGGGGAAATGATGAATCCGAAAAAGGCCAGGAGGAAAATTTCACTTTTTTGGGTCATAGGCTGATTTTGAAAACAAGCATTCATAAATTCTAGTGGGCAGGTATTATGGATGTTTTCAAGAATTTGCCTCATAACATGAACTTCAGTTCTTAAAAGTTGTGCTAATCCACGCAACGGGATGATGCCTGTTGATGGTCTGACAAGCTTACTCTCGAGAGGCATTCCAATGATGATACTGTATTCTTCCAAAGTTGGGGTTAGCTAGAATCTACCAAATATGAAAGTAGTCGTTTTTGGACACCAGAAATGCGCCATAGCTTGTATGACTTCAGGACGAACAGTGATTTGAATCAATGATAGGAGGTGACCGACTTTGGCTTTCACGTGCTCTTGGGCATACTGGTCCAATTGACCCCACCATCTGAAGAGCTCCGCCTTGGGAGTAGGAATGAACTGGATATCGTCTTTCCCCATCGCATATAAACTGGGACTTGAAAAGCTTATCCTAAATTGCCATGGGCCAAATAAAAAGACTGAGTAATAGTAAAGAAATCACGTTGCTTTTAAAGAAAAATGGCAAGCACAAAGACATGCGCATGGGACGTGCGGCTCGATTTCTAACTGAGAAGGATTGGTGAGATTAAAAGGATATCCGCCCATCGCAGTCTCGCGTTAGCAGCATACCCTCCTAACCTCGGCTAAGAAATTCGGGGAAAAGAAAGGCAACCTCTACATCACAGTCTCGCGTTCAAGGTCGTATCTTTCTTAACACCATCCTAGAAATCCTATGGCGGCCCGGAGTCCGGCGGCCGGGTTGTGTGTGTCATGTGTAGTGTTTAAAACAAGAAAGCATGCACAACAGTTTATAATCACAAGATAATCTATTTTAAGCAAAATTAAAATAAATTTCTAAGCTTTTGACCTGCATAAAGAAAAAAAAACCTAAGTTAGTAAAGAATTTAAATAAGACAAAAATGGCCTAAGTCCTCAAATATCCCCAGTGGAGTCGCCAAGCTGTCGCGACCTCTTTTTTTTCGGCGCCCGCAATCGGGTGCGAGCACCTAAGGAGGCTAATGGCTCGGCTGAAATTAGTTAAGCCCGGACTCTCCCAAGTCCACCAATTCACGACTTAATGGTTCAATTTTTTAACCTGCAAATTAATTTTAAAACGGAGTTGCCACTAATCGGTTTAGGGTGGGTCGATTAGAAACCCAAGCGAAGTATCGGGAGAAATACTCGCTCCTGCGCAACCAGAGAAATTAGGATCGGGGACTTGATTATACTAGTTAATCACTAATGCCCTTTCGGTACCTAATCTTGTTTAAACCCCGAGGTTTTTTTGGATGTTCGGGGGGATTTTCCATGGATTTTTTGGAGGAAAAACATTTTTGAGTCTTTTTCTAATTTTTGGACATAAAAGGGAGTTTTTGGCCTTTTTTGGTATTTTTGGAAAATACAAGCTTTTTGGCTTTTTCTGAATTTTTTTGCTTTGTTTGGATTTTTGGCATTTTTTGGAAAATATGAAATATTTTATATTTTTTTGATTTTTCGGAATATAAAATATTTTTTAAATATTTTTTAATGTTTTTTAGAAAATAAATTATTTTTGATTTTTCTTGATTTTTTAGAAAATAAAACATTTTTTTGATTTTTTCGAAAATAAATTATTTATTTATTTAAAATATTATTTTATATTAAAATAATATAAAAACTGACCGGGTCGGATCCGCGGGTTGGGTCCGACCGGGTCGACGACCCAAAACGCGGGACGGGCCTGCAATGCAGGCCCGACTCATTTTTTTGCCTTTTTTTTTTTTTTAACAAGCCCGGCCCAAATAGATCTATTTTCTAAAAGGGCCCGGCCCACGCGCGAATGGCCCAAGCTGGCCGAAACCTTACCCGGGTGAGGTGCGCCCGACCCGGTTTCCGGCCGCCTAGGTCTTGCGAAACCCTACCCGGTTTCGTGAATCACGCCCGACCCGCTCGACTCGACGCGAGATCGTTGGCTTCTCCATCCGTTTGCGGCGCAGTGGAGGGACCGGGGCGTCACCGGACAGCGGCGCGGCACTCCGACGACGGTGGCGACGTGGCGGACGGCGGCAATTAGGTTTCGAGAGGGGAAGCAGCGACGGGGATGGCGTGAGTAGGGTTCGTTGTCACCTGTCCTCGGCGTCGACACAGCGCAGCGGCGCAGCTTGAAGAGACGGCGTCTCGGTTTAGTCAAGGCGACAGTGGCGGCGGCACGCTTTGAGGCGCCGTCGTCCAGGCTCGATTGAGGTGACGGTGTCGGGGCTGCAGGTGGAGCTGGGGCGGGGCGGACGCGAGCGGCGCGATCGAATGGCGATGGTGTGGGGGCGGACGACGACGGCGACGGAGCCGATCTCGCGACGTTTCCCCCTTTCCAGATCCGGCATCCGACGATCCTTCCTCTTCTCCCGTTTCCTCTCCTCCGGATCCGGACTCCCTCGGAACCAAACCCTCCCCGCTCGACCAGATCCGTCCCCCTCGCTTCTCGGCTCGACCCTCTTCTCTCTTACTTCGGCGGATCCGAGCCTCCACCGGCTGGATCGACCTCCTCGGACTCGCTCGCCGACGGCCTCCCCCGAAGTCTCTCGGTGGGAGGTCGGCCCGAGCTCGCGACCCGAGTTCTCTCTCGCTCGCTCTTTGATTCCTCCCCCGAAGTCTCTCAGTGGGAAGATCTCAGAGCTTGCTCGTGCCGTTCTTCGACGAAGGTGGTGCCCTTTTATAGGCGAGGGAATCCGGTCGACGGAGCTTCGACCGCCGGTCCCCTTCGCGCGCCGAGCGGTTCTCCTCGGCTGAACCGGCGTCCCATCCGAGCTCATCCAAATGGCGTGCTTGGCATTGATGGCGCTCGCGATCTTATCTTCTCCGACCGACGTCGGCCTACTCCCCTCGGCCGTAGGCCGTCCTTCGCGCGCGTCGTCGTCTTCTGTGCGCGTGAGTTGCAGAGGCGTAGGGGGAAGAAGAGGAAAGAAGGAAGAAGGAAGAAGAAGAAAAGAAGGGGGCTGGGCTTTGGGGAAAATGGTTGGGCCTTGGGCCTGCGTGGAAAAGAAAAAGAGGGGGTTGGGCTGGCTTTTGTTTTTCTTTTGGTTATTTATTTATTTATTTATTATTTACTATCCGAAAAAGGAAAATAAAAAAAAACTTAATTAATTAAAAAAACGAAATTTAGGTGTCAACAAAGGGAGAACAGGTTATAAAGGTTATGGACCATGGCAGGGAAAAATTGCAATAAAAAGGTCTTGATGACAGTTTTTGGTTTTTTTTTTTGTACATTGAGCTATTTGTCTGCCAAGTATCTTTAATTAGGTAAAACAAAATTGAACGAGCGACTTTCCATGACAATCCCCAGGATGCCATTTGCTTATTTGGGGCAAAAGCATAGGAGATTAAAGGATCTCACCTGCGTTGCAATCCCTGAATGATCCATCCCGGGCACCCACAAGGCATTATATCCAGACATTCTCTTCCAGCGAATAATTGTGTCCTGCACATGATGAAAATTCTGACATGAAGGATGTATTTAGTCTTTATTAGTAAGCAAGAAGACAATGCAGAAACAGTCTCGCAACCTGAATAGCAGATGTAAGGGCATGGCCAATGTGTAGGGCCCCAGTCACATTTGGAGGGGGAAGAACCTGCATAATACGAGACATTAAGAAATAAAAAAATAAAAAAATAGCAGCCCAAAAAGTTAGTGAAGAGCAGTAAAATCTAAAGTCTAGAACTGATAAATTCTACTGAGATTGTTTGCTGATACTCTTCCAATCAAACAACCAATTTTCTCTGTTGAAAAATATTTGAAGGCAGCATGACCTCCTGGTTAAGGCCATTGATAGTGATAAGATGAGTGTTTTAAGCATGAATTATTCCATATACACACATTAATAGCCAACGGAAATACGAGCAGCCAATTCTTAACTCATTTCATGATCCATGTATCATATTTTAGCAATAAGAACAATAAATAGTTATACTTAAGAGGGAAAAAAAACCAAGAGATTAGCACATTAATAGCGATCGAAATACGAGCAAACTACATGGAGTCTTTCTAAATTTGATTGCTTTTTCCTAAAAGTACACTTCCTACCATCACTTATGTTGAGTAGCACATGGTGGTGAATTAATCCATGCTGTCACAACCTTCCCAAAGGTGAATTACTCAAAGAAGACTTGGCATGAACCCTCCCAAGTTCTACCAATCGTGACTTGATACTAAGAAATTAACTCATTTAAACATGCAATTATACTCAATTTGGAGCTGCCACTAACCAATTAAGGTTGGTTAGAAATCCGAGAGAATACTTTACTTTTGCGAACCAAAGATTCAATAGGTCCGGGGACATGGTTACGCTAGAAAAATCTAACGCGCTTTCGGTACTTTGTCATTTTAATTTCAAAAATATTTTGCAGGCAATGTTGATTAATTTTAACCTAAGCTACTAACATGCAAATAGTGGTCATGCAAGTGCACAATCAATGAAATAACATTAAATAAATCGAAGTGATAGATTGTAAGAAATTATAAACTACAACCTTATTAAAGTCTATTCTCTAAAAAACTTACAAAAAATACTAATAAAAATGCATGCCCTAAACATGATTTCTAAATGACATGAAATGGGATTAATTATGAACTAACCTATTAACTAACCAAATAAATGACCTTTGTGTTTTCTTCTTTTTTAAAAAAAAAAAAACTTAAACAACATAATGATGCAATACTAATCTTTGGCTTTTTTTTTATATTAAAACCACTACACGAAAGGAATATTAAAACATTAACCTATGATCCACTAATTAAAGCGCAACATGTGGTGTGCACATTATGAAATCTATATGACCTAAATAACATATTTTTTTTTTTTGGTTTTGGTTTTATTAAAGGAAAATTATCCTAATTCTATATGAATCTTAAAAATTAAAATGCGTTGATTTAAACATGAAATGTTTATGGACCTAAATACCTAAATTCTAGATATGACATGATATGTGATGAGCAAATAACGATAACACACCAAAATATATGTCCTATTGAAAATTTATCAATGTAAATCAATGACATATTATCTCCATGATGCAAAGCAATTCATGAATGCCATGAAAAGTCGAAGTAATCAAAAATCTAACCCGCCGTCTCGTGGTTCAATATTTTTAATTATTATGGCTTAATATGACAAATTTCCTGATGGGGGTAATGATAAAAATAAATCAAAACAAATCAAGTCGAATTCATAGATTATGAAAACGAATATTTGATCTAAATTGAGTCTATAGGAATTACCTAGTCAAGGGTACGGCTTCTTGTCACTAATAACAGCAGCACAAAGAGAAATTAGAGAACACCCCCAAGGAAAAATCACGTCTCGATGTGGGGGTGTAATTTGGCCGAGTATGAACGATGGGAAAGAACCAGTATCGGAACAGCCACGTCAAACTCACAGCAACACTTGTTCGTCCAGTAACAAAAGTGATAAAAACCAGTCAACAAAATCACCGAGTTGACATAACGTTGGACGGTAACTCAAAGGCAACAGGAACCAGCAAGTGATCTCCGGAAAACAGCGGTGGCGAGCGGTGGATATCAAACTGGACAGCCAACAATAATGGGCAAGAGTGGCATGGGTGGCGTCAGCGGAGTGGTGAGCAGCGTCGCGAGTCGGAGCTAAAGCCCGGGGCTGGCAAACGCAGCAGCAAGCTTTGGGTTTCTGGTCGGAGCGGCACTGCAGAAGCTTCGACGGGCTGCTGGCGTCGCGATCTGCAGCAACAGGGATGCTAGGTCGACGGCAGAGAGGGGAGATGCGTTGGCGTCGGTCTCCGGGTCGCGGGCTGCTAGGCGGCGACGGGATCTGGTGGCGAGATGGAGCAGAGCGAAGCGGCGTCAGCGTCGGCGCTCAGAGCTTGCAGGCGGAAGTGTGGCGGAAAGAGGCCGGGAGGGCGCGAGGCTGAGCAGTTGCTGCAGCGGTGATCGTTGCAGCAGGCGTCGGAAGCGAGGTCTCAAGCAGCGGGCGAGTCGTGGGCCGGCGGTAGTAGCAGCGTCGCAGGGGCTCACAGGCGGGACACGTCGACTGGCTTAGGATTTACTGGCGCCGGGGGCAGCGGCGTCGAGCAGAAACGGTGGTAGCAGCGGAGGCGAGGGGCGCTCGATGGACGGCGCGGCTCGGGCAGGCGCGGCCAGAGGACACCCGCGAAGAAGACGACGATGCACCCTTTTCTCTTTTCTCTCTCTTTCTCACACGTCACTTTCACTCTGCTGCTCTCTCTCTCTCTCACCTCTCTTCTGCTTTACGATGCACCCCTTTTCTTTTCCTTTTTCGACGAAGAGAAGCCCCTTCTTGTTCCGAAACCTCGGACCTCGCCCTCTTTTTATAGAGGGAAAACTCGAAGTTGTTGAAGTTTTCTCAATTTTCACTCAACTTCTTCAATAAAAAAAATGGCTCCAAAATGACATTACTGTTAATTTTTTTTTTTTTAATCCAAGTTTTTTATAAAATTTCCCTCTAATTAAATATTATCTTCTTTTTTTAAAAACTAAATTTAAATTAGGTGTCAACATTCATGCTAAAGTTAATCCTCTGACAATTATGCTTGCAAATAGTTTTATAAATTGGTGCTGTCAAAATAGGAAAAAATGAAAAAGGAAAGAAAGGAAGAAAGAAAGACAAGCATGGAACCATCAAAAAGCATGCATCCTTGAAAGTGAAATAACAGAATACATAGTAAACAAGTGAGGTCTATGTATTTGAAATTACACTATAAATTTTCCAGGAGAACCCGAACCGGTGAACAGAACTTACTGAATTGAATCTTAAGATCCCCAGTAAGATCCTCACTCAATCACTGAAGCCTGACTTCTCCCGCCATGGTGGTTTTGGGCTGCTGGCATCTGCCACAAAGAAGCTTGACTTCTCCCACCATGCATACCATCTAAAGCAACAGGAAGTGGATCCAAAAAATTCTGAGAGACAATAATGATGTGAATACAGCATAAACAGAAGAGGAGTTCATTCTTACGATTTCTCAACGGTGCTTGGATTATACTGCTTTGCCATGTGGCAGGATAGCCTTTTCTTCTCGCCAAATGGAGTCTCCGGGTCGACATAATCACCTGGATTATCTTCACCTATATCTCGCTTTATATTCTTTTTTGCACTCTTTTTGGGGACATCAGCACCTTGCAGAGCCTTGAAAAGAAAATAAAATGAAAAAGACATCGATGTTAGTATGTATACAGACATTGGCATTTTTGGGACCCTACATAAAGTGAATCATCAACCGCCAATATTGAAAGCTATGAGATTCAAAGCAAGTACACATAGGAGCAAATACAAATCATTCACAAAAATTATTTAGCAAAAAATTCTTTTAAACAGGTATATAATAGTTTACCTTAAGTTTAGCCAGCTCTGATTTTCCATCACTATTAATGGGTGGCTCCGTGATTTCTTATGGGCACAGGCATCCCAAGTAATTCAGTCTTATGGTTCTTCATTAGACAGATCGTATGGTAGGCCATAAATTGGGAGAATTTTCACCTACTATAAATTTCCGTGGACATGCGAAAAATGATAATAGATCTCGTCGTTAATGTTAACAACATGAATAAGTTAATAAATAGATAATTAGTGATCATTAGTAAGAGGTGAACCTTATGACAAAGAAGAGAAATAAGAACCCATATGGAGAAGTATATGCTTTAGGTCAACATAATACGATATGATGATAATGCTGTAGTTGTGATTAATCAAGAAGGAAATCCAAAAGGAACTCAAGTTTTTGGTGCAATTGCTGGAGAATTGAGAGAGTTAAATTTCACTAAAATAGTTTCATTAGCACCTGAGGTATTATAAGATGAGAATAGATGTAATTGAAAAACGTCACAAAAGAAATCGTGTTCCGATATTCATTTTATTAATACATTGAAAAAGCGATAGATCTTACAAAGTTAATAAAAGAATCTTATTCTTCTGGACAGAAATGAAAGGTCAAAGGGAAACGTGGAGGACTGAGCAAATAAATGACAAAATAAGAGCAATGGAAGTCATTGATCGTTTGCCCTTTGACTGATTGGATTTTAAATATTTTATTTTCGATTGGGGTCTAAATATTTTATTTGGTTCAATTGACTTCTAAACAATTCCAATTTTAGTCAATCACGTCCCTCGAATATTATCCTCAGAAAGAGCCACATGGCTGTGATTTTCCAAGTGGCTAAGGAGAGCTTGAGGAGAAAACCTGTAGGAGAGGCGAAGCCATTCAAGCATGACTCTCAAGAAGCCAATTTTTCAGACAGTTTCTCAATCATCACATAGAAAAGTATCAGGATTTTATTACCCATTTCACTTATTTCTGCTATAAAACTCACGAGTATCGAAGTATATCAGGCATAGTTTATTTGTACTCCAGCAGAGCAATTAAAAAGGCACAGATGATGTTTCTTTGCCAGAAACAATTTCCAACTTCCCAAATTGATGTTGAAATTTAATCAAATAGACTCAGAGAAGAAAACACACAAGAGAATTGTTGCTGTAACTCTACTTTATTCATCAGAACATAAGCCTATTAAATAGGCAGAATATCCAAACCACTTAGCAAGAAAATAGCTATAGAACAACAACAACAAAAACCCACTAACACACCCCACTAACCAGAACATGTGGAGAAACTAACTCCTAAAAACAAGCCACTTCCTATTGACTAGGACTTCACTATCACATTATTGAAGACACCTAAAAACTGAAAGTTAACTACTTCAACAATTGATGGTGTCACTTCAAGGAGTTCTCAATGTCGATCACGAATCGATACTTAACATCTCTCTTGATGAGCCTCTCCAAAGCTTCGTTGGCATAATCGATCGGTATCACTTCGATATTTGGGTATATCTTCTGCGCTGCACATAGGTCTATCATTTCTTGGGTATCCTTTGTTCCTCCCGTTATGCTACCAGAAACAGTTCTCATATCTGCCAAAAGTTCACCGCGAGCAACTTAGTTCACCTATTAGGTATGAAATTTCATTTAATAATCAGATTTGAGAACAAAAACATACTGAGGTTAAGGCTGGCTGGACTGAATTTAACTTCGCTCGGGAAGCCGACCAACGCTAGAATGCCACCCTTCTTCAAAACAGACATGTAAGGATCAAATGGGTGATCGCCGGCTGCCGTGTCGATTATAAAGTCCAGGGACTTAGCAATGGCCTGCGTGCATTGGATTTATTAGATCACAACAAAATTTGACCACCATGGATCTCAATGTGGATAATTCTAGTTTTTCCTTTTTTTACCTTCATCTGCTCTAGGTCAGATGAGATAACGAAATGGTCAGCCCCAAGCAGGCTCAGTGCTTCCTCCTTTTTAGAAATGCTTGTACTGAACACTGTGACTTTCAGTCCAAAAGCCTTCCCAAACTTAACTGCCATATGACCGAGCCCGCCAAGTCCAATTACACCTAGAGACTTACCGGGTTGGTTCATCTTGTGACGTATCATTGGAGTGTACACCGTGATTCCAGCACAGAGCAATGGCGCTGCTAGATCCATCGGGTAGTTTTCTGGAATCCTGAAGCAATACCTGTCAATGAAGCACCACAATTAAGTTTCCAAATAACACCAAGAGAGGAAGTGATTTCCCAATAGAATCAGCATCCTCTCTTTTTTGTCTAAACGGAATCAAATCACAGAGCCAGAAATCCTATCTTCCGCGTGCTTGGGAATTTTACTTGCTTAGACCACAATTCAGAGTCATGTTGTTTCCGTGATCCTTCTTCTGACCACAAATTGCTCAAGACAAACATTTCTTGCTGTAGCAACGAAAATAAAGCAATTGCAGCATACCGGAGGCCACACTCGATTAAAATTAAGAAAAGTCACTTGCTCTAAGAAAGGAAACTGGTGGCATATCACATATGCTTGACTGAACACGTAATTTCTCTATTTCCTTCAATCAATTTCTCCAAGGGACACAAGATTCCTGTGGCTCTATCAGATACAAGAATTAGTGAAAGCACATACATTTAGCTACCCATCTGATCTGATACTTATGATCTAACTATAACAATCTAAGGACAGCTTATTCCATTCTTGACAATGGTTATTGAAAAGAAAGAATTTCTTTTTGCATTTAATAAAGCCAATTCTCCATTGAATGGTTTGGATGGTAATTGGATACAGAGGACTTAAAGACTCTCTAGGGCCGTTATAGCAAGTATCTTTATCCCTTTCCACAAGATGCAATTAATGCCTAAAAGCCATTCCTCACAGTCCTATGCATTATGCCACTTCGGGTCACAATCAGAAATTCAGAATACAGAGAAAATTAGCAGAGAAGAAGACATGACATGAAATCTTTTTTTGGCCACCATGATTTGAAATTCTTTCACAGTGCAAAATGCTGCCTAATAACATTGTGTCAATAAGCAATTACCTTTCATGGACGACAATGTGACTAGAATATCCTCCCTTTGTGACTGTTCCGTCCGTATCGATTCCGTCAAAAGTCAAAACCATCTTTTCACAATGGACTTCTAGCCCGTCATTGCAATACTCGCACTCTCTGCATGAATTGACATAAGTTCCCACACCCACATGATCGCCAACTTTGAAGCGTTGGACACTGGAGCCAACCTGTTTCACAATTCCAACTATCTCGTGCCTGAATCAATCAAAAAAATCATTCGCAAATTTTGTTCAGAGAATTATTAGGATGGTGCTAAGAAAAAAGATTAACATTCGAATCACGCTGCATCCTACCCCGGCACCAGAGGATACTTGGAGTGTCCCTGCACATTCCTAGTCCAAGCCACATCTGCATAGCACACTCCACAGTGCGTGATCCTAATCGAGACGTCATCGCTTCGCACGGTCCTAAAGAGAGAATTCCCGAACAGGTGAGCATCTAATCAAGCAACTAATCAGACTCAGTTACCCTTTATTCTCATTTTTCAGATCAATAAACTAAGCGTGGCTTACAATAATCATACATTCAACCCAAAACAAAATTTAAGAAAAGAGAAATGAAAAGGAACCAAATCCATGACTATAGGCATTTGTCTGAATAGTACATACAACCTCAAATGCTCACAAAGGCTGCACCTGAATCCTAATGTCTGCCATGAAGTTCTAAGCAACTCATTCTGGGACATGACATATCATGCGTACGAACAATTCTCTACCCAGAAATTAGTGCATACACAACAAAATTTATAAAAAAGAAAAACGAAATGGTTTGGTCAATGTGGAAATTTAAATATATGACAAGCATCAAAAACTGTTTTGCATTACAGGTGAGAGGATAAGACCAGAGAACACTGTATTGAGACTTATTCAGACAAATACTTCGATAGAAATTGAAAGTATAAGGAGCAGATGAATTAAATAAAGAACAGTGGTAACAGTAATACCTGCGGCTGAATTTGTAGGGGGAGAGAAGTCCAGAAGGATCTCTGGCAGCCCAACCAAGACAATCTTCCTTCGCACCCTCTGAACTCATCGTTCCTCAACGACCTCAACTGAAATCGACCCACAAAAAAATTGCTGTGTTAATCTCTCAATAAGCTGAATTATGGAAGAAGAAGAAGAAGAATTTTCGTGAAAGAGAAATGAAGAAGAGAATTTCAAACCGAAAAACAGAAGTTCAAATGGTCAAAAGGCCAGATGTCACGAAGACTTGGCAATTCCGTTTCCGTGCAGACAAGATTTTGCGGTCTGACTTTTGAGCAAAGAGCGAGATTAGCAGAGAACGAGGTTGAGCGCTCAAAAACCGTCACCTCTTTATAGATGCCATAGCGTCGCCTGTTCTTGGTCAATCTTCGAGCTTTCTATTGTGGAAAATAATTAATGCCAAACGTAAGCCATTACCCTTCACTAGCCAATGAAGTATGCAGTGACGTCTTCTGGAGTACGGTTCTTGGTATTTTTTATTTATCCTCTCAATAACAATTGCATTATTAAGTTATTTACACATAAAATATGTCAATAGGCAACGTGTCTATTGCACTACATTACACCACCAATAATTGACACATAAAATATGTCATGAGCCTCTAGTGGTATATATTCGATTAATCTGTTTTAAGAATATTTATCTTCTTCAAAGATAGTGTTGGTATTTGCGGAAACGTGTGTTTGATGTGTGTGCAAGTGTGTTTTGTGTGTAAACTATCAAGAGAGCGAAAGAACTAAGGAACAATGTTAGCAAGAAATAGTTGGACAAAGTAATAATAGGAATGTGTAAAAGAGAATGAGGCTGAGGCGGTGATGGAGAGAAACTTGAATGGAAGTCAACAATAGTGGCTGAAGAAGAAACTAGTACGTGGACAGCAACAATACTTGGAGAAGAAGAAAATGAGTTTTCTTGCTATGGCAGTGAAAAAGTCAAAAATGTCATGCTTGAGTCGGTTGTAATATAGTTCATTCATTTGGTGTGTGTGAGGTGAACCCTCTACCTTGTCTGAGGGTGAACCCTCCACCGTGAGAGCTCTTAGACCTCCACCATTGGTGGACCATATGGAGAGTGACTATTCAACACCTCCATCAAATTATTTTATCTTCTTCAATAAGTTCTTGACAGCTGGAGTTTGATGAAGAAACTTTGCTTCATGCTTTCCGCTGCTTGCTATTTCCCATGCACGTAGACTTCTCTAACTTGTTCTAGGATTTCTTCTTCAACTTGGCTTCTGCTTGCTTGCATTCCCACGCGAATCTTCTAGGTTCAGCTAGCAACCACCATTCTCAACAATTATAGACAATTCAACATGGATGTTACTGCCAACGTTCTCGCCTTCATGATTAAGTTAATAGTTTCTAGACAGATTTAGAGAAAATGGATCATAATTTCCAACAGATAATATTTTGGAGGGGAAAGTATTTCAGCAGAATTGTGCAAGGATTTGCAAATCACTACAATATACCCGGAAGCAAATAATTATCGACATGAACGATATAGCGAAAATTCTTTTAAGTTTAGCAAGATCTGCTTAAACGAAAGCCTTGAGTATTGTCAATTCCTTTTCTCTTGCCTTCAAAAAGATATTGAAATGCAAAGCAGAATATCAAGACAGATTGTCATTGACAAAGCTGTAAAAGCCTACTCAATCTGGCAAAATTGGGGATAGTTTTTTCCAGCGATCTTGGCCACCTAGGCAGTTGCTGTGCAAATGGATAGGAATGCATGCTGAGGGACAAGCTGATTGTTACCTGCTTTTAGTCATTCATTTGAAATTGTAAGATTCATGTGCCATAAGATAGACAGACAAGCGGGCAAAAAATGATGTGCCTTGCACCGAAGGTGGCAAGAGCAATTAGATTAAATTCAAACCAAAAAAAAGCTTGATGCATAAAATGAAAAGTCGTCCATTGAGCGAATAAATGACAAAGTAAGTGCAATGAGAGTCACTGATGTTCACGCCAGATGTATGCCATGACCATTCCTTAGCTGAGAGAACATAAGCAGCGACATCTTTTAGATAGTGGTTACTGGCAAATTTTTTTTTTATCCCCGGCCTAATCAAATTATCCTAGTTATAAACTCAGAAAGAAGTCAATGAGCAATCTACCAATAGGACCTATGAATGGTCATACGTTGTTGGTTACACATCCTGTTGAAATATAATATGCGAAAACGATGAGATCTTGCAATTTACATCAACATGCAAACTCCAGAGAAATAAATGAGAAATAATAAGAACATCATAAATTTACATGATTCGGTCCAAGTATCGATATCTATGTTCACGAAGAGAGCCAACAGCAAATAATCCACTATAATCGGAAAATCATAATTTACAATCGCTCATACGCTCGAGTGTTTCCCATACCTAGATTTAAGCTCAAACCCAAATAATTTATAAATAAACAACTCACTTGGACATAAACTGACGATATAAAATTACCACGCATTCAAGCTTTAAACAAAACTCTTTAAGTACTCCAAAAACAAAAACTCCAGCATTTGTCTTTTGGTTCACATACGTACGGATTCACGTTCTTCTTTGCTTGACCGTGTAGCGCTGTTCTAGACGTTCCTTTTGTGCGGCTCTTTCTTCTTCGTAGGGCTTCAGTGGCTCTTTCTGAAAAACAAGACGTCTTCTATTTTATATGTGTGCCTAGAGTCAACAACTTTGACTCTGGGCCCACCATGTGCTTTTTTCTTCAATGGAAAGTGGGACGCTACAGAAGCCCTTCCTTTTTCTTCCTCTTTCCTCTATTTTATATATATTGTGTGCCCAAAGTCAAGCTTCTTTTGTTGATAGAAAACATCCAAGACCCAAAAAGAATTTCGAATTTCTTTTCTTATGCATAATCTTGAATATTATTTTCATCAAAAAAATATCTTCACGATCAAATAATAAAAAATTTATCCAAGCGGATCGCATTTTACAAATGCTCAAACTCAAGATATAATTTAACACATCCGACATGATGTACCGTCCAATTACTGTCCTCTGACAATTTATATTTGATTAATCTATTTCAAGAATATTCATTTGTTAGACTTGTTGGCTTACACGTCACTATCACGTGATATATGCTATATTGAGAATATTCAAAGAGCTTTGACTCCAGATACTTGGGAGCATCTATGCTTATTTTATGTATGTTATGCTTGTGATGCATCTTGTTTTGAGTGCACCATAGAAATATTTAAGTTCGTGCCAATTTCACTAATTTTTTATTTGGATAAGTGCATTGGAAGATTTAAAACTTATAATAAAAATACAATTAAGCCATGAAATTTTGAAATCAAGTTCTGGAACTTGTTACATTGGTCTAATCTAAATCCTTCTATTGCATTTTTGAAAATTTCAGTACTTAACTGCAATTTTCTGACAAGTTTTAGTATTTTCAATATACTTTTTTTTTTCAACCTTAGTAATCTTTTTAAGCAATGATGAGCTTGACATATCTCTGTTTTCGGAATTTCAGTGGCTATAGGAAACAAAAGGACGTCCTCTAACGAATCAACAATCTTCTGCCATGATAAAGCTGGAAGAGAGATGAGTGTCTTCCATAGTTATAAAAAATGTTGATGCAATAATATGTAGGAATTCGTCTTCCTGACGTGCATGAACATTTCCGGCCATGAACCATTTCACGGTGAAGACATTCTGTCACTTAAACCGGAAAAAGGATATCGAGCTTGTTCTTTTGGCGAGTGTATTGCCGTCAAATATGCCCGATTAATTCTACGACTATTAGCATTTGTTTAAACAGAGCATACAACCTAAAATGCTCACAAAGGCAGCTGGTACTGGATCCTCATGTCTGCCCATGAAATTCTGAGTGCCTCAGACATGGCATATCATGCACACAAACAATTCTCAACCCAGAAATTAGTGCGTACACAACAAAAGTTAAAAAAGATAAAAAAAAAATGGTTTGGTTAATGTGGAAATTTATCATAATGACAAGCATAAAAAACTGTTCAGCGGTTCAGTAGAGAGGTCAAGACCTGAGAACACTGTATTGAGAGTTATTCAGATGAACACTTCAGATAGTCACTGAAAAGCTAAGGAGCAGATGAATTGAATAAAGAACAATGGCGATGATAATACCTGCGGCTGAATTTGTAGGGGGAGAGAAGTCCTAGAAACCGTCATAGATGCCATAGCGATGGATGTTCATGATTAATCTTTGAGCTTACTATTGTGGAAAAGTATTAGTGATTCTTTTTCTGACCACAAATTGCTTAAGACGAAAACTTCTTGCTGTAGCGACGAAAGTAAAGCCACTGCAGCATACAGGAGAACATACTCGATCAAAATTGAGAAAAGAGGCTTGCTCTAATAGAGGACACTGGAAGCATATTGCATATGCATGACAAATCATGTAATTTCTCTATTCCCCTCAATCATGTCTCTAAGGGACATGATATTCCCGTGACTGTCGGATACAAGAATCCGTGAAAGCACGTACATTTTATTACCCATTTGATCTAACACTAACTATCTAACTCTTGGAAACAATCTAAAAAAAAGGGAGGAAGAGGAGATAGAAGGCGAGGATTGAGCAATTTCCATCCATTTCTCTCTTTTAATTAAGGGTTAATATCCTAAAAAATCCCCAAACTGGTACACATGTGATAAATTTACCCCGACGGACAATAAAAAAACCCTAAACTTATATATTTATGACAAATTTACCCCAAACTAATTTATTCGACTGCAAAAAACCCCAAAATGGTAAATTTGTGACAAATATACCATTCGCTAAATTGGATTAATACCACAAAAAGATATCACAAAAATTGCAAATTGTGACAAACGGAGAGTAAAATCTCAAATTGGTATACTAGTCAACTGTCACGTGTTATTTAACTTAATAATTTGACAGTAAAATTTAATGAAAACTAACAAAGGGTAAATTTGTCACAAGTGTACCAGTTTGAGGTAAATTTGTTAAAGGTATACCAATTTGGGGTTTGGTGGTCAAAAAAATAATTTTGGATAAATTTATCACAGGTGTACCAGTTTGGGGTTTTTTAGGATATTAACCCTTTAGTTAATTTAGTTTTAAATTTAATTTTATCAATTTTTTTATGAAAATTCATATGTTAGATTTATTGGCTCACATGTCATTGTCACTTGATGTGTATGATATATAGAATAGTCCAAGAGTTTTGACTTTAGATACTTGGGAACCCACGAATGGTCATACATTGTCGGTTACACATTCAACATGATGTATTAGCTAATCATAGTCCTCTAACGGTTTATATTTGCTTAATATATTTCAAAAATATTCATTTGTTAGACTTGTCCGCTCACACGCCACTGTCACTCAATGTATATGATATGCAAAATAGTCTAAGAGCTTTGACTTTAGATACTTGGGGGTGTCTATGCTTGTTTTATGTCTATTATGCTTGCAATGCTTCTTGTTTTGAGTGGACAGTACAAATATTTAAGTCCATGTCAATTTGAACAATTTTCTTTATTATAGAGCAACAGTCTTTAATCTATTGTGTTCTTAACCACAAAAAACCAAATAACAAATAAGTATAAATTATTGTAGGGTCCAACGACAATCTTTAATCTATTGTGTTCTTGACCACAAAAACCAAATAATAAATAAGTATACATTATTATAGGGCCCACTCTTTTCAAAATTTGTTGCTCACAACAACTTATTTATTCTCATAATAACCCAAAGCTATGCTAGCAAAGCTCTTTTGAGTAAGTGTATTGAAAGTTTTAAAAACTTGTCACTAAAGTGCATTGAGTCCTAAAACTTTCAAAAAATGCAATTTAATACTAAAATTTTGTCACGAAATGCAATTGAGTCTTAATATTTTCAAAATGTACAATCAATTATAAAGATTTATCAAAATTGGTACAATTTAAGTCATTCCATTGATTGCAATTTTTGAAAGTTTTAGAGCTCAATTACGATTTCCTAACAAGTTTTAAGACTTAATTATACTTTTTGAAAATTTTAGAACTTAATTGTAATTTTATGATAAGTTTTAGGATTTCTAGTACACTTAACTTTTTTTTTTTTCACCTCATTAATCTTTTTAGCAACAATGAGCTTGACATATCTCTATTTTCGGAATTTCAGTGGCTAGGGGAAACAAAGGGATGTCCTCTAATGAATCAACAATCTTCCTACCATGACAATGCCAGAAGAGAGATGAGTGTCTTACAAAGTTATCAAAAATGTTCATGTTATAATCAGTAGGCATTCGCTCTGCCAACGTGCATGAACATTTCTGGCGATGAAACATTTGTGAGGAGCTAGTAAAGACATCCTGTTATTTAAACCGGCAAAAGGATATCAAGCTTGCTCTATTGGCAAGTATATTGTCGTCAAATAAGCTTGATTAATCCGATATTTTCATACAAAAAATCGTCATCGAGGCCAGCTTAATCCAAAATGCCAATGGACAGGCTTGGGTAAGCTAGTGGATAGGTATGCCGCTTTATCTTATGTCGTGTTATCTCACGAGAGATGGTGCTGCGTTCTCTTTAGAATGCACATGACTTGGGATAGGAAAACCTTAGGATCCGACTAGGAGGAAGGAAAAAAGCAATCTATTGTCAGGTCGATACAAGATCATTTCATGTCAAACTCCGCAGTCTTGAGGCCATGGAATCTACGACATACTTGCTCATTCACAAGAGTCGATAGTAGTTGCATTTCTTTACTTAGCCGATGAAGCCGATGACAAGCTCCATGGTTGTGTTCGCAGGCTAGGCCATTAATTTGAAATTTGACATATAGCATATTCATGATTCATTCTATCTGACAGGAATTTGTTCCATTTCTACTTCTGATTTTCTTTCTCAGTATGGAGTGAAAGAGAAAGAGCCTTTCTCCCTTTGCATGGACTCTATTTTAAAAACGCCATGGAATATCCTATCTTTACACACAGTCTCAATCACTAAGATTTAGTTCAAAGATAGGATTATTTATAGGGATGAGTGAAATTTTTCAGGCCTACTCAGTTGGCCCCTTCCAGGACGTGATATTGGTAGGAGAATTTGATATTCTTCTAGCAATTAATGGGTCTGTGCAAGGGGTTTTATACTCTACTCAACACCCAAGCGAGTCAACTGATGAAGTATAGAACTATTGGCATTTACATGATATCACCAACACCACCGTGTCGATCAAGAAAGGAATGAGTTCCAAAATATATTTATTTTGGAGAGAGACAAATTTCAGTAAAACTATGCAAGGATTTTCAGAACACTGCAATATTAAGGAAAGCAAATGAACATCCATCAATGGAGTAATGTAGTGCAATACTCGATTGATCAGGGTGAGAACTAAGCTCAGAAGATCATTCTAAGTATCCATGCCAGAGCTCGTGTCAAGCACAAACTTGTGATATGGCTGAGAAAGATTGCAGTCTTGTGCACACTTTGCATTCATAGCAAATAATTGTTTCCAATTTGATAATATTATATATTCCTGACTGCGTTCTTTCTCCTGAAATTAGGGCGTATACCTGTTCAGAGTAGACCTCCAAATGCACTTCCCCCACTTGAGGAACACCCCCTCAAGGAACAAATACCCGACATGGATTCGTGTGAAAGCAATTTGTTGTGTACAAGCCACCTAAGACTGTGTATTGTACTTAAGGATACATAAGATAATAACCCTGCAAGAAATCTCCTGGTCCTAGCCAGGGTTTCAATATAGAATCAGCCTCACAAAATCCTTTACCACTTTTTCATTGCATCGGGCTTCTTGTCGCAGTCACTCAGCTTTGTAAGGCCAGTAAAGTATGAGAAAACCTGCCAAAATGGTTTAATTGCATCGACTGACAGCTTCCAATCTTGAGCTCTCCTTCTGCAAAAATTCAAATTCCTGGATGAGTTTGGCCAGCTTTGCAGCATTCTCTTCCTGGATGTGAACTGGGACCTTCTGTTCATAGCCAGATGCATTGATGATCTTCTTGAGTTTCTCTTGTTGCCTGCATAAGTAGACAGGTCACACCAAAATTATGAGACCCACAGCCCACAAGCTCAGTGATCCAAGCCTTGTCTTCAAGGTTTTCTTTATATGATTATGGAAAAATCAAGGACATTAATATCCCACAAAATGGGGAGTAATCTACAAAAAATTGCTTTAATTCACAAGAAAAATTAATATAACACGGATCACCTTAACAATGAGGACATCAAGTGGATAGACAAGATCAGGGACAACGAAAACATCATGGGACTTCTCTGAGAAAATGATACTTACAAAAACAGAAGGGGAAAAGAATTTAACAGCTTTTAGTAAAGTTAACAAGATTGTTGGGAATAACGGATTCCCTAAAACCGGTTCCAATACTTAATCAAACCCCTAAAACAAATGCGGAAGACGAGCTCAGGAATCACATGTATCACCGATCAAAGATACACCACGGAATCGAGCGTACCTTATTGTCCATAGATTAAACACCAATGTTGAAGTTCGAGGAAGAATCCTGATCCTGTTCTACCGAGGAGCGTACTATTATTTCAAGGGGGGAAAAAACTTACGTTCTTTTTGGGAGAGGGAGAAAAGAAAAAACATACATATATTGAAAAGGTACGTTCCCTTTTTCTTTTCTCTCTTAAAATGTCTTTTCCAAAAGACGTATTTCTTCAACGTAAAACCTCTTCATATCTCACCCCTTCATTCATGGGCCCTTAACCTGTGGGCTGGGTTCTTAGGCCCAACATGGGCGGACAGGCCCACTTAGGCCCATCATCACATATAAAAAACCCATTATCTCCCACTCGCACATGGTGGGCCGAACATGATCATCTTTACCTCTCTGCAATATTCATACCGGTGAATAATCCGTGCAACCAACATACTTTGAGAGCTCGTTGTCATACATCTGTTAAGAATACATAGCAGCTTATAATGGGCATCACACTCTGAGTAGATTTAGTATGTAGTACCCTAGATCGATCGATCACATTTATATCTCTCTCTTGATCTCTTTTTAAACAATGATATATTGTATTCACAATTATGATTATCCCAAAAACAATCATAATTGATCGACCAGTGAATACAAAACTAGAATGTGATTCTCCAAATTCGATCTTCCTCTTTACTTGAGACTCTCAATTTCAGTTTAACTTGCTTTTCTAGAAATGTCCCATTAGATCGAATCAATTCATGATCATTGGCAACATCCTAAGATAGCAAACATTGAATAGAAATCTTGAGAATAAGTAAGAGTCATGAGAGCACTAAATTGAGGAACTCTTTTCCTCAAGAGTCTCACACGGCATAAAAGTCGAGATCAAACTTTTGCCACTCTTATTGGTCGTCTCATGCATACGTAGTATGAAATACATATTATGGTATTTAACTCATTTCACATGGAGCGTATGTCTACACCTTTAACACCATATAGATGATAGTTTAGACATACCTAATGTTTAACTTGAGTTCACATATCTACTCATATACAGAATTCATCAGAACTCATATCTGGCATCATAGTCAGATAAAGTAAAATATGTGGGTTATTTTACTTTCGGATATAGTAAATATTATGTCCTCATCTTAACACTCAGTTAAGGTGACATATGTATTTTAAGCTTGAGCTATCGATTATCACCTAGATAATAAACTTAAAAACCGTCTCATCTCTATTTATCACATAGTAAATAGAGGCGATTACCCGTGTGAGTGGGCTAATCTTTTATCTATCCGACATACTTTCTCAACTTTATATAATGCACTGAGCCCTAAGATGCATAAACGTCAAACAAAGATTTATATGCATTAATGATGAAAACATAAATTCATTAAATGTGAACAATTAAGGGAAATTACAATATTCAGTACATCGGCCTCTACGCAGTCCTAGAAATTTCACATGGCCACAAAGCATCTCTAGGTATTGGCTTTATCATATGATCTGCTACCATTCTATGTGTAGATATGTACTGTAAGTTCACATTTTTTTTTGTGCAACCATATCTTTGACAAAATTATACTTGGTATCTATATGTTTAGTCTTGCCATGATATTTTGGATCTTTGGTGTACGCTATAACTGCTTGGCTATCATAGTTAACCAATAATGGATTTGCAGCATACCCAATAACACCTAAATGATTCAAAAATCTCTTAAGCCAAACACCTTCTTGTACTGCTGCTGATAATGCCACGAACTCAGCTTCCATCGTGGACAAGGCTATACATGTTTGCTTCTTACTGCTCCAAGATATGGCGCCATTATTCAGTAAGAAAGCAAAACCAGAGGTAGATTTTCTTTCATCTAAATCTCCTTCCCAATCAGCATTTGAATAGCCTTCAAGTCGCAGATCCTTTCCTTGGTAATTCAGTTTGTAATCAGCAATTCCCTTCAGATACCTTAGTATTCTTGTAACGGTTTTCTAATGTGCTTGACCTTGATTGGATTGGTATCTACTCATCATTCCAACTGCAAAACATATGTCAGGTTTTGTACACATAATAGCGTACATTAAGCCACCCACAGCACTAGCATAAAGAACATGTTTCATTTGTTCCTTTTCTTGTGGAGTTCTTGGACACAGTCTATGGCTCAATCTTTCACCTTTTGCAATAGGAGTATTTATAGATTTACAATCTTGCATACGAAATCGTTCAAGAATATTATTTATGTATGTTTTTTGCGAAAGAGATAATGACCTCTTCGAACGATCTCTTGAAATCTTAACTCCAAGAATGTATGCAGCCTCACCCATATCTTTTATCTCAAAGTTGGAAGATAACCAACTCTTGACAGTTTTAACAAACTCCATATTGCTTCCAGCAATTAGTATATCATCAACATATAATGATATGATCACAAATTGATCTTTAGATCTTTTGATATATACATAATTATCATCATCAATCATTGTAAAATCATATGCCATTATAGCATTATGAAAACGTATATAGCATTATCTCGACGACTGCTTAAGGCCATATATTGATCTCAAAAGTCGACATACCTTTCCTTCTTGGCCTTTCATGATGAAACTAGCAAGTTGTTCCATATATTTTTTTTCATCTAATTCTCTATTGAGGAAATCAGTCTTTATATTTATTTGATGTAACTTAAGATCCATACTTGCCATTATTGCCAGAATAATGCGAATCGAGGTAAATTCACTACAGGAAAAAATGTCTCTTCATAATCAATTCATTTATGTTGATTATACCATCTCGCCACAAGGCGATCTTTATGCCTTTTTATCGAGCCATCAGCTTTACGCTTTATTTTGAGAACCCACTTGTTCCCAATGGTTTTGTGTCCTTTTGGAAGATTAACCAGTTCCCAAACATGGTTTGACTTCATTGACTCAATCTCCTCTTCCATTGCATGTATCCATTTTTCCTTGCTAGAGCAATTTAGAGCCTTATTAACATTTCTTGGCTCATCTTCATCTTGTGGAGCAACCATAAAAGTTTCCCCTTCAATGTCAAAGCGTCGACGGGGAATATTTTTGCGACTTGTTCGCCGTATAGGAGATTGTACACTTTGCACATCATTCCCCATTATGCTCCCACTCGGATTAGATAATAACGATATCGTCTCATCATGTAGTTGTAATTGAGAGTGAGTTGAATTAAATTCATCACTTCTCATGTTACTCCCACTTGGACAAACTACACTAAATTCATTATCCGGATCCAAGGTTTCAAATAAGGAGTAATCCTCACCTATTTCGCCCTTCTTAGGAAATTTATTATCTAAGAATGTGACATCGCATGATTCGAATTCAGTTATACTTCCACTTTTTTGTTCACTTATGAACACATATCCTTTTGAGTGTTTAGAGTATCTTATGAAAATACTCTTTTTTCCGCTGGGACCCAATTTCCCAAACTTGTGAAATGGCTTATGAGTATAGGCAGTACAACTCCATGGTTTAAGAAAACTTAAGTCCGGTTTTCTACCTGTCCATAACTCATATGGAGTGAAAGTAACTGATTTGGAAGGCACCCAGTTAAGTATATAGGCAGCAGTTAATAACGTATCACTCCAAAAAGTGATAGGTAAGTTAGCATGCGCCATCATGAATCTAACCATTTTCAATAGAGTTCTGTTTTTTTTTCTTCGTAACACCATTTTGTTGAGGGGTATATGGAATAGACAACTATCTTTTTATTGTAATGTCTGAACTCATCAAATAAATATTCTCGACCTCAATCGGATCTCAATATTTTTATTTTCTTGTTTAATTAATTTTCTACCAAGTTCATAAACCTTTTGAAACAACTCAATGCTTCAAATTTATGAGAAATCAAATAAATATATCCGAATCGAGTATAATCATCTATAAATGTAATGAAATAAACAGCCTCATGCCTTCATCTCACATTTATCGGACCACAGACGTCAGAATGGATTAAATGCAAAGGAAATTCGGCTTTTTTACTTTTTCCAAATGGTTTTCTTGTCGTTTTCCCTACTAGGCAATGCTCACATATAGGTAAATCGACATTTTCAATGTTGCTTAACAAGTCCTCTTTGGTTAGCCTATTCATACGTTGTTGGTCAATATGACCAAGTCTAGCATGCTACACATTCACATCATTATCATATGAATTAGGAGATGTGAAAAGGGAATAACAAACATTTGCATTACCATAGTCAACATTCAATACAATGAAACCATCTAGAAAATAACCACAACCATAGTAATTTGTATCTAAATACAAATCCACACCACTATTATGGAAGTTCATATTAAAACCAAGCTTAACCAATACTAAGACAGACACTAAATTCCAATGAATCTCCGGAGCATACAACACATCATGTAAGAACAAAGTGCGTCCATCACGCATGTTCAATTGACAGATGCCAATTCCTTTTACTTCGGCTCTGAAGTTGTTTCCTACATAGATCCACTTAGTTTTAGTTGGTACTCGTTGGAATTCCACGAAAGATTCTCTATCATTCACTACATGGTCTGTCGCTCATGAATCTACAGTCTACAAAGGATTAGATTCAGTTAAGTATACAGAATTTGACAAATTAGTAAAGTTCTTAATAGTACAAGGGGTAACTATCTTCTTTGGCTCACGACAGTCGCGAGTATAGTGACCCTTCTGGTCACAGTTGTAACACTTCACCCTTGAAATACTCTTTACTCGATGACGTTTTCCTCTCTTATGTTGGTTAACTTTTGGTTTCTTGCAAGAAGGATTTGATCCCTTGCAATTCCACATATTAAACGAATCAATGCGCTTGCGCTTAGAGCTCGAAGCCCCTTTTGAGCTGAAAGCAACATAGCAAATATCTGTATCCTGCTTAAATGCCTTGAGGTGGTCCTCTACTAGCTCAAGGTGGCACATAGCATACTCAAGTTCTTCCATAACATGGTTAAAAGCTTCTAATGCTTCTTGCTTTTCAAGCACATATTGAATTTTCATATTCAATATTTCACAATTTTCGCCGTTCAATTTGTCTTCTTTGTTCAAACAAGCAATTATGTTCTTGGTTGCTTAAGCCATCTATCTAAACATATCAGACACATATGCACGAATTATTAATGCCTATCATTTATGCATCCATTTTTCACAGACCCATCATATTAATGAATAATTTTAAGTAAAGTTTTGGAATCAAAAGGTCACTATGTTCCCAATCATCATCCAAAAATCCTAACTCAAAACTATCATTAATATAAATCTTCTATGCAAAATAAGTTCAGCAAAATCACTAAAACTTTCTTGAACTTCCCACAACGAATTGTAAATTAACATACTAATTTACAATAATTAATAACATTGAACTTTCAATAATTAAACATATCTATTACACTAAGTAATATATTGTTTACACCCGAAATTTTTGTCGACGTTTTAAACGTTCATTTTGCAAGAAAAAAATGAAAAAAAATGAAAAAAAATATAGAGCCAAAAAAAATGAATGAAAAAAAAAGAATGAAAAAAAAAGAAGAATGAAAACATTAAAAAAAAAGTGTAAAGAAAACAAGAAAAAGAAACAAAAAGAAAAAAGAAAAAAAAAATGCGAAAAAATATAATAAAGGCTCGCTCATTTTTTTGGGGGGGACTCACTCTTTTACATTTTTTCTCTCTCCCTCCCAAAAAGACTCTTTCCCTGAAGGGGCTCTCTCTCGTTTTCTCACTCTCTCTCGGACTTTCTCTCTGGGGATCTGAGCACGCTCCTCTGTAGCCCTACCGTTCGCGCTGCCGTCAATCCGATTGGATCCGCAGGTGGGTCGTCCTTACCTCTTCCCTCCGGCGTCTCAGTGCTCGTTCTGGCTTTCCCCCTACGATGGAAGTGGGGCGCGATTTGATCGTCGCTCAGGCATTCGCGTGCCGACGATCACGGGACTGGGAATCGTAAGGTTTGGACCGCAGTGATAAGCAATCTTCGAGTGGCGACAGTGACGATGCCAGCGGTTCTGGCTTCGCCGGATCTGATTCTTTCTCGGCGGACCTCCCTCTCTTGGTTCTCTGCTCGCCGGATCTGACTCGCCGAAACTGACCGGTAATATCAACGACATCGACGGAGACCGCCGTGGTGATAGGAGGCTCAAATCCGAAGCTAATTGGCAGTGATGAAGACGACAACGGCGGCGATAGGGAGCTCGATCAGTTAGGGTTTTCCTCTATTGGCGCGATCGAAGGTGCGGGAGCTCACCGGATCGGACTCTATCTCGATCGCTCATTCTCTATATAGATCTGGGGTTCCGGTTCAGCTCCAAGGATTGAGCTTTGAGACCGATCAGCGACATCGGCGGTGACGGCAACAACGGTGACGATAGGACGTTTAACCGTTTCTCTCTCGGCTCTGTCGTTCGCTTGACGTTTAGGGCTCAAACAGCGTCGTCGATAGCAACGCCTTCGCCTATTCATTCAAGGTGAGCTTCAGCCCTTTCATTGCTGGTAGGTACTGCAGCCCTGTGATTGAAAAGGAGAGTTTTCCTGATGATGTTCTCCTAGTTCATGCTTATCTGGCCTCACCTTCACAATAACAACCACTATGTGGGATAAGCGATTAATAACCAGTGCAATCTCGTCAGTGTGGGTGGATTATTGGCATATGTTTGTCAACGATTTATCCTTTTTCTTCATGTGTGTGTGCTTGGCGAGATTATTAGATATCCTACTTTACGATCTACACGCACGCTTTGATATTTTTTAGGGTAAATCCTGTGCTTTTAAGCAGCCGCTCATTAATGTTCATTGCATTGAGACTTCATAAGTATGTCTCTGCATTCGATTCGTGTTTAATGTAAACAGAGATTTTAGTTTTTTGACCACAACATGTTGTCAAAGATTAAACATTATGTTTTCCGGATTATGGTGACTACATTTGATGTTTGTCTCATCATACCATGGTTAATCAAACAAATTGGTTGTTCTGCCTTGGTTGGTCTAGTGTCAAATGCTGCTGGTTATTCTGCATTTAAATACGTTCCCATGTGGGAGCTTCTGTGGTTCTCTATTATTACCAATATGTCCGTCACGGGGATGAACTTAAGTTTGATGCTTAACTCTGTCGGATTTTACCAAATTTCGAAACTGAGCATGATTCCTATTGTTTGCGTGATGAAGTGGATCTGCACAGTAAGTATTGCTTGAGGAAAGTAGAAATGGCTGTTCTGGTTGTGGTAATAGGAGTTGTTGTTTGCACTATTACGGACGTTAAAGTCAATGCCAAAAGTTTTATATGTGCTTGTGTGGTTGTCTTCTCCACGTCGTTGCAGCAAATTTCAATATGCTCCTTGCAAAAGAAATATTCGATTGGATCTTTTGAATTGCTGAGCAAGACAGCTCCAATTTAAGCTGTCTCTCTCCTTATTTTTGGTCCATTTGCTGATTACTTCCTCAATGGTAATGCGATAACAGACTATAAGATGTCTTATGTTGTCCTGTTCTATTATAGACTGACTAGTTAATGTTCTGATATTTTTAGAAATTCATGCGTTAGGAATCTTGAGATGCTTCCTTCATGAAATGACATCCTTTGTCAATTGTCTACAAAACAGTTTTAGGTATCATGTGGGTTACACATTGATTGCTCCGTTTGTCTTGAATACATATGTTGAGTGAATTCAATGGTGCATGTTTGAATAAGTGATCCTTAGTTGGTTCATTCATTGTTTTAGGTTGATTGAGAACCAAGGTCATATGGCTTGAATGTTTTTCATGTTATATGCTTTGCATGTGATCGTTAGATAGATGATTTAGGTGCAACACATAGCAATGTTGAATCTTGGGATATCACCTAGAATTTGATCTGGGGACCTCATGACTTTATTCAATATTTGTGAATACTAAAGATCTCTTGTTTCTGGTTGTTTTGATATGCATGTTTGTTTCTTTCATTTGTACGCACCTAGTTATAGGTTTCTTAGGCTAGGATTAGATTTAGAATCCCGAAGGTGGAGAAGGCGTGAAGATGGTGGAGGTTGATGTCCATTCCGACCATTGTCATGTACTATTCGTTTTTCCCGACATATGTCTCGGGTTCCATGCATTGTATAAAACCCGACGAGTCGCGGGTTTCCTTTCTTTCCCAATTGTTTTCTCTTTTTATATTTTTTTTAGAATTGCATGATTAGGTTTAACTGCTTTTCTTGATTGTTTACTTCATGTCTTGCAATTTCATTTTCATTATTTGTTTTTCTTTCATTTCTTAGGAATAGAATATAATGAAAGTAATCCACCACGCATGATCATTTAGTATAGAATTGACGACCACCGAAAATATAAAAAGAAATGCATGGACATGTTAGGAAAAACACAACATACTTGTTTAGGTACCGAAAGGGCGCTAATAGCATATTAGCGTAACCCAAGTCCCTGAACCTAGATATCTGGTTGCATAGGAATCGAGGGAACACTCCCGATTCTCGATTGGGTTTCTAGCCGACCCCCAAAAATGAGGCTAGTGGCGACTCCTCTATATTTTTAGGTTGTTATAAATAACTAGATCGCATAAATAAACCCGATGTCGCGCGGGGTACGAGCTTGGGAGAGCTCGTGATCTTGAGATTAAGTACCCCTAAACCCGACCTTTCCCACCTTGGACATTCGAGGGCGGCGAGATCGGGTCGCGACATATATTATGAGGAAAATATCAACATAGAGAGAGATATTTACACCTACAACATCTCAAACTAATCTAAGAAATAAGTAGGGAAAGTCTATTCTAATCTATCAGTAAAATTCTCTAAGAAATCTGAAGGCACATTGGCCAACCACGGAAAAACTTTTGGAGAGGTCTCATGCCACCTCTAAAGCGCATTCACTCTGCACCATGTGGCACTCATCCCAAGGGTTGAAGTTTTGGTTAACTCAATCCTATAGTACTCTATTACAAAAACTACTGTAAGCCTCTTATAATCCGGGACCACATTGACCTCTCATAGGCGATCTAACATTGCTTGCCATTCAGGTGGAAGAGTGTTTATTAAGGCCGGTACCTTCTCAAAATCCGGCATAAGATAACCATTCCAGATAATTTCTTGTATCATTTGATTGACCCTGACCATGCGTGATACTACATCATCGTCATTCCACCGATAATTAGCTAACTCTGTCATTAGCCTTTTAAGTCTTGCATTTTCTTCATCTGTTCTCGGAAATGCAGGTATGCGTGCCTAACGCATCATAGTTTCTGCAACAAATGCAAAACAAAAATGGATTACTTATAATCCACAATGAACAGAGGGGAAAATACAAAATTGTCCATAGTTCCTGCAACAAATGTAGAACAAAAGTGGATTACTTATAATCCACAATGAACAAAATTGAAAAATACATAATTTTCCTCTTTTTTTTTTTTGACGGTCAACAGTGGTCAACGTTGGTAAACTGTGGTCAATGCCGGTCAATGCCGGTCAACAACGGTCAACAGATGACCGGGTCGAATCAATGGGTCAAGTCAACGGGTCAATCGGGTCAACGGGCCGTCGAGTCGGGTTGGGCTGGGTTGGACGAATCGACCGGCACGTGTGCGGGATGACATCATGCTGACATCATCTGGCGCGTGGCACGCGTGTGCGTGAGATGACGTCACGCTGACGTCATCTGGCACGTGTTGCGCACGAGCCAGCGACCGCGTGCGTGCGTCGCACGCGCCTGAGGAAGACCAAATGCATGCATCGACGACACCGGTTCCTTCCGACTGCCTGTGGCGGTGCGTCCGGCGGCCTTCGGCGGCGATCCGCTACTCGATTTTCTCGTATCGACGAGAGCTTCGACCCTATGCTATCAAAAACAAATTTCGACTTACAGAAAATCACAAAACGCGGTGAACAATACGCATGTGTCTGGATTTTTCCGTCCTCAATCGGCCGACAGCGGTGTTTCAAGAAAATTAAATCAAAAACAAATCATAAACATGAAAAGGGATTGGGAAACTTGAACAATGGCTCTAATACCAATGTTGGGAATAACGGATTCCCTAAAACCGGTTCCAATACTTTATCGAACCCTTAAAACAAATGCGGAAGATGAGCCCAGGAATCACATGTATTACTGATCAAAGATACACTATGGAATCGAGTGTACCTTATTGTCCACAGATTAAACACAAATATTGAAGTTCAAGGAAGAATCCTGATCCCGTTCTACCGAGGAGCGTACTATTGTTTCAAGGGGGGAAAAAACTTACGTTCTTTTTGAGAGAGGGAGAAATGAAAAAACGTACGTATATTAAAAAGGTACGTTCCCTTTTTCTTTTCTCTCTTAAAACGTCTTTTCCAAAAGATGTATTTCTTCAACGTAAAACCTCTTCATGTCTCACCCCTTCATTCATGAGCCCTTAACCTGCGTGTCGGGTTCTTAGGCCCAACATGGGCGGGCGGGTCCACTTAGACCCATCATCACATATAAAAAACCCATCAAAGATAAAATGTCGAGAAATTAACATGGACCGCCTTGATGACACCAGGTGGATTAATGAGGTCCACAACAAGGAAAAATGTCATACTTCTCTAACACAATGTACTAACAACAACATAGAAAGAATTGGGAAAGTTATCATGGGACAAAACCAGGTTTACTCATGAACGTTTTTGTCAGAATGTGCAACAAAGATAGAAAGAAACTTGCACATTATTTCTAAATAAGCAATCTGTTGACATAATGATGTACAGTGCTAAGCTGCTAGCAAAGGCTTTTACCTGTGCCACACATGAATGACATAAGTGATATCCACATGATAACACCAGGGAGGGAGGGAGGGAGAGTATTTTCACTGGACTTACTTTTGAATCTCTTCCATCTTATTCTTGATCTTCTCACGTTCTGCTTCCGCATTAAGTTCTCCTTGAACCTTAAGATACACTTTGGGATTTTCGTTCACATTCTCAAAAGCACCACTTGCGGGAACATCTTTTTCACTCAACAAAACCTGTGAATCCGTCAAATAAAATAAGGAGCAACCATTAAAGAAAATGAGATACATAACAAAATTAACAAAGAAAAATGGAACCCATGTCCAACCTATCATGTTAGCACTATAAGCAGTGTCGAGGTGTATAGACTTCATCCTACTGATGAGTGAGATTTACCCTACATGTGCACTAATCATTTACGAACCTTGAAGATAATCAGCAAGTCATCACTTAATTATCATTTGAAGACTCTCTCTTTTCACAATAGACCGACTTAAGGAGAGGAGCTTGGTGGGAGTTAAAAATCAGCTTTTGGAACGAGATTCAAAGGAGAAGAATTGGCTTCCATGACCATTTGTGAAACTTACATCACATTATACACTAAGCTTATCGATGCAATGCTGAATCACATTCAAAAGGCAATAAGAACACCCATGTTGCAAAAGCAAACACAACTATTTAAGAAACTAATGCACTCTACCTCTAATGAAGATAAAGAGGCAAGAGTTACAATCTCCAATTCATGGCTTTTACTGGTGTCTGCTACTTTCTCACTTTGGCAATATGCATAAGCAGGTAGCCTGAGAAAAATTTAACTAATAGGAATAAATAAAAGAATATATGATTGCAGATATAACTACAACCTCATATATACTCAATTGGCAGATTTTGAGAACATTTTCCCCAACGGGCCTAGCCTATTACAAATTTACAGCATAAAAATCTAAAAATATCCACTAGAGAAATAAGATAGCTCAAATGGTGTCAAATGCAAGACTCAGCGTCACCTAGCAGAAACTCTATGATGCATAATTCGTTCATGCAAATGAGAGTAGGTGCGCTCTTTTTCCAATGAACACGACAGAAGGCTCTCCATAACGAGTAAAGAGAATCTAATATTGAGGTGATCCTTCTTTAGGATATATCTGAGGAGGATGTAATACTAGCAAGCAAAATGCCCCAAGTAAAGGCCCTATGCATCCATTTCACCTTGTAAATCCTTGAATTTTGTCTACATTAAAATACCCATCAAGCCAACCACATTAACCACACCTTTGTCAAATAAATACAGTTTGGTTATGGGCTTCCCCTTATGTCATTATGCACGGTATCAAGCTGATGCAGCCTGCATTGAAGACCAGCTCTCTCGACCAAGAAGATTGGCCCGCATTCAAGTTCAACGAAACCGAGAAGCCGTATCGATATCTTGAGTCCATCCTGGAAGTTTGAAAGACACATTGGGAGCCATGAAGACGCTTTTACTAGTTTCTAGTTTCTATGCCATTTACTATTCTCCTAGTTTCAATGCTCTGTTTTTATTTCTTTGACGATATAAGCCATCCGATTTCTGGTAGAAGACGAACGGCTTTTTGATGAATGAAACTTTGCTTTGAAGCAAGTATCATGAACCTTGTAGAGTTCATACTCTTGAAAACCTAGAAGAGTTTTCACTCTATCCTTGAAGAGTCGGAGCTTTCGAAATCTGCATCCTTGAAGAGTTGTAGTCATCGATCTAGAAGAATCGGTGCCCCCTCAACTTCCTTGGAGGCCTAAAAGAGCAACCAATGGAGTTTCTATATTTTCCTGTTCTGTTCGTTATTTCCAACCCAAATTCGACCATCCTACAGTGCTTATTTCAGAAAACCCAAAACATAAAAATTGTAGATCCAAAAGTCTTCGTTCATTTGGCTTTGGAATCAGGTCGATCTGATCGGTATCAACAAAGATACGACTATTCTCCTGAGCTTGCACAGTGCTGAAATTTCTGTTCGTCCTGTTTTCCCGTGTGCTAGTCACTCTCCCGATCCTACTATTTGAGAAAGCCTACCCTTGGCTTGCATCATTTGGTATCAAAGTTTTGGAGGAGAGGACAATGCCTCCAAGACAAGCTAGACGTCGTGGCGGCAGAACCATTTCCCTTGATGAAGTGCACACACTCGCTGAGAATATGGAACAACAAATTAACGAATTGATGCGAGAAGTTCAGCGTTTGAGGGCTGAAGCAAATAATTCTCACCCCGTTCCAGGACTGAAGATTCCCATGGTGACTCTTCCTCTTCGGAGAGTGTTCAATCTATTCATGGTCGGAGGCATGTTCGACATCGTTTACAACATATTCGTGAGCTAGATTAGGAAAAGGAAGTCAAGAAAGATGTTCCAAAATTTACAGTTACCGAGTCTCCTGATGAAATTGTTGATTGGCTAACACTTGTGAATGAGGTGTTTGAGCATCGAAATGTTCCGGAGAATCGCCAAGTTGGGGTCATTGCTATGCGATTCTGAGGCAAGGCGATTGCTTGGTGGAGATGTGAAAAACAAACTCGCCAAGCCGTTGGCAAAGCACCAATCACTTTGTGAAGAAAGATGGAGGGCAAGATTCAAAAATATTTTCTTCCCAAAGGATATAAGAGAGAGCTCTACCAACGGTACCAAAATCTAAAACAAGGTACGTGAACGGTGGACCAATACACCAATGAATTCAATGAGTTGGTGATTCATAACAATATCCAGGACTCGGAGGAGGTGCTTGTGAACGAATACTTGAACGGTCTTCAATTTTACATTCAAGACGCCTTAGAAGTCCTTGACATTTGGGACTTAGGAGATGCACACCAATGGGCACTCAAAATGGAGCGCTCTCGTTCTCGGAGACAGCAATCAACTACCATGGCAAGTCGGGCCATTGAGAGTACCACTAGCACTACTAAAGTTACTGAGGCTACAACGCAATCTACTAGTAAGCCTTCTACTCAGCCCCATGTTTTGAAGCAACCTGCTATGTCCGAAATACGTTGCTATTCTTGTGGGGAGTTGGGTCATCGTGCTAGCAATTGTCGAATCAATAAGAATCGACCAGCCGATAAAGCCTTCTTGGTGGATAATGATTTTGATGAGAATGCTGAGGATCCACTTGAAGAGGAGTTGAACAATGATGAAGAAGCTGCGGATGATGAACAAATAGTGCATTCTAACATTGGCGAACTTCTTATGGTGAGGAAAATTTTTCTTACTCCTCGAGATGACACCGGAGATAGGTGGCTGCGTACCAATATTTTTCATTCTGCTTGCACAATTACGGGAAAGGTGTGTCAATTAATTATTGACTATGGTTGTTGTGAGAATATAATTTCTGAAGTAGCGGCAAACAAGCTGAAGTTGGAATTAAAAATGCACCCTACGCCTTATAAAATGTCGTGGTTGAAAAAAGGCGCTGAGGTAACTATTTCAAAACGATGCCTTGTTAATCTATCCATTGGTTCTGTTTATAATGACAAGATATGGTGTGATGTTCTGCCGATGGATGCTAGTCACATTATTCTTGGTCGACCATGGCAATTCGATAGGACTACGCATGATGGTTATCGAAATACATATTCTTTTGAATTTGGAGGCAAGAAGATTACGTTGGCACCTAGTAGGGAACCTTTGAAAACTCCCGTAGTTGAGAATTCCTTCTTCCCTACGTTGCTTACAAAGAAGGATATGAAGATGCTTTGAAAGGAGTTCATATCTTGTATATTTTGCTTAATAAAATAGGTGAGAAGAATGAAGTTGCCTCTGTCGTACCTCATCAAGTTCAACCTCTTTTGGAAGAGTTCAAAAGAAGCTACTTTTCCAAGATCATTCTCGATGCACATGAAAAAAAGCTTGCTGATTTTACTATATGTGATGGTTTTCTTTTCAAAAGAAACCATTTATGTGTGTCGGACTGTTCTCTTCGGCAAAGGGTGATTGATGAAGTTCACCATGAAGGACATTTTGGCAAAACTGTACAACTCGTCTCAATCAAATACTTTTGGCCTCATTTGAAACATGATGTACATCGACATGTGATGAGGTGTCGACGTTGCCAAATTGGAAAGGGACAAGCTACTAATGTTGGCCTTTATTTGCCCTTGCCGATTCCACATGCCCCATGGGAGGATATCTCTATGGACTTTGTCCTTGGACTACCACAC
This sequence comes from Eucalyptus microcorys, assembly GCA_014182515.1. Lineage (NCBI taxonomy): Eukaryota > Viridiplantae > Streptophyta > Magnoliopsida > Myrtales > Myrtaceae > Eucalyptus > Eucalyptus microcorys. The sequence continues at coordinate 8,437,085 of CM024566.1, forward strand.
ACAAACAGAGGTATGGATTCGATCTTTGTTGTTGTCGATCGATTTTAAAAAATGGCACATTTTATTCCATGTCGAAAAACTATGGATGCTTCACGTATTGCCGACTTATTTTTCAAGGAAGTCTATAAGTTGCATGGCATTCCGAAGACCATTACTTTGGATCGGGATACAAAATTTCTTAGTCATTTTTGGCGACAACTATGGAAGAATGTCAGTACTAAACTGCAATATAGTACTATATTTCATCCCCAAACGGATGGACAAACTAAGGTCGTCAATCGAACATTGGGAAATCTATTAAGGACTTTGATTGATAATAATCCCCGTTCTTAGGAGACGCGGTTGTCACTTGGAGAATTTGCATATAATTGTGCTGAGAACCGTAGCACTAGATATAGTCCATTTATGATCGTATATGGTCGACAACCGAACACTGCTCTTGATCTTGCACCAATTCCTTTTACTAAGAAGTCAAGCAGCAAAGTCGATGATATTGTTTCTCAAATGAGGACAATTCATGAAGATGTGCGCCAAAGACTAGAGAGCAAAACTGAATCCTATAAAATGAACATCGACAAGCAGCGACGTGAAGTTATCTTTGAACCTGGAGATTTTGTTTGGGCTTATTTGCCACCGAAACGGCATCCCGTCGGAAGTTATAACAAACTTAGTGATCGAAAGCTTGGACCTCTCGAAGTTTTTGAGCGCATCAATCCTAATGCGTATCAATTAAATCTTCCTTCTCATTTGAAGATTCACGATGTCTTCAACATTCGACATTTAACACCTTACGTGGGAGATTCTTCTAATGATGATGGCAAGAATTCGAGGACGAATTCTTTTAAAGATGGGGAGGATGATGCAGCTTGCATTGAAGACCAGCTCTCTTGACCAAAAAGATCGGCCTGCATTCAAGCTCGATGAAACCAAGAAGCCGTATTGATATCTTAAGTCCATCCCGGAAGTTCGAAAGACACCTTGGGAGCCATGAAGACGCTTTTACTAGTTTCTAGTTTCTATGCCATTTACTATTTTCCTAGTTTCAACGCTCTGTTTTTATTTCTTTGACGATATAAGCCATCCAATTTCTAGTAGAAGACGAACGACCTTTTGATGAATGAAAACTTTGCTTTGAAACAAGTATCGTGAACCTTGTAGAGTTCATACCCTTGAAAACCTAGAAGAGTTTTCACTCCATCCTTGAAGAGTCGGAGCTTTCGAAATCTGCATCCTTGAAGAGTTGCAATCATCAATCTAGAAGAATCGATGCCCTCTCAACTTCCTTGGAGGCCTAGAAGAGCAACCAACGGAGTTTCTATTTTTTCTTGTTCTATTCGTTATTTTCAACCCAAATTTGACCATCCTACGGTGCTTATTTCAGAAAACCCAAAACAGAGAAATTGTAGATCCAAAAGTCTTCATTCATTTGGCTTTGGAATCAGGTCGATTTGATTGGTATCGACAAAGATACGATGTTCTCCTGAGCTCGCGCAATGCTGAAATTTCTGTTCGTCCTGTTTTTCCGTGTGCGAGTCACTCTTCCGATCCTACTATTTGAGAAAGCCACCCTTGGCTTGCATCACAAGCAATCAAGACTATTAGCAGCACCCTTACCAGGTAAAAATGCCAAGGTAGATATTAACGTGTTTGCTTTAACTGCTATAGATCTTTAGATGAGAAAGAAGATATAGGAACCAAAGGACAAAACCAAAAGATGCATGCAATAAATCAGACAAACTTCATTAATTTATGACTATCGAGCAAGCATCAGACATTAGCAAATGAATGTATCAGCAATCGAAAATACATTGAAAACAAAAGGTTAAAAGCTCATATCTACCTTTCATTCTTATGCTTTGTAAGCCTCTCTGACCTTAGTGACCGCAGGGATTTTACTGTGGACTCAATGAGATCCATCTCAAGCTCCACCCTTTCGTTTGTCCAGCACTGAAGCAAAAGGAAAATCACAATAATGCGATGAGGATGAAACTAACCCATTGAATTTCTGATTAATCCATCAACTACAAGTTACCCATCAGCATTTTAAATGTCTCGTAGACTACTTATTAGAACTCCAAATGTCATAAATTAATTAAACTGCAGGACTAACTTTCAATATTTGATTAGCCTAGATTTACCTCTACAGGGGATGGGTAATCACACATCATAATTGATTCTTTTCTATCACCGTCCTTTGCAGAGGCCAGCCGCTGCCACAATTCTTCGTACGATTCAAGAGATGAAATGCTTTTCGATATAGCCTTGTTCAGCACAGATATTATCCATTTGCAGCTAAATGGCATAGTTTTTGGATGTACTTCCACTTGGGGCACAAATTGTCTCCAAGTTTGCTCATAGCAAATCGAACAGCATTCCACAGTTTGTTGCACCATTGACGATAGCCAACAACTCTTTAGATATCCAGATTTATTTTGTCAGACTGCAAAAGGTATAAGAAAAGTTACAGGTTAATAGTTGTTCAGCAACAAAGGCAACAGTGTCGAGGCCTGTACATGGTACATATTATATCATGGTCAATTCGGTGGGAAAAGAATAAACCTGAGCTGTATAAGAGACAAGTGCGAATCGGAGAGCATCTGCACCACATTCAGCAATACCATTGGGGAAGTCCTTGACCTGTCCTGCTTTAGCTACAGTGAGTTCATTAGGGTCCAAATTGCCCTCCTCCAATCTGTTATGAAGAGCTTCTAGGCTTATGCCATTAATTACTTCAAGTGGATCAATGACATTTCCTAAAGACTTTGACATCTTTCGGCCATGGGCATCACGAATCATGGGATGCAGATAGACCTGCAAAGATATAACATAAGCAGCAAATACAGTAGAAAAGAATTCTATTAGCAAGCCGATACAACTACTGTTCATTTTCCTAGATGTAGAAGCTCCATAAATTTTGAATCATATGGCAATCAGACTAAGCGTTGACTTCCCAAATAGAACTCTTAAGAAGCAGGTAGTCGGTATACCAGAAGTGGCAAAAGGAGGGTTACTTTGACATTTGACCGAGGAAAGAATCCATCTATGCAAATATTAAAAACGTGCAGTATCTGAAAAAAATGACATGTAACAAAAAACCAAGCTGATTGGGATAAAGTATTCACACTATATATTGATGTCACTTGCAATCATTAAGCAATTTGGGTTGATATTCCTGGTCATTAAGGGAGTAGTACAAGATAGATATTTTATGAAAGTTTCAAGCAACTCGAACACAAAAGAAAAGGACTAGGAAAATAACAACCAAGACAACTCCAGCCAAAAAATAAAAAATAAAAATGAAAAGACATTACACATTTCTAGGGCTTTTACAGAGGACCACATTCCAATGAAACATCAGGCATTTTCCAGGAAACAGACGATCTGCAGATCCATTGTAAAGCAAGCTGAGCCATTTGGCCACTAAAAATGCAATTATTAGACATATAGCATCATATCTTCTTCATGAGATCATTGTCAATGATATGTCCTGCAACTGTAGTTAACTCACCTTCCTGAAAGGGACATCTCCTCCCAGTTTAATTCCCATCATCACCATCCGGGCAACCCAGAAAAAGAGAATATCATGGCCAGTCTCAAGGAGAGAAGTAGGATAAAATGTCTTCAAATCTTCTGTATCGTCTGGCCATCCGAGGACAGTTAATGGGAAAAGTCCAGCTGAAAACCAAGTATCAAGTACATCAGGATCTTGGCACAAATCAAATTTCCTCCCTGCATACTTCTTGCCAGCCTCTGCTCGAGCTTCGCTCTCATCTTTTGCAACTATCCAGTTATCATTGTACGCGCCAAGTTCCTTCAGTTCGTCTTCCAGTGTGACGTACCATGCTGGGATCCGATGACCCCACCATAGCTGCCTCGAGATACACCATTCACGTATATTCTCAAGCCATCTGTGGTGTTGAGACATAGCTTCAGTTCTAAATTATTGCAATAATACTGCATAAATAATGCTCAAATGTCCAAAATTAAATTGCATTATATGCAAACATGGGCAAAATGTATAAAACCATAGTCAACCAGTGTTTCCCCAATAACATATAACAACTGTGCATTGGCATTCATCCGGGCTTAATGAGATAAAAGAAAAATCAGGGAGGAACATTTTCATGCTTAGCCCTTGTAACAGCAAGCACTGGCAGCAAAATTTTGGGGAGAAGTGAAGCTTGCACATGCAATTCCCTCATTTTATTACTATCATCCACAACGGTGGATTAGATGACAGCACCCTTTCCAATCTGCGGTATACTGTTTAGGAATAATTTCAAGTCTTCTATTCTCAGCATCCATGGCCACATCAAGAGCTTCCTTTGCCATGCCACTGCATTTCACATACCACTGTGGCTTTATTAACGGTTCCACAACATCATTGGTTCTTGAACAAAGGCCAAGCCTCATCTCGTTGTTTTTAGAACCTCTGTATAGTCCCTGAAAGCAAGAAAATCAAATACTTAAGTCATTTATGACAACAAACTACCTGAAACTGTGACATGGAGCATCAACTGGAAATAATGGAGAGAGTAAGAGAAGAATAGTCTAGGAGGATATAGTAATCATCCATGTAAAAAAGTGGAGAAAAGAACAGAATTTACTAGGAATGCCATATGACAAAATGCAATAACGTTCAACCAACATCACAAATAATTGGCCCATGCCTTAAGACGTTATAATTATGCCCAAAAAAAGCATGCACATTGATAAGTAAAGACCTGAGAACAAAGCAAATGGAGTAGCAGATAAGTATGATCAATGATTATTGTTCAACAACTTATGACCATTTGCCTTCATATTCATTCACTACATAATATTTTGAAAGCTTCTAGTCAAAATCACTTCATCTGTAGTTAAGATTCTCTTCTTTGAGTTCTTCAAAAGCAAGCCTATCCTATGGGGCACGTGCACTCAAAGTGATGACAAATGTGAGTTCAATCTAAATAGCCAGTGGTGTTCTCCAAGTAAATTGAGAAGCTATCTGTAGTCAACCATATAATCCACCAAGGAAGGTTAAGGATGTAGTTCAGGTGTCAACAAACCAAGAGTTGAACAAGGTATTAGTTATTTAGGCTTCTCTCAAGTAGGAGGTTGCCAATCTTTTTAAGATTGAGGATGCAACTCAGCTCAATCCACTAGCCTTCCTTTGGCGAGAAACAAACAAATATATAAACTCACCTAACTTCTGATCCTCTGACCAAAAAGAAAAAGAAGAAGAAAGAAACAGAGAGAGAGAGAGATTCTGAGCCAGCACTCAGAAGGTTTTAGCAGTCCACAGAACAACTGGGGAAAAATTTATCAGGATTAGAAATTGATCCGTTTTTTCTAGATGGAAATCCCAGTAGGCAACTCTGGTATGACTCCCGTCTTGCTAACCCATAGACTAAGCTGTGCAAGGTATCTTTTGGTGGGGGCTGTTGGGGTGGAAATGTTGGAAGGGCACTGTTTGATGATGGAGCCAAGAAGAATATGAAGTGACGCGAGAAAAAGATTGCTCTGAGCATGACATGGGTTTGAAGTTTACTGAAAGGTAGTAAACTGCAGTCATGTTATGGTAGTCATGGATGGGGCCAGTATGGCCATCCAATAGTGGATAGAAGTTGCAGCAAATAGTGGCTATAGCAGATATGAATTTAAAACCATCACACACTATTTGGTTAAATCATAAATTAACTAATAGGGTTAAATTGACACTATTCAGGAATGTCTCAATGCTTTTCAAATCATCTAATGGTATCAAGAAGATGAAATTTGTCAGACAGGATATAGATGGCTGAAATAGATCTTCTTGTTCTACTGCTTTTATAATGAACAAAAACAAAATAGAATTTGATTTTACAATTTATTATTGCATTAAGCATTCAAGATATGTCTACTAATCTTTCATATTGCAGTAATACACCTACGGCTTCCATGGATATTACTATACCTTTTCCTGCAATGCCACAGTGATAGCTTGACGGGCCATAAAGCGGGGCATTCTCACAAACTCTGAGCCACCATTGCTATTTATTTTCCCATCATCAGTGAAAATGTTGATAAACTCAAGATTATGACGCCTTCCAACCTCAAAATCATTTGGATCATGTGCTGGAGTGATCTGAAAAGGAACAGGATATTAAAGGTGGCGTATGATAAGCAAAAAATAAGCCTTTGAATTGCAATTGATTAAGATATATACCTTGACAGCACCAGTACCAAAACTTGGATCAAAGGGAAACGAGGAGGACTGAGCAAATAAATGACAAAATAAGAGCAATGGAAGTCATTGATCGTATGCCCTTTGACTGATTGGATTCTAAATATTTTATTTTCAATCGGGGTCTAAATATTTTATTCGGTTCAATTGACTTCTAAACATTTCCAATTTTAGTTTATCACGTCCCTCGAATATTATCCTCGGAAAGAGCCACATGGCTGTGATTTTCGAAGTAGCTAAGGAGATGCTTGAGGAGAAAACCTGTAGGAGAGGCGAAGCCATTCAAGCAGAACTCTCAAGAAGCCAATTTTTCAGACAGTTTCTCAATCATAACATAGAAAAGTACCAGGATTTCATTACCCATTTCACTTATTTCTGCTATAAACTCACGGGTATCGAAGTATAGCCGGCACAGTTTATTTGTACTCCAGCAGAGCAAGTACAAAGGCACAGATGGTGCTCTCGTCTAGCCAAAACTCCCACTTTTCCTCTCTGTGTAATCAGCTTTGCCAGCAACAATTTCTAACTTCCCAAATAGATGTTGAAATTTAATCAAATAGACTCAGAGAAGAAAACACACAATAGAATTGTTGCTGTAACTCTCGTTACTTTATTCATCAGAACAGAAGCCTATTAAATAGGCAGAACATCCAAACCACTTAGCAAGAAAATAGCTACGGAACAACAACAACAAAGACCCACTAACACACTCCACTAACCAGAACATGTGCAGGAACTAACTCCTAAAAACAAGCCACTTCCTATTGACTAGGACTCCACTATTACATTATTGAAGACACGTAAAAACTGAAAGTTAACTACAACAATTGATGGTGTCACTTCAAGGAGTTCTCAATGTCGATCACGAATCGATACTTAACATCTCTCTTGATGAGCCTCTCCAGAGCTTCGTTGACATAATCGATCGGTATCACTTCGATATTTGGGTATATCTTCTGTGCCGCACAGAAGTCTATCATTTCTTGGATATCCTTTGTTCCTCCCGTTAGACTACCCGAAACAGTTTTCATACCTGCCAAAAAGTTCGTTGTGAGCAAATTTGCTTGTTCATCTATCAGGTACCTAGTATTCACCTAGTGATGAGCTTTGAGGACAAGAGCATACCGATGTTAAGGCTTGCTGGACTAAATTTAACTTCCCTTGAGAACCCAACCAACGCCAAAACGCCACCCGTCTTTAAAAGAGACATGTAAGGATCAAATGGGTGATCGCCGGCTGCCGTGTCGATTATAAAGTGCAGGGACTTAGCCATGGCCTGCATGTATTGGATTCATCAGATCACAGCGGAACTTGACCTCCATGGATCTAAAGTATTGGTAGTTCCAAATTTCCCCTTTTACCTTCATCTGTTCCGGGTCAGATGAGACGACGAAATGGTCAGCACCAAGCAAGCTCAGTGCTTCCTCCCTTTTAGAAATGCTTGTACTGAACACTGTGACTTTCAGTCCAAAAGCCTTCCCAAACTTAACTGCCATATGACCGAGCCCGCCAAGTCCAATTACACCTAAAGACTTACCAGGTTGGTTCATCTTGTGACGTATCATTGGAGTGTACACCGAGATTTCCAGCACAGAGCAATGGCGCTGCTACATCCATCGGGTAGTTTTCTGGAATCCTGAAGCAATACCTGTTAATGAAGCACCACAATTAAGTTTCCAAATAACACCAAGAGAGGAAGTGATTTCCCAATAGAATCAGCATCCTCTCTTTTTTGTCTAAAAGGAATCAAATCACAGACCCAGAAATCCTATCTTCCGCATGCTTGGGAATTTTACTTGCTTAGACCACAATTCAGCATCATGTTGTTTCCGTGATCCTTGTTCTGACCACAAATTGCTCAAGACAAAAATTTCTTGCTGTAGCAACGAAAATAAAGCAATTGCAGCATACCGGAGGCCACACTCGATTAAAATTAAGAAAAGTCACTTGCTCTAAGAAAGGAAACTGGTGGGATATCACATATGCTTGACTGAACACGTAATTTCTCTATTTCCTTCAATCAATTTCTCCAAGGGACACAAGATTCCTGTGGCTCTATCAGATACAAGAATTAGTGAAAGCACATACATTTAGCTACCCATCTGATCTGATACTTATGATCTGACTCTAACAATCTAAGGACAGCTTATTCCATTCTTGACAATGGTTATTGAAAAGAAAGAATTTCTTTTTGCATTTAATAAAGCCAATTCTCCATTGAATGGTTTGGATGGTAATTGGATACAGAGGACTTAAAGACTCTCTAGGGCCGTTATAGAAAGTATCTTTATCCCTTTCCACAAGATGCGATTAATGCCTAAAAGCCATTCCTCACAGTCCTATGCATTATGCCACTTCTGGTCACAATCAGAAGAAGAAAATTAGCAGAGAAGACATGACATGAAATCTTTTTTCGGCCATCATGATTTGAAATTCTTTCATAGTGCAAAATGCTGCCTAATAACATTGTGTCAATAAGCAATTACCTTTCATGGACGACAATGTGACTAGAATATCCTCCCTTTGTGACTGTACCGTCCGTATCGATTCGGTCAAAAGTCAAAACCATCTTTTCACAATGGACTTCTAGCCTGTCATTGCAATACTCGCACTCTCTGCATGAATTGACATAAGTTCCCACACCCACATGATCGCCAACTTTGAAGCGTTGGACACTGGAGCCAACCTGTTTCACAATTCCAACTATCTCGTGCCTGAATCAATCAAAAAAATCATTCGCAAATTTTGTTCAGAGAATTATTGGGATGGTGCTAAGAAAAAAGATTAACATTCGTATCACGCTGCATCCTACCCTGGCACCAGAGGATACTTGGAGTCTCCTGCCATATTCCTAGTCCTACCCACATCTGCATGGCACACTCCACAGTGCGTGATCCTAATCAAGACGTCATCGCTTCCCACGGTCCTAAAGAGAGAATTCCAAACAGGTGAGCATATAATCAAGCAATTAATCAGACTCAGTTACCTTTTATTCTCATTTTTCAGATCAATAAACTAAGCGTGACTTACAATAATCATACATTCAACCCAAAACAAAATTTAAGAAAAGAGAAATGAAAAGGAACCAAATCCATGACTATAGGCATTTGTCTGAATAGTACATACGACCTCAAATGCTCACAAAGGCAGCACCTGAATCCTAATGTCTGCCATGAAATTCTAAGCGACTCATTCTGGGACATGACATATCATGCGTACGAACAATTCTCTACCCAGAAATTAGTGCATACACAACAACATTTAAAAAAGAAAAACGAAATGGTTTGGTCAATGTGGAAATTTAAATATATGACAAGCATCAAAAACTGTTTTGCATTACAGGTGAGAGGATAAGACCCGAGAACACTGTATTGAGACTTATTCAGAAAAATACTTTAATAGAAATTGAAAGTGCAAGGAGCAGATGAATTAAATAAAGAACAATGGTAACAGTAATACCTGCGGCTGAATTTGTAGGGGGAGAGAAGTCCAGAAGGATCTCTGGCAGCCCAACCAAGACAATCTTCCTTCGCACCATCTGAACTCATCGTTCCTCAAAGACCTCAACTGAAATCGACCCACAAAAAAATTGCTAGTGTTAATCTCTCAATAAGCTGAATTATGGAAGAAGAAGAAGAAGAAGAAGAATTTTCGTGAAAGAGAAATGAAGAAGAGAATTTCAAACCGAAAAACAGAAGTTCAAATGGTCAAAAGGCCAGATGTCACGAAGACTTGGCAATTCCGTTTCCGTGCAGACAAGATTTTGCGGTCTGACTTTTGAGCAAAGAGCGAGATTAGCAGAGTACGAGGTTGAGCGCTCAAAAACCGTCACCTCTTTATAGATGCCATAGCGTCGCCTGTTCTTGGTCAATCTTCGAGCTGTCTATTGTGGAAAAGAATTAGTGCCAAACGTAAGCCATTTTCCTTCCCTAACCAATGAAGTATGCAGTGACATCTTCTGGAGTGCGGTTCTTGGTACTTTTTAGCCATCCTCCCAATAACAATTACATCATCAAGTTATTCACACAATAAATATGTCAATAGGCAACGTGCCCATTGCACTACAGGACCCGCGGATGGTCAACTATGTATTTGATTAATCTGTTTTAAGAATATTCATCTTCTTCAAAGATAGTATTTTGGAGGGAAAAGTATTTCAGCATAATTGTGCAAGGATTTGCAGATCACTACAATATCACTGGAAGCAAATAATTATCGGTCATTGACATGAACGATATAGCAAAAATTCTTTTAATTGTTCACTTTAAGTTTAGCAAGATCTGCTTAAACGATAGCCTTGAGTATCTTCAATTCCTTTTCTCTTGCCTTCAAAAAGATATTAAAATGCAACGCAGAATATCAAGACAGATTGTCATTGACAAAGCTGTAAAAGCCTACTCAATTTGGCAAAACTGGGACAGTTTTTTCCAGCGATCTTGACCACCTCGGCAGCTTCTGTGCAAATGGATAGGAATGCATGCAGAGGGACAAGCTGATTGTTACCTGCTTTTAGTCATTCATTTGAAACTGTAAGATTCATGTGCCATAAGATAGCTAGACAAGCGGGCAAAAAATGATGTGCCTTGCACCGAAGGTGGCAAGAGCAATTAGATTAAATTCAAACCAAAAAAAGCTTGATGCATAAAATGAAAAGTCATCCATTGAGCGAATAAATGACAAAGTAAGTGCAATGAAAGTCACTGATGTTCACGCCAGACATATGCCATGACCATTCCTTAGCCGAGAGAACGTAAACAGCGACATCTTCTAGATAGTGGTTACTGGCAATTTTTTTTTTTATCCCCAGCCTAATCAAATTATCTGAGTTATATACTAAGAAAGAAGTCAGTGAGCAATCTACCGCTAGGACCTATGAATGGTCATACGTTGTTGGTTACACAGGAATATAATATGTAGAAACGACAGGATCTTGCAATTTACGTCAACGCGCAAACTCCAAAGAAATAAACGAGAAATAATAAGAACACCATAAATCTATGTGATTCGGTCTAAGTATCGGTACCTATGTCCACGGGGATAGCCAGCAGCAAATAATCTACTATAATCGGAGAATCAGAGTTTACAATCGCTCACACGCTTGAGTGTTTCCTACACCTAGACTTCAGCTCAAATCTAAAGTGTTTATAAATAAATAACTCACTTGGACATAAACACACGGCATAAAATCACCGCGCGTTCAAACTTTAAACAAAACGCTTTATGTACGCCAAAAACAATAACTCCAGCATTTGTCTTTTGGTTCGCGTACGTACGGATTTGCGTTATTCTTTGCTTGATCGTGCGGCGCTCTTCTAGATGTTCCTTTTGTGCGGCTCTTTCTTCTTCGTAGGGCTTCAACGGCTCTTTCTGAAAAAGAGACGTGTTGTGTTTTATATATATTGTGTGCCCAAAGTCAAGACTTTGACTTTGGGCCCCACGTTAATAACCTTGCTCGGCTCTTGCAGATAAAGAAGAAACTTTGCTCCTTTTTTTTAATTCTATTTTATTTCCTCTTTGATAAACCTTTGTGATGTCCAACGAAGCTTCTTCCGTTAATCAAAAACATCCAAGACCCAAAAAGAATTTCGAATTTCTTTTCTTGTGCGTAATCTTGAATATTATCTTCATCAGAAAAATATCTTCACGATGAAATAATAAAAAATTTATCCAAACGGATTGCATTTTACAAACGCTCAAATTCGAGATATAATTTAACACATCCGACATGATGTACCGCCCAATTATTGTCCTCTGACAATTTATACTTGATTAATCTATTTCAAAAATATTCATCTGTTAGACTTGTTGACTTACACGTCACTGTCACGTGATATATCTTATATTAAGAATACTCAAAGAGCTTTGACTCCAGACACTTGGGAGTGTCTATGCTTGTTTTATGTATGTTTTGCTTGTGATGAGTCTTGTTTTGAGTGGACTGTAGATATATTTAAGTTCATGCCAATTTGACCAATTTTTTTTCTGGATAAGTACATTGAAAGTTTTAAAACTTATCATGGAAGTGCAATTAAGTTATGAAACTTTGAAACCAAGTTCTAGAATTTGTCAGATTGGTCTAATCTAAATCCTTCCATTGCATTTTTGAAAATTTTAGTACTTAACTGCAATTATATGACAAGTTTTAGAATTTTTAACACACTTTTTTTTTTCAACCTCAGTAATCTTTTTAAGCAACAATGAGCTCGACATATCTCTATTTCCAGAATTTCAGTGGCTATAGGAAACAAAAGGACGTCCTCTAATGCCATGACAAAGCTGGAAGAGAGATGAGTGTCTTACGTAGTTATAAAAAATGTTCATGCAATAATCTGTAGGAATTCGTCTTCCTGACGTGCATGAACATTTCCGGCCATGAAACATTTCACGTTGAAGACATTCTGTCACTTAAACCGGCAAAAGGACATCGAGCTTGTTCTTTTGGCGAGTGTATTTCCATCAAGTATGCCCGATTAATTCCACGACTATTAGCATTTGTTTAAATAGAGCATACAAACTAAAATGCTCACAAAGGCAGCTGGTGCTGGATCCTCATGTCTGCCCGTGAAATTCTGAGTGGCTCAGACATGGCATATCATGCACACAAACAATTCTCAACCCAGAAATTAGTGCGTACACAACAAAAGTTAAAAAAAGAAAAAAAGAAATGGTTTGGTTAATGTGGAAATTTAACATAATGACAAGCATAAAAAACTGTTCAGCAGTACAGTAGAGAGGTCAAGACCTGAGAACACTGTATTGAGACTTATTCAGATGAACACTTCAGATAGTCACTGCAAAGCTAAGGAGCAGATGAATTGAATAAAGAACAATGGCGATGATAATACCTGCGGCTGAATTTGTAGGGGCGAGAAGTCCAGAAGGATCTCTGGCAGCCCAGTTAAGACAATCTTCCTTCACACCCTCCAAACTCATCGTTCCTCGGTGACGTCAACTGAACCCGACCCACAAGAAGAAGAAGAAGAAGAAACCGTCACCTCTTTATAGATGCCATAGCGTTGGATATTCATGATTAATCTTTGAGCTTACTATTGTGGAAAAGTATTAGTGATTCGCCAAACGTAACCCATGACCCTTCCTTAACCAAAGAACGCATGCAGTGACATCTTCTGGAGAGCGGCTCCTGGAATTTTTCCATCCATCCTCCCACAACCTAATTGCATTATCAACCTATTGACACATAAAAGATGTCAATAGGCAATGTGCCGTTGCACCACAGGAACCGCAAATGGTCATCTATGTCGGTTACACTAAAGGTGTCAAAATGGGTCATTGACCCATTTATGGACTCATTTATGTTTAAATGAGTCATTAATGGGTTAAGCATTATTTCCTAAAGCACCCATAATGAGTTTTAAAAAAAAAAAAAGAGTGAGATATATGGGTCTTAAATGGGTCAGCTCTGCACCCATTTAAGACCCATTTATCAACCCATTTATTTTCACCCAAAGCCAAAATCTCACAATCTCTCTCTTCTCTCCTTAACTTTACAATTTTTTTTTTAAAACCGAAATTATAATTGTTTTTTTTTTTTTTTTTTCTTTCTTTTTTTTTTTTCTTTCTTCTTCCTCCAGTCACCGGCACGGCGATGGCCGGCGACCGGCCAAGCGAGCCTAGAGCTCGCCCCTCGCCGGATCTAGCAAGGCCACCGACGCCCGGCGAGATTTGAACTCGCCGGCGTTGGGCGAGGCTTGAGCCTCGCCAGATCCGGCGAGGGCGGAGCTCGAGCTCGCTTGACGTCGGCAAGCCTCGAGCTCGCCGGATCCGGCGAGGGGTGAGCTTCGAGTTTGCCGGCGTCAAGCGAGCTCGAGCTCGCCGAATCTGACGAGCCTCAAGCTCGCCGGCGTCGGCGAGCTGAGCGAGCTTGAGGCTCGCTTGTGACCAACCGCCAGCCTCACCAATTTGGTGAGACTCGAGCTCGCCGGCGTCGGGCGAGGCTCGAGCCTCGCCGATCTAGCAAGCCTCGAGCTCACCGGCATCGGGCGAGCTCGAGGCTCACCTGTGGCCAGCCGCCATCGTGGCCGACGGCCAGCCAAAGAAGAAGAAGAACAAAAAGAAAAAAAGAAAAAGAAAAATTATATATAAAAAATAAATAAATAATTATTTTTTAATAAAATAAAAAAAATTATTAAAATTCGATTTTTTAAATAATTATTTTAAAAATTAAAAAAATTTCCATTAAATTTATGTTGTATAAAACTATTTTAGCAATACCATTCTTTAAAAAATAATATATATATATATATTTATATTTGTAATATAATCTTTAAAAAAAAAAAAAACATAGGAATAAGTTTTTCTAAATTTGGTTAAATATGAAAATATTTTATTAAAATGGGTTGGGTTGGGTATGGGTTGGACATGGGTCGGAAAATTTACATTAGGCATAAATGGGTCATAAATGAGTCAATGGGTCAATTTGGGTTGGACCATTAATGACCCGACCCAAACCCGACCCGACCCACCTGTTTAACAGCTCTAGGTTACACCGCCAATAATTTGTACCTGACCCTTCATGGTCCTATTATTCGATTAATCTTTTTAAAGAACATTCATTTTCTTCAAACATTCTTTCTCACGTGCCACTGTAATATGATGTATTTGATACACAAAATACTATCTCTTCAAGAGCTTTGACTCCTATATACTTGGGACATTAAATTTTTTTAGCAACAATGAGCTCGGCATATCTCTGTTTTTGGGATTTCAGTTGCTAAGGGAAATAAAAAGGACGTCCTCTAATGAATCGACGGTATTTTGCTATAACAAACCTGAAAGAGAGATGAGTGTCTTACGTAGTTACAAAAAAATGATCATGGAATAGTTGGTAGAAATTTACTCTGCTGACATGCATGAACATTCTGAACAAAAACCGGAAAACGTGCATGAACATTTCCGGCCAGGAAGCATTCACGAGGAGCTAAGAGACACTTTATTTCTTAAAGCAGCAAAATGATTACAAGCTTGTTATTTTAGGCTGCGTTTGATAACATTTCTATTCAAAAATTATTCTTAGGAACAGAAATAGAAAAAACTATTTAAACTATTTCTATTTTGGGGAACAATTTTTTAACAGAAGAACACGTTTGGTAATTACACAAAATTTATGTTCCTAGAATAGAAAAAGAACATAAACACATTTGATAAACTTGTATAATTTTTTTGTTTCGATTAATTTTTAATATTTTTATTTTATTTTTTCCTTTTTCTTCTTTCTTTTTCCTTTTTCCTTTTTCCTTTTTCCTTTTTCCTTTTTTTTTCTTTCTTCCTTTTGGCCGGTCGCCGGCCTCGGCCATGGCCGGCGACCAACTGACGAGGGCCGATAGCCTCGCCGATGGTTGGGCGAGCTCGGCCTTGCCGAGCCATTGTTGGGCGAGCTCGCCCAGCCAAGGCGAGGCTAAGCCTCGCCGAGGGCCGGTGACGCTCCGGCGAGGTCACTAGCCAAAGAAAAAAGAAGAAGAAAAAAAATAAGAAAAAGGAGAAAAAAAAACAAGAAAAAAAAAAGTGTTTCTCGGAAGTGTTCCCGAACAAAAAAAATAGATTTTTTGTTCTAGGGAACAAAAGTGCAAACAAACACATTTTTGTTCTTTTTTTGTTCCCTAGAACAAAAGAAAAAAATTGTGTTCCAAGGAACAGAAACAAATTTAAACAAACAACCCCTTAGTGAGTGGAATGAATAAATTGTCCCAAAAACCCTAAACTTATTGTCCGATCACTAATTTAATTCTGAACTTTTTAATTTGATCAATGTTGTCTAAAACTTTTGACAATTTTTTGTAGTCCACCTAGTTAAATTTAGGTCGAAAATCAATGACGGAGCAATTTAGTAAACACTAGCCGTTTTAAGTGATACAACTGATAGCTAACATAGATGATCTTAAATGAAGTGGTGTCGTTTCACAAATTTTTAATATTCTTTCTTTTTTTCTTTTTTAGCAATTTTTTTCCTATTCTTTCGTTCTCTAGGGTTCATTTTCTTCCTTCTGCTGGTGGCCGATGCCTTAGCAATGACCAGCGACCATCATAGGCTACAAGTGAGGGCATCGAGTGAGACTTGCAAGCCTTCTCCTAGATTTGGGCAATGGCCCTATAGGTCCTCACTGGCCATAGGCAAGGTTGGGGACTTGCAAGCCCTTGCCTAGATCTACCCTCGCATGGGGTCAACGCCTGCCATCACCAAGACCTCAATGTCTTGCTCAGGAAAGAAAATGAACAGCAAAGAAGGAGACGATAGGAAAAGAAAGAAAAAAGAAAGAAAGAGGAAAGGAAAAAGGGGAAAATTTCTGAAAATAATAACAAAAAATTGCAAAATCACGTTTCATTTAAGATGTCAATTGCCAATCATGCAATGTGGCCTACCTTGTTGGATGTAGTAGATTTAGGATATTTTGAATATTTTTCTCTTATTAAATATGCCTGATTTATTTGATATCCTAAAATTTGTCAACTTTGTGAAATCAAGTTCTAAAATTTGTTGGTATTTTTCGTTTTTCATATTGGACGAAGTTAATGAAATGACTTGATTACAACTACTTGATAAGTTTTATGACTTGATTGTAATTTTTGAAAGTTGTAGAACTCAGTTGCATACCTGTAATAAGTTTTAAAACTTGATTACACTATTTGAAAATTTTAAGATTTTTAGTATATTTATCCCTAAAATAAAAGAAAAAAGGGCCTACCCCACTTTACATGAACTCTTTAATTTAAACTCACCATGGAATTTCCTGTCCTTTTACACTGTTTCATTAACTAAGATTTAATTTATTTATTTTTTGGGTTAAAACCAAGATTTAGTTCAAAGATAGATATTTTGAGGAGAAAAAAATTTCAGCAAAACTATGCAAGGATTTGCAGAAGATCGCAACAATATTACCGAAGCATATAATTATTTATCATTGACAAGAATGATATAGTAAAAATTCTTTTAGTAGTTTACCTTAAGTTTAGCAAGATCCGCTTATTCGGCAACCTTGAGCTTCTTCGATTCCTTCTCTCTTGCCTTCAAACAGATATAGAAATGCAACGCAGAATATCAAGACAGATTGCCATTGACAAAGCTGTAAAAGCCTACTCAATCAGGCAAAACTGGGACAACTTTTCAGCAATCTTGACCACCTCCGTAGCATGCCGTGGAAATAGATAGGAACGCATGCAGAGAGACAAGCTGATTATCACTTGCTTTTAGTCAAGCATTCGAAACTGTAAGATTCATGCACTATAAGATAGCCAGACAAGCAAAAAAATGATGGGCATTTCAGTTGAGGTGTCAAGAGCAATTAGATTGAATTCAAACCAAATAAAGCTTGACACATAAAAGAGAAATGTTCTGCATTGAGCGAATATATGACAAAATAAGTGCAAAGAGAGTCACTGATGTTCTAGCACTTTGGCTAATTGAGTTCTTAAAATTTTACATTGCTTAATTGAATCCTCAGCATTTTCAATTTCAGTCAATTGAGTCCCTCAAGCTTGATCCTCGGAAATAGCCACATGGCTATGATTTTCCAAGTTAATAAGAAGATGCTCGAGAAGAAAACCGGGTAGGAGGTGAAATGAGACCTAAGTGCAAGTTTTACTATTTCAGTAACTACAATTGATCTGATAGAAGATTGAACTTTCATGGATTTGGCACTTCGTTTGAAGCTATACAAACAGAAATCAGTGGGCTCAAGAAGCCAATCTTTTAGACAGTTTCTGAATTATCACACAGAAAAGCACTAGGATATCTTTACGCATTCACTTATTTCCTCTATAAACTCACAGTTATTATAGTATATTAGGCATCATTTATTTGTAGTACATTAGGTACAGATGTCCTCTCTCTGAAATTCCCTCTTTTCCTCTTCTTACGATCAGCTTTGCCAGAAGATGTTTCCAACTTCCGAAATTGATGATGTCATTTCAAGGAGTTCTCAATGTTGATCACAAATCGGTACTTAACATCTCTCTTGATGAGCCTCTCAAGGACTTCGTTGGCATAATCGATCGGTATCACTTCGATTTCTGGGTATATGTGCTGTGCCGCGCAGAGGTCTATCATTTCTTGGATATACTTCATTCCTCCTGTAGCGCTACCCAAAACTGTTTTCATACTTGCAAAAAGTTCATTGTGAGCAACTTAGTTTGTTCGCCTATCGGGTATCAATATTTCATTTAGTAATGAGCTTTGAGAACAAAAACATACCAAGGTTAAGGCTTGCCGCACTGAATGTAATTTCGCTTTGGGACCCAACCAACGCTAGAATGCCACCTGTCTTCAAAAGAGACATGTAAGGATCAAATAGGTGATCAGCAAATGCCGTGTCGATTATAAAGTCCAGGGACTTAGCCATGGCCTGCATGTATTGGAATCATCAGATCACGGCAGCACTTGACGTCCATGGATCTAAAGTATTGATAATTCCAAATCTTCCCGTTTGCCTTCATCTGTTCTTGGTCAGATGAGATAACGAAATGGTCAGCACCAAGCAAGCTCAGTGCTTCCTCCTTTTTAGAAATGCTTGTACTGAACACAGCGACTTTCAGTCCAAAAGCCTTCCCAAGCTTAATTGCCATGTGACCAAGCCCACCGAGTCCAATTACGCCCAGAGACTTACCCGGTTGGTTCATCTTGTGACGCGCCATTTGAGTGTATACTGTGATTCCAGCACAGGGCAATGGTGCTGCTAAAGCCAACAGCTAGTTTTCTGGAATCCTAAAGCAGTACCTGTCAATGAAGCACCACAATTAAGTTCCCAAATCACACCAAAGGAGGAAGGGATTTTCCAATAGAATCAGCGTCACATCTTTTTTGTATAACAGGATTCAAATCACATTTTACTTGCTTAGAGCACAATTCAGCATCATGTGGTTTCTGTGATTCTTTTTCTGACCACAAATTGCTTAAGACGAAAACTTCTTGCTGTAGCGATGAAAGTAAAGCCACTGCAGCATACAGGAGGCCATACTCGATCAAAATTGAGAAAAGAGGCTTGCTCTAACAGAGGACGCTGGAAGCATATTGCATATGCATGATAGATCATGTAATTTCTCTATTCCCCTCAATCATGTCTCTAAGGGACACGATATTCCCGTGACTGTCGGATACAAGAATCCGTGAAAGCACGTACATTTTATTACCCATTTGATCTAACACTTACTATCTAACTCTTGGAAACAATCTAAAAAAAAGGGAGGAAGAGGAGATAGAAGGCGAGGATTGAGCAATTTCCATCTCTTTCTCTCTTTTAATTAAGAGTTAATATCCTAAAAAACCCCAAACTGGTATACATGTGACAAATTTACCCCGACGGACTATAAAAACGCTAAACTTATATATTTATGACAAATTTATCCCAAACTAATTTATTCGACCACAAAAAACCCCAAAATGGTAAATTTGTAACAAATATACCATCTGCTAAATTGGATTAATACCACAAAAAAAATCACAAAAATTGTAAACTGTGACTGTGACATCTTGAATTCTAGTACTCTTTTCAATTGAATAAATCGGGTCTTTCATTGACGCATCTATAGTGCTATTCTCAGAGCCGATTATTGGTGAGATAACTAGACTATCTGGAAAAGTCATTAAGAGATTTTAATGCAATGAACTTGAGAATTCGACCAGAAGTCGACTAGTCGACCGTGCTAATCTATAAGGGTCATTATAGTATTGTCAAAATTGATCAGAGATCAAGGATAAGTTGATTCGACTGAGATGTGTGATCAAAGTGTGGGTGATTCCACCTGATGGAAAAATTCTCGTCGAACGGCACTAGACTGATTTTTTGTCGTTTTAGGTACCCTATGCCCATAATTGAAACCTTGAGATTTTCACGATCACCGAGAGTCACCAATGTGTCGAGTGGTTTTATTGTGGCTCGAAGAAAATCAACCACAAGTCATTTGCACTAAAATTTTTTGAAAACTACCCGGTAGCTTAGGTCACCCTAAAAACACGCATGAGTGACATTAACCGCGAATTCGAGTCCAATTTCAGAAATTGAAGGTTCCATCATGTCACCATAAATTCTAGGAACGTCGACTCAGTCTCAAAAGATTTTTTTGCAACCCGAGACTTTTTGGGAAAAAGTCGATATATGACCGTTTTTATTCAGAAAAAGCCGAGGATCATTTTGATTTCAAATTTGGGACACAAGATGGATCAACTAATGAGGAAAAATATTGATTTGATCGATGGAGGGTCAATTGAATTTATTGAGGCCAAATGAGATTGAATCGAGTAAGGATCAGTGTTCAATTGAGAGAAAATGCTTCCAAATTCGTGTGCCCCCACCAACCCACAACCTTTGGACCATTTCGGCTTTCTAGAAGAGTGCATGGTGGCTCAATATGGGCCAAGGGTTTATGCTTGGCCAAGAATGGTCCAAGGGGACAAAACCTTGAAACAATTGGCCATGGTGCCCCTCCCCCCCCCACCAAAACCTTATCTCTCTCTCTCCCTTGGCCGGCCAAACCCCTCACTCTCCTCTCCTCCCACCTTGTTCGAAACCAGCAGCTAGCGGGAGAAGACCAGCCGGAGCAGCCTTGTCACCACACGCCACGCCGTCCACCGCCCACACGCGAGCCTCCACCTTGCCGCCTCCCTCACGCCATCCAGCAACCTTTTCCCGCCATCCAACCTTCTGTTCAGCCGCTGCAGGTAGCTGTGGAAGCCCACCGGAGCCTGTTCAACCGCTGTGGACTGCCCCCTTCAAGCCATCAAAGTCTCCCCAAGCCTTGCCGCCCATCTTAGCTCTATTTTCTCTTGTTTTCAGCCAAGATCATATCAGTATTTTTGTGAGTTTCACAGCAACTTGGAGGTCCGTTTTGGAGGTGTTCCGGGTTTCGAAACCTAGGCTTGCTTTGAGAAGAAACGTCCCCCGCGACATTCCCGCCAGTTTGATCCAACCCGCTCGCTAAACAAGTAAGTTGTGCTCACTAATCCCTACTTAGTATGCTAATGATTCTTAAGGGTTGATTAGATTAAATTAAGTGCAATTAGGTTGATAGATTAGATTAGATTAGTTAATTTAATTATCTGCCGATGCATGTTAGGTGGTTAGTTAATGCCATTAGCGAGTAGACTCGTGCTATTATTTATTAAATGAACCTTGGAATTTTTCCAGGTCCATTTCGGCTTCAAATCAGGCTTTAACGGGCCTAAGTTGGATTTATTACATTTATTTATTAATTTTCGTAATTATTTATTTATTTATTTATTTTCCGGAAATTAGGCTGGGATAGTCGACGACCGAAATTTTGTACTGATTGCAGTGGTACTCTCTGTTTATTTATTCTAGTACCAGATTGCGAAATTTTAATGTGATTGGTGATTATGGGGAAATTATCCCAAAATTGGAGAATATCAATATTTGAAAGGGAAATAATTATGAAAAGTTGTGAGTGAACCTAGAAAGCTGCCGAAGTATGGCTATACTAGTTGAGCCGAGAGTTACCACCAAATTTGGAATCAATCGTGCCCAATCGGGCCGTGATTTACCACTTGTTAAAGGTCGTGCCCAATTGGGCCGTGATCCACCACCTATTAAAGGTCGTGTCCAATGGGGCCGTGATTCACCACCTGATAGAGGTCATGCCTAATATGGCCGTGATCTGCCACCTATTAAAGGTTGCGCCCACTAGGCCGTGATTACCACCTAAATATAGGTTGTGTCCTTGGGACCGGGATTTATAACCAAGAATTTGGTAGGCTATGCTCACTGAGCCGTGAAAAAGAATTAAGATTGAATGATTGAAATGACCTGAGAGTGGTCTTGTTGACATGTAATCGACTGAGTCAATTGATCGATGATTTGACCTGATTGGATAAATTGATTTGTGAAGTGATTGATGGAAGTAATTTGGTGAATATATGGATTGTATAAATTGTATTGACTTGTAGGAAGGAACTGAGGCCAAGGTAAGCTCTCTAATCCGTATTGTGCTTAGGCAACTTCTTGAGTGTATTGGCTTCCTAATCGGGTCTTAGGGGATAGAACTTGCTGAGTAGTAGTCTCACTGGTTATTGAATAACCATTTTCAGGTCCTTAGATGGCTGTGGTGAAGGACTGGAGGCTCGAAGTGTAGAAGGTGAAGCCTGAAGAATTGACGATCCTATTGAACTAATTAGCCATAGGACAATTCTCTTTTGATGGGAGTCGATTCCCTTTTGCAGACCTTATTTTATGAACTTGTGGTTTAAAACCTGACTTAACAATTCGCCTTGTATATATTTGTACTATGGTTTGCAATGTATATAAGGGTGGTTGCTTTTAAAGTGGAAATTTTGAGTCCTACTTTCCTAACCCATTGTTTTATTGTCTGGGAATTATTTATATGCTTTCGCATGCATATTAAAATGAATGGGTCGGCGATGCGTCCTGTGACGTCGCTATTATATCAACCTGGTGAGGAATGGGTGCGTGCCCGAGGATCGGGGCGTGATAGTGACAAACGAAGCGTAAAATCTCAAATTAATATACTAGTCAACTGTCACGTGTCATTTAACTTAATAATTTGACAGTAAAATTTAACGAAAACTAACATATGGTAAATTTGTCACAAGTGTATCAGTTTGGGGTAAATTTGTCAAAAGTATACCGGTTTGGAGTTTTTGGTGGTCAAAAAAATAGTTTGGGGTAATTTGTCATAGGTGTACCAGTTTAGGGTTTTTTAGAGTATTAACCCTTTAATTAATTTACCCACCCCATGGTGAGTGAGTTGGTTAGGGCGCACATTGGCCACACGAAAGGCCAGGATTCAATTCCCCTCCTTATCACGTTGCGCGACTTAAGTGGGATGCCGTGGATGGTGGATCCCCGCGCTAGTGCTCCCCCGGGTTTACGTCACCGGCTACCGGCTGTACGGTAGTTCCTAGGTTGTCAAAAGAAAAAAGACCCTTTTATTAATTTAGTTTTAAATTTAATTTTATTAATTTTTCATGAAAATTCATATATTAGATTTATCGGCTCACATGTCATTGTCACTTGATGTGTATGATATATAGAATAGTCCAAGAGTTTTGACTTTAGATACTTGGAAACCCATGAATGGTCATACATTGTCAGTTACACATTCAACATGATGTATTAGCTAATCATAGTCCTCTAACGGTTTATATTTGCTTAATATATTTCAAGAATATTCATTTGTTAGACTTGTCCGCTCACACGCCACTGTCACTCGATGTATATGATATGCATAATAGTCTAAGAGCTTTGACTTTAGATACTTGGGAGTGTCTATGCTTGTTTTATGTCTATTATGCTTGCAATGCTTCTTGTTTTTAGTGGACAATACAAATATTTAAGTCCATGTCAATTTGAACAATTTTCTTTATTATAGAGCAACGGTCTTTAATCTATTGTGTTCTTGACCACAAAAAACCAAATAACAAATAAGTATAAATTATTGTAGGGTCCAACGACAATCTTTAATCTATTGTGTTCTTGACCACAAAAAACCAAATAATAAATAAGTATACATTATTATAGGACCCACTCCTTTAAAAATTTGTTGCTCACAACAACTTATTTATTCTCATAATAACCCAAAGGTATGCTAGCAAAGCTCTTTTGAGTAAGTGTATTGAAAGTTTTAAAAACTTGTCACTAAAGTGCATTGAGTCCTAAAACTTTCAAAAAATGCAATTTAATCCTAAAATTTTGTCACAAAATGCAATTAAGTCTTAATATTTTCAAAAAGTACAATCAATTATAAAGATTTATCAGAATTGGTACAATTTAAGTCATTCCATTGATTGCAATTTTTTAAAGTTTTAGAGCTCAATTACGATTTCCTAACAAGTTTTAGGACTTGATTATACTTTTTGAAAATTTTAGAACTTAACTGTAATTTCATGATAAGTTTTAGGATTTCTAGTACACTTATTTTATTTTTTTTCACCTCATTAATCTTTTTAGCAACAATGAGCTTGACATATCTTTGTTTTCGGGATTTTAGTGGCTAGGGGAAACAAAGGGATGTCCTCTAATGAATCAACAATCTTCCTGCCATGACAATACCGGAAGAGAGATGAGTGTCTTACAAAGTTATCAAAAATGTCCATGTTATAATCAGTAGGCATTCGCTCTGCCAACGTGCATGAACATTTCTGGCGATGAAACATTCGTGAGGAGCTAGTAAAGACATCCTGTTATTTAAACCGGCAAAATGATATCGAGCTTGCTCTATTGGCAAGTATATTGTCATCAAATAAGCTTGATTAATCCGATATTATCATACAAAAAATCGTCATCGAGGCCAACTTAATCCAAAATGCCAATGGACAGGCTTGGGTAAGCTAGTGGATAGGTATGCCACTTTATCTTATGTCGTGTTATCTCACGGGAGATGGTGCTGCGTTCTCTTTAGAATGCACATGACCTGGGATAGGAAAACCTTAGGATCCAACTAGGAGGAAGGAAAAAAGCAATCTATTGTCAGGCCGATACAAGATCATTTCATGTCAAACTCCGCAGTCTTGAGGCCATGGAATCTATGACATACTTGCTCATTCACAAGAGTCGATAGTAGTTGCATTTCTTTACTTAGCCGATGAAGCCGATGACAAGCTCCATGGTTGTGTTCGCAGGCTAGGCCATTAATTTGAAATTTGACATATAGCATATTCATGATTCATTCTATCTGACAGGGAATTGTTCCATTTCTACTTCTGATTTTCTTTCTCAGTATGGAGTGAAAGAGAAAGAGCCTATCTCCCATTGCATGGACTCTATTTTAAAAACGCCATGGAATATCCTATCTTTACACACAGTCTCAATCACTAAGATTTAGTTCAAAGATAGGATTATTTATAGGGATGAGTGAAATTTTTCAGGCCTACTCAGTTGGCCCCTTCCAGGACGTGATATTGGTAGGAGAATTTGATATTCTTCTAGCCATTAATGGGTCTGTGCAAGGGGTTTTATACTCTACTCAACACCCAAGCAAGTCAACTGATGAAGTATAGAACTATCGGCATTTACATGATGTCACCAACATCGCCGTGTCGATCAAGAAAGGAAGGAGTTCCCAAATATATTTATTTTGGAGAGAGACAAATTTCAGTAAAACTATGCAAGGATTTGCAGAAGATCACTACAATATTAAGGAAAGCAAATGAACATCCATCAATGGAGTAATGTAGTGCAATACTCGATTGATCAGGGTGAGAACTAAGCTCAGAAGATCATTCTAAGTATCCATGCCAGAGCTCGTGTCAAGCACAAACTTGTGATATGGCTGAGAAAGATTGCAGTGTTGTGCACACTTTGCATTCATAGCAAATAATTGTTTCCAATTTGATAATATTATCTATTCTTGACTGCGTTCTTTCTCCTGAAATTAGGGCGTATACCTGTTCAGAGTAGACCTCCAAATGCACTTCCCCCACTTGAGGAACACCCTCTCAAGGAACAAATACCCGACATGGATTCGTGTGAAAGCAATTTGTTGTGTACAAGCCACCTAAGACTGTGTATTGTACCTAAGGATACATAAGATAATAACCCTGCAAGAAATCTCCTGTTCCTAGCCAGGGTTTCAATATAGAATCAGCCTCACAAAATCCTTTACCACTTTTTCATTGCATCAGGCTTCTTGTCGCAGTCACTCAGCTTTGTAAGGCCAGTAAAGTATGAGAAAACCTGCCAAAATGGTTTAATTGCATCCATTGATAGCTTCCAATCTTGAGCTCTCCTTCTGCAAAAATTCAAATTCCTGGATGAGTTTGGCCAGCTTTGCAGCATTCTCTTCCTGGATGTGAACTGGCACCTTCTGTTCATAGCCAGATGCATTGATGATCTTCTTGAGTTTCTCTTGTTGCCTGCATAAGTAGACAGGTCACACCAAAATTATGAGACCCACAGCCCACAAGCTCAGTGATCCAATCGTTGTCTTCAAGGTTTTCTTTATATGATTATGGAAAAATCAAGGAAATTAAATATCCTACAAAATGGGGAGTAATCTGCAAAAAATTGCTTTAATTCACAAGAAAAATTAATGTAACACGGATCACCTTAACAATGAGGACATCAAGTGGATAGACAAGATCAGGGACAACGAAAACATCATGGGACTTCTCTGAGAAAATGATACTTACAGAAACAGAAGGGGAAAAGAATTTAACAGCTTTTAGTAAAGTTAACAAGATAAAAGGTCGAGAAATTAACATGGACCGCCTTGATGACACCAGGTGGATTAATGAGGTCCACAACAAGGAAAAATGTCATACTTCTCCAGCACAACGTACTAACAACAACATAGAAAGAATTGGGAAAGTTATCATGTGACAAAACCAGGTTTACTCATGAACGTTTTTGTCAGAATGTGCAACAAAGACAGAAAGAAACTTGCACATTATTTCTAAATAAGCAATCTGTTGACATAATGATGTACAGTGCTAAGCTGCTAGCAAAGGCTTTTACCTGTGCCACACATGAATGACATAAGTGATATCCACATGATAACACCAGGGAGGGAGGGAGGGAGGGAGGGAGAGTATTTTCACTGGACTTACTTTTGAATCTCTTCCATCTTATTCTTGATCTTCTCACGTTCTGCTTCCGCATTAAGTTCTCCTTGAACCTTAAGATACACTTTGAGATTTTCATTCACATTCTCAAAAGCACAACTTGCGGGAACATCTTTTTCACTCAACAAAACCTGTGAATCACTCAAATAAAATAAGGAGCAACAATTAAAGAAAATGAGATACATAACAAAATTAACAAAGAAAAATGGAACCCATGTCCAGCCTATCATGTTAGCACTATAAGCAGTGTCGAGGTGTATATACTTCATCCTACTGATGAGTGAGATTTACCCTACATGTGCACTAATCATTTACGAACCTCGAAGAGAATCAGCAAGTCATCACTTAATTATCATTTGAAGACTCTTTTCACAATAGACCGAATTAAGGAGAGGAGCTTGGTGGGAGTTAAAAATCAGCTTTTGGAACGAGATTCAAAGGAGAAGAATTGGCTTCCATGACCATTTGTGAAACTTACATCACATTATACACTAAGCTTATCGATGCAATGCTGAATCGCATTCAAAAGGCAATAAGAGCACACAAGTTGCAAAAGCAAACACAACTATTTAAGAAACTAATGCACTGTACCTCTAATGAAGATAAAGCGGCAAGAGTTACAATCTCCAATTCATGGCTTTTAATGGTGTCTGCTACTTTCTCACTTTGGCAATATGCATAAGCAGGTAGCCTGAGAAAAATTTAACTAATAGGAATAAATAAAAGAATATATGATTGCAGATATAACTACAACCTCATAAATACTCAATTGGCAGATTTTGAGAACTTTTTCCCCAAAGGGCCTGGCCTATTACAAATTTACAGCGTAAAAATCTAAAAATATCCACTAGAGAAATAAGAAAACTCAAATGGTGTCAATGGCAAGACTCAGTGCCACCTAGCAGAAATTCTATGATGCATAATTCTTTCATGCAAATTAGAGTAGGTGCGCTCTTTTTCCAATGAACACGACAGAAGGCTCTCCATAACGAGTAAAGAGAATCTAATATTGAGGTAATCCTTCTTCAGGATATATCTGAGGAGGATGTAATACTAGCAAGCAAAATGCCCCAAGTAAAGGCCCTATGCATCCATTTCGCCTTGTAAATCCTTGAATTTTGTCTACATTAAAATACCATTAAGCCAACCACATTAACCACACCTTTGTCAAATAATACAGTTTGGTTATGGGCTTTCCCTTATGTCATTATGCACGGTATCAAGCAATCAAGACTTCCAGCGTCATCGTCATCCTTGACAGGTAAAAATGCCGAGATAGATATTAACGTGTTTGCTTTAACTGGTATAGATCTTTAGATGAGAAGATACAGGAACCAAAGGACAAAACCAAAAGCTGCATGCAATAAATCAGACAAACTTCATTAATTTATGACTATCAAGCAAGTATCAGACATTAGCAAATGAATGTATCAGCAATCGAAAATACATTGAAAACAAAAGGTTAAAAGCTCATATCTACCTTTCATTCTTATGCTTTGTAAGCCCCTCTGACCTTAGTGACCGCAAGGATTTTACTGTGGACTCAATGAGATCCATCTCAAGCTCCACCCTTTCATTTGTCCAGCACTGAAGCAAAAGGAAAATCACAATAATGCGATGAGGATGAAACTAACCCATTGAATTTCTGATTAATCCATCAACTACAAGTTACCCATCAGCAATTTAAATGTCTCGTAGACTACTTATTAGAACTCCAAATGTCATAAATTAATTAAACTGCAGGACAAACTTTCAATATTTGATTAGCCTAGATTTACCTCTACAGGGGATGGGTAATCACACATCATAATTGATTCTTTTCTATCACCGTCCTTTGCAGAGGGCAGCCGCTGCCACAATTCTTCAGTAACAAATGGCATAAAAGGATGAAGCAGCCGTAACCCAGTTTCCAAGCATAACCACAAAACTTCTTGTGAAGACTTCCTTTCAGAGGAAAATGTGGGGTCCTCAATGGCAAAGTAAGGCTTGATTGCTTCAATAAAAACATCACAGAACTGATATTGCCACCATGAATATACTGCGGTGGCTGCATCTGAAAATTCGTACGATTCAAGAGATGAAATGGTTTTTGATATAGCCTTGTTCAGCACAGATATTATCCATTTGCAGCTAAATGGCATAGTTTCTGGATGTACTTCCACTTGGGGCACAAAATTGTCTCCAAGTTTGCTCATAGCAAATCGAACAGCATTCCACAGTTTGTTGCACCATTGACGATAGCCAACAACTCTTTGGATATCCAGATTTATTTTGTCAGACTGCAAAAGGTATAAGAAAAGTTACAGGTTAATATTTGTTCAGCAACAAAGGCAACAATATCGAGGCCTGTACATGGTACATATTATATCATGGTCAATTGGGTGGGAAAAGAATAAACCTGAGCTGTATAAGAGACAAGTGCGAAACGGAGAGCATCTGCACCACATTCAGCAATACCATTGGGGAAGTCCTTGACCTGTCCTGCTTTAGCTACAGTGAGTTCATTAGGGTCCAAATTGCCCTCCTCCAATCTCTTATGAAGAGCTTCTAGGCTTACGCCATTAATTACTTCAAGAGGATCAATGACATTTCCTAAAGACTTTGACATCTTTCGGCCATGGGCATCACGAATCATGGGATGCAGATAAACCTGCAAAGATATAACATAAGCAGCAAATACAGTAGAAAAGAATTCTATTAGCAAGCCGATACAAATACTGTTCATTTTCCTAGATGTAGAGGCTCCATAAATTTTGAATCATATGGCAATCAGACTAAGCGTTGACTTCCCAAATATAACTCTTAAGAAGCGGTAGTCGATATACCAGAAGTGGCAAAAGGAGGGTTACTTTGACATTTGACCGAGGAAAGAATCCATCTATGCAAATATTAAAAACATACAGTATCTGAAAATGACATGTAACAAAAAACCAAGCTGATTGGGATAAAGTATTCACACTACATATTGATGTCACTTGCAATTATTAAGCAATTTGGGTTGTTATTCCTGGTCATTAAGGGAAGTAGTACAAGATAGATATTTTATGAAAGTTTCAAGCAACTCGAACACAAAAGAAAAGGACTAGGAAAATAACAACCAAGACAACTCCAGCCAAAAAAAATATAAAAATGGAAAGACATTACACATTTCTAGGGCTTTTACAGAGGACCACATTCCAATGAAACATCAGGCATTTTCCAGGAAACAGACGATCTGCAGATCCATTGTAAAGCAAGCTGAGCTATTTTGCCACTAAAAATGCAATTATTAGACATATAGCATCATATCTTCATGATATCATTGTTAATGATATATCCTGCAACTGTAGTTAACTCACCTTCCTGAAAGGGACATCTCCTCCCAGTTTAATTCCCATCATCACCATCCGGGCAACCCAGAAAAAGAGAATATCATGGCCAGTCTCAAGGAGAGAAGTAGGATAAAATGTCTTCAAATCTTCTGTATCGTCTGGCCATCCGAGGACAGTTAATGGGAAAAGTCCAGCTGAAAACCAAGTATCAAGTACATCAGGATCTTGGCACAAATCAAATTTCCTCCCTGCATACTCCTTGCTGGCGTCTGCTCGAGCTTCGCTCTCATCTTTTGCAACTATCCAGTTATCATTGTATGCGCCAAGTTCCTTCAGTTCATCGTCTTCCAGTGTGACGTACCACGCTGGGATCCGATGACCCCACCATAGCTGCCTCGAGATGCACCAATCACGTATATTCTCAAGCCATCTGTGGTGTTGAGACATATCTTCAGTTCTAAATTATTGCAATAATACTGCATAAATAATGCTCAAATGTCCAAAATTAAATTGCATTATACGCAAACATCGGCAAAATGTATAAAACCATAGTCAACCAGTTTTTCCCCAATAACATATAGCAACTGTGCATTGGCATTCATCTGGGCCACTTAATGAGATAAAAGAAAAAATCAGCGAGGAACATTTTCAAGCTTAGCCCTTGTAACAGCAAGCACTGGCAGCAAAATTTTGGGGAGAAGTGAAGCTTGCACATGCAATTCCCTCATTTTATTACTATCTCCCACAACGGTGGGTTAGATGACAGCACCTTTTCCAATCTGCGGTATACTGTTTAGGAATAATTTCAAGTCTTCTATTCTCAGCATCCATGGCCACATCAAGAGCTTCCTTTGCCATGCCACTGCATTTCACATACCACTGTGGCTTTATTAACGGTTCCACAACATCATTGGTTCTTGAACAAAGGCCAAGCCTCATCTCATTGTTTTTAGAACCTCTGTATAGTCCCTGAAAGCAAGAAAATCAAATACTTAAGTCATTTATGACAACAAACTACCTGAAACTGTGACATGGAGCATCAACTGGAAATAATGGAGAGAGTAAGAGGAGAATAGTCTAGGAGGATATAGTAAGCATCCATGTAAAAAAGTGGAGACAAGAACAGAATTTACTAGCAATGCCATATGACAAAATGCAATAACGTTCAACCGACATCACAAATAATTGGCCCATGCCTTAAGATGTGTTATAATTATGCCCAAAAAAAGCATGCACGTTGATAAGTAAAGACCTGAGAACAAAGCAAATGGAGTAGCAGATAAGTGCGACCAATGATTATTGTTCAACAACTTATGAACATTTGCCTTCATATTCATTCACTACATAATATTTTGAAAGCTTCTAGTCAAAATCACTTCATCTCTAGTTAAGATTTTCTTCTTTGAGTTCTTCAGAAGCAAGCCTATCCTCTGGGGCGCGTGCACTCAAAGTGATGACAAATGTGAGTTCAATCTAAATAGCCAGTGGTGTTCTCCAAGTAAATTGAGAAGCTATCTGTAGTCAACCATATAATTTACCAAGGAAAGTTGAAGATGTAGTTCAGGTGTCAACAAACCAAGAGTTGAACAATGTATTAGTTATTTAGGCTTCTCTCAAGTAGGAGGTTGCCAATCTATTTAAGATTGAGAATGCAACTCAGCTGAATCCACTAGCCTTCCTTTTGCAAGAAACAAACAAATATATAAACTCATCTCACTTCTAAGCCTCTGACCAAAAAAAAAAAAAAAAAAGAAACAGAGAGAGAGAGATTCTGAGCCAGCACTCAAAAGGTTTTAGCAGTCCACAGAACAACTGGGGAAACATTTATCAGGATCAGAAATGGATCCGTTTCTTCTAGATGGAAAGCCCGGTAGGCAACTCTGGCATGACTCCCGTCTTGCTAACCCATAGACTAAGCTGTGCAAGGTATCTTTTGGTGGGGGCTGTTGGGGTGGAAATGTTCGAAGGACACTGTTTGATGATGGAGCCAAGAAGAAAATGAAGTGACGCAAGAAAAAGATTGCTCTGAGAATGACATGGGTTTGAAGTTTACTGAAAGGTAGTAAACTGCAGTCATGTTGTGGTAGTCATGGATGGGGCCAGTATGGCCATCCAATAGTGGATAGAAGTTGCAGCAAATAGTGGCTATAGTAGATATGAATTTAAAACCTTCACACACTATTTGGTTAAATCATAAATTAACTAATAGGGTTAAATTGACACTATTCAGGATTGTCTCAATGGTTTTCAAATCATCTAATGGTATCAAGAAGTTGAAATTTGTCAGACAGGATATAGATGGCTGAAATAGATCTTCTTGTTCTACTGCTTTTATAATGAACAAAAACAAAATAGAATTTGATTTTACAATTTGTTATTGCATTAAGCATTCAAGATATGTCTACCAATCTTTCATATTGCAGTAATACACCCACGGCTTCCATGGATATTACTATACCTTTTCCTGCAATGCCACAGTGATAGCTTGACGGGCCATAAAGCGTGGCATCCCGACAAACTCTGAGCCACCATTGCTATTTATTTTCCCATCATCAGTGAAAATGTTGATAAACTCAAGATTATGACGCCTTCCAACCTCAAAATCATTTGGATCATGTGCTGGAGTGATCTGAAAAGGAACAGGATATTAAAGGTGGCGTGTGATAAGCAAAAAACAAGCCTTTGAATTGCAATTGATTAAGATATATACCTTGACAGCACCAGTACCAAAACTTGGATCCACAAGAATTGCATCACAAATGATGGGAAGTCTTCTTCCGTTGAAGGGATGAATTGCAAATTTGCCATGCAGATGACTATACCTTTTATCATCAGGGTGAATTGCAACAGCAGTGTCACCTAGCATTGTCTCCACCCTTGTTGTGGCAACAATAATCTCTTCCAGGCCTTCCTCCAGTGGATAGGCGAATGAAGTTAAAACTCCAAATTCTACTGGATCTTCATAGCCAGGAACTTTAAGAAGCTTCCTTTCCTTGATGTCCACATAATCTACCTACAAACAGGTGCGTCCAGCTAACCAAGGAAGAGAAAGGGACAAAATGACTGCACAGTCATTAGGCAATCACTCACCTCAATATCAGATATTGCGGTCCGTAAGATACAATCCCAATTCACAAGGCGGAGATCCCTGTGAGAATTTCATTTAAAACAAGCATATAAACAACTCAAAAAACTAATATGTAAATGAAAATGCATGACCTGTGATTCGACCATATAGCATTAACCTATTAGACATTGATTATCTCAGCAGTAATTTATCAAACTGATTATTATTGGCCATCGGTATCAAGCATCTTTGTCGGGACAACTGCTTCCAAAGAAGAAACTCATAAGCCTTTCCAACCAGAAAGTCCCAAAAATACTTGCAACTTATGAGTCAATAAGTAGAATACAACAGGGATCACAAGGAGGAAGAGAGATGCTGGCTAATTGTCAAGTACCTATAGATAAGACCCTCTTTAAACAGCCGAACAAATGCCTCAGTAACAGCTCTTGATCTTCTGTCATCCATTGTGAAGCACTAGAAAATAAAAGGAAAGAAAAAAATTTCAGGGAAAATAAACTTTTCCAAGCTAATAAATTGTGACAGATAAAATGCAGATACCGATAGCAATGTCTATTAACAAGTTTCAAACTCAAGTGTACAGTATAGACTCCAATCCAAAGCACTTTATCATGTCTGAAAAGTCAAAGTTCAAGAATTTGGAAGAGTTACCTCACGGGACCAATCGAGCGATGCACCCAAACGTCTTTGTTGCCTTAATATAGTGCCACCATACTCATCCTTCCACTTCCAAACCTAGTGACAACACGAGAAAAAGGAGATACACTGAGCAAAATGACTTTTACACGGATAGTGAAACAACCATTGAAGGTGAATTAGCTAGGATAATAGTTTCACCTCAGACACAAATTTCTCACGACCAATATCATGCCTAGTCAAACGACGTTCGCGCATCAGCTTCTTCTCCACGACAACCTGCAATGTAGCATCCAAAATCTTCCACCTTAATAGTGAATGAATATATTCAGGCTTAACCAACCACAAACTAGACCAAAGACCATGTGGTTTCTTATTTAGCTGAGGGATTTAGCATGGGCAGGTTAAGGAAAGAACCTAATTCAAAGGTTCACCAGTGTCATCGCTGCAGGCGATACATGTTAGGATGCAGCATGATCATCAATAATATCACTCCAAGGTAATGCTGTTAACTGCTACCATATCATCATATTTACTTGACAAATGGAAAGGATTTCAACTATCATATCTCGGACATATCAAATCTATAGAACTACATATACTGTTTCATGAGGGGCAATGTAACCTTCATCTGAACCCCATACTCAGTTACTAGCCAAATTAGCCACAGATCCCAGTAAAACCTGGATCTGACTCTGACTACACAAAATCTTCTTATATTCACCAGAATACTGCAGGTGGCAAGAATAATTTTTTTAATGGAGCACTAACCCTAGCTTTTCTCCGACATACATTCCCCCAAGTTGACTAGATATCACTCACATGAAGTGTGAAAATGACTTGTAGCAGGGCAGGTAAAATGATAAGGCTCGATTAGAACTGGTTGGAACTGTAGACCAATAGAAAACCAATTGAAACTTAAACGATTCAAAACAATTATGGACATTCTAATTGAAGCCATCGTGACAACTTTAGTCACCAATACTCACATAGTGGCAACCTCTGCACAGCATCTCAACTACCAAAAAATGCCACTTTGGATCAATTATTGCTGCCGCAGTGCAACCGTCAAACTACCATACATGATAAAACTAAGGCCGTGATGGTATTCTCTTCATTTAACTATTAAATGAAAGATTTCAAATTAAATGCTTTTAAATAGACAATAGAAATTTCTATGCAACCAAATGACAATCAGGCCTGATGCTAATCGTGGCAAAGGACAGAGTGAAAGTCCTGCATGCTTTGGCAAAGGGAGAACAAGTTATAAAGGTTATGGACCATGGCAGGGAAAAATTGCAATAAAAAGGTCTTGATGACAGTTTTTGGCTTTTTTTTTTACATTGAGCTATTTGTCTGCCAAGTATCTTTAATTAGGTAAAAAAAATTGAACGAGCGACTTTCCATGACAATCCCCAGGATCCCATTTGCTCATTTGGGGCAAAAGCATAGGAGATTAAAGGATCTCACCTGCGTTGCAATCCCAGCATGATCCATCCCGGGCACCCACAAGGCATTATATCCAGACATTCTCTTCCAGCGAATAATCGTGTCCTGCACATGATGAAAATTCTGACATGAAGGATGTATTTAGTCTTTATTAGTAAGCAAGAAGACAATGAAGAAAGAGTCTCGCAACCTGAATAGCAGATGTAAGGGCATGGCCAATGTGTAGGGCCCCAGTCACATTTGGAGGGGGAAGAACCTGCATAATACGAGACATTAAGAAATAAAAAATAAAAAATAGCAGCCCAAAAAGTTAGTGAAGAGCAGTAAAATCTAAAGTCTAGAACCGATAAATTCTACTGAGATTGTTTGCAGATACTCTTCCAATTAAACAACCAATTTTCTCTGTCGAAAAATATTTGAAGGCAGCATGACCTCCTGGTTAAGGCCATTGATGGTAATAAGATGACTGTTTTAAGCATGAATTATTCCATATACACACTTTAATAGCCAACCGAAATAGGAGCAGCCAATTCTTAACTCATTTCAAGATCCATGTATCATATTTTAGCAATAAGAACAATAAATAGTTATACTTAAGAGGGAAAAAAAACCAAGAGATTAGCACAATAATAGCGATCAAAATACGAGCAAACTACATGGAGTCTTTCTAAATTTGACTGCTTTTTCCTAAAAGTACACTTCCTACCATCACTTATGTTGACTAGCACATGGTGGTGAATTAATCCATGCTAAAGTTAATCCTCTGACAATTATGCTTGCAAATAGTTTTATAAATTGGTGCTGTCAAAATAGGAAAAAATGAAAAAGGAAAGAAAGGAAGAAAGAAAGAAAAGCATGGAACCATCAAAAAGCATGCGTCCTTGAAAGTGAAATAACAGAATACATAGTAAACAAGTGAGGTCTATGTATTTGAAATTACACTATAAATTTTCCAGGAGAACCCGAACCGGTGAACAGAACTTACTGAATTGAATCTTAAGATCCCCAGTAAGATCCTCACTCAATCACTGATACCAAGTTGCAAACAATAACTCTAAGAAAAGTGTCCAGAAGTAGAAAGTACTCACAATTACAAATGGCGGTTTTGGGCTGCTGGCATCTGCCACAAAGAAGCCTGACTTCTCCCACCATGCATACCATCTAAATCAACAGGAAGTGGATCCAAAAAATTCTGAGAGACAATAATGATGTGAATACAGCATAAACAGAAGAGGAGTTCATTCTTACGATTTCTCAACGGTGCTTGGATTATACTGCTTTGCCATGTGGCAGGATAGCCTTTTCTTCTCGCCAAATGGAGTCTCTGGGTCGACATAATCACCTGGATTATCTTCACCTATATCTCGCTTTATATTCTTTTTTGCACTCTTTTTGGGGGCATCAGCACCTTGCAGAGCCTTGAAAAGAAAATAAAATGAAAAAGACATCGATGTTAGTATGCAGACAGACATTGGCATTTTTGGGACCCTACATAAAGTGAATCATCAACCGCCAATATTGAAATCTATGAGATTCAAAGCAAGTACACATAGGAGCAAATACAAATCATTCACAAAAATTATATAGCAAAAAATTCTTTTAAACAGGTATATAATAGTTTACCTTAAGTTTAGCCAGCTCTGCTTTTTCAGCAGCCTTGAGTTTCTTCAATTCCTTCTCCCTCGCCTTCAGAAGAACATGAAAATGCAACGTGGAATATTAAGACAGATTGCCATCGGCAAAGCTACTAAAAAGCCTACTCAATTTGGCAAAACTGGGACAAGTTTGTCCAGTGATCTTGACCACCTCCGCAGCATGCTATGCGAATGGATAGGAATGCATGCGGAGGGACAAGTTGATTGCCACTTGATGTTAGTCATTCATTCAAAACTGTGCGGTTCATACGCTATAATATAGCCAGACAAGAAACGAAAAAAAAAAAAAAATGATCTGCGTTGCACCTGAGGTGGCAAGGGCAATTAGATTGTATTCAAACCAAATGAAGTCCGTTGCATTAAAAAGACAATCAAATGATGCATTGATCAAACCTTCTCTTCCTTCTTCTTTTTCCTCTCCAGGTCTTCCACGCCTTCCGGCTTGTTATCCGGTTGAGACTGCACAACCCACATCAACTCATCAATCTGATCATTACAATCATAGAGTTGCCATTTCCACAGCTAACCCAATAACTCATA
Source organism: Eucalyptus microcorys (assembly GCA_014182515.1). NCBI lineage: Eukaryota > Viridiplantae > Streptophyta > Magnoliopsida > Myrtales > Myrtaceae > Eucalyptus > Eucalyptus microcorys. Next base: position 8,474,508 of record CM024566.1, read on the forward strand.
AGCTACAATCAGACGAGCTTCCACCCAAGAAAACATACCATTTCGATGGTTGGTAAGCGTGAGACTGCAACCAAAGTTCGATTCCGACAAGAGAAAGCACCAGGACAGATGGTTGAGCTCCGTTTAGAAGTAGACCCAACAGCCGCCGGCGAACAAGGGCCGCGACGGTGACTTCAAAGAGACAACTTGACGGCGACCGAGGGCGGCGGAGGCGGCGGGACTTGTCAGCAGGGATTTTTCTGACAGTGTCAGACTGGCACGGCTCTGACGTTTTTTTAATTAATTAAAGAAAGAAATTCGTAATACGACGTGGGCAGCCCGCGGGAGGGCGAATTAAGAGTTTCCTGTTCTTTTTTTATTTTATTTTTAGCCTTTTCTACTTAGTCGCAAATATAATTTATTAATTTGACACGAACATATAGTGGTGTATTTTCTACTAATAATTATATAAATTTATAGATTTTAAGGGAAGACTTGGATCGTAATTGTCATTGGAGAGGAAGTGAATGATGATATAACATGAGTTAACAGACGTAATTCAAAAATGTCACAAAAGAAATCGTTTTCGGATATTTCATTTTATTAATATATTGAAAAAGCGATAGATCTTACAAAGTTATTAAAGGAATCTTATTCCTTGGACAGAAATGTTAGGTCAAAGAGAAACGTGGAGGACTGAGCAAATAAATGACAAAATAAAAGCAATGAAAGTCATTGATTTGCTGCTCTTTGACCAATTGGATTCTAAATATTTAATTTTCAATTTGGTTCTAAATATTTTATTTTGCTCAATTGACTCCTAAACATTTTCAATTTTAGTCAATCAGTTCCCTTGAATATTATCCTTGGAAAGAGCCACATGGCTGTGATTTTCCAAGTGAATAAGCAGATGCTTGAGGAGAAAACCTGTAGGAAAGGAGGCGAAGCCATTCAAGCAGAACTCTCAAGAAGCCAATTTTTCAGACGGTTTCTCAATCATCACATAGAAAAATACCAGGATTTCATTACCCATTTCACTTGTTTCTGCTATAAAACTCACGAGTATCGAAGTATATCAGGCATAGTTTATTTGTACTCCAGCAGAGCAATTAAAAAGGCACAGATGATGCTCTCCTCAAGCTGAAACTCCCACTTTTCCTCTCTGTGTGATCAGCTTTGCCAGCAACAATTTCCAACTACCCAAATTGATGTTGAAATTTAATCAAATAGACTCAGAGAAGAAAACACACGAGAGAATTGTTGCTGTAACTTTCGTTACTTTATTCATCAGAACATAAGCCTATTAAATAGGCAGAACATCCAAACCACTTAGTAAGAAAATAGCTACAGAACAACAACAAAGACCCACTAACATACCCCACTAACCAGAACATATGCAGAAACTAACTCCTAAAAACAAGCCACTTCCTATTGACTAGGACTCCACTATTACATTATTGAAGACACGTAAAAACTGAAACTTAACTACTTCAACAATTGATGGTGTCACTTCAAGGAGTTCTCAATGTCGATCACGAATCGATACTTAACATCTCTCTTGATGAGCCTCTCTAGAGCTTCGTTGGCATAATTGATCGGTATCACTTCAATGTTTGGGTATATCTGCTGCGCCGCACACAGGTCTATCATTTCTTGGGTATCCTTTGTTCCTCCCGTTACGCTACCCGAAACAGTTCTCATATCTGCCAAAAGTTCACCGCGAGCAACTTAGTTCACCTATCAGGTATAAAATTTCATTTAGTAATCAGATTTGAGAACAAAAACATACTGAGGTTAAGACTGGCTGGACTGAATTTAACTTTGCTTGGGACGCCGACCAATGCTAGAATGCCACCCGTCTTCAAAAGAGACATGTAAGGATCAAACGGGTGATCACCAGCTGCCGTGTCGATGATAAAGTCCAGGGACTTAGCAATAGCCTGCGTGCATTGGATTTATCAGATCACAACAGAATTTGACCACCATGGACCTCAATGTGGATAATTCTAGTTTTTCCTTTTTTTACCTTCATCTGCTCTACGTCAGATGAGATAACGAAATGGTCAGCCCCAAGCAGGCTCAGTGCTTCCTCCTTTTTAGAAATGCTTGTACTTAACACTGTGACTTTCAGTCCAAAAGCCTTCCCAAACTTAACTGCCATATGACCGAGCCCGCCAAGTCCAATTACACCTAGAGACTTACCAGGTTGGTTCATCTTGTGACGTATCATTGGAGTGTACACCGTGATTCCAGCACAGAGCAATGGCGCTGCTAGATCCATCGGGTAGTTTTCTGGAATCCTGAAGCAATACCTGTCAATGAAGCACCACAATTAAGTTTCCAAATAACACCAAGACAGGAAGTGATTTCCCAATAGAATCAGCATCCTGTCTTTGTTGTCTAAAAGGAATCAAATCACAGACCCAGAAATCCTATCTTCCACATGCTTGGGAATTTTACTTGCTTAGACCACAATTCAGCATCATGTTGTTTCTGTGATCCTTCTTCTGACCACAAATTGCTCTAGACAAACATTTCTTGCTGTAGCAACGTAAATAAAGCAATTGCAGCATACAGGAGGCCACACTCGATTAAAATTAAGAAAAGACACTTGCTCTAAGAAAGGAAACTGGTGGCATATCACATATCCTTGACTGAACACGTAATTTCTGTATTTCCTTCAATCAATTTCTCCAAAGGACTCAAGATTCCTGTGGCTCTATCAGATACAAGAATTAGTGAAAACACATATTTAGCTACCCATTTGATCTGATACTTATGATCTAACTCTAACAATCTAAGGACAGCTTATTCCATTCTTGACAATGGTTATTGAAAAGAAAGAATTTCTTTTCGCATTTAATAAAGCCAATTCTCCATTGAATGGTTTGAATGGTAATTGGATACAGAGGACTTAAAGACTCTCCAGAGTCATTATAGAAAGTATCTTTATCCCTTTCCACAAGATGCAATTAATGCCTAAAAGCCATTCCTCACAGTCCTATGCTTTATGCCACTTCTGGTCACAATCAGAATAAGAAGAAAATTAGCAGAGAAGAAGACATGACATGAAATCTTTTTTTGGCCACCGTGATTTGGAATTCTGTCACAGTGCAAAATGCTGCCTAATAACACTCTGTCAATAAGCAATTACCTTTCATGGACGACAATGTGACTAGAATATCCTCCCTTTGTGACTGTACCGTCCGCATCGATTCCATCAAAAGTCATAACCGACTTTTCACATTGGACTTCTAGCCTGTCATTGCAATACTCGCACTCTCTGCATGAATTGACATAAGTTCCCACCCCCACATGATCGCCAACTTTGAAGCATTGGACACTGGAGCCAACCTGTTTCACAATTCCAACTATCTCGTGCCTGAATCAATCAAAAAAATCATTCGCAAATTTTGTTCAGAGAATTATGAGGATGGTGCTAAGAAAAAAAGATTAACATTCGAATCATGCTGCATCGTACCCTGGCACCAGAGGATACTTGGAGTGTCCCTGCACATTCCTAGTCCAAGCCACATCTGCATAGCACACTCCACAGTGCGTGATCTTAATCGAGACATCTTCACTTCCCACGGCCCTAAAGAGATGATTCCCAAACAGGTGAGCATATAATCCAGTGACTAATCAGACTAGGGTACCTTTTTTTTCCATTTTCAAGATCAACAAACTAAACTTGACCTACGATTATCGAGAAAACAAGAAACCAGAAATGAGAAAAGGAAAAATTCCATGACTACAAGCATATTTGTCCATACGGTAGATACAACCTCAAATGCTCAGAAAGGCAGCCAGTACAGGATCCTCATGTCTGCCATGAAATTCTGAGTAACCCATTACCAACAATTCTCGACCCAGAATTCAGCGCATACACAACAAAAGAAAGAAAGAAAAAATGAAATGGTCTGGACCGAAAACTGGCTCGCATGAACACTTCGGTAGAAATCGAAAAAGAAAAAAAAAATGGCAATGCCTGCGGGTGAATTTGTAGGGGGAGAGGAACCCAGAAGGGTCCCGGGCAGCCCAACCGAGGCAATCCTCCGTCCCACTTTCCGAGCTCATCTTCTGTACCTACACACCCAGCGAAGCAATCACGCAAACGGGTACGGTTAGATTCATCCAAAGAAGAAGAAAGGGTGAGAACTCGAACGAGAGAGTGCCCAAGATCAGAAGACTCGACGGGTCATCACTCGGCGACGACTCGAGTCACAACGAGCTCGCCATCACTCACCGACTCACTCACTCACTCACCCACACCCACCTACCCAAACACAACCCCACAGCAACTCAGAGAGAGAGAGAGACTCGACGGTTCAACGAAGACTTTTGCCCCCTCCTAGTTTGCAGGAAAGCCGCGAGTAATCCGATGGATTTTATGGCGTTGTCCCCTAGGCTCTAACAGAAGGTTCGAGGAGCCTAGCCTTCTTTGCTATTAGTTTCAATATCTGCTGCTTTTCTGCCTTAGCCCGACCGACATTGCTCTCAAAGACATTAAACATAAGGTAGTTGGACGGAAACATCATCCGAAACTTAAAGATAAGGTAGTTGGAAGGAAACATCATCCGAAACTTTGGTTCAACAGGTGACGTGATTTTATAAATTTTTAATTTACCTGATATAATCTTTAAATTTTGATATATATTCAATTTAGTCTTTAGAGTATATATTGTCGCAAATTTTAAATTAATAAAATGACGACATTGAATATTTTCATATGATTAAATGACAACATTAAGTATGTACTAAAAGTTTAGACAATATTGAATATTTCATATAATTTAGAAATTATATAGAACATGTATCAAAAGTTCGTTAACTACATAGTTCCGTTCGTTTCATGGAAAATAATTTTCGAGAAAACGTTTTCCAGATTTTTTAGCGTTCGTTTAATGAAAAATAAATTTCTTGGGGAAAATGTTTCTTTTAAATTAAGGGAAAATATTTTCCACTTTTGAAAAGTAGAAAATATTTTCCTCACTTGATCTCTCTTATCTTACCACTCTATAAATCTCCACTTCCTCCTCACCTTTTTTTTTTTCTTCTTTTCTTTTTTCATTCGAATTATTTTTTAATTTTCTTTTTCTTTTTAATTTCCTTTTTATTTTATTTTTTTCTTTTCTTTGTTTCCCAGCTTCTTCTTTCTTGGCTAGTCGTCACCATTGCCAAGCGAACCTTAAGCTCGTCAATCTCAAGCTCGCATTCTATACTCTTACTTATCATTTTCTTTATTTACTCTACCCTGCAGTTGACTCTACATACTTTGCCTGTTTTTTCTTTTGTTTATTAGAACACAAAAGACGCTGGGGAGCTTATTAGGCGGCAAAAGAATCGAGTCAGGTGGGATGGATTCATCTGGAACAATGCTATTCTTCCTCAATACCAATTCAACTTGTGGCTCATTACCAAGCGAAGGCTACCAACCCAGTCCCTTCTCATGTCCTATGGCAAGATTGAAGCTGCCTTCTGTCCATTTTGTAATGAGGTGCCAGACTCGGTTAATCATTTATTTTTTGGATGCCATGTTACCTCGAGCATTGCCTCCTTTTGGGCGACTCAGTGTGATCTTCCTTGGAGAAACAAGACTTGGGAGGACAACCTTACTTGGGCTTCGACCTTGCTTTCGGGTAAGGACTTTCATAGTTGTATTGGCCGGTTCTCTTTTGGCGCTCTATGCCACATTGTGTGGAAGAATAGGAATGATTGCTCTTTAGGGGGGTGCAGAGTTCTACATCCGGCATGAAGGAGCATCTTATGAAGGTAGTCCAAGACAAGGCTTGCACCTTTAAGAATGTGGAGGATTCCCCAAAGAATAGGAGATTGCAACGATCCTCGGAGTTAAACCCTTCTATTTTTGTCTAGGGTTGGTGCCGAGGGCGTTGCGTCTATGCGTTGTTGCTTTACTCCGCCTACTTTTGTACGGCTTCCTTCCATTCTTTTGAGCCTGTTCATTAGAGTGTAAGTTTTTGAAGGTGGTTCTTTGTACTTTTTGACCTCCCCTTATAATATATTTACTTACCTTTTCAAAAAAAAAAAAAAAAAAAAAAAAAAAGACGTAGGGAAGAACAAGCCACTCAACTAGAAGATTCTCATGAGGGTTGTACATGCTTTGCTTCTTTTCTCTTTTACTTCTTTTTAAAATTTATATGAACATTTTTTTAGAGTAGATGAGCGTTTGACGACAATGAGGGAACAAAAATGTGCCCGAATTTAAAGGTAATTTCATGTTTGATGGGTTTATAGGTCGGTAAGTGATGCATGCCTAAATGGTGAAGTCTTAGAAAATATTTTCCTTACCGAACACCGAAAAATATTTTCCGAAACAATTTTAGATTTTAGCCGAACACAAAAAAATATTGTAATTTTCCTAGAAAATGACTTTTGGGAAAATATTTTCCGGAAATTGCCTATTTTCCACGAAACAAACGGACTCTTAGTCCCAGGAGTTTCTATGTTACATATGATCTAGTCCTCTAACTTTTCTATTTGTATACACTCAAATCTTTTGTCATATTTAGTTTTTATGCATTTAAGTTTTATTTTGTTCATTCAAATCATTCAATGTTCTTGACTAGTGCAATTGAGTGCTTCACTCACCCATCATAACACATAATTCCATTTTTCTTTTTCCAAGTTTGCTTTTCGCTCATTTGGCACCACCTCAACATTGTGCGATATTTTCTACCTCAATGACAATACCACGTTATTAATTACTATGACGCATTCAGCAAGAGGATTTACTGAACGATTTAATTGCACAAATCAAGAAAGTAAGAAGACTTGATTGAACAAAATATAAAGTTAAGAGGATCAAATTGTGCCGATATGGAAATTTGGATGACTAAAATTGCATCAAACCCTTTTATAGGGAGATAGGTCAGCCACAATAACATATTCTTTTTCAGTGACTGGCTTTGACACAACCAATGCTACATTAGTACGAAAATGAAAGATGAGTGGACAAAAGAAGGGCGATAGATGCTAAACAAAACCTGTTTCCCAAAAGCACCATGCAGAGACTTCCTTTCATTGGAAATTTTTTCTTGAAATGGAACTAAAGATTACTGGCTTCGACAACACCGATGAACATACCAAGAGCTGAGGCCTTATCCAACAACAACATGAAAATGAAAGATGAGTTGAAAAGAAATGGACAGCAGCTGTCAAATTAAACATTTTTTCCATGTCTCGTTCAGAACTTGTCACTCCTTCATTACCATCTTGACCCTTTTGAAATTGAAGTGAAGGTTACTGGCTTCGACATGACCAATGTATAACTTGTCGCTCATGCAATATAGTATATAGAAATGAAAGATGAGTAGAAAAAGAAATGGACGATTGCTGTCAAATTAAAACCTTTCCCAAGTCAACTTGTCGCTCCCCTTCCTTCCATTATAATCCTTTTTATAGTGGAACTCAAGATTACTGGCTTTGTCACAACCAATGTAAACCCTCCAAGAGGTGAGAGAACTTATGCAAAAGTATAAAAATGAAAGACGAGTCGAAAAGATGAGGACAATAACCAAACGCGTGCAACTCAATCGCACTTTTCGATAAGGATAAACTGTACCTCTCCTCATCATTGAAAGAGATAGGATTAAACGCAGACGTGATTGACATAGAGATTCTTACTATAAATTAAATAAAAATAAGTCTTTCTTGGTAACAGGATGTTTGTTCTCGTGACCGTGTAGGTCTTTCTAGGTTCTCTGACGCGTGCCATGAGGTCATGGCATGTTATGCAACCAAAGATATCCATTCCATATTTCTATGGTAACTATCCATCGTTACCTCCTGTGAACCTAAGAAGAACAAAACCAATCCATAAAGCTGTGGAGGATCAAGAACAACCCGCCCTAAGTTATTGATGAACTGAGTTAACTGTTTGAAGCCTAAGTAGCGAATCATTTAAAGTTTAAGCTACTAAAATGTCAGATGCCAAACAGAAGGAGAATCTACAGAGCCAACATCTGCATCGGATCAATGATGGCATATCAACAAGCACTTGCATAACTCTGTTAACGCAGATCAATGGTCATGCTCTGGCTAGCTTTGTAAGAAGTTTGAAAACTCTACACGGACAGGCACCATTTGCAAGAAGACCTGTTCCCTCAAATGCTCATCTTTGTACTGAGCTGGAAATGCTTTTAGCAGATGACTGTGCCTCCAGAAACAAATCGCATGAAGTGGCCCACAATTCTCTGGCAAGTCCGGTATCGTATGAAACTGAAGAAGAGTTGATAGTCCGGCCCTTCCCACCAAAGAATACACACCAGAAATTTCCTATATTTGCAAGACAGCGGCTATTAGTAAGCACTGTTCCAACATATAATAGCAGCCGCATAAGATTGATACCACAGATTATCAGCAGAGAAGGGAAAATCAATTCTGGAAACACTCTGTCATACCGTAGAATCAACATTAATGGATTTTACGTCCAATGTTAGTACGACCTCAATTGAGGATAAAACGAGAGAGACTCATTCAAGATGGTTCAGATAAGTGAAGCACCAGTACAGGAATGCTTTACACCTGCCCATTTAGTGGGAAAAAATCACTATCACCCATATCTGCAGCTGTGGTTGCCTATTGAGATAAAAGACAAGTGATTTCATTGCAGTCCCATCTACCATATAGCAGAAATTAAAGATAACGATTGCAGTCAGAAAAACACATAAGAGAATTGTTGCTGTAACTCTCGTTACTTTATTCATCAGAACATAAGCCTATTAAATAGGCAGAACATCCAAACCACTTAGAAAGAAAATAGCTATAGAACAACAACAACAAAGACCCACTAACACACCCCACTGACCAGAACATGTGGATAAACTAACTCCTAAAAACAAGCCACTTCCTATTGACTAGGACTCCACTATTACATTATTGAAGACACGTAAAAACTGAAAGTTCACTACTTCAACAATTGATGGCATCACTTAAAGGAGTTCTCAATGTCGATCACGAATCGATACTTAACATCTCTCTTGATGAGCCTCTCTAGAGCTTCGTTGGCATAATCGATCGGTATCACTTCGATATTTGGGTATATCTTCTGCGCTGCACATAGGTCTATCATTTCTTGGGTATCCTTTGTTCCTCCCGTAAGGCTACCTGAAACAGTTCTCATATCTGCCAAAAGTTCACCGTGAGCAACTTAGTTCACCTATCAGGTATAAAATTTCATTTAGTAATCAGATTTGAGAACAAAAACATACTGTGGTTAAGGCTGGCTGGACTGAATTTAACTTCGCTCGAGCCGACCAATGCTAGAATGCCACCCGTCTTCAAAACAGACATGTAAGGATCAAACGGGTGATTGCCGGATGCCGTGTCAATTATAAAGTCCAGGGACTTAGCAATGGCCTGCGTGCATTGGATTTATCAGATCACAACAGAATTTGACCACCATGGATCTCAATGTGGATAATTCTAGTTTTTCCTTTTTTTACCTTCATCTGCTCTACGTCAGATGAGATAACGAAATGGTCAGCCCCAAGCAGGCTCAGTGCTTCCTCCTTTTTAGAAATGCTTGTACTGAACACTGTGACTTTCAGTCCAAAAGCCTTCCCAAACTTAACTGCCATATGACCGAGCCCGCCAAGTCCAATTACACCTAGAGACTTACCAGGTTGGTTCATCTTGTGACGTATCATTGGAGTGTACACCGTGATTCCAGCACAGAGCAATGGCGCTGCTAGATCCATTGGGTAGTTTTCTGGAATCCTGAAGCAATACCTGTCAATGAAGCAACACAATTAAGTTTCCAAATAACACCAAGACAGGAAGTGATTTCCCAATAGAATCAGCATCCTGTCTTTGTTGTCTAAAAGGAATCAAATCGCAGAGCCAGAAACCCTATCTTCCGCATGCTTCGGAATTTTACTTGCTTAGACCACAATTCAGCATCATGTTGTTTCCGTGATCCTTGTTCTAACCACAAATTGCTCAAGACAAACATTTCTTGCTGTAGCAACGAAAATAAAGCAATTGCAGCATACCGGAGGCCACACTCGATTAAAATTAAGAAAAGTCACTTGCTCTAACAAAGGAAACTGGTGGCATATCACATATGCTTGACTGAACACGTAATTTCTCTATTTCCTTCAATCAATTTCTCCAAGGGACTCAAGATTCCTGTGGCTCTATCAGATACAAGAATTAGTGAAAGCACATACATTTAGCTACCCATTTGATCTGATACTTATGATCTAACTTTAACAATCTAAGGACAGCTTATTCCATTCTTGACAATGGTTATTGAAAAGAAAGAATTTCTTTTTGCATTTAATAAAGCCAATTCTCCATTGAATGGTTTCAATGGTAATTGGATACGGAGGACTTAAAGACCCTCCAGAGCCGTTATAGAAAGTATCTTTATCCCTTTCGACATGATGCATTATGCCACTTCTGGTCACAATCAGAATACGAAGAAAATTAGCAGAGAAGAAGACATGACATGAAATCTTTTTTTGGCCACCATGATTTGAAATTCTTTCACAGTGCAAAATGCTGCCTAATAACATTGTGTCAATAAGCAATTACCTTTCATGGACGACAATGTGACTAGAATATCCTCCCTTTGTGACTGTACCGTCCGTATCGATTCCGTCAAAAGTCAAAACCATCTTTTCACAATGGACTTCTAGCCCGTCATTGCAATACTCACACTCTCTGCATGAATTGACATAAGTTCCCACACCCACGTGATCGCCAACTTTGAAGCGTTGGACACTGGAGCCAACCTGTTTCACAATTCCAACTATCTCGTGCCTGAATCAATTAAAAAAATCATTCGCAAATTTTGTTCAGAGAATTATTAGGATAGTGCTAAGAAAAAAGATTAACATTCGAATCACGCTGCATCCTACCCTGGCACCAGAGGATACTTGGAGCGTCCCGACATATTTCTAGTCCAACCCACATCTGCATAGCACACTCCACAGTGCGTGATCCTAATCGAGACGTCATCGCTTCCCACGGTCCTAAAGAGAGAATTCCCAAACAGGTGAGCATCTAATCAAGCAACTAATCAGACTCAGTTACCTTTTGTTCTCATTTTTCAGATCAATAAACTAAGCGTGGCTTACAAAAATCATACATTCAACCCAAAACAAAATTTAAGAAAAGAGAAATGAAAAGGAACCAAATCCATGACTATAGGCATTTGTCTGAATAGTACATACAACCTCAAATGCTCACAAAGGCAGCACCTGAATCCTAATGTCTGCCATGAAGTTCTAAGCAACTCATTCTGGGACATGACATATCATGCGTACGAACAATTCTCTACCCAGAAATTAGTGCATACACAACAAAATTTATAAAAAAGAAAAACAAAATGGCTTGGTCAATGTGGAAATTTAAATATATGACAAGCATCAAAAACTGTTTTGCATTACAGGTGAGAGGATAAGACCAGAGAACACTGTATTGAGACTTATTCAGACAAATACTTCGATAGAAATTGAAAGTATAAGGAGCAGATGAATTAAATAAAGAACAGTTGTAACAGTAATACCTGCGGCTGAATTTGTAGGGGGAGAGAAGTCCAGAAGGATCTCTGGCAGCCCAACCAAGACAATCTTCCTTCGCACCCTCTGAACTCATCGTTCCTCAACGACCTCAACTGAAATCGACCCACAAAAAAATTGCTGTGTTAATCTCTCGGTAAGCTGAATTATGGAAGAAGAAGAAGAAGAATTATTTTCGTGAAAGAGAAATGAAGAAGAGAATTTCAAACCGAAAAACAGAAGTTCAAATGGTCAAAAGGCCAAATGTCACGAAGACTTGGCAATTCCGTTTCCGTGCAGACAAGATTTTGCGGGCTGACTTTTTAGCAAAGAGCGAGATTAGCAGAGAACGAGGTTGAGCGCTCAAAAACCGTCACCTCTTTATAGATGCCATAGCGTCGCCTGTTCTTGATTTTTTTTTCGTTTTATCTTGTGGAAAAGAATTAGTGCCAAACGTAAGCCATTACCCTTCCCTAGCCAATGAAGTATGCAGTGACGTCTTCTGGAGTACGGTTCTTGATATTTGCGGAGATGTGTGTTTGATGTGTGTGTTTTGTGTGTGAACTATCAAGAGAGCAAAAGAATTAAGAAACAATGTGAGCAAGAAATAGTTGGACAAAATAATAATGGGAATGTGTAAAAGAGAATGAGGCTGAGGCGAAGGAGAGAAATTTGAATGAAAGTCAACAATAGTGGCTGAAGAAGAAACTAGTAGGTGGGCAGAAAGAGTACTTGGAGAAGAAGAAAATGAGTTGTCTTATAGCTGTACTATGGTAGTGAAAAAGTCAAAAATGTCGTGTCGGTTGTAATTGCCTATAAATAGACTTATAGTTCATTCATTTAGTATGTGTGAGGTGAACCTCCACCTTGTGTGGGGTGAACCCTATACTGTAAGAGGTCTTAGACCTCCATAATGACCATATGAAGAGTGACTATCAACACGTCCATCAAAGTATTTTATCTTCTTCAGTAAGTTTTTGACGGCTAGAGTTTGATGAAGAAACTTTGCTTCATGCTTTCCACTACTTGCTATTTTCCATGCACGTAGACTTCTCTAGCCTGTTTTAGGATTTCTTCTTCAACTTGGCTTTTGCATTCCCATGTGAATCTTTTAGGTTTAGCTAGCAACTATCATTCTCAACAATTCTAGACAATCTTCAACATGGATGCTGCTACCAACGTTTATTAATTTCTAGACAGTTTTAGAGAAAATGAATTATAATTTCCAACATATAGTATTTTGGAGAAAAAAATATTTCAGCATAACTGTGCAAGAATTTGTAGATCACTACAATATCACCGGAAGCAAATAATTATCCGTCATTGACATGAACGATATAGCAAAAATTCTTTTAATTGTTTACCTTAAGTTTAGCAAGATCTGCTTAAACAACAGCCTTGAGTATCTTCAATTCCTTTTCTCTTGCCTTCAAAAAGATATTGAAATGCAACGCAGAATATCAAGACAGAATGTCATTGACAAAGCTGCAAAAGCCTACTCAATATGGCAAAATTGGGGACATTTTTTTCCAGCAATCTTGACCACCTCGGTAGCTGCTGTGCAAATAGGAATGCATGCAGAAGGACAAGCTAATTGTTACCTACTTTTAGTCATTCATTTGAAACTGTAAGATTCATGTGCCATAAGATAGCCAGACAAGCGGGCAAAAAATTATGTGCCTTGCACTGAAGGTGGCAAGAGCAATTAGATTAAATTCAAACCAAAAAAAGCTTGATGCATAAAATGAAAAGTCGTCCATTGAGCGAATAAATGACAAAGTAAGTGCAATGAGAGTCACTGATGTTCACGCTAGACGTATGCCATGACCATTCCTTAGCTGAGAAAACGTAAGCAGCAACATCTTCTAGATAGTGGTTACTGGCAATTTTTTTTTTTTTTAATCCCCGGCCTAATCAAATTATCCGAGTTATAAGCTCAAAAAGAAGTCAATGAGCAATCTACCACTAGGACCTATGAATGGTCATACGTTGTTGGTTACACATCATGTTAGAATATAATATGCCGAAATAATATAATCTTACAATTTACGTCAACGCGTAAATTCCAGATAAATAAATGAAAAATAATAAGAACACTATAAATTTACATGATTTGGTCTGAGTATCGATACCTATGTTCACAGGGAGAGCCAGCAACAAATAATCCATTATAATCGAAAAATCAAAGTTTACAATCGCTCACAGGCTCGATTGCTTCTCATACCTAGATTTAAGCTTAAACTTAAAGAGTTTATAAATAAACAACTCACTTGAAAATTATCCGGCGTTCAAGCTTTAAACAAAACACTCTATGTACGCCAAAAACAAGAACTCCGGCATTTGTCTTTTGGTTCGCGTACATACGGATTCGCGTTCTTCTTTGCTTGATCGTGCGGCACTGTTCTAGACGCTACTTTTGTGTGGCTCTTTCTTCTTCGTAAGGCTTCAGCGACTCTTTCTCAAAAAAAAAAAAAGACGTGTTCTATTTTATGTGTGCCTAGAGTCAACAACTTTGACTCTGGGCCCCACCATGTGCTTCTTTCTGGGACGCTGCAGGTAAGGTGTAGAGACCCTTCCTTTTTCTTCCTCTTTCCTTTATTTTATATATATTATCTGCCCAAATTAAGACTTTGACTTTGGGCCCCACGTACACAGCCTTGTTCGGCTCCAGTAGATAAAGAAGAATCTTTGCTCTTTTTTTATTATTATTTTTTTATTCTATTTTATTTTCTCTTTTATAAACCTTCATGGAGTCCAACGAAGCATTTTATGTTGATCGAAAATATCCAAGACCCAGAAAGAATTTCGAATTTCTTTTCTTGTGCGTAATCTTGAATATTATCTTCATCAGAAAAATATCTTCACGATCAAATAATAAAAATTTTATGCAAGCAAATCGTGTTTTGCAAATACTCAAACTCGAGATATAATTTAACATATTCGACATGATGTACTTCCCAATTACTATCCTCTGACAATTTATATTTGATTAATCTATTTCAAGAATATTTATTTATTAGACTTGTTGGCTTACACGTCACTATCACAGTCACATGATATATCCTATATTGAGAATACTCAAAGAGCTTTGACTCCAAATACTTGGGAGCATTTATGCTTGTTTTATGTATGTTATGCTTGTGATGCATCTTGTTTTGAGTGGACTGTAGAAATATTTAAGTTTGTGCCAATTTGACTAATTTTTTATCTGGATAAGTGCATTGGAATATTTAAAACTTATCATAAAAATATAATATATGAAACTTTGAAATCAAGTTCTAGAACTTGTCACATTGGTCTAATCTAAATCCTTCCATTGCATTTTTGAAATTTCAGTACTTAACTGCAATTTTCTGACAAGTTTTAGTATTTCCAATATACATATTTTTTTTTCAACCTCAATAATGTTTTTAAGCAACAATGAGCTTGACATATCTTTGATTTCGGAATTTCAATGGCTATAGGAAACAAAAGGACGTCCTCTAATGAATCAACAATCTTCTGCCATGACAAAGCTGGAAGAGAGATGAATGTCTTCCATAGTTATAAAAAATGTTCATGCAATAATCTGTAGGAATTCGTCTTCCTGACGTGCATGAACATTTCCGGCCATGAAACATTTCACGGTGAAGACATTCTGTCACTTAAACCGGCAAAAGGATATCGAGCTTGTTCCTTTGGCGAGTGTATTGCCGTTAAATATGCCAATTAATTCCACGACTATTAGCATTTGTTTAAATAGAGCAGACAAACTAAAATGCTCACAAAGGCAGCTGGTACTGGATCCTCATGTCTGCCCATGAAATTCTGAGTGCCTCAGACATGGCATATCATGCACACAAACAATTCTCAACCCAGAAATTAGTGCGTACACAACAAAAGTTAAAAAAGAAAAAAAGAAATGGTTTGGTTAATGTGGAAATTTAACATAATGACAAGCATAAAAAACTGTTCAGCAGTACAGTAGAGAGGTCAAGACCTGAGAACACTGTATTGAGAGTTATTCAGATGAACACTTCAGATAGTCACTGAAAAGCTAAGGAGCAGATGAATTGAATAAAGAACAATGGCGATGATAATACCTGCGGCTGAATTTGTAGGGGGAGAGAAGTCCTAGAAACCGTCATAGATGCCATAGCGATGGATGTTCATGATTAATCTTTGAGCTTACTATTGTGGAAAAGTATTAGTGATTCGCCAAACGTAACCCATGACCCTTCCTTAACCAAAGAACGCGTGCAGTGACGTCTTCTGGAGAGCGGCTCCTGGAATTTTTCCATCCACAACCTAATTGCATTATCAACCTATTGACACATAAAAGATGTCATTAGGCAATGTGCCGTTGCACCACAGGACCCGCAAATGGTCATCTATGTCGGTTACACCGCCAATAATTTGTACCTGACCCTTCATAGTCGTATTATTCAATTGATCTGTTTAAAGAACATTCATTTTCTTCAAACATGCTTTCTCACGTGCCACTGTAATATGATGTTTTTGATACACAAAATACTATCTCTTCAAGAGCTTTGACTCCTATATACTTGGGACATTAAATTTTTTTAGCAACAATGAGCTTGGCATATGTCTGTTTTCGGGATTTCAGTTGCTAAGGGAAACAAAAAGGACGTCCTCTAATGAATCGACAGTATTTTGCTATAACAAACCTGGAAGAGAGATGAGTGTCTTACGTAGTTACAAAAAAAATGATCATGGAATAGTTGGTAGAAATTTACTCTGCTGACATGCATGAACATTCTGAACAAAAAACGGAAAACGTGCATGAACATTTCCGGTCAGGAAGCATTCACGAGGAGCTGAGAGACACTATTTCTTAAAGCAGCAAAATGATTACGAGCTTGTTCTTTTAGGGAGTGGAATGAATAAATTGTACAAAAAATCCTAAACTTGTTGTCCGATCACTAATTTAATTCTAAACTTTTTAATTTGATCAATGTTTGTCTAAAACTTTTGACAATTTTTTGTCATCCACCTAGTTAAATTTAGGTCGAAAATCAATGACGGAGCAATTTAGTAAACACTAGCCATTTTAAGTGATACAACTGATAGCTGATATAGATGACTTAAATGAGGTAGCGTCGTTTCACAATTTTTTTTAATATATATTTTTTTCTTTTTTAGTAATTTTTTTCCTATTCTTTCGTTCTCTAGTGTTCATTTTCTTCCCTCTACCGGTGGCCAACGCCTTAGCAATGACCAGGGACCATCATAGGCTACAAGTGAGGGCATTGAGCGAGATTTGCAAGCCTTCTCCTAGATTTGGGCAAGGGCCCTATAGGCCCTCACTGGCCATAGGCAAGGTTGGGGACTTGCAAGCCCTTGCCTATATCTACTCTCGCATGGGGTCAATGCCTGCCATCACCAAGGCCTCAATGCAGAGAAGGAGACGATAGGAAAAGAAAGAAAAAAGAAAAAAAAAAAAAGAAGAAAGGAAAAAGGGGAAAACATCTGAAAATAATAACAAAAAATTGCAAAATGACGTTGTTTCATTTGAGATCATCCATGTCAATTGCCAATCATGCAATGTGGCCTACCTTGTTGGATGTAGTAGATTTAGGATATTTTGAATATTTTTCTCCTGTTAAATATGCCTGATTTATTTGATATCCTAAAATTTGTAAACTTTGTGAAATCAAGTTCTAAAATTTGTTGGCATTTTTTGTTTTTCATATTGAACGAAGTTAATGAAGTGACTTGATTACAACTACTTGATAAGTTTTATGACTTGATTGTAATTTTTGAAAGTTGTAGGCTCAATTGCATCTCCATAATAAGTTTTAAAACTTGATTACGCTATCCGAAAATTTTAAGATTTTCAGTATACTTATCCCTAAAATAAAAGAAAAAGGGCCTACCCCCTTTACATGAACTCTTTAATTTAAACGCACCATGGAATTTCCTGTCCTTTTACACTGTTTCATTAACTAAGATTTTTTTTTTTTTTTTTTTTTTTTGGGGTTAAAACCAAGATTTAGTTCAAAGATAGATATTTTGAGGAGAAAAAAATTTCAGCAAAACTATGCAAGGATTTGCAAAAGATCGCAACAATATTACCGGAAGCATATAATTATTTATCACTGACAAGAATGATATAGTAAAAATTATTTTAGTAGTTTACCTTAAGTTTAGCAAGATCTGCTTATTCGGCAGCCTTCAGCTTCTTCGATTCCTTCCCTCTAGCCTTCAAACAGATATCGAAATGCAACGCATAATATCAAGACAGATTGCCATTGACAAAGCTGTAAAAGCCTACACAATCGGGCAAAACTGGGACAGTTTTTCCAGCGATCTTGACCACCTCCGCAGCATGCCGTGGAAATAGATAGGAACACATGCAGAGGGACAAGCTAATTATTACTTGCTTTTAGTCAAGCATTCGAAATTGTAAGATTCATGCACTATAAGATAGCCAGACAAGCGAAAAAAAGATGGGCATTTCAGTTGAGGTGTCAAGAGCAATTAGATTGAATTCAAACCAAATAAAGCTTGACGCATAAAAGAGAAATATTGTGCATTGAGCGAATATATGACAAAATAAGTGCAAAGAGAGTCATTGATGTTCTAGCGCTTTGGCCAATTGAGTTCTTAAAATTTTACTTTGCTTAATTGAATCCTCAGCATTTTCAATTTCAGTCAATTGAGTCCCTCAAGCTTGATCCTCGGAAATAGCCACATGGCTATGATTTTCCAAGTTGATAAGAAGATGCTCGAGAAGAAAACCGGGTAGGAGGTGAAATGGGACCTAAGTGCAAGTTTTACTATTTCAGTAACTACAATTGATCTGACAGAAGATTGAACTTTCATGGATCTGGCACTTCGTTTGAAGCTATACAAACAGAAATCAGCGGGCTCAAGAAGCCAATCTTTTAGACAGTTTCTGAATTATCACACAGAAAAGCACTAGGATACCTTTACGCATTCACTTATTTCCTCTATAAACTCACAGTTATTAGAGTATATTAGGCATCATTTATTTGTAGTACATTAGGTACAGATGTCCTCTCTCTGAAATTCCCTCTTTTCCTCTTCTTACGATCAGCTTTGCCAGAAGATGTTTCCAACTTCCGACATTGATGATGTCATTTCAAGGAGTTCTCAATGTGGATCACAAATCGGTACTTAACATCTCTCTTGATGAGCCCCTCAAGGGCTTCATTGGCATAATTGATCGGTATCACTTCGATTTCTGGGTGTATGTGCTGTGCCGCACAGAGGTCTATCATTTCTTGGATATACTTCATTCTTCCTATAGCGCTACCCAAAACTGTTTTCATACCTGCAAAAAGTTCATTGTGAGCAACTTAGTTGGTTCGCCTATCAGGTATCAATATTTCTTTCGGTAATGAGCTTTGAGAACAAAAACATACCAAGGTTAAGGCTTGCCGCACTGAATGTAATTTCGCTTTAGGACCCAACCAACGCTAGAACGCCACCCGTCTTCAAAAGAGACATGTAAGGATCAAATAGGTGATCAGCAGATGCCGTGTCGATTATAAAGTCCAGGGACTTAGCCATGGCCTGCATGTATTGGAATCATCAGATCACGGTAGCACTTGACCTCCATGGATCTAAAGTATTGATAATTCCAAATCTTCCCATTTGCCTTCATCTGTTCTTGGTCAGATGAGATAACGAAATGGTCAGCACCAAGCAAGCTCAGTGCTTCCTCCTTTTTAGAAATGCTTGTACTAAACACAGCAACTTTCAATCCAAAAGCCTTCCCAAGCTTAATTGCCATGTGACCGAGCCCACCGAGTCCAATTACGTCGAGAGACTTACCCGGTTGGTTCATCTTGTGACGCACCATTTGAGTGTATACTGTGATTCCAGCACAGGGCAATGGTGCTGCTAAAGCCATCGGGTAGTTTTCTAGAATCCTAAAGCAGTACCTGTCAATGAAGCACCACAATTAAGTTTCCAAATCACACCAAAGGAGGAAGGGATTTCCCAATAGAATCAGCATCCCATCTTTTTTGTCTAATAGGATTCAAATCACATTTTACTTGCTTAGAGCACAATTCACCATCATGTGGTTTCTGTGATTCTTTTGCTGACCACAAATTGCTTAAGACAAAAACTTCTTGCTGTAGCGACGAAAGTAAAGCCATTGCAGAATACAGGAGGCCATACTCGATCAAAATTGAGAAAATAGGCTTGCTCTAACAGAGGACACTGGAAGCATATTGCATATGCATGACAGATCATGTAATTTCTCTATTCCCCTCAATCATATCTCTAAGGGACATGATATTCCCGTGACTGTCGAATACAAGAATCCGTGAAAGCACGTACATTTTATTACCCATTTGATCTAACACTTACTATCTAACTCTTGGAAACAATCTAAAAAAAAGGGAGGAAGAGGAGACAAAAGGCAAGGATTGAGCAATTTCCATCTCTTTCTCTCTTTTAATTAAGGTTTAATATCCTAACAAACCCCAAACTGGTACACATATGACAAATTTACCCTGACGGACTATAAAAAACCCTAAACTTATATATTTGTGACAAATTTACTCAAAACTAATTTATTCGACCGCAAAAAACTCCAAAATGGTAAATTTGTAACAAATATACCCTCCGCTAAATTGGATTAATACCACAATAAATCACAAAAATTGTAAACTGTGACAAACGGAGCATAAAATCTCAAATTGGTATACTAGTTAATTGTCACGTGTCATTTAACTTAATAATTTAACAGTAAAATTTAACGAAAACTAACATAGGGTAAATTTGTCACAAGTATACCAGTTTGAGGTAAATTTGTCAAATGTATACCAGTTTCGGGTTTTTTGTGGTCAAAAAAATAGTTTTGGATAAATTTGTCACAGGTGTACAGGTTTTGGGTTTTTTAGAGTATTAACCCTTTAATTAATTTAGTTTTAAATTTAATTTTATTAATTTTTCATGAAAAATTCATATGTTAGATTTATTGGCTCACATGTCATTGTCACTTGATGTGTATGATATATAGAATAGTCCAAGAAATTTGACTTTAGATACTTCAGAACCTGCGAATGGTCATACATTGTCAGTTACACATTCAACATGATGTATTAGCTAATCATAGTCCTCTAACGGTTTATATTTGCTTAATA
Organism: Eucalyptus microcorys; assembly: GCA_014182515.1. NCBI lineage: Eukaryota > Viridiplantae > Streptophyta > Magnoliopsida > Myrtales > Myrtaceae > Eucalyptus > Eucalyptus microcorys. The sequence continues at coordinate 8,495,134 of CM024566.1, forward strand.
TATTTCAAGAATATTCATCTGTTAAACTTGTTCACTCAGACGCCACTGTCGCTCGATGTATATGATATGCAAAATAGCCTAAGAGCTTTGACTTTAGATACTTGGGAGTGTCTATGCTTGTTTTATGTCTGTTATGCTTGCAATGCTTCTTGTTTTGAGTGGACAATACAAATATTTAAGTCCGTGTCAATTTGAACAATTTTCTTTATTATAGAGCAACAGTCTTTAATCTATTATGTTCTTGACCACAAAAAACCAAATAACAAGTAAGTATAAATTATTGTAGGGTCCAACGACAATCTTTAATCTATTGTGTTCTTGACCACAAAAAACCAAATAATAAATAAGTATACATTATTATAGGGCCCACTCCTTTAAAAAAATTTGTTGCTCACAACAACTTATTTATTCTCATAATAACCCAAAGTTATGCTAGCAAAGCTCTTTTGAGTAAGTGTATTGAAAGTTTTAAATGTCACTAAAGTGCATTGAGTCCTAAAACTTTCAAAAAATGTAATTTAATCCTAAAATTTGTCACAAAATGCAATTGAGTTTTAAAATTTTCAAAAAGTATAATCAATTATAAAGATTAATCAAAATTAGTCCAATTTAAGTCATTCCATTTATTGCAATTTTTGAAAGTTTTAGAGCTCAATTACGCTTTCCTAACAAGTTTTAGGACTTAATTACACTTTTTGAAAATTTTAGAACTTAACTGTAATTTCATGATAAGTTTTAGGATTTCTAGTACACTTATCTTTTCTTTTCTTTTTTCACCTCATTAATCTTTTTAGCAACAATGAGCTTGACATATCTCTGTTTTTGGGATTTTAGTGGCTAAGGGAAACAAATAGATTTCAGTGGCTAGGGGAAACAAAGGGATGTCCTCTAATGAATCAACAATCTTCCTACCATGACAATGCCGGAAGAGAGATGAGTGTCTTACATAGTTATCAAAAATGTTCATGTTATAATCAATAGGCATTCGCTCTGCCAACGTGCATGAACATTTCCGGTGATGAAACGTTCGTGAGGAGCCAGTAAAGACATCCTGTTATTTAAACCAGCAAAAGGATATCGAGCTTGCTCTATTGGCAAGTATATTGTCGTCAGATAAGCCTGATTAATCCGATATTTTCATACAAAAAATCGTCATCGAGGCCAACTTAATCCAAAATGCCAATGGACAGGCTTGGGTAAGCTAGTGGATAGGTATGCCGCTTTATCTTATGTCGTGTTATCTCACGAGAGATGGTGCTGCGTTCTCTTTAGAATGCACATGACTTGGCATAGGAAAACCTTAGGATTCGACTAGGAGGAAGGAAAAAAGCAATCTATTGTCAAGCCAATACAAGATCATTTCATGTCAAACTCCGCAGTCTTGAGGCCATGGAATCTACGACAAACTTGTTCATTCACAAGGACTGAGCAAATAAATGATAAAATAAGAGTAATGGAAGTCATTGATCGTCTGCCCTTTGACTGATTGGATTCTAAATATTTTATTTTCAATTGGGGTCTAAATATTTTATTTGATTCAATTGACTTCTAAACATTTCCAATTTTAGTCAATCAAGTCCCTCGAATATTATCCTCGCAAAGAGCCACATGGCTGTGATTTTCCAAGTGGTTAAGGAGATGCTTGAGGAGAAAACCTGTAGGAGAGGCGAAGCCATTCAAGCAGAACTCTCAAGAAGCCAATTTTTCAGACAATTTCTCAATCATCCTATAGAAAAGTACCAGGATTTCATTACCCATTTCACTTATTTCTGCTATAAAACTCACGAGTATCGAAGTATATCAGGCATAGTTTATTTGTACTCCAGCAGAGCAATTAAAAAGGCACAGATGATGCTCTCCTCAAGCTGAAACTCCCACTTTTCCTCTCTGTGTGATCAGCTTTGCCAGCAACAATTTCCAACTACCCAAATTGATGTTGAAATTTAATCAAATAGACTCAGAGAAGAAATCACACGAGAATTGTTGCTGTAACTTTCGTTACTTTATTCATCAGAACATAAGCCTATTAAATAGGCAGAACATCCAAACCACTTAGCAAGAAAATAGCTATAGAACAACGACAAAGACCCACTAACATACCCCACTAACCAGAACATATGCAGAAACTAACTCCTAAAAACAAGTCACTTCCTATTGACTAGGACTCCACTATTACATTATTGAAGACACGTAAAAACTGAAACTTAACTACTTCAACAATTGATGGTGTCACTTCAAGGAGTTCTCAATGTCGATCACGAATCGATACTTAACATCTCTCTTGATGAGCCTCTCCAGAGCTTCGTTGGCATAATCGATCGGTATCACTTCGATGTTTGGGTATATCTTCTGCGCTGCACACAGGTCTATCATTTCTTGGGTATCCTTTGTTCCTCCCGTTACACTACCCGAAACAGTTCTCATATCTGCCAAAAGTTCACCGCGAGCAACTTAGTTCACCTATCAGGTATGAAATTTCATTTAGTAATCAGACTTGAGAACAAAAACATACTGAGGCTAAGGCTGGCTGGACTGAATTTAACTTCGCTCGGGAAGCCGACCAATGCTAGAATGCCACCCGTCTTCAAAAGAGACATGTAAGGATCAAACGGGTGATCACCGGCTGCCGTGTCGATGATAAAGTCCAGGGACTTAGCAATGGCCTGCGTGCATTGGATTTATCAGATCACAACAGAATTTGACCACCATGGACCTCAATGTGGATAATTCTAGTTTTTCCTTTTTTTACCTTCATCTGCTCTACGTCAGATGAGATAACGAAATGGTCAGCCCCAAGCAGGCTCAGTGCTTCCTCCTTTTAGAAATGCTTGTACTTAACACTGTGACTTTCAGTCCAAAAGCCTTCCCAAACTTAACTGCCATATGACCGAGCCCGCCAAGTCCAATTACACCTAGAGACTTACCAGGTTGGTTCATCTTGTGACGTATCATTGGAGTGTACACCGTGATTCCAGCACAGAGCAATGGCGCTGCTAGATCCATCGGGTAGTTTTCTGGAATCCTGAAGCAATACCTGTCAATGAAGCACCACAATTAAGTTTCCAAATAACACCAAGACAGGAAGTGATTTCCCAATAGAATCAGCATCCTGTCTTTGTTGTCTAAAAGGAATCAAATCGCAGACCCAGAAATCCTATCTTCCACATGCTTGGGAATTTTACTTGCTTAGACCACAATTCAGCATCATGTTGTTTCTGTGATCCTTCTTCTGACCACAAATTGCTCTAGACAAACATTTCTTGCTGTAGCAACGTAAATAAAGCAATTGCAGCATACAGGAGGCCACACTCGATTAAAATTCAGAAAAGACACTTGCTCTAAGAAAGGAAACTGGTGGCATATCACATATGCTTGACTGTACACGTAATTTCTGTATTTCCTTCAATCAATTTCTCCAAAGGACTCAAGATTCCTGTGGCTCTATCAGATACAAGAATTAGTGAAAGCACATACATTTAGCTACCCATCTGATCTGATACTTATGATCTAACTCTAACAATCTAAGGACAGCTTATTCCATTCTTGACAATGGTTATTCAAAAGAAAGAATTTCTTTTCGCATTTAATAAAGCCAATTCTCCATTGAATGGTTTGAATGGTAATTGGATACAGAGGACTTAAAGACTCTCCAGAGTCGTTATAGAAAGTATCTTTATCCCTTTCCACAAGATGCAATTAATGCCTAAAAGCCATTCCTCACAGTCCTATGCATTATGCCACTTCTGGTCACAATCAGAATACGAAGAAAATTAGCAGAGAAGAAGACATGACATGAAATCTTTTTTTGGCCACCATGATTTGGAATTCTGTCGCAGTGCAAAATGCTGCCTAATAACACTCTGTCAATAAGCAATTACCTTTCATGGACGACAATGTGACTAGAATATCCTCCCTTTGTGACTGTACCGTCCGCATCGATTCCATCAAAAGTCAAAACCGACTTTTCACATTGGACTTCTAGCCTGTCATTGCAATACTCACACTCTCTGCATGAATTGACATAAGTTCCCACCCCCACATGATCGCCAACTTTGATGCGTTGGACACTGGAGCCAACCTGTTTCACAATTCCAACTATCTCGTGCCTGAATCAATAAAAAAAAAATCATTTGCAAATTTTGTTCAGAGAATTATGAGGATGGTGCTAAGAAAAAAAGATTAACATTCAAATCACGCTGCATCCTACCCTGGCACCAGAGGATACTTGGAGTGTCCCTGCACATTCCTAGTCCAAGCCACATCTGCATAGCACACTCCACAGTGCGTGATCTTAATCGAGACATCTTCACTTCCCACGGCCCTAAAGAGATGATTCCCAAACAGGTGAGCATATAATCCAATGACTAATCAGACTAGGGTACCTTTTTTTTTTTTCCATTTTCAAGATCAACAAACTAAACTTGACCTACGATTATCGAGAAAACAAGAAACCAGAAATGAGAAAAGGAAAAATTCCATGACTACAAGCATATTTGTCCATACGGTAGATACAACCTCAAATGCTCAGAAAGGCAGCCAGTACAGGATCCTCACGTCTGCCATGAAATTCTGAGTAACCCATTACCAACAATTCTCGACCCAGAATTCAGCGCATACACAACAAAAGAAAGAACGAAAAAATGAAATGGGTTTGGACCGAAAACTGTCTCGCGTGAACACTGTACTGAGACTCTCGCATGAACACTTCGGTAGAAATCGAAAAAGAAAAAAAAAAAATGGCAATACCTGCGGGTGAATTTGTAGGGGGAGAGGAACCCAGAAGGGTCCCGGGCAGCCCAACCGAGGCAATCCTCCTTCCCACCCTCCGAGCTCATCTTCTGCACCTACACACCCAGCGAAGCAATCACGCAAACGGGTATGGTTAGATCCATCCAAAGAAGAAGAAAGGGTGAGAACTCGAACGAGAGAGTGCCCTAGATCAGAGACTCGACGGGTCATCACTCGGCGACGACTCGAGTCACAACGAGCTCGCCATCACTCATCAACTCACTCACTCACCCACACCCACCTACCCAAGCACAACCCCACAGCAACTCAGAGAGAGAGAGAGAGAGAGAGATGACTACGGAGATGGAGATGGAGAGAGGTTACGCGGTGGAGTATGCGGGAGCGCGAAGAGGGTGATGAGCCGAGCAGAGCCGAGGACGGGAGGTTCAACGAAGACTTTGTGCCTCTCCCCCTACTTTGCAGCCCCCTACTTTGCAGGAAAGCTGCGAGTCGTCCTATGGATTTTATGGCGGTGGCCCCGGGCCCGAGATAGCTGGGAAGGAAAAATTATCCGAAACTTTTTTTTCTTTTTTCTTTTTTTGGTGGCCCTAGCCTTATCCAACAACAACATGAAAATGAAAGATGAGTTGAAAAGAAATGGACAGCAGCTGTCAAATTAAACATTTTTTCCATGTCTCGTTCAGGACTCGTCGCTCCTTCATTACCATCTTAACCCTTTTGAAATTGGAAGTGAAGGTTACTGGCTTCGACATGACCAATTTATAACCTGTCGCTCATGCAATATAGTATATAGAAATGAAAGATGAGTAGAAAAAGAAATGGACGATTGCTGTCAAATTAAAACCTTTCCCAAGTCAACTTGTCGCTCCCCTTCCTTCCATTATAATCCTTTTGATAGTGGAACTGAAGATTACTGGCTTTGTCACAACCAATGTAAACCCTCCAAGAGGTGAGAGAACTTATGCAAAAGTATAAAAATGAAAGACGAGTCGAAAAGATGAGGACAATAACCAAATGCGTGCAACTCAATTGCACTTTTTGATAAGGATAAACCGTACCTCTCCTCATCATTGAAAGAGATAGGATTAAACACAGACGTGATTAACATAGAGATTCTCACTAGAAATTAAATAAAAATAAGTCTTTCTTGGTAACAGGATGTTTGTTCTCGTGACCGTGTAGGTCTTCTCGGTTCTCTGACGCATGCCATGAGGTCATGGCATGTTATGCAACCAAAGATATCCATTCCATATTTCTATGGTAACTATCCATCTTTACCTCCTGTGAACCTAAGAAGAACAAAACCAATCCATAAAGCTGTGGAGGATCAAGAACAACCTGCCATAAGTTATTGATGAACTCAGTTAATTGTTCGAAGCCTTAGAAGCGAATCATTAAAAGTTTAAGCTACTAAAGTGTCAGATGCCAAACAGAAGGAAAATCTACAGAGCCAACATCTGGATCGGATCAATGATGGCATATCAACAACTAAGGGAAAAATCTGCTACTAAATATTTATCTGAAACTAGAGGATCACGTTGCACTTGCATAACTCTGTTAACGCAGATCAATGGTCATGCTCTGGCTAGCTTTGTTAGAAGTTTGAAAACTCTACACGGACAGGCACTATTTGCAAGAAGACGTGTTCCCTATGCTCATCTTTGTACTGAGCTGGAAATGCTTTTAGCAGATAGCTGTGCCTCCAGAAACAAATCGCATGAAGTGGCCCACAATTCTCTGGCAAGTCCGGTGTCGTACGAAACTGAAGAAGAGTTGATAGTCCGGCCCTTCCCACCAAAGAAATACACACCAGAAATTTCCTATTTTTGCAAGACAACGGCTATTAGTAAGCACTGTTCCAACATATAATAGCAGCCACATAAGATTGATACCATAGATTATCAGCAGAGAAGGGAAAATCAATTCTGGAAACACACTGTCATACCGTAGAATCAACATTAATGGATTTTACGTCCAATGTTAGTGTGACCTCAGTTGAGGATAAAACGAGAGAGACTCATTCAAGATGGTTAAGATAAGTGAAGCACCAGTACAGGAATGCTTTACACCAGCCTATTTAGTGGGAAAAAATCACTATCACCCATATATGCAGCTGTGGTTGCCTATTGAGATGAAACCCAGGTGATTTCATTGCAGTCCCATCTAGCATATAGCAGAAATTAAAGATAATGATTGCAGTCAGAAAAACTCACAGGAGGGGCAAGGGCTGCATCCAGAACTGAGTTGACCGCACCTTCAGGTGAATCCAAAAGACCCATTGCAGTTAAAAATGCAAAAGCTGTGTAGGAAAGGTAAGGGGGAACTTCTCGCATGATACTGGTTTTCACTACTCCAGGATCCACAGCACTGGAAATAAAAAAAGAAACAGGATAACATCTCAATTGTGCTGCCAGCATGTATTCATACACAAAACTATAGAGAAAGACAATCTACAAAGCCTAAGGACATTTTCTTGTTTATAATCAACTAGTATAGTATCTCTGATAACAAAAACCAGGTTTTCGACTAAAAAGGGATAGCTCATGGATTTGTGGAAAGTGGAAAGTTCAAATTCAAGTACCATACAAACTTAAGGGTGAGATTACACTGTCCTACAAGAATGCTTAAATCCAGAGTAGCAGAATTGTTGATACATACAGAATGGAAACATGACAGGAGCTTTCCAAGCGGAGGCGTCGATGAAGTTCATATGAGAACAGCAGAAGGCATACTGTAAACAAACAGGAAACTCTTACTAAAGTTTGTGATAAGATGTGACATTTGCTTCTCAAATATTGCTGTATCTTTTATTCTATCCTTTCCTTTTTGGTGCTAGGCTTCTCAAATAAAACGTGAAACTTACATTTTGAATAACCATAGATCTGTGCACATGGATACTGTTTCATCCTGAAGGAACTCTTCCCAATAACACTTTTCTTGTCAAACGTCGCACCACATACTGAAGAAGAGGAGAACCAAGAAAAGGTGATTTTAAATAAATAAATAAAAAAACTATGACTCTAAACCTAGTATAACAATTGCACTAAGACAGAAACTGCACAGAGAAGTTGGACAGCAAGAAACTACAAGCAAACACTACCAACTATTTGACATCATAAAAGAGTTCCGTAACTTAGACACTGAGTACAGCTATATTGCATGTTCTAGTTTTAGCTTGCTATCTCAGGCACTGTTAAAGTCCTAGATGGGCACTGTATTTAGTTCACTAATTGAATGAAAAAATGACATGCCATAAGGGTCAGCAAGCCCGGGTTTCACAGAGGAACCTCCTTGCAGGCTGGCCACCAGCTGCAATCAGTGTTCCACAGAATTTGGCCAAACATGCAATATATATGGAAGCGTTTCTGACCACAAAGTGAAAATATCTTACCGCTTCGATGTGTAAAGGATGTGACATTGACTATCCGAGATGGAACAGGGCTGTTTCTGAGAAGTGGTAATAAATGCTTTGTCAAAAAGAATGGTCCCATGTAGTTCGTTGCCATCATCCTGGTGTATAAAGAGGTGGTGAGAAGAATCAACAGGAGATCAGGCAATGATGCATTATGAAAGACTGCAATTAATAAATTCCATTCCAAAAAGAGAAAGCTCCAAGGAGACAACGGAAACAGTGGGAGATGCCACTTGCTACCGTGGCAACAAATCTCCACAAGTAAACTACGAGTTGACAAGGTATATAGGAAAATCAAAATCACTAGAACATTAGACTTTCAATTGGGAAAGTGACGACACTATTATCGTTACTTATTTAGAAATTAGAACATATGCATCTCATTAGTTAAATCTAAAACAACAGAATATATATTCTCCACTGTGACTGCTGTAGTGTTTAAATTGCCAAATATTTGGATCTTTGGAAAGAATATTGCAAAAAAATTTCCATGGCAATAAGATAATTACTCATCGAAGCCTTCAGCTGTAATTCTGCAGGATGTTGCCAACATTCCAGCATTATTTATCAGAAGCTGGACTGAGGCATGCATATTTGATTCCAACAGCCATTGCTCAAGGGAGCATCTGAAGTGTAAGATTGACTCGATAGATGATATATCAGCTTGAAAAGCTTTAAGATGGGCATCCTTATTGTGTTTACAAATCTCTGCCACTCTCTGTGACCCAAAAAAAAGAATCATTGAGAGCATCATGTAGAGCAAAGAAGCTAAAACGGATGCCGCACAACAAGTACCTCTGACAACCTGTGAGCAGACCGTCCAACTGCAGAGAAAGCATAAATTTCAGTTAAATAATTGTACCTGCATGGATCAAAACTCATTCTTCTTGTAACAAAGAAAAGATGCATTTTGCATTAACTCTAAGGACAACAAACAGTCATTTGTACATTATTTGTCACATTAAGCAATTGACAATCTTTTCTCTTTGCTTGAATCACCAAGTAAAGACTCGAGAACATTCATATATCTACCCATAACTCTTCCTATGAGAGTGTTCATCACAGGCTGGTGGCATTTATGTAGACAGCCTATTTTTTTTCCTCCCAATGTAGCTATCATCAAGATGATCCGGCACAAGCAATCACAGAAAATCCAGGCATGGGGTTGAACTAAGTGTTGCTACATCCATATCAAAGGAATGAGGAGGATAAACCACAGACTGCGACATTACCAAGGACAACAATGAAACCTTCTTTTGAAAGAGCATAAGCAGCCGCTGCACCCAAACCAGATGTAGCCTGCAGGCAAAAGGCAGAGAAAGCTTTCAGTAGGATAATCTAATTGAGGACATTTGCTACTAGCAAAAGAAATCCGTCGTACGCCGGTGATAATGCAGAGAGGTCTCAGAGGAACTTCTATGTTGGCATTTCGAGGGTATGAAACAATTCGACCAAAAAGACCACGGCTGAAGAATTGCCAGTATGAGGCCAGCAAAGAGAATGTCCAAAGTACTGCCATTATCCAGAAGTCTACTGTACAAATGAAACGAAAAGCCTCGACCAACTCCTTTGACATTATTCTCATCTTTGCCACCATGGACTTCTTACCTGTGTTGGCAAAGTGAAAACAACAACAAAACAAATTCAGGATACTAATAAATCCAACAGAAAAGTATATGCACATGGTAAAGTCCTAAAGTTTATTGGATTAGGTAGTGGAACTCGACTTTAAAGCAAGTGAATGTCACAATTAAGTACTGGAGAGACCCAATCTACGGAGAAAACACGCACCCTTACATGACCAGTGCAGCAAAATGCTTGCCTTGTTATTTGACAGTCAGAGTTGAGACCTCAGTGTTCAGTCTACAGGAAAAGTTTTAGCAACCTCGAGAGAGGTAAGAACTAGGCAGATCTCACTATGCAACCATAAATCAACTAACTTCAGGTGTACTTTCAAACAAATTCTTTGACCAAGCATCTGAGGGAAATCAACAATACAGAGTTCAATGTTCTAGTTCGTAAATACTTTGTCCTTTTCATTGTCATGTATGAATGACGGTTTCCCTATTGTTTAGAATGTACAGCTTTGAAGTGTCTTAATGCCACCTTGTCTTCCCACCACAGCAAACACAGACCCAGGTAAAGGAATCAAATGTTAAATCCAGTCTTACTAAATTTACAACATCACAACACACAACCCAGTGAGCTTACTTCATCGGTTACAGTCGCCGTGCTCACCCAGAGTAGCAAGCACACCATCAAAATTAAGATTAACAGAGATGGCAAATGATATAGCTTGCTTCAAAATGAAATTCTGTTCATTACCAAGCTCCAGACCTTCCACATCAAAGCTTGACGTCTACTCACCCTCAACACACGCAGCTATAAATTTATCATCTACCAGCAGAATTCGTGAAATTCCACACAATTCAAACCGGCCTACACGCACGTCACCGACCTAGACACGTTCCCTATTAAACATTAAACAATCACCACCCCAAATCATCTCCAAGCTCAACGTCCCCACGATGCAACAGACCATCATGCCGACATGGAGAATGATGGTCTGTTGCATCCCTGACAGCACAAACCCCCCACGAAGCGCGCTCTAAGAAGCATTACGTCAAACACATTGGGTCCGTCGAAACTCTGCCCGAACCCAACGCAAATGGGCATCCACGAAAACAGGGACTTGCAGAGAGGCGAACGCGGGCGCTCGTGCAGATCACTGTAAAGCTATTGCAACGAAACGTGAAGGGTTGCGCCGGAAACGAAAGGCGACTCACGGGGAACGTGAAGGGTCGAAGGAACGAAGGAAGGCGAGAGCAGAGACGGGTCGCCTCGACTCGACACGGTTCTCGTCGAAACCAAGAGAGTCTGAGATTGACTGGAGGAAAAATCCGAGCTTTACAAAAAGTTCGATGCAGGATGGGACGAATATCCGGTTCTTCGACTCGAGCATAACCGTTGACACTTAGCGCAAAATTTTCCTTGCATATTAGAGAGAAATTAAGGCCATGTTTGTCAACGTTTTTTATTTTTGTTTAAGAACAAAATTTCTCTTTTTTTTGTTTTAGGGAACAAAAAAAAAAGAATAAAAACGCGTTTGTTTGCGTTTTTATTTTAAATTTATTTTTTTGTTAAAGAACATATTTGGAACAAAAACAAAAAACAAATGAAAAACGTGTTTTTTTTTTTGGAACAATTTTTAAGAAAGAAATTTTCTCTCTCCTCTATTTTTCTTCTCTTTTTTTTCTTTTCTTTTTTTTTTCTTTTTCTTTGGCCGGTCGCCGCCGCCATGGCCGGCGACCTCGCCGAGCATCGTCGACCCCCCGGAGCGCCGAGCGTCGCCCCCCTAGCGAGGCTCGGCCTTGCCTTGGCTAGGCGAGCTCGGGCTCGCCCGCATCCGGCGAGCACGAGCTCGCCCGAGCTCGCCTAGCCACTAGCAAGGCTCGCCGGCCTAGTAGTGGCCCGGCGAGGCCGAGCCTCGCTAGTTGCTGGGCGAGCCCGAGCTCGCCCAGCCAAGGTAAGGCCGAGCCTCGCCCAACCACGGCGAGCCTCACCGTGGCTGGGCAAGGCCGCCGGCCAAAAGAAGAAAAAAAGAAAAAGAAAGAAAATAAAAATAAAAATATTAAAAAATTAAAAGAAACAAAAAAAGAACACAAATTTACCAAACGTGTTTCGTTCATTTTTTATTCCCGGAACAAGTTTACCAAATGCGTTTTTATTCAAAAATTGTTCCCCGAATGAAACATTTTTTTCTATTTCATTCGCTAACAATTTTTAGATAGAAATGTTACCAAACGCACCCTAAGTGGCCAATTTTCGTTTATCAAATTCGCCAACATATTTTCCAAAAAAAGAAAAAGAAATCACTAATCCACTATCATCCCTTTTGAAAAATCAAATCTATGCATGGGACTGATTAAATTTCATTTGTCAATCAATACTCTTTTGTATGAGAATTTAAGGACAAGACAGAATGACTCGCAAAATACATAAATTTTAACAAAATTATGGAACATCACGAGATATGCAAAAATTATTGTAAAAAAATCATAGATTACATTTTCTAACAAAAAGGAATCATTTATTACACTTGTGTGATGTAAACTATACTGGAATTATTTCTTATGAATAATTGTGTCAACATTTGGAATCCTGTTAGGGATAAATATATTGAAGGTTTTAAAATTTGTCATGGAGTTACAATTGAGTGCTAAAATTTGTCAAAAAAATGTAATTTAATCCTAAAATTTGTTACGAAAGTATAATTGAGTTTTAAAACTTTAAAAAAAGTACAATCAAGTTATAAGTTTTGTTAACATTTTTCATTTGTCAAAGTTGATGGAGTTTATGGAAATACTTGATTACATTAACTTGTCAAGTTGGGTTGGGCCAAGTTTGGCATACCTATAGTTCGTCGGACCCATGTTAAGGTCTACTAGCGTTGACCCTCCCTAACTTTTGGGCTACATTCGATTCGGTTCGGTTCGGTTCGTATTCAATTCAGATCACAATTTGGTTTGGTTTAATTGCTTAGCTTATTAGTTCGGTTCAGTTCGGATTTTAAGAAATCCGAATTGAATTGAATTGTTGACACCCATTAGCCACATCGATGAAGCCATGTCTATAATTCATCGGTGTTAATTAAGATGGTTGACGATGGAGTCGACAAGATTCAAAAGATATAGAAATACATCATAAGAACGAAAAAAAAGTTAAGAGGACCCAATCGCAGGAACATCAGTACCATATCGAGGGCTAAAAATTGCGATTAACTAAATCATACATCAAAAGGGGGAAACAAGGAGAACTAACACGACCATTAACAGCAGCATGTCCATGGAGAATTTTTCTTGCACAACTACCACAGGTGGATCCCAGCTAATTTGCTATCTATCTAATCCCGGGTGAAACGGTCGGGCCTTGCTTCGGAGCCGTCGAGGACACTCGACCACCCTCAACGCCCCAAGCTCGTTCTCCTCCGGCGCAGCGGCTCAGCCTCGTAGCCTCTAAGCTTCACGGCTTTGTAAGTCACGGCGCCAGCTATGGCTCCGAGTGGAGGAGCCACCATGTAGATCCACAATCCTTTGTAGTTCCCTGCGGCCATGGCCGGGCCGAGAGTCCTCACGGGGTTCAGGGAACCTCCGGTCGGCATCCTGCATTTCCCGGGAACATTGTTAAGGAACATTATGAAGGCTAAAATTCTGTAACAACGTGTCCATACTTGCACGCCCAAAGGTAAGTAGTTTCAGTACAATGCTCACCCTGTCACAAGAACGCCAAGCAGCACCGTTGCTCCGATTGCAATACCTGCCAAATCTCCTACCTATCATCAGAAAAAAATGAACAAATGTAAGTGAAATGGATACATGCTGTATATAGATGCCACGAGTACAGATAGAGGAAGAGTCGATATGCAGCATGGCCACGTACTGCACGAGTGTCGGTCACCACCGCGACGATCACGAACGCGAGAATGAAAGTGGCGAGAAACTCGAGAGCAAACGCCTGTCCGATGTCCACCGAAGGCACCGTGACGCCACCGTTGGCAAAGGGATGGAAAACGGCCTTGAGGACGTAGGAAGCACACATCGAGCCTGCAACCTGCGCGGCGATGTAGCCAGGCACTTGGATCCATGGAAAGTGCCAGATCACCGCGAGGGCGACTGTCACCGACGGGTTCAGGTGGGCTCCCGAAATGTGACCGATCGAGAAACTTATGATCATCACGGCGAGCCCGGCGCATGCCGCGTTCCCAAGCAACGTCTCTGCTCCGCCGTACTTTTGGTTCACAATGGGCCCGCCCACCGCGCAAAGTATCAAGAAGAAGGTTCCAACGAACTCCGCTCCGACCTACGTGGTTCATGTAAATCTAAATAAGAAACTCTATCGTATCTTTCTTATCTTGGTTTCACTCGCTATGAAAAGGCATAAGAATTATCATTTTATGCTGCAACAGCTAGCGAGCCTGTCTAATCTTTACTGATCTTTAAGGTCGATTGGGCTTTACCTTCCGCAACGAATCATACTTATCCGGCTGGAGACGCCGAACACCTTCAGTTGCACCGTCACTCGGCGCACACCACTTGCACTGTACCACGGACCCGTCCTCCGGCAACGATGAATCCACTTGCAACGTCACAGACGCCGGTTGGCACATCTTCTCTTGTCTGGACAGCTCGCTGGAGATTAAGGGAGACCAGAGGTCGCGAAAAAAGGATCAAGAGATCGATGAGAAGAGAGTTCAAGTCGAGAGAGAGCCTTCAGTCTGTTGCCTCCGTCTATGATAGTTGATTGCAGCGACCCCAAAAGCATTTTATAGGAGAGAAGACGACGGCTTTACACATCTCCAACATCATCTTCTTCTTCACTACTCCAGCTTGTTGACACTTTCCTGAGGATTCGGTCATTCGTAGTAGTTCAGATTGTCTGCACCTTGACTAGATCTAGGGTTACTCTACACAAGTAATGATTTGACTCGGTTTGGCATGCTCAGAAAAACTTGGAGGGTACGTTTCTATTTCTGAAATTTAGGTGTGCAAGTCTACATTTGTGGACCAGATAATGAATATATAAGACCGATTCTATAAGGAGAAGATCCATCAAAACGGTATCTATATATATATATATAATTTCTGCAGAAGTTGGTAAGCGTCGAAAAGTCAAGTATAAATGGGATTTCAAGTGCGTAACGAATCGATTGATAACTTTGCTGTTCTTTAAGAGATTTTGGGGAAAGAAAAAGAAGGGTACTTAGTCTAGTAGCTGCAAAAGTTGGTAAATAACTCTAATTTTTAGTTGGTAGTTTCATATGAGAGTTTTGTGAATTCGAAGTGTAGGCAAGTTATACAAATAAAAGTTGTTTTGTTAATACAAAAATTGGCAATTTGCAAGCTATTAGAAAAAATTGATAATTTCATAAAAGTATTGGTAAGTTGTCGATAAGATATTTGGAAAAGTAGTCATTGTTTATTTTCTTAATAATAATTTTTCTACATTTAGCCCTTGCGTCAACACTTATCAAAATTTACCAGCATAAAAGAAAAAATCCGTATTTTTTTTCTACACGGAATATATGTGCTAGCTTGTTAACCATGTTCTTCGATAAATAATTATTAGGAATATTTAGAAGCGCGATGCCTTCAATTTCATCTATTCAAAGTAGTAATAAACCTATTACAACACGATTATCAAATTTAGGTTTCGATGTTTATCTAACTTGGTAACTTACAACATGATTTGCTTACCAAAATTATCATGCGTCTTATAAGAGAATTTACATTCATCAACCACATTAATACATTATTAGCTTGTGTGGATAATTTTCAAATCCAAAATCAAACTATATCTACCTAACAAGTCCGCTCTGGGTAGGTTTTGTGACTTGTTCAAACTGATCTCTTAAGCACAATGAGGACAGAAAGAAAAGCATGCTCATGTGAATCGTTCACGATTGTAATATATACAATATTTTGAAGTGGGGTTTGGCTAAAACTTTGTTTAATCGATTGCATACTCTTTCAAGTTTACGATAAAAAGCGTCAACGACACATGCATGACATCGTCAATGCATGTTGGTGCTGGTCGTCAATGCATGTTGAAAAGACACAAAACCATACATCCTCGTTGTCTGTACTTTTGACCATATGTTTGCCCTTGCCCCAGCTTTCTGCTGATCTATTTTAGTCTCTGTAGTTTACTAATAACTCCTCCATTTACTTACGAAAACCGGTGTATCAATGTCTAGCACGATTGATCGCGCATAAATGGGATGTGAGATCTTTCTATCTGCTGGTTTCTTCTCTCGACGTCTCAATCTTTCTCAACCATTAATTTATAAAAGAGACTGAGGAAGAACTCCATAACCCCGACTTCACAACACATAGACGAGAAGGACAAACTAGCCAAGTTTCTAAGTGGTAGGAATGCATAGGATGGAGATCCTGCACATTTAGGGATTCTTTTCATTTCTTTCCCTTTTTCCTTTTCCAATCTGCCCTTCTCTTCATCGCCGCCTCTATTGCGCCCTGCACATTGTGCACACATATGCCGTCATTGTCAAACTCCGTCTCCATTGAATGATATCATGGCTTGTCGTCGCATCCGATGCCCCCACGGGGGGTTGCGACACACGATTCTTGAGGGATTTCCATTGTGTTTGCCATCGTTGGAATGTAGCTAGCTACCATTCATCGCAAAGACAGAGATATAAGGGCGACATGAGTAAGGAACGATACAATTAGCAAGCCTGCGACACCCACCTTTAGGTTACGGCTGCTAGAGAATGAATAATTAAACTCAAGGTCAATTGCTCTAATGCTTGTCTTGGCTGCCAAGTACTTGAAAGCCTCACTCGTCGATTCGAAAAAGGAAAAGAAAGACTTAAGGGAAATACCCTCTTGCTTAGGAGATGACTGGGTTCTGTGGACATCATCAATAGACCATATCTGAAATTCCTCCAATGTTTGGCCTCCTATTGCTAAATCTGTCAATTAAGAAGTGAGACTTCAGCATGATCCGGGTAAAATAATGCAACTTATGAGACTAAATTCTTCTTCAAAAAATTTGGCACATTTCGCTAACGTTGCATCATGATTCACGCCCAAGGAGATGCGTGAAGAAGAGTTGTTTATCAACTGCCTGGATTGCCCTCATTGAAAGAGATTTCAAGGCATCGAAGCTGTCCCATTTCGCATTTCGCGGATATGAAACGTATGTCTCTTAGATAATTTGAAGGAGAGAGAACGTTTAAGCCCAGGTTTCATCGCTCCCCACCTTTCATTCGACTTCGATTAATTTCAAGGTATTAACAAGTGAGCAGTATCATAAGATTAAAACCAGTATCTAGTTCAAGTTGATGAAGTAATCCTTCATAAAGAAAAGTCAGACGCTGTTTCGACATCTGAATCGATCACATGCTTGAACAGGAATGCTGACGCGGAAACTTCATTTTTAAATGAAAAGATATCAAAGTCGGAAAGGGAATAACAAATCCAGTTTGCCTTGATCGCTATCTTGAATTTTTCTGAGCTGAAGAGTTTTGCTCTTTTCACGTTATAAAGTTGCCAATAATCATGAATCAGAATTTCAGAATCATCTTCTTCTCATCATGAAACAGCTTGAGACCTCACAAAGCAGGATCTGTGCTTTCAGATCTTGAACTCTTGGCGATAGTCTGATTCTTGGAAACCATCATAAAGCAAGATGATTTACATAAACACGGTCCCATCAGAATTAACGTGGGTCGCGTAGCTTTCATCCTAAGTCTTGACTCTCGCTGTTTTTCGTTTTTGGGTCATGTTGGGAATAACGGATCCCCGAAAACTGGATTCGACACTAAATCGAACCCCTAAAACGAATGCGGAAGTGAAGCCCGGGAAAATCACGTATCACCGATCCTAAAGCACACCACGGATTCGAGCGTACCTTGTTAGCCACATATTAAACACCAATGCCGAAGATCGAGGAAGAAATTCTGATCCGATGATGTCAATTTGCCTTGAAAGGGGAAACGGCGTCGCCTTCAGCGTTTTGAAGAAAAGAGAGCGTTGGAAGGAGAGGGAGACGTACGTACGTTAATGCCAAGAGGTGCGTTCTCCCTCTCTCTCCTCCCTTATATATGTCCCTCCAAAAATAATTAATCGTGCCCCTTCATCCATGGGCCCTACTCTTGTGGGCCGGGCTTTTAGGCCCAACATGGGCGGACGGGCCTTAAGCCCATCACGGACGGGCCTTAAGCCCATCACTTATAAAACCATTATCTCCCACTCACACATGGTGGGCCGAACAGAATTCTCTTTACCTCTCTTCAACATTCATACTGGTGAATAATCCGTGCGACCAGCATACTTTGAGAGCTCGTTGCTATACATTTGTTAGGAATATATAGCAGCTCATAATGGACATCACATCCTGAGTAGATTTAGTATGCAGTACCCTAGATCGATCGATCACATTTATATCTCTCTTGATCTCTTTTAAACAATGATATTTATATTGTATTCACAATTATGATTATCCCAAAGACAGTCATAATTGGTTAACCAAAGAATACAAAACTACAATGTGATTCTCCAAATTCGATCTTCCTCTTTCCTTCAAACTCTCAATTTCAGTTCAGCTTGCTTTTCTAGAAATGTCCCATTAGATCGAATCAACTCATGACCATTGGCAACATCCTAAGATAGCAAACACTAAATAGAAATCTTGAGAATAAGTAAGAGTCATGAGGAAACTAAAAAATTGAGGAACTCTTTTCCTCAAGAGTCTCACACGACATAAAAAGTTGAGATCAAACTTTTGCCACTCTTATTGGTCGTCTCATGCATACGTAGTATGAAATACGTATTACGGTATTTAACTCCTTTCCCATGGAGCGTATGTCTACACCTTTCAATACCGTACGGATGATAGTTCGGACATACCCAATGTCTAACTTGAGTTCACGTATCTACTCATTCACAAAATTCATCGAACTCACATCGGCATCATAGATAGATAAAGTAAAATATGTGGGGTATTTTACTTTCGAACATAGTAAGTATTATGTCCTCATCTTAACACCCAGTTAAGGCGACATACGTATTTTAAGCTTTAGCTCTCGATTATCACCTAGATAATAAGCTTAAAACAGTCTCATCTCTATTTATCACACAGTAAATAGAGGCGATTACCCGTGTGAGTGGGCTAATCTTATATCTATCCGACATACTTTCTCAACCTAAAATAATGCACTGAGCATTAAGATGCATAAAGATCAAACAAAGATTCATAGGCATTAATGATGAAAAATACAAATTCATCAAATGTGAACACTTAGGGAAATTACAATATTCAGTACATTAGCCTCTACGCAATCCTAGAGATTTCATATGGCCACAAAACACATCTCTAGGTATTGGCTTTGTCATAGGATCTGCTACCATTCTATGCGTAGTATGTACTCTAAGTTCACATCTTTTCGTGCAATCATATCCTTGACAAAAGTATACTTGGTATCTATGTGTTTGGTCTTGCCATGATATTTTGGATCTTTGGTGTACGCTTTTGCTGCTTGGCTATCACAGTTAACCAATAATGAATCTGTAGCATTTCAAATAATACCTAAATGATCCAATAATCTCTTAAGCCAAACATCTTCTTTTATTGCTGTTGATAATGCCACGAACTCAGTTTCCATCGTGGACAAGGCTATACACTTTTGTTTCTTACTGCTCCAACATATGGTGCCATTATTCGGTAAGGAAACAAACCTAGAGGTAGATTTTATTTCATCTAAATCTCCTCTCCAATCAGCATCAAAATAGCCTTTGAGTTGCAGATCCTTTCCATAATAACTCAACGTATAATCAGCAGTCCCCTTTAGATACCTCAGTATTCTTTTAACGGATTTTCAACGTGCTTGACCTGAATTGGATTGGTATCTGTTCACCATTCCAACTGCAAAACATATGTCAGGTCTTGTACACATCATAGCGTACATCAAGCTCCCAACAGCACTAGCATAAGGAATATGTTTCATTTGTTCATTCTCTTGTGGAGTCCTTGGACACAGTCTATGGCTCAATCTTTCACCTTTTGCAATAGGAGTGTCTATGGGTTTACAATCCCATATCATTCATCTCAAAGTTGGAAGACAACCAACTTTTGACAAAGTATTGACAAGCTCCATATTGCTTCCGGCAATTAGTATATCATCAACATATAATGATATGATCACAAATTGATCCTTGGATCTTTTGATATATATACAATGATCCTCATTTATCATTGTAAAATCATATGCCATTATGGCATTATGAAATCGTATATACCATTGTCTTGACGACTGCTTAAGGCCATATATCGACCTCAAAAGTCGACATACATTTTCTTCTTGGCCTTTCACTATGAAACCAGCATGTTGTTCCATATATGTTCCTTCCTCTAATTCTCCATTGAGGAAAGCAGTATTTACATCCATTTGATGTAACTCAAGATCCATACTAACCACTATTGCCAGAATTATGCGAATGAGGTAAATCTCACTACAGGAGAAAATGTTTCTTCATAATCAATTCATTCCTGTTGATTATACCCATTCGCCACAAGACGAGCCTTATGCCTTTATATCGAGCCATCAGCTTTACGCTTTATTTTGAGAACCCACTTGTTTCTAATAGCTTTGCGTCCTTTTGGAAGATCAACCAGTTCTCATACTTGGTTTGACTTCATTGACTCTATTTCCTCTTCCATTACATAAATCCATTTTCCTTACTAGGGCAATTCAGAGCCTCATTAATATTTCTTGGCTCATCCTTATCTTATGGAGCAATCATAAAAGTTTCTCCTTCAATGTCAAAACGTCGATGGGGAATACTTTGGCGACTTGTTCGCTATATGGGAGATTGTACACTTAGCACATCATTCCCCATTATGCTCCCACTCGGATTAGATAATGACGATATCATCTCATCATGTGGTTGTAATTGAGAATGAGTTGAATTCAATTCATCACTTATCATATTACTCCCACTTGGACGAACTCCACCAATATCATTATCTTGATCCAAAGTTTCAAATAGGGAGTAATCCTCACCTATTTCGCCCTTCTTAGGAAATTCATGCTCTAAGAATGTGACATCCCGTGATTCAAATTCAGTTATACTCCCACTTTCCTGCTCACCTATGAACACACACCCTTTCGAGTGTTCGGAGTATCTCATGAAAATACTCTTCTTTCCTTTAGGACCCAATTTCCCAAACTTGTGAGAGGACTCATGAGTATAGGCAGCACAACCCCATGGCTTAAGAAAACTTAAGTCCGGTTTTCTACCTGTCCATAACTCATATGGAGTGGAACTAACTGATTTGGAAGGCACCCGGTTAAGTATATAGGCAGCGATTAACAACGCATCACTCCAAAAAGTGATATGTAAGTTAGCATGCGCCATCATGGACCTAACCATTTCCAGCAGGGTTCTGTTTCTTCTCTCTACAACACCATTTTGTTGAGGAGTATATGGAATAGACAACTGTATTTATATTCCTTTTCATCACATTATTTTCTGAACTCATTAGATAAATATTCTCGACCTCGATCGGATCTCAATACTTTTATTTTCTTGTCTAATTGATTTTCTTCCAAGTTCATAAACCTTTTGAAACAACATAATGCTTCAGATTTATGAGAAATCAAAAAGACATATCCGAATCGAGTATAATCATCTATAAAAGTGATGAAATAAATAGCCCAATGCCTTCTTCTCACAGTCATTTAACCACAGACGTTAGAATGGATTAAATGCAGAGGAAATTCAGCTCTTTTACTTTTTCCAAATGGTTTCATTGTCATTTTCCCTACTAGGCAATGCTCACATATGGGCAAATCAACTTTTTCAATATTGCCCAACAAGCCCTCTTTGGCTAGTCTATTCATACATTATTGGCCAATATGACCAAGTCTAGCATGCCACACATTCACATCATTATCATATGAAGTAGAAGACGTGAAACAAGGGAATAACATATATTGACATCACCACAGTCAACATTTAGTACAATAAAACCATCTAGAAAGTGACCACAATTATAGTAGTTTGTATCCAAATACAAATCTACACCGTTATTACGGAAGTTCACACTAAAACCAAGCTTAACCAACATCAAAACAGACACTTAAATTTCGACGAATCTCCGAGCATTTAGAACATCATGTAGGAACAAGGTGCGCCCACCACACATGTTCGGTTGGCGGGTGCCAATCCCTTTAACTTCAGCTGGAGTTATTTCCCACATAGATCCACTTAGTTCCGGTTGGTATTCGTCGGAATTCCACGAAGGATCCTCTATCCTTCGCTACATCGTCTGTTGCTCCCGAATCTACAGTCCACAAAGGATTGGATTCAGCTAATAATACAGAACTTGACACAAAAGTAAAGTTCTCAAATGTACAAGAGGTGTTTACCTTCTTTGGCTCACGACAGTCGCGAGCATAGTGACCTTTCTTGTCACAATTGTAACACCTCACCCTTGACATTTTCTTCACTTGAGGACGTTTTCCTCTCTTGTGTTGGTTAACTCTTGATCTCTTGCAATAAGGACTTGATCCTTTGCATTCCCACATATTGAACGAATCAATATGCTTGCGCTTAGAGCTCAAAGCCCTTTCTGAGCTAGAACCAGCATTGTAAATTTCTATTTTCAGCTCATATGCCGTTAAGCGGTCCTCTACCAGCTCAAGGTGGCGCACAGCATCCTCAAGATCTTCCATAACATGGTCAAAAGTTTCTAGTGCTTCTTGCTTTTCCAGCACATATTGAATCTTCATATTCAATATTTCACAATTGTTGCCGTTCATATCAGCAATTACGTTCTTAGTTGCTGAAAACATCGATCCGAACACATCGACATACATGCACGAATAATTAATGCCTATCATTTATGCATCCCTATTTGCACAGACCCATCATATTAATGAATAATTTCAAGTAAGGTTTCAGAATCAAAAGGTCACTATGTTTCCAATCATCCTCCAAAATCCTAATTTAAAACTATCATTAATATAATTGTCTTATGCAAAACAAATTCTATGAAGTTACAAAAACTTCTATAACTACCCACACTAACTACCCACAAAGAATCAGCAATTAACGAAAAACAACGAGATAATTGACATCCAATGAAATAATAATGCTTTCAACTAATACAACAATCCATTACACTAAGTAATATATCCAAAAAGAAATATCAACATAGAAAGAGATATTCAACACTCAAAAACATCTCAAACTAATCTAAGAAATAAATAGGGAAAGTCCCTTCTAATCTATCAGTCAAAGTATCTCGAGAAAACGAAGGCACATTTGCCAACCATGGGAAAACTTTTGGAGAGCTTTCATGTCGCCACCAAGGCGCATTCACTCGCGCCATGTGGCGCTCAATCTAAGGGTTGAAGTTTTGGCCAACTCAATCCTATAGTACTCTCTTACAAAAGCTTCCACTAGCCCCCTGTAATCCGGGACCACGTTGACCTCCCATAGCCGATTTAACACTGCTTGCCATTCAGGTGGAAGAGTGTTCATCAAAGCCGGCACCTTCTCAAAATCTGGCATAAGATAACCATTCCAGATGATTTCCTGTATCATCTGATCGACATTGACCATGTGTGATACTAAATCAACATCAAGCCACCGATAATCAGCTAACTCTTTCATCAGCCTTTTCAGTCTAGCTCTTCCTTCGTCCGTTCTCGGGATTGCAGGTATCCGTGCATAACGCATCATAGTTCCTGCAACGAATGCAGAACTCAAATGGATCACTTATAATCCACAATTAAACAAAATGGAAAATACATAATTTTCCATGATTCATGCAACAAATGCATAATAAAAAATGGACTACCTCTAACCCACATAGACATAATTGAAAAAGAAACAAATTCCTTTTTTTTTTTTTTTTTTTTGGTCAACGGTCAAAGTCAATGGTCAACGGTCAACGGAGGTCAACGGTCAAACGGTCGCCGGTGGGGCTCGCCGGTCGGGCCGGATGAGCTGGTCAGGCCGGGTCGGACGAACCGATCCGGCACGTGCCTCGCATGCGCCTGCATGACGTCACGATGACGTCATCCGGCGCGTGCGCGCGTCGGCCACCCGCACGCGTGCGGCGCACGCGCCCTCTCCAGCGAATCGGCGCGTGCGTTGCACGCGCCGAAGACACCGTTTCGCTCCGTCTGCGCGTGGGGGCGCGTCCGGCGGCCGTTGGCGGCGTTCCGCCACTCGTCGCGATCGTCTCGACGAGCCCTTCCATCCTATGCTATCAGAAATCGATTTCGAGTTACAGAAACTCGAAAAAATGGAGGAACAGTACTCGGGTGTCTGGATTTTTCCGCCCCAATCGGTGTCGGCCTATTAATTCCGCGAAAAATCAATCAAAAAACATCAAACAGGTCGGGAAAACGTGAACTAGGGCTCTGATACCAATGTTGGGAATAACGGATCCCCGAAAACTGGATTCGACACTAAATCGAACCCCTAAAACGAATGCGGAAGTGAAGCCCGGGAAAATCACGTATCACCGATCCTAAAGCACACCACGGATTCGAGCGTACCTTGTTAGCCACATATTAAACACCAATGCCGAAGATCGAGGAAGAAATTCTGATCCGATGATGTCAATTTGCCTTGAAAGGGGAAACGGCGTCGCCTTCAGCGTTTTTGAAGAAAAGAGAGCGTTGGAAGGAGAGGGAGACGTACGTACGTTAATGCCAAGAGGTGCGTTCTCCCTCTCTCTCCTCCCTTATATATGTCCCTCCAAAAAATAATTAATCGTGCCCCTTCATCCATGGGCCCTACTCTTGTGGGCCGGGCTTT
This sequence comes from Eucalyptus microcorys, assembly GCA_014182515.1. Taxonomy (NCBI): domain Eukaryota; kingdom Viridiplantae; phylum Streptophyta; class Magnoliopsida; order Myrtales; family Myrtaceae; genus Eucalyptus; species Eucalyptus microcorys. The sequence continues at coordinate 8,519,650 of CM024566.1, forward strand.
TAGGCCCAACATGGGCAGACGGGCCTTAAGCCCATCACGGACGGGCCTTAAGCCCATCATTTATAAAACCATCAGGTCATTTTTCAGGTCCGAAGATATTGCCACCGTCCATGTATACACCGCCGAAGGCCTCCTAACCAACAGCCACCGGTACTTAGATGTGAGAGAAGTTAACAGACGGTATTTTCCGTCCTGTTTTGGCATCTTTTTCATGTTGAGTGGGGACGTGAATGACAGTACAAATTGAGGGTTCGAGTGCAATGACACAGGACAGACGGAGGAGATCAAATTGAACCACGTTGAGAATGCAGTGAATGTGCCTTACATGTTCTTAACACCAGATGGGAGAGTTCAGACTCTCCGAACGAATGCCGTTTGCTTCATCACAACGTTAGGGGTGCGACAGCGAGGAAAAGGAACATTAAATCGTAACGCTTTCGCTAGTTAAGAGCTTCTCAGTCTGATTCCAAGCAGAATGTGACATTATTCACAGGCGACGCCTTCTGATTAATCAAACTAGGTTAGTAAATATTAGCAACGGTTGTATGTGTGTGTGTGGAAAATTGGTGGATTCAGGGGTATAAGAATTTGAACGACATGGAAGGAGGAGACTCTGCTTGGGCTGACAAAGGATTTGCAGGGGACAAACCGGCAGAGGAGCTCAAAACAGCCTGCAAATTCTGGCCGGAAAAGGAGGAGGGTTGGCAATTCGTGTTTTCGTGTCATAGCCGTAGCTGAAATCCGTGTCAATTCTCAAATCGGTCTAAAAGATATTGATTTCGATTCCATTTGGTGAATAATCAAATTATGATAAAAAAAGTCAATTTGTATCTATAAAGTTAGGCATGTCATATCATGTCGAGTCATATTCTCATTTTCTCTTTGTAATTTGTGTTTTATCCGGCATCGCATGAAACAGGTCATAGTCATCACATACATATTAAAGATTATATTTCCCCTAAATGTCTTTATGTGATGTGAAGAATCTTATCCCCAACAACTCTCCTTTTGCCACTATTCTTTATATTTCACTATTCTGGTAACTAGTGATGTGATATCATGCATTATAAACTGAACGATACATTTATTAATCAAATTACTTCTTGGTCGGCCATTTTTTCATCCTTTTGAAGTGGAACGAAAGGTTATCCGACTTTGACATAATCAATGACCATACCGAGAGCTGAGGCCTCATGCAATACTATGAAAATGAGAGATGGCCTGCAAAGAAAAAGGACGGTAGCCGCTAAATAACACTTTTCTAAGTTCCATTCAGAGCAGAACTATGGACGTCAGCTGCGTTTTAATGTTATTTTCTATAATAAAAAGCTCTATTAGGCCTAGGCGACTCATGGCGATGCTCGAACGAACATGGGCAGAACCGTCAGGGCTCGCTGGTGGCCGATAGAGGTGACTATCGAGCGGGCCAGGTCCCGGCTTGAGCCTTGAGCTCTGACCTAATTTTTTTTTTTTTTTTGCTTTTGCATATGATATAATTCTTGTATACTAATCTCCAGAGTGGGTCAAGCCTGATTCGGACTCAATAGAGACGAGCAGAAGTTTCTCACTGGATGCCCTTATCCTAACTCGCCCAAAAAAGCGTTCAAGTCCTTATGGCTTAGGCCAGACTTGGTGCACTCGTAGTCCGCCAAGCTCATGGTTAGGTGCGCGGGTTCGACCCTCGCCGGCTGCTGCACCCAGCCCTAACTCGACATCTCTCCCTTTCTCCGAATTCCTCAATTTTTGTTAACGACAAGGCGTCGCCCTAAAAGATATGCCACATGATCTAATGATGTTAATTAATGGTTAACGACCAAAGACTCGACAAGATGTGAAAGGCAAAGAAATACATTGAACGAAAAAAATAGTTAGAGGACCACATTGCATGGACATTAATACTTCGAGGACTAAAATTGCAATTAACTAAATTATACATCCAAAGGGAACTAACATGACCATTAACAGTAGCATTCTACGGAATACTTTTTGCGTACTCAAGTTGACCACATCTCATCGACTTTGGACCACGCTTGGTCAACCTTCTCCAGGCACTCACATTCTCTTTGTCAATCCCCAAAAAATCACACAAACCGCTACAAAACTACCACAGATGGATCCTAGCTAATTGCTATTTATCGTGGTGGAGCAGTCGGGTCTTGCATCGGAGTCGTCGAGGACCCGACCATCCTTATGCTTACTCTCCTCCGACGTGGCGGCTCAGCCTCATGGCCTCTAAGCTTCAGGGTCGTGTAAGTCACGGCACCAGCTATGGCTCCAAGAGGAGGAGCCACCATGTACACCCACAATCCTTTGTAATTCCCTGCGGCCACGGCTGGGCCGAGAGTCCTTATGGGGTTCATGGAAGCCCCGGTCGACATCCTATCATCACGGTGTTACGTATTCGGATTTCTCTCTATGTTTTTACAAAAAGTATGGACAAATAAAAACAATTCTTACCCTGCTACAAGATTGTCAAGCAGCACTGTTGCTCCAACTGCAATACCTGCTAAATCTCCTACCTGTCATTGTGCAAATGCAACCAGGATATGGTTGAAGAGCTTTTGATGATTAATGGAATGAAACGAGCATGGATAGAGGAAGGGCGAATATGCGACACGGGCGACGCCATACCGCGCGAGTGTCGGTTGCCACTGCGACGCTCACGAACATGAGGAGGAAAGTGGCCAGAAATTCCAGAGCTAACGCCCGTCCAACGCTCACCGAAGGCACCGTGACAGCGCTGTTCACCAAGGGATGGAAAACCCACTTGAGGACGTAGGAAGCGCACATCGAGCCCGCGGCCTGTGCGGCAATGTAGCCGGGCACTTGGTTCCATGGAAAGTGCCGAGTCACGGCGAAGGCGATGGTCACTGATGGGTTCAGGTGGGCTCCCGATATGTGACCGACCGAGAAAATTATGACCGTCACAGCAGCTCCAGCGCACGCCGCGTTCCCAATCAACGGCTCTACTCCACCGTACTTTTGGTTCACAATGGGGCCAGCCACCGCGCAAAGTACCAGAAAGAAGGTTCCGACAAACTCCGCTCCAATCTGCATCATTCGTGTAAATCGAATTAATAATTTCTATCCTGCCTTTCTTCTTCTGTTTCACTTTTCATGGAATATGAGGATAGTTTAGTTTCCATACTAAATCTAGACAAAGCGTCCCGCTAACTTATTTAGCCGCCTAATCTTACTCGTGTTCGAGTTTTATTGGGGTTTACCTTCCGCAACGGATCATACATATCCGGCTTGGGATGCCAAACACCCTCGGTCGCATCGTCAATCAGCACGCCCCTGGGTCGTATCACGGACATGTCCTCCGGCAACGTCAAGTCCGTTCCTACAGCAAGCTCGTGAGCCCCTGATCTTGACATTCTCCTCAGTTCGACGACTCGATGGAGATTGGCCGAAACCAGAGAGAAGGTCAAACGTCGATTCCTAGGACGCGCGAGAGATTAGCGAGAAGAAGAGATCGATGGAGGGTGCTTATAACGGCGAGCGTTCAGGCGGAAAGCATTTTCTATAGAAAGTAAACGGCATTACACGTCTCCATCATCTTCCTCTTCTCCGCTAATTAAGTCAATCACTTGCTCATAATGCAACAGTTTTTATGCTTATTCCTTTAATATTTTAAACAAAAATAGCCATCGTTTCCTCCGGACTCAACGTAATCCTGAGTTTTAGGTGTTGTGACTCTATATGTCAGCTTGTGGAGCCTGTCCTATTGTCCCTTCTCAAAAAAAATAAAAGAACTGTTCTTTTCTAGGTTAGCAGATTTCTAACCGGTAAATGACACAAATAATCCCTAAGCTTTGGCGGTTCATGACGCAATGTGTAATGTGGTCGTTGGACTTTTAAATTGTTTGATGTAGTCCTTAAATTTTCAGTACTTGTTATTGACACCTAAATTTTGGTGGCCTCATTAATTTTTTATTGCATAGAAAAATCCAAGGTTGACCCAACCCTAAAAAAAATGTTAGTTAAAACTATATATAGTTTTTAGGAGCAATTTAACATTGATAGTGATAGGTTCATATAGTTGCATCAGATCAGTGATGAATGAACTCAGCTGAGGACCGACCAAAAAAAAAAGAACTCAGCTGAGGGAAGTTCTAAGTTAAATCGGGCTAAGTCCATAAGAACGTGGAATTCGGACTAGCTCATTGGATACTCACCGTAATTGGAAATTATATGGGCATTGCTCCTATCGAACTGATTGAGAAAGATACTCTTTATTCCTTGTGGAAGTTGATTGATTCATTATTTTGATTAATAAAGAAAGCGAGCGAGAGGCGAGTCGGCAAGATATTAGACACTGAGTTGGACGTGCGAGTGAAAGGCAACAAATGGAGATGATATCTTGTGGGATTTTCATAAGAATTTTCGCGAAAAAGGGAAAAGATATCCCCCTTGGCAAGCTGGGTTCCATTGAATAGTTGGAAGAATATATTTTAAAGATCAAGCTTCCAAGTGAAGTATAGGATATCGGCTATTTAAGGAGCACACGCAAACATGACAAAGGGGGCTACAAAAATACTGAAGATGTCACGTCCCGAACCCCGGGCATGCAACAACCCCTTCCTTGGTCAATAGAAAGCAATGTCTCAAGACTCATCGCCGACCCTTTATTTTAGTTGCGCATGCGGAAACGTATAATAAAATCCCCAAACACAAATATGAGATAAAAAAAGCAGGATACCATTTTTACCAAAACACTTTTCATAAACAAACTAGTTTATACACAGAGGCCAATTCTAAGGTTCATGTACAAGAGATCTATCTCCAAGAAGAACTACTGAGCCATCCATACTCCTGAACTTTCCGCCTCAAGCTCTGGGTTCTTCATACTAAGGACCTGAAAATGGTTATACAATAACCAGTGAGATTAAAATCTCAGTGAGTCCTCCCCTAAGCCCCCGATTAGAACAATAACTCAACTCGAGGTATCTCTTAAGAACCATCCCACAAACAATCCACGACTAACAACCAACAATCAACAAATCGATTCACACGCAACCTTACCTGGTATGCCATACCCTACACATTGAATCTCAGCACAATACACATAATGCACATGGCCATTAGATGATGCGGTTCATCAATCACATACGAGTCGCATCACAAACGATCTCACCTGGCCATTGCCATACCCTGCATGTTATCAATTCATGCGTACGTGCCATAAACAATATGCTCAACTCACGCATAACTGGAACTAATGTTGCTAGGATTCTCATACGCTCTTGCACTTTAGTGCGCCACCTATCATGCATTAATCAATCAGACGAGTCCCGATTATAAGATAAAATCGTTATGACATGTCTCATACCATGCCACACAATTTTACCTCATAATAAGGCCCAACCATCTCAACCCTCACGCATGTTCTCCTTATTGATAACCTCCCGGCTATAGCTAACTTTCCATTTAGCGTGCATCCACCTCAACACTCATGCGTACTCTAATTAATAATAACCTACCAGCCATGGCTAACTTTCTAGTCAGCGATCACCCACCTCAACACTCATGCGTGCTCTAATTATTAATGACCTACCGGCCATGGCTAACTTTCCAGTCAACGATCATCCACCTCAACACTCATGCATGCTCTAATTATTAATGACCTATCAGCCATGGCTAACTTTCCAGTCAGCGATCATCCGACTCCTACCGGGCTACCGATAAAAAGATCAGGCTTCATCTCGCCCCGTCGGGCACGACTTCGTCGAGAACTTCCATTCAGACGGTATCCCAAAGAGGGACATCGGTCCAGAATCTACTACGACCGGCTTCCGACTCCCGTCAGGTATTGCCCCCAAACTTCCGTCGGGTGACATATTCCACTTCTTAATCATGCAAACACATCACTAAAACTCCCTTCTTATCTTTGAGCATTTAACCAATGCACGATGCTTGCAAATACAATTTCAAATCATTTTCCCCTAAAGGCGGTCCATTTCGAACATCCCTTAGACAATCCATTATTCCTTTTTTTTTCTAAAAATTACTCCATTCATGCGGATGCCCATGCATTTATACACTCAAATCACCTCATAAGATCAAAACACATGAAATTGGACAACTTTTCATTCTCGGGTGAACAGTACGCGTGAATAGTGCACGTGAATAGTGTTTCATGAACAGTTAATTTCCAAAATTAAATGACTAATAAATTAAATCCAAAAGTCATTAAAAACATTAATTAAAATAAACAACCAATCAATTAAAGTTAAACATGTTTAATTAACCACATAAGCTACATTAAGCAAATAAAGTGAGATTAAGATAAACTAATCCTAACCATCTATCTAACCACCTTTCTTAGGATTAATATAGCTTAATTAAATCTCCTAAACTAAAATCAACACTAATTAAACTATCCCTAAGCAAGTTTAGACACTAATCAATGGATTAGGAGCTAAATTGTTAAACGGGCCGGAGACACAAACGCGATGGCGACAATGGAGGCTATGCTCGGGGACCTCTACCACGACGATCCAAGGTAGTCCCGGGGCTTGAACAGCAACCACGAATTCAGACTCCCACTGAAACATTGAAAATTGGATTGCAGAGGTGGGAAAGGAGTTGGGCGGCTGATTAGAGCTTCGACGAGGGGTTGGCTGGCGACCGGTGACACCTGGGGGTCGAGAGGGAATGGCTGGTGACTAGGCTGGACGAAGAAAGGGTCGAAATGGGAGGAAAAACGCAGAAAACACGAAACAGTGCAGCCGGGCGTACAGGGAGGCGGTCCGGCGAGCAGCTGCTTCCAGCCGGCAGGTAGGTTGGCCGGTGGCTCCATTCGGCAAGCGGCGGGGTCCTTCCGTACGGACTGCACCTCTTGGACACGGTGGTAGGTGGCATGGAGACTGATTCTCACGGGAAAACAACTTTTAACTTAGGTTTTTAGAGAAAAGTCGGCTGGAGCAAAAACAGGCAGAGAAGGAAAATAAGGGAGAAAGAGCTGCGAATTCCTTGGGACTGAAGAGGGCAGAGAGAGAGATGTGAGGGCTGGTTTCTCTAGTTCTCTCAAACTTTCCAAAGCTTCAACAATGGATAAAGTGAGGAGCAAGGAGGAATAAGGGGCTGCTAAAGATGAGGAGGGGCCACAAAATATCCAAAGCACTTGAGTTATGTGCCACACCATACGTGGCTATCTTCCTCAGCCAATTTGCAGCACCTTAGCTTCCCAAACAAGCCTCCCAAGTGGTCCAAATGTTACTCTCCACAAGGCTTACGAATTTTGGAACACTTACCATCACATTTCATTCATTCCCCCTTCCAATTTCACTTCAATCCTTCTCCATTGGACCTCAATTTGACCCCCATAAATTCAGCCAAGATGTCATCGTCCCTCTTATAATTTTTCCTCGTCAATTTGTCTAACTTGAATCCCGAAAACACGATAAAAAACAGCCCTCTAATTTTCCCAATCAAAAACGGCCCTACTTTGACTTTTCGCCAAAAATCTCAGTTTGCAGAAAAATCTTCAAAGGATGATTCAACGTTTCTAAAATGAAATGTAACATGACAGAACTTTCAAATTTTGAAATCGGGTTTAAATTCTCGATTAATTTCAATCTGGCGCAATTTTAGCGTGACCTAGTTTTAGGAATTTTTGATGCAATTGACCCATGGTCGATTATTTTCGAGCCACATTGTACATCTTCGACACATTAGTGACTCTCGATTATTATGAAAATCTCGAGATTTCAAATACGAGCACAGGGTACCTAAAACAATAGAAAAATTAGTCTAGTGCCGATCGACAAGAATTTTGCAATCACGTGGAATCAACCACACTTTGATCATATATCTCAGTCGAATCAACCTATCTCTGATCTCTAATCAATTTTGACAGTACCGTAATGGCCCTTGCAAATTGACATGATCGAGTAGTCGATTTCTGGTCGAATTCTTAAGTCTATTGCGTTAAAATCCCTTAACGGCTTCACCAGATAAACTAGTTATCTCGTGAGTAATCAGCTAAGAGAATAGGACTATAGGCACGTCAATGAAAAGCCCAACTTATTCATTCGAAAACAGAACCCGAAAATCAAGATGTCACAGAAGACACGGCCATTAAGAGAGAAAAATCATGAGAAAGAGAGAAGATAGGGAGAGAGAGAAGGTCATTTTCTTCCTTAGGCGTGTCGTCACACGGCCACGACCGAACTCCCCAACTCCACAGCCTGGCATTGCTTCTTTGCGTCCATTTAGATAATGGTTCCGACGTCGTGCCTTTGATCTGAGACGTCTCTGCCCTCGATGGTGAGTTTCAGCCCTTGACGACGTCGCTGCCTTATTCCTTGCCCCACCAAGAGCGCGACGATCATCAATCCGGTTGCACAATTAAGCTTTTCATAACAAGCTTCTCATCAAGCCAACTAGCAGTAGCAACGTGTTTGGAGCCGTAAGCTAGATCCCAACTCCTCCGGTTCGGACAGCCTAGGTTGCTATCATTTGCTACCCTTCCTGCAGGTTTCTCCAGAGACGCCAACACCCCCAATCGAGAATTCCTTCTCGCAGTCGCGCCTTCAAGTTCCAACTAACGCCGATCTCGGAGCCTTACCATGTTGCCGCCCTAAGTCTCTCCATCGCCACAACACATGCAGTTCCGTTCGATAGAGCTTCCTTGTATCACCATGGCACTCCCACACCCGTTGGATAACACCTGTCCTCTAGTCACACCGCGAGGCATAGCTGCAACCATCCACCATCGAGCACCACGATCACTGTCCCTATCGTGATTCGTGAACCGCCATTCGTTGAACCAAATTTGGAAGCCAATATTTAGATTAGGTAAAAATCTTGTCTAACTTAATTTTCAAATATTCCACTCCCTTATTTGAAATATCATTGATGCACATCCTATCCAAAATATCGAGTTGCCCTTTAAATTAGGAATTATTTCCTAATTTCTTAACGTGTTATAATTGTCGATCTGATCTCATGCCTGAGATACAATTCACAATTGCACGGAAAATTGTCAATTTGATCTTATGCCGGAGATATGATTTGTGATTTCATGAAAAATTATCCAATCCAATCTCATGCCCTAAATACAATTCGTCAATTTATTTCCAAAATTAAACGGACATGGATAATATCTTGCCTAATTTGTTGCCATGTTGTTCTTTATGTCTTTGTTTGAATTAATTTTATTCCCATAAAAGAAAACCCAAAAAAAATATATTTAAGTTGGATCATATTCTCGCTAGAATACTGTCTGTTTTAGGATAGTTCACATATTTAGATTAGGCATTTTATTTATTCTGAATTTTTTAAATAAAAAACACCAAAAACATTAATTTAGGATGTTATATTTTCTTTTCATTTATTTAAATTGGATGGGCAATTTTAATTTCGAATTTTATAAAAAAGGAAAAAATATGAAAAATATCATGCGTGTGTTTGAAGTCATTCCTTGAAGTCATTCATTGCACGTCATCAAGATTAGGTCATATAATTAAGTCACATGACATAGTCTGCATGTCATTTTAGTTAGGCATTTTTATACGTTATTGCATTGGATGGCATGAGGTTTAGGGTTCCATTAAATAAGTGAAAGTCCCTAGAAAAATTAAGTGATTGCATGTTAATTAGAAATCATATCTAGGATTGTTGGTGCAATTTTTAAGTTAACATTGCCCATATTTTTGTTGTTATAAGGTAGGTATTTCTTTTCCGTGCTCGCAATTTGTTTATTGTTTTGCTTTAATGCATGTTAAATAATGGTTGCGCACTCACATGATCACTTCACATGTTAGAGAGTAATAAAATCGATTGAAGCGAAACTCAAAGAAGCAATTTTTATCACGTGTAAAATTGTGTACAGAAAGCAAATTTCATGTAATGGTAGGGACATGAAGGATATATGAGAAGGTAAAAGATTTGTTAATGGGGTTTTTAAGAGTGGAAGAACCGACATTAACAATATTTAAACCTACTCCATTACCTACATGAAGAGATTCATTATTGTTATGTGGTGCAAAAATCTGTAGATTAGCAATGTTAGGCGTTACATGGTGAGTTATAGTATTCAGAAACCAGTCTTGCTGCGATGGAGTAGGAAAAATCCTAGCCATATTGGTAGTAGGTTGAGATGTACTGTTGTTAGATTGCAAATACTTGAATCTTGCAGCTGTGTGGTTATATTTCTCACAAATTTGGCATTCGTCTTTCCTTTTTTGGATCGATTGCCTAGGTTTCCATGATTGCACCGATTGCTTTGCCAACAGTGTTGAAGGTTTTGGGTGGTAGATAGTTGAAAATTGGAAATTTGTTGTGACTAAGTGATAGGGATGGATGATGGAGGGATGTAAGTGACAACATTTGCCTCAATAGACACCGTGCTAGACTTCATTCAATGCTCATGATGAGGAGCAATCGATGGAGTTCAGGAAAATTATCGGATCAGGTTCTGTAGCCAAAGCAACAATAATATCAAAAAAATCATAACCAAGATTACAGAAGACAATAGCATCTAGTCCTTCATTCCCTAGAGGGCGATTAGCAGCAGCTAATTGATTTGAAATGTACTTTACCTTGCGGAGATAAGTTGAGACATATTTATCACATTTGGTTGTATTCTGGAGTTACATATGAAGTTGAAGAATGCTTGTATGTGATAGAGTTCCAAAGGCAGTTTGTAGAGCCTTCCAAACATTGCCGGCAGCAATAGTTAATCCACTACATAGGGTAGGACATCAAGTGAAAGAGAAGATATCATCCAGCTAAGAACAAGTCGGTCTTTCCGAATCAATTCATCATATGTAGGGTTTGATGCAACAGTAATAGAGCCTGTGAAGGTGATGGTTGGAGTGGGACAAATAATGGTGCTGTCAAGGTATCGCATTAAGGATTGGCTGCGAAGCAATGAAAACAGCTGGATTTACCACAATAGAAAGTTATTACCAAGAAGTTTGAGGCTAAGGTGGTGTTGCACAAGCCAGAGTAGAGGTGGGAGATGACATCGTGAATAGAAGAAGTTGAAAAATAGAAGAAAAAGAAGGAATAGTGAAAGTGTTTTCAAGGATCTTATTAGTGCTCTAATACCATGTAAAAATAGACTCTAAATTTGAGCATGAGTTTCACTTATCCTTTAACTTTAGGATAGCATTTGTATTTATAGAGTTTATCTACTAGCTGTTACAATAATTATATGGACTAATTCAACATAAATTTTTTAAATTTTGAAATAGTCAGTTACATTAATAACTATGGTAATAATTACATGAGATAATACACTAATTCAAATTGAATTAGTCCGTTATAGTAATAACTATAATAATAACACAACAATAATTAAATGATAAAAATATTAACAAATTCAAAATATTTTAAATTTGAATGAGTCATGCGTTGCTATCCTTGACAGCAAAGATAGAGAGGTACTTGGGGTGACGTGAGTAAGGAACGAAAGAATAAGCAAGCCCGTGACACCCGCATTTAGTTTACAGTTACTTGAGCATGAATAATTGAACTCAAGATCAAGTGCTCTAAAGCTTGTCTTGGCTGCCAAGTACTTGAAAACCTCACTCATCATTTGAAAAGGGAAAAGAAAAGACGAAAGGGAAATACCCTCCTGATTAGGACACGACTGCGTTCTGGGGACATCATCAATAGACCATATCAGAAATTCCTCCAATGTTTAGCCTCCTATTGGAAAATCTGTAACTTAAGAAGTGAGACTTCAGCATGATCCCAGGTAAAAGAATGCAACTTATTAGACGAAATTCTTTTTCTAAAAGTTTGGCACATCCTGCTAATGTTACATCGCAATTCACGCCCTAGGAGAAGCGGAAAGAAGAGTTACTCATCAACCGCCCAGTTCGCCCTATTTGAAAGAGACTCAAAGGCGTCCCAGCTGTCCCATTTCGAGCTTCGCTGATATGAAACAGTATCGTTTAAGCCCAGGTTTCGGCGCTCCCCACCTTTCATTTGACTTCGAATTATTTCGAAGTATTAACGAGTGACCAGTGTCATAAGATTAAAACCAGTCTCTAGTTCAAGTTGATGAAGTAATCATTCAAAAAAAAAAAAAAGGTCACTGACGTTGTTTTGACATCCGAGTCGATCACATGCTTGAGCAGGAATGCTGATGCCGAACTTCATTTTTAAATGCCAGTTAGCCTTGATCATCATTTTCGAACTTCATGGATTGGAATTTCCAGAATCATCTTCTTCTCATCATGAAACAGCTTGAGATCTCGCAAAGCAGGATCTGTGCTTTCAAATCGTGAACTCGTGGCGATAGTCTCCTTCATGGAAAACATCAAAAAGCGAGATGATTTACATAAACACGTTCTCATCAGAATTAATGTTGATCGCATTGCTTTAATCCTAAGTCTTGCCTCTCGCTCTTTTTCATTTTTGGGTCATTTCAGGTCCGAAGATATCGCCACTGTTGATGTATACACCGCCAAAGGCCTCCTAATCATCGGCCACCGGTACTTACATGTGACGTCAGAAGTTAACAGACGGTATTTTCCTTCATGTATCGGCATCTTTTTCAAATCGAGTTGGGATGAGAAATGTGAAATCTCAGTACAAATTGAGGGTTCGAGTGCAATGACATAGGACAGACGGAGGAGTTCAAATTGAACCACAATGAGAATGCAGTGAATGTGCCTAACATGTTCTTCACCAGATGGAAGAGTATAAAATCCTGAATTTCTCACCCAAGTAGCTGCAGTCTGCAACAAAGGAGATCACTTGGTCGTGGCATGTAGCTCTCAACCCCCGGTTCAGTGAACTCGTTGTTTGGTAATGTAACATCAGAAGTTAACAAAAAGAAAGACAAACTTCAGGTGGATTCATCGGTTAATATATTGCCGTATGTGTAGGGTTGCAACAGCGGGGGCAGATCGCTCCGTGCCTGCATCAACCTTCTCGATGCAGTAAGTTCGACTATCCAAACGAATGTCGTTTGCTTCATCACAACATTAGGGGCACGACAACGAGGGAAAGCAACATCGAATTGTAAAGCTTTCGCTATTTGGGAGCTTTTCAGTCTGATTCCTACAGAATGCAACTATTCACCGGCGACACGCTTTGATTAATCGAACTAGATTAGTAAACATTAGCAAAAGTAAAGACTTATATGTTTGTTTGTGTGTGCGTGTGGAATTTTGGTGGATTCAGGGGTATAAGAATTTGAACAACATGGAAGGAGGATACTCTGCTTGGGTTGACAAAGGATTTGCAGGGGACAAACGAGAAGAGGAGCTCAGAACAGCCTGCAAATTCCGGCCGTAAAAGGAGGAGAGGGGTTGGTAATTTGGGTTCGCGTGTCAATGCCGTATCTGTATGTCAATTCTCGAGCCAGTCTAAAACATATTGATTTCGATTCTACTTGTTGAATAATCAAATTACTATAAAAACATGGCAATTCGCATCAATAGATAAAGTTAGGCATGTCATATCATTTTTTATTTTTTCTTTGCGATTCATGTTTTATCTCATATTGCACAGAACGGGTTGTGTCCAACGCATGTCATGAGTGCGCGTCCATATGCATTGCTTGTCAAAACAAAACAAAAAAATATATGTCCCCCTAATGTCTTGGCGTCACATGAATAATCTTATCGTCAAAAACTCCCCTTTTATCACTATTATATATATTTCACTATTCTTGTAACTGGTGATATCATCCATCATACACTTACACAATGCATATATTAATTAGGTTGCTTATTACTCTCCCCCTGTGATTTTTTAATCCTTTTGAAGTGGAACAAAAGATCATCCGACTTTGACATAACCAATGATCATTCCAAGAGCTTAGGCCCCAAGCAATAGTTTGAAAATGAAAGATGACCTGCCAAGAAAAGGACCCTACCTGTTAAACTACACCCCTTTCTAAGTTCCATTCAGAGCAGAACTGCGGACGTTAGCTGCCTTCAAATTTTTTAAGAGATGAAAGTTGTGTTAAGCCTAGGCGCCTCACAGCAATCCTCGAACGAACATGGGCGAAGTCGTTAGGCCCTGCTGGTGGCTGCTAGAGGTGACTATTGAGCGGCCCCGGTCCCGGCTTGTGCCTTCAGGTCGGACCTAAATTTTTTGTTCACTTTCGCCTATAATAAAATTCTTGGACACAAATCTCCAGAGTGGGTCGGCCTTGGCTCGGACCCAATAGAGTCAAGAGCAGAAGTTTCTCACCGGATGCCCTTCCCCTAACTCACCCAGAAAGTGTTCAAGTCTTTGTGGCTTAGGCCAGGCTTGGTGCCCCCGCGGTCTGCCAACCCCATGGTTAGGTGTACGGCTACGACCTTCACCGCTTTCGAGCGAGATTGAGCTGCTGCTATTTCTCTCTCTCTCCCCTAATTTCTCCCTTTCTGTTATTTTAACGTTTCGCTGTCATAATCTAATGATGTTAACTACTGCTTAACGACGAAGGCCTCAACGAGACGAGAAAGATAAAGATATACATTGAATGAAAAATAATTAGAGGACCAGATTGCTCGAAAATTCATACTTCAAGGACTGAAATTGTAATCTAACTAAATTATACATCCATGTAGTCTAACTAAATTATACATCCAAAGGGAACTAACATGATCATGAACAGTGGCATTCTCTGGGATACTTTTTGGAAACTCAAGGCACGTACACTCTCTTGGTCAGTCCCCCTAAAAACCACACTAACCGCGACAAAACTACCACAGGTGGATTCTAGCTAATTGCTGTTTATCCCGGGTAGAGCAGTCGGGTCTTGCTTCAGAGTCGTCGAGGACCCGACCACCCTTAGTGTTGAAAATATGTCTCGATTTGAGCCCGTTGAACGAGAATACGTGAACTCAACCACGTGCGAGTCAAAGCAGCGCATGAAATTAGCCAAAATTGTCAGAAGAAGATTGCATGCGGATCTATGAGCCGCAAGCGTGAAGAACAGGCCAGAAGGGAGCGTGCAGCCGCAAGAGGGAAAGTCCAAAATTGCTGCTTGTATTTAATGCAAATAGAAGCTCTTTGTCTTTTGTTATTCGGCTGAAGTACAAGGGAGAATTGGACTTCTTCGAGAAAGCTTGGGAAGTTGGCGTGCATGAAGAAAAGTGCAATGATGGCATTCATTGCATGGGTCAAAGAAAGAGGAAAGAGGCTCAGACATCCATTTTCTCCTCTCCTTTAATGCATGCACATGCATGGCTGCCCATGGATTATGGTGGGCTTGCTTTGTCCTTTCTTTCTCTGAAGAAGACTTCCTCTCGTTGCATTAAATAATGGAGACTCTCTTTTATATTATAAAAGAGAGAGATGTCCAACGGAGATGGGCGCGCCAAGCAAAGTTATTTCGGTGGCTGAGAGAGAGAGAGCAAAAGAGTAAAAGAGAGAAGTCGTGAGGCTTCAGAAGCTCTCGGCAGAGAGAGATTTTCTCGTTGTAATTATACCCGAGTGTTTTAGTCAGTTAAATTCTTGTGAGTAGAATTTATTTAATTCCTTGAGTGAGGTTTCACTAGGAATTGTGAGGGGCTAAACACTATGTGAGTTATTTGGGTGTAATTGTGGGCTAGGAAACACTGAGAGTGTGTTTGAGTGCTTGAGTGATTGTAATCTCTAGTGTATCGCTTGTTTCTATAGTCGAATTCCGTGCTGCTCTCCCCGTGGACGTAGGTTCCGATATTCGGACCGAACCACGTAAATCCGGTGTCCGATTTCCTTTCCTTCATTCCGATTATTTTATCCGATTCGCTTGGTCCATATTCTGCCCGCGCAACAACACTTAGCATCTGATGGTTACCCTCCTCTGATGCGGCGGCTGAGCCTCGTAACCTCTAAGCTTCAGGACCATGTAAGTTGCAGCGCCAGCTATTGCTCCAAGAGGAGGCACCACCATGTACATCCACAATCCTTTGTAATTCCCTGCTGCCACAGCCGGGCCAAGAGTCCTCACAGGGTTCATGGAAGCCCCGGTCGACATCCTATCATCGCGGTGTTACATACTCGGATTTCTCTCTATGTTTTTTCCAAAAGGGAAGACTAAGTAAATACAATTCTTACCCTGCCACAAGAATGTCAAGCAAAGACTTTGTTGCTCCAATTGCAATACCGCTAAATCTCCTACCGTCATCATGTAAAATTAAGCCAGAATATGGTTGGAGAGCTTTTGATGATTAATGGAATGAAACGAGCACGGATAGAGGAAGGACGAATATATGACATGGGCGACGCCGTACCGCACGAGCGTCGGTTGCCACCGTGACGATCACAAACATGAGAAGGAAAGTGGCAAGAAATTCGAGAGCAAATGCCTGCCTGACATTCACCAAAGGCACCGTGACCCCGCCGTTCGCGAAGGGATGGAAAACCCCCTTGAGGACGTAGGAAGCGCACATCGAGCCGCAAGCCTGTGCGATGATGTAGCCAGGTACTTCGATCCATGGAAAGTACCGGGTCACTGCGAAGGCGATCGTCACCGACGGGTTCAGGTGGGCTCCCGATATGTGACCGATCGAGAAAACTATGACCGTCACAGCAACTCCAGCACACGCCGCATTCCCGATCAATGTCTCTACTCCACCGTACTTTTGGTTCACGATTGGGCCGGCGACCACGCAAAGCACCACGAAGAAGGTTCCGTGATGGTTTTATTAGAGATGGGCTTAAGGCCCGTCCGCCCAAGTTGGGCCCAAAAAGCCTGGCCCACGGGAATACGGCCCGTGGATGGAGGGACATATAAAAGGGAGGAGAGAGAGAGAGAACATACATGTTGGAAAAAGAAAACGTACGTACGCATCTTTTTTTCCTTTTCTTTCTCTCTCTCGCTTTCTCTCCCAAACAAGTGAAGCGCGAAGGCAAATTTGCTTCACCGGATCGAACAGACCAAATTTCTCTTCCTCAATCGGCGTCGGTGTCTAATCTGTGGCTAACAAGGTACGCTCGAATCCGTGGTGTGCTTTAGGATCGGTGATACGTGTTATTCCCGGCTTCGTCTTCCGCATTGATTTAGGGGTTCGATTTAGTGTCGAATCCGGTTTTCGGGGATCCGTTATTCCCAACATTGGTATCGAGCCCTAGTTCACGTTTTTCCCGACCCGTTTGATGTTTTTGATTGATTTTTCGCAAAAGCAATTCGGCCGTACGGATCGAGGAGAGAAATCCCGACACCCGAGTGCTGTTCGGCATTTTTTCCGAGTTTTCATAAGTCTAAATCGAATTATAATGGTATAGGAAGAAAGACGACATCGAGACGAGTCTGGCGATACGTCGAGCGCCGCCGGGAGACACCGCACGCGCCCACACGCGTGGCCGGAAGCCGCTGCGCGTGGGCGCGACGCGCTCGGAAGCGCTGGCTCGCCCAGCGCGTGCGACACGACACGCGCGCCGGGCGGCGAACCGGCACGCGCGATCGGCGAACCGACGCGTGCGGACGTCGGCATGACGTCACCCAACGGCCGAATCGATGGGGTGACGTCATCGATGACGCGCACGACGACGGTTGGCCGGCGGCGGTCACCGACCGGCAACCCGACCGAGACCCGACCCGACCCGAACCGCGGGACACCCGCACGCGCGCGCGCGTGCGTGCCGGATGACGTCTGCATGACGTCATCCCGCGCACGGCACGTGCCGTCGGTTCGCTCGAAGCGGCCCGACTGGTCTGACCGGTCTGTTCGGTCCGACCGTTCTGTCCGGTCCGACCGGTCCGACGACCGTTGACCTGACCGTTGACTGTTGACCGACGACCGTTGACTTGACCGTTGACCGTTGACCGACGACCGTTGACCGTTGACCCAAAAAAAAAAAGAAGGAAAAGAATGTGTTTCTTTTTCAATTAAGTCTATGTGGATTATTTGTGATCCCTTATTTGTTCTGCATTTGTTGCAGGAACAGTTCTGCATTTGTTGCACGAACAATGCCTCTCCCGAGGATGCGCACACCTATTCGCGCGATTCTGGATGAACAAAAGGATAGGCTGTCTATGTTGATAGCTGAGCTGACTGATCATCGATGGGAGAATGGTGACTTAATTGATCACGTCCTGGAAGTCAATGGGAAAATTCAACAGGTCATATGGAATGGTCATCCTATGTCACAGTCAGAGATGGTGCGATTTTTTATAAACACTCTTCCACCTGAATGGCAAGATGTGTTGAATCGCATATGGGATGTCAACGGAGCTGCTTCATATAAGAAAATTGTGATGGATTTTGTAAATGAATATTACTTTGCATTGTTACAAGGGAAAAGATCAAGAAATTGAACAAAAGAGGATCTTTCCCGGTTAGTGTGTCTTTGTTTTGGTGTTAGATGTATTGGTTGTTTTCTTAGTTAAGTGTGCTTTGTGGACATCTTATGTAATGCTTACTACCTGATTGTTGTTGATGTAGCAACCTATATGTTAGTTGTATTATATGAAAGCATTATTATATTGTATGTCAATTATCTGTTGCTTTCTGTTATTGCTGGTTGCTGTGGGTAGTTATAGAAGTTTTTGTAACTTCATAGAATTTATTTTGCATAAGACAATTATATTAATGATAGTTTTAAGTTAGGATTTTGGAGGATGATTGGAAACATAGTGACCTTTTGATTCTGAAGCCTTACTTGAAATTATTCATTAATATGATGGGTCTATGCAAATAGGGATGCATAAATGATAGGCATTAATAATTCGTGCATATATGTCGATGTGTTCGATCAATGGCTTTAGCCACGAAGAGCATAGTTGCCGAGCTGAACAAAGGTGAAAAGCTCAATGGTGACAACTATGAGATATGGCACATGAAAATCCAATATGTCTTTGGAAAAGCAAGAGGCACTTGAGGCTCTTAACCTAATCATGGTAGAACCTGAAGAAGGAAATACTACATAGCACAAAAGAGATAAGGAAGCTTTTGCTGCATGGAAACGAAAGAACTCTCTTGCTCGCATCATGTTGCTTTGAGTAGCATGGAAAATGACGTCATGCGAGAGTTTAGGCGTTTTGACAATGCCAAGGAAATGTGGGAGGCATTGGCAGCTAGATTTGGTCATACTTCGGTGACCGGGCGAGACACTCACTATTAGGTTTGACTCCTATAAGAAGCCTCATGGTCAGACTATGAAGCAACATCTTAGAAAGATGTCAAACATGATTAATGAGCTGAAAGATGCTGGCCATGTCCTGACTGATGAGCAGCAAGTACAAGCAGTGATTCGTTCCTTGCCTCAGAGTTGGGAGCATATGAAGGTGCACCCGACCCATAATGAGAATATCAAAACCTTTGAGGATGCAGTGCGTCATCTTGAGCTAGAAGAGGACCGCCTCTTGGCGGCTAAGCCGGAAACTGAAATTTATTATGCTGGTTTCAGCTCACATGGAGCTTCGAGCTCCAAGCGCAAACGTCCTAACTAGTTTGGTAAAAGAAAAGGCAAGGGAGCAACTTCTTTGGGGAAGAAACCAAAGGTTGACCAACATGAAAGAGGAAAGCGTCCTCGAATGAAGAAGCTGACAAGGGTGAAATGTTACAACTGTGACCAGAAGGGTCACTATGCCCGCGACTGTCGCGAGCCAAAGAAGGTACACACCCCTTGTACTTTTGAGAACTTTACTTATGTGTCAAGTTCTGTATTCTTAACGAGTCTAATCCTTTGTGGACTGTAGATTCAGGAGCGACAGACCATGTAGCGAAGGATAGAGAATCCTTCGTGGAATTCCGACGAGTACCAACTAGAACTAAGTGGATCTATGTGGGAAACAACTCCAGAGCTGAAGTAAAAGGAATTGGCACCTGCCAACTAAACATGCGTGGTGGACGCACTTTGTTCCTACATGATGTATTGTATGCTCTGGAAATTCGTCGGAATTTAGTGTCTGTTTTAATGTTGGTCAAGCTAGGTTTTAATATGAATTTCCATAATAGAGGTGTGGATTTGTTTTTGGATACAAATTTCTATGGTTGTGGTTATTTTCTGGATGGTTTCATTGTATTAGATATTGATTATGTTAATGCAAATGTTTGTTATTCCCTTCTCACATCTCCTAATAAATATG
Organism: Eucalyptus microcorys; assembly: GCA_014182515.1. NCBI lineage: Eukaryota > Viridiplantae > Streptophyta > Magnoliopsida > Myrtales > Myrtaceae > Eucalyptus > Eucalyptus microcorys. Next base: position 8,539,625 of record CM024566.1, read on the forward strand.
ATAATGATGTGAAAGTGTGGCATGCAAGACTTGGTCACATTGGCCAACAGCGTATGAATAGACTAGCCAAAGAGGGCTTGTTGGGCAACATTGAAAAAGTCGATTTGCCCATATGTAAGCATTGCCTAGAAGGGAAAACGACAAGGAAACCATTTGGAAAAGGAAAAAGAGCTGAATTTCATCTGCATTTAATCCATTTTGATGTCTGTGGTCCAATGAATGTGAAAGGAAGGCATGGGGCTGTTTATTTCATCACTTTTATAGATGATTACACTCGATTTGGATATGTCTATTTGATTTCTCATAAATCTGAAGCAATAAGTTGTTTCAAAAGATTTATGAACCTGGTAGAAAATTAATTAGACAAGAAAATAAAAGCATTAAGATCCGATCGAGGTCGTGAATATTTATCTCGATGAGTTCAGAAAATTATGTGATGAAAAAGGAATAGAAAGACAGTTGTCTATTCCATATACTCCTCAACAAAATGGTGTTGCGGAGAGAAGAAACAGAACCCTACTGGAAATGGTTAGGTCCATGATGGCGCATACTAACTTACCTATTACCTTTTGGAGTGATGCGTTGTTAATCTGCTGCCTATATACTTAACCGTGTGCCTTCCAAATCAGTTACTTCCACTCCATATGAGTTATGGACAGGTAGAAAACCGGACTTAAGTTTTCTTAAGCCATGGGGTTGTGCTGCCTATACATATGAGTCCTCTCACAAGTTTGGGAAATTGGGTCCCGAGAGGAAAGAAGAGTATTTTCATAAGATACTCGGAACACTCGAAAGGATATGTGTTCATAGGTGAGCAGGAAAGTGGGAGTATAACTGAATTTGAATCACGGGATGTCACATTCTTAGAGGATGAATTTCCTAAGAAGGGTGAAATAGGGGAAGATTACTCCCTATTTGAGACCTTGGATCAAGATAATGATATTAGTGGAGTTCGTCCAAGTGGGAGTAATATGAGAAGTGATGAATTGAATTCAACTCATTCTCAATTACAACCACATGATGAGACGACATCATCATTATCTAATCCTAGTGGGAGCATAATGAGGAATGATGTACAAAGTGTACAATCTCCCATATGGCAAACAAGTCGCCAAAGTATTCCTCGTCGACGTTTTGGCATTGAAGGGGAAACTTTTATGGTTGCTCCACAAGATGAGGATGAGCCAAGAAATATTAATGAGGCTCTGAATTGCCCTAGTAAGGAAAAATGGATTCATGCAATGGAAGAGGAAATGGAGTCAATGAAATCAAACCAAGTCTGGGAACTGGTTGATCTTCCAAAAGGACGCAGAGCTATTGGGAACAAATGGGTTCTTAAAATAAAGCGAAAGGCTGATAGCTCGATAGAAAGGCATAAGGCTCGCCTTGTGGCGAAAGGGTATAATCAACAGGAAGGAATTGATTATGAAGATACGTTTTCTCCTGTAGTGAGATTTACCTCGATTCGCATTATTTTGGCAATAGTAGCTAGTATGGATCTTGAGTTACATCAGATGGATGTACGACTGCTTTCCTCAATGGAGAATTAGAGGAAGAAATATATATGGAACAACCTTTGTTGGTTTCATAGTGAAAGGCCAAGAAGAAAAGGTATGTCGACTTTTGAAGTCGATATATGGTCTTAAGCAATCATCAAGACAATGGTATATACGTTTTCATAATGCCATAATGGCATATGATTTTACGATGATTGATGAGGATCATTGTGTATATATCAAAAGATCCAAGGATCAATTTGTGATCATATCATTATATGTTGATGATATACGATTGCCGGAAGCAATATGGAGTTTGTTAATACTTGTCAAGAGTTGGTTGTCTTCCAACTTTGAGATGAAGGATATGGGTGAGGCTGCATACATTCTTGGAGTTAAGATTTCAAGAGATCGTTCGAAGAGATCGTTATCTCTTTCACAAGAAACCTATATAAATAAGGTTCTTGAACGATTTCGTATGCAAGATTGTAAACCCATAGACACTCCTATTGCAAAAGGTGAAGGATTGAGCCATAGACGTGTCCAAGGACTCCACAAGAGAAGGAACAAATGAAACATGTTCCTTATGCTAGTGCTGTTGGGAGCTTGATGTACGCTATGATGTGTACAAGACCCGACATATGTTTTGCAGTTGGAATGGTGAGTAGATACCAATCCAATCCAGGTCCAACACATTGGAAGGCCGTTAAGAGAGTACTGAGGTATCTGAAGGGAACTGCTGATTTCAAGTTGAATTACCAAGAAAAGGATCTGCGACTTGAAGGCTATTCAGATGCTGATTGGAGAGGAGATTTAGATGAAAGAAAATCTACCTCGGGATTTGCTTTCTTCTTGAACAATGGCGCCATATCATGGAGCAAGTAAGAAGCAAACGTGTATAGCCTTGTCCACGATGGAAGCTGAGTTCGTGGCATTATCAGCAGCGGTACAAGAAGGAGTTTGGCTTAAGAGATTTTTGGATCATTTAGGTATTAATGAGAAAGTTGCGAATCCATTGTTGGTTAACTGTGATAGCCAAGCAGCTATAACGTACACCAAAGATCCAAAATATCATGGCAAGACCAAACATATAGATACCAAGTATAACTTTGTCAAGGATATGGTTGCACGAAAGGATGTGAACTTACAGTACATATCTACGCAAAGAATGGTAGCAGATCCTATGACAAAGCCAATACCTAGAGATGTGTTTTGTGGTCATGTAAAATCTCTAGGATTGCGTAGAGTCTGATGTACTGGATTGTAATTTCCCTGAGTTGTTCACATTTATGAACTAGTGTTGTTTCATTATTAATGCTTATGAATCTTTGTTTGATCTTTATGCATCTTAATGCTCAGTGCATTATTTTAAGTTGAGAAAGTATGTCGGACAGATATAAGATTAGCCCACTCACACGGGTAATCGCCTCTATTTACTTTGTGATAAATAGAGATGAGATTGTTTTAAGCTTATTATCTAGGTGATAATCAAGAGCTAAAGCTTAAAATACGTATGTCGCCTTAATTGGGTGTTAAGATGAGGACATAATACTTACTATGTCCGAAAGTAAAATACCCCACATATTTTACTTTATCTGTCTATGATGCCGATGTGAGTTCGATGAATTTTGTAAATGAGTAGATACGTGAACTCAAGTTAGACATTGGGTATGTCTGAACTATCATCTGTACGGTATTGAAAGGTGTAGACATACGCTCCATGGGAAAGGAGTTAATACCGTAATACGTATTTCATACTACATATGCATAAGCCGACCAAAAAGAGTGGCAAAAAGTTTGATCTCAACTTTTATGACGTGTGAGACTCTTGAGGAAAAGAGTTCCTCAAATTTTAGTGCCCTCATGACTTTTACTTATTCTCAAGGTTTCTATTTAGTGTTTGCTATCTTAGGATGTTGCCAATGGTCATGAGTTGATTCGATCTAATGGAACATTTCTAGAAAAGCAAGCTGAACTGAAATTGAGAGTTTGAAGGAAAGAGGAAGATCGATTTTGGGGAATCACATTGTAGTTTTGTATTCACTGGTCAACCAATTATGACTGTCTTTGAGATAATTATAATTGTGAATACAATATATATATATATCATGTTTAAAAGAGATCAAGAGAGATATAAAATGTGATCGATCGATCTAGGGTACTGCATACTAAATCTACTCAAAGCGTGACGCCCATTATGAGCTGATATATATTCCTAACGGATGTATAGCAACGAGCTCTCAAAGTATGCTGGTCGCACGGATTATTCACCGGTATGAATGTTGAAGAGAGGTAAAGAGAATCCTATTCGGCCCACCATGTGCGAGTGGGAGATGATGGTTTTATTAGAGATGGGCTTAAGGCCCGTCCGCCCAAGTTGGGCCCAAAAAGCCTGGCCCACGGGAATACGGCCCGTGGATGGAGGGACATATAAAAGGGAGGAGAGAGAGAGAGAACATACCTATTGGAAAAAGAAAACGTACGTACGCATCTTTTTTTCCTTTTCTTTCTCTCTCTTGCTTTCTCTCCCAAACAGTGAAGCGCGAAGGCAAATTTGCTTCACCGGATCGAACAGGACCAAATTTCTCTTCCTCAATCGGCGTCGGTGTCTAATCTGTGGCTAACAAGGTACGCTCGAATCCGTGGTGTGCTTTAGGATCGGTGATACGTGTTATTCCCGGGCTTCGTCTTCCGCATTGATTTAGGGGTTCGATTTAGTGTCGAATCCGGTTTTCGGGGATCCGTTATTCCCAACATTCCGACAAACTCGGCTCCGACCTACATCATTCATGTAAATCTAATTAACAATTTCTATCCTACCTTTCTTCTTTCTGTTTCACTTTTCATGGAACGTGAGGATAGTTTAGTTTCCATACTAGACCTAGACGAAGCTTCACCCTAACTTATTCCACCGCCTAGAGTTTTATCGGGTCTTACCTGCCGCAACAGATCATACTTATCCAGCTTGAGTTGCCAAACACCCTTCGTCGCATCATCGATCGAAACGCACTTGCATCGTATCACGGGCATGTCCTCCGGTAATGTCAAGTCCACTTCCAACGTTCCCGAGCAAGCTCCCGGGCCCCCGATCCCGACATTTTCTCGGTTCGACGACTCACCGGAAATTAGTGGAAATCGGAAAGAAGGTCGAACGTTGATTCCTAGGACGCATAATAGATTAGCGAGAAGAAGAGATCGATGGGGGTGCTTATAACGGCGAGAGTTCAGACGGAAAGCATTTTCTATAGAAAGTCAACGTCATTACACATCTCCATCGTCATCATCATCATCATCTTCTTCTCCGCTAATTAAGCTAATGACTTTCTCATAATGCAACATCACTCCTGCTTACTCCTTTAATATTTTAAAGAAAAATAGCTACCGTTTCCCCCCGGTGTCAACGCTTGTCCTGAGTTTTAGGTGGTGTAACTCTACATGGCAGCTTGTTGAGTTGTTCTACTGTCCCTCGTCAAAAAAAGCTGTTCTTTTCCAAGTTAGCAGATCCCTAAAGGAAAAATTATAAAAACAGTCCCTAAACTTTGACTTAATCCGTAATACGATTCTTGAACTTTTAATTTATTCGATGTAATCTTTAAACTTTTGGTACCTATTGTCACGCCCCGATCCTCGAGCGCATGCCCATCCGTCTGTGGTCGTTTAAATTTTGCGACCTCTCAAGACAAGTCGCTGACCCTTTCATTTTATTGCACATGGGGAAGCGAATAATAAATCCCCTGACAATAACCATCTTGAGATAGAAAAGCAGGACAGCAGAATTACAAACACAACATGCTTTTATAAACCAACTGAGTTATATACAAAGGCCAGCAACCAAAAGTCTACAAAAGACGATTCTCCAAAAAGAAGCTGTCCTAACTGACCTAAGGTCACCACAGCTCGGCTTCGGGTTCTCCACTCTACAGCCTTGAAAATTTAAGTCCACAACAGGATGAGATATAAATCTTAGCCAGTTCACACTATAAACCCTGATTAGGAGGGTAATACGCCTAGAGGCATCCTAACCACACAATCAAACAATCACACAGACTTACCTTGTCTTAGGTCCACCTTGCAGGTCAGCACAATTCATATACATCATGCATAAAATCGATGCACGCAACAATTAAAACGCATTATTCAACTCAATAAATCACAAGAGTCCTGATTATAGGACCAAATCGTTATAACATGTCTCATACCATGTCACACAATTTTGTCCCATAATCCGGCGCATCTATTTCACTCAACATGCGTTCCAATTGATAATTACGCTCACTCTAGGGTATGGCCTACTTGAAGTTCGGCAATCTACTGGCGTAGCCAAGCATCATCTCACCACATTGAGCATGACTATGTCTCTTAAAGACGGCTTTCCCGAAGGAGTATAGGTCCAGACTCTACTGCGACCCAAATCCCATATAGGGTAACGTCCAGCGTAAACGCTTGGGATGGGTTCTCTTAACTAACACACGACAATTCAATCTCGGCCCAGGACACCGTGCATTACACTCAAATGCCTCAATTAAATTAGTAATCCTAGCCTATTTTCTTCGTATTAAAACACCCGGTGAAAATAGTCATGTGTGAGTACACGGTCAGGTTGGACCCAGAAAATTCATAACCTTCTTTTTAAAATGCCACTGATTTATATAGTATATAGAACCATTTTCAATGTTTAAACCCAACACCCGGGATTTTCTGAATAAATATCAAAATCTACAAATTTTGGAATTAAATAGTACAATTGTCACCTATTACATGTCATTTACCTCAATAATTTGATGGTAAATTTAATGAAAACAAACAAAAAGTAAATTTGTCACTAATGAACCAATTTTGGATTTTATAATTTTTGATAAATTTATTACAAGTGTATCAGTTTACCGTTTTTCATGAAAGTAACTTTTTTGCTTTTGTTAAGAAATGAAGGATATTGAAAAATAAGTCAAGAAGGGGGAAAAAGGCGAGCACGCAAGGAAAAAAAAGAGAGATAGGGAGGAGGAATGACGTTGCTTTCTTCCGTATTTTCATGAATTCTTGACACTCGTGATTGATTCAATTCGATTTGACTTTTTGACACCTAATTTGTATTTTCAAGCACATATAAATTTTTTTTTAAAAATCAAATCAAAAATCAAAAATTATTATTTAAAAAAAAAAAAAAAAAAAGGGCCTTAGGGGTCGGGTTGGGCCGGATCCAGCCTTGGTTCGGCCCGCCCCCTTCCTCTTCTCCCCCCCACACTAGGCCCAACCTAGCCTTCCTCATGCGGCCCACCAGCTAGTCATCCTCCTCCTGTAGTCCTTCCTCATGTGCCTTCAAAAAAGAAGAAAAGCCAAGGGAGCAGAGGGAACAGCCAAAGGCAGGGGCGATGCTCGGCTGGAACTGGGGGTCAGGGGGCAGGCCAGCAGGTTGCAGCTGGCATCGCAGGGAGATTGCGAGTACAACCGAAGGGAAGAAAACCACAGAGAACGATGAACACAAGGAAGGACAGCAACATAGGGGCACAGGGAGAGAAGAGGAGAGAAACACGGTGAGGACCGAAAATGGGAGAGTGAGCGAACCAGAGGGAGGAGGGTAGCTCAAGGGAGCAGCTAGCCATTGTCGAAGGCCCATCCGCTTGCCATTGTCCGTCGCAACTCTTCCCCGAACGAGCTCAGCAGAAGAACTCCACAAAAATAGAACACCGGAGAGAGAAAGAGACAGAGAGAGAAACGGAAGGGGAGAAGCAGAAAAGGGAGGCCAGAGAAAGAAGCCAAGGAGCCAAGAGTCGCCCCTCGGAACGCCCAGCCGCCGTCAGTGAGCCGTTGATTGCCGCCAACTCTTCGGAACTCAAGTTGGTATTTTAACAAACATTTGGTGTGCATCTCTTGACTAAGTCGGCCAGAGCTCATCCCAACCAGTTCGGGCGAGCTCCGGCCACCACTCGTCCCCGCCGCACATCCCGTTATCCTAGCATGCCTATGACATCCTAAAATTCGAGCCCTCTAAGGGATAAATGAATGTAAATTCCGTCAATACATGGTTGGTTGATCTCACTCGGAATTGATCACTCCTGAGATACTGACCTTGAAGGGAAAGGCTAATGAGGACAGAACTCGTACGACTAAAGAACTTGACCTGGGAAAATGACTTGACCGTAAGACTTGCGTGAGGATGATCTTGTAGATAGGTAGGCCGATTTCAAGGACGACTAGAAGTCGATTCACAGACAAAACATAATGAAACGACCGATGATTCCGTTTACTGCTATCAAAGCCGCGAACGACCCTAGGTCGATTCTCAGTAATCGTGTACTTTGAAATAAGAATCTATCCTCCGTAATTTCATATAGTCAAGGACATCCATGTGTCGAGAAGTCTTGAATGTAGTTTGGCACGAGTCGATTACGCGTAAATCCATGAAGCCGCCTGTCAGTCTGAGTTGTACCCAAAATGGCATTAGAACGAAATTGACATGGCATGAGAACCCAAGATTGGATTTCGAATTATCAAGAATGTCCGGGACGGACTGTGGATGAAGCTACTTCGACGGTCGACAAAGTCAGTTAAGCCAAGTATTTGGAAAATGGATTTTTGGATTGAGGAAGCAAGCCCGTGAGGACATGGGCCAAGCCAAGCCAAGCTAGTGTGGGCCCTAGGTCTAAGGTGGGACAACAACCATGATGGGCCCAAAGCAAGCAAGTAAGCCCATTGGGCCCAAACCAACTATTCTTCCTTCCAAGCCCATTACCAAACCTTAAACCCATTTGAACCCAATCAAGCCTAATCAGTTCCCAAGCCCATTCCTATTTATTTTCAAGCTCATTTCTTAGGCCCACCCATCAATTTCAGCCCAAGGTCAGATTGATAATTTGTGTAAGGTGGAAATGACCAAATTGCCCCTAAAAGCATTTGGATAAGGGCAAAGGAAGAGAGAGAAAAATGAGGTCATATGCATGGGGATTTGGGGCTTTGATGAGGTTTGATAGCAGCTCTCCCATCTCTCTCTCTCTTCCATCCGCCCCAAACCGTCGAGCTCTCTCTCTCATTCGTTCTCTCTTTATTCCTGCTTCTGTTCCAGTTGACCTTCCTCCATAAAGCTGAGTTGATTGTTGGCTTCCCAGATGAATCGGATCATGTGCCACCTACCATTGTCTTCAGGACACCTAGACCGTCCGCCCTGACTTGGCCGTTCACCGGTCGAAGCCGTTGTTTGACTCGCCGGTCGGCCAGAAGCCAGCGGCAGTCTGATCGCCTGACCCTATTCTACTCCAGCTGACCTTTCTCCAAAAACCCAAGTTAAAAGTGGTCTTCTCGTGAGAATAAGCCTTATTGCCACCCACCACCGTGCTTAGCACAGCCAAACTGTATGGATGAGCCCGACCGCTCGTCGAACGGAGCTGCCGGCCGACCCGTACGCCGTCGAGAAGCCACCACTCGCCAAACCACCTGGAACTCGCCCGGTTTTGCCTATTTTGCATTTTCAGCCCGTTTTCTCCCATTTCGACCAAGCTTTCACCTAGCCCAGCTACCAGCCACTCCCCCTTGACCCCGCTGGTGCCACCGATTGCTAGCCAACCCCTCGTCGGAGCTCCAATCAACCGCCCAACTCCATTTCTCCACCAGTAGTGCTGTTTTTCAGAGTTTCAGTGGGAGTCCGAGCTATGGTTATTGTTATGAGCTTAGGACTGCCTTGGATTGTTGTGGTAGAGGTCCCGATGCATAGCCACCGTCATTGCCACCGTCGTTGCCGCCGCATTCGTGTCTCTGGCCCGTTTAACAGGTGAGTTTAACTCCTAATAATTCGATTAGTGCCTAAACTTGCTTAGGGTTGGTTTAATTAGTATTGATTCTAGTTTAGGAGATTTAATTAAGCTATATTTGTCCTAAGATAGGTGGTTAGATTAGTGGCTAAGATTAGTTTAGTTTAATCTTACTTTATTGGCTTAAATGTGGTTTATGTGCTTAATTAGGCTTGTTTAACATTAATGGATTAATTGTTTACTTTAATTAATGTTTTTAATGATTTTTGAATTTAATTTATTAGTTATTAAATTCTGGAATTGGACTGTTCACGATATTGTTCACAAGTTATTGTTCACGCGCACTGTTCACAAAACACTATTCACCCGAAAATAAAAAGTTGTCTAAATTCATGTATTTTAATCCTATGAAGTGAATGAGTGTATAAATGCATGAGCATACGCATCAATTGAGTAAATTTCATAAAAAGGGAAATATGTTTTATCCGAGGGACACCGAAATGGACCAACTTTAGGGGAAAATGATTTGAAATTGTATTTGCAAGTATTGTGTATTGGTTAAATGCTTATAGATAAGAAGGGAGTCTTAATAGTGAGCTTGCGTGATTAAAAGTTGAACCATCACCCAACGGGAGTTTGGGGGCGATACCCGGCAGGAGTCGGAAGCCGGTCACAATAGACTCTGGATTGATGTCCTTTCCTGGGAAACCGTCTGAACGGGAGTTCTGGACGTAACCGTGCTTGATGGGGCGAGACGAAGCCAAATCTTCTCATCGATAGCCCGGTGGGAGTCGGATGATCGCTAACTAGAAAGTTAGCCATGGCCGGAAGGTCATTATTATCTGGAGCACGCATGAGTATTGAGGTGGATGAGTACTAATTGGACAGTTAGCTATGGCCGGTAGGTCATTAGTAACTAGAGCACGTGTGAGTGTTAAGTTGGTTGGGCCTTATTATGGGGTAAAATTGTGTGACGCGGTATGAGATGTGTCATAACGATTTTACCTTATAATCGAGACTCGTGTGATCGAGTGATGCATGATAGGTGGCGCACTAAAGTGCAAGAGCATATGTGAATCATGGCATCATTAGTTCCGGTTATTCATGAGTTGAGCATATTGTTTATGGCACATATGCATGAACCGATAACACACAGGGTGTGGCAATGGCCAGGTGAGATCGCTTGTGACGCGACTCGTATGTAATTGATGAACTGTATCATCTAATGGCCATGTGCTTTGCATGTATCGTGCTAAATTATAATGTGCAAGGTATAGCATACCAGGTAAGGTTGCATGCGAACCGACTATTGATTGTTGGTTGTTGATCTTTGGTTTGTTTGTGGGGTGGTTCTGAAGAGATACCCCGAGTTAAGTTAGTGTTCTAATCGGGGGCTTAGGGGAGGACTCGCTGAGATTTATATCTCACTGGTTATTGTATAACCATTTTCAAGTCCCTGGTGTAAAGAACTAGGAGCTTGAAACAAAAGGGTCAGGAGCATAGATGGCTCAGTAGTTCTTTTTGAGATAGACCTTATGTATAAGAACCTAAGGTGTTTTTGAAAGTGTGTTTTGATTTGGGAAATTGTTACCCTATTTTTCTATCCCATGTATATTGTTGTTAAGGGATTAGTTAATTTGTTTCCGCATGTGCACTAAAATGAAAGGGGTCGGCAACAAGTCTTGGGAACGTCGCAAAATTCTATTAACCACCGAGGGATGTACGCGCGCTCGAGGTTCGGGACGTGACAATGCCTCGGTAGCCCCCTAGGTTCACGCTCGAGTCTCGAGCAAGCCTGAGACCCTCGCCTCCCGAAACACCCGGTACCTGTTCGGTGAAATGCCCCAATGAAAACCACCCTTGTTTCTGTTGTTTAGGCCCCTCTCGCACCCCTCTCTTTCTTCGTCTCGCATCCCTCTCCCTTCTATGTGCCTGCTAGTTCGGGTTCTTGGAGTTGCGTCGCCGAAGCCGAAAAGAAAGGGAGCTGCGGGTCCTTTCGCACACACTATTGTCGGAGTTCGCCCAAGACGATCCTCACCGCAACCGCTGGACCCAGCCGACCTCCGACGTCGAGGGTGGTCGCCGCTCGCCTAGCCGAGGCAACACTGTCGCGGTCCTCAATCGAAGAGGTCGCTTGTGCCGTACGCCATCGCTGCCCCCCCGTCATGGAACAAGGGCTAGCTGCGATCTGGCCCAGCTCGGCGTCCTTCACATGGGCTTGCAAGCTTCGTTTGAGGAGGGTTGGGCTCATCGGTCAAGCCTAACCCTAAATCAGGCGTAGGCCCGACCAAGCCCAACCAGGCCGAACCCAGGTCCAGTCAAAGATCGGACCCAACCCGCGTCGACTCGGTCCGGTCGAAAATTATTTTTATTATTCTTTTTTAAAAAAATTAAAAAAAATCCAAATCCAAAAATTGTAGGGTTTGGTTAAGAATTGCTATGTATTGCCTTTTTAGTGTAATTAGGTATTTATTTGCTCGTATATTGATTATATCGCATGTTTAGTTTGTATATTTTGTTATGTTTAATTGCACATGTTTAATTTTATGACAATTAGGATCTTGGTAGTTATAATTATTATTTTACATCAAATATTAGTGGATATGTATAAAATCAATCCAAACTGCCTGATAAAATTAATTTCTTTTAAAATGAACAAAATCAGGTACCAAAATGACATTAATTGGTTAATTAGTGTAATCAAGTCCCTGACCCTAGATTTTCTGGTTATGTAAGAAGTGAGGTATACTCTCATACCTCACTTAATTTCTAGCCGACTCCAATAGGCTAGTGGCGACTCATTTTTGCGAAATTCTTTAGAATACCCCAATTTCACGAGAGGTATGGGCTTGGGAGAGCCCGCGCCTAATCATGAGCCTTAGGTCTATCCTTTAGGCAATATCCTTAAACTTGTTCCCTCCCCTCGAGGGGTAGGTCGCAACAAACTTCAAACCATGCACATGTAGATCTTCACATAAACATAGGTCAATGTTGGCTACAGATCATTAGAAAATTCACGCATGTACATGTAGATCTCCGCACAAACACAGTTCATGTTTGGCTCATTAAAAAGTTTGTGCCTCAAGTTTGAGTTTTTGAATGAAATCAAAGAGAACTTCTCTTTCATGGTCTCCACCATGCGGCTTGCCGTCGGCTTAGCCGGGGTGGACTCGTCGAGACACAACCTCACTAGTCCAATCAAAGCCCTCGCCTCTTCCACATCGAAATCACCTCTCAATCTCGGATCCACCATGCTAGTCAGTTCACCAACATCCATACAATCGACATCTTTAGTCATTTGAGCTACAATTGAGGCCAAAACCCGTCCCTTGTCTGCACAAAATGCCTTCAAACCCATCACGAGCTCGAGCACCACAACGCCGAAGCTATAGATGTCATTCTTCTTCGAGGCTATCCCAGTTCTCAAGTATATCGGATCAGTGTAGCCCAGAGAACCCATGTTAATATTCTTTCTCCTAACGTAAGGAGACAATGAAGGTGACGACGAGGGCAGCGGGATCATTGATGAGAAGCCCATTTTCGCAGATCCGAAGTCGCAAAGCTTGCAATTGGAGTAACCGTCCAGTAAAACATTGGAGGATATGATGTCGCCATGAATGATGTGGAGGGTACATCTTTCGTGGAGATATTCGATGGCTTGAGTGAGCTGGAAGGTGATCTTTACGCGGCTCTTCCATGGGAGAGTCGAGCGCTTATTGCCACTGCGACCGTGGAGGCGCTCATGGAGTGTTCCGCCGGAGACGCATTCGAATATAAACGCGCCTTGATCTTCATGAGATGAGATGAAACGTAAATTAGTTACCGATAAAAATGTTCATATGGTAATTTAGATGATATGGTATTTATTGAATATTACTGAAAAACCATTTTTGCTAATGGCGGTAGGATTACTATATGATTATATACGATCAACATTTACTTACAAAATGGTCAAATATAGCTGAAATTGAAATGCACAAAAATCTCAAATTGTTCGTGGAAATGATTTTCTTCAAATTCAAAGTAATAAAGTTCAACAAATATTTTCATATCTTGATAATTAAATATAAACTAGGTGCATAAAGGAGCACCGTGCCAACCAGCATCATCACAATAGCCAAGGAGCCTGACGATGTTCTCATGCTCGAGCCGAAGCAGCATGTCCAGCTCCTGCTTGAAGGCCATGCTGAGCCGCTCTCCCCCGTCGCAGTGGACCTTGACGGCTGCTGCAGCGGCAGTGGAGCCTCCTCCACAGCCAGGGAAACGCCCCATGTACTATTGCCCCAAGGATAAGTGTTTTTATGTTGTTGTGTATGCCACTTTTGATGAGGCCACCTATCCTCTTGCTGCCACGCCAGACTCCTCTCAAAATGCCTCAACACCAACACGTGTGGAACTATTTTTGCCTACTGATTTGTCCGATCATCATCGGCACCTACTCATCAGAATTAATGTGGATCGCATTGCTTAAATCCTAAGTCTTGGCTCTCGCCCTTTTTCATTTTTGGGTCATTTCAGGTCCAAAGATGATATCACCACTGTCAACGTATACACCACCAAAGGCCTCCTAATCATCGCCCACCGGTACTTAGATGTCACGTCAGAAGTTAACAGACGGTATTTTCCTTCATGTATCGGCATCTTTTTCAAATCTGGTTGGGATGAGAAATGTGAAATCTCAGTACAAATTGAGGGTTTGAGTGCAATGACACAGGACAGACGGAGGAGTTCAAATTGAACCACAATGAGAATGCAGTGAATGTGCCTAACATGTTCTTCACCCGATGGAAGAGTATAAAATTCTGAATTTCTCACCCAAGTAGCTGCAGTCTGCAACAAAGGAGATCACTTGGTCGTGGTATGTAGCTCTCAACCCCCGGTTCAGTGAACTCGTTGCTTGGGAATGTAACATCAGAAGTTAACAAAAAGAAAGACAAACTTCAGGTGGATTCATCGGTTAATATATTGCCGTATGTGTAGGGTTGCAACAGCGGGGGCGGATCGCTCGGTGCCTGCATGGACCTTCTCGATGCAGTAAGTTCGACTATCCAAACGAATGTCGTTTGCTTCATCACAACATTGGGGGCACGACAGCGAGGAAAAGCAACATCAAATAGTTTGGGAGCTTTTCAGTCTGATTCCTGCAGAATGCGACTATTCACCGGCGACGCGCTCTGATTAATCGAACTAGATTAGTAAACATTAGCAAAACTAAAGACTTTTACGTATGTTTGTGTGTGCGTGTGGAATTTTGGTGGATTCAGGGTATAAGAATTTGAACAACATGGAAGGAGGATACTCTGCTTGGGTTGACAAAGGATTTGCAGGGGACAAACGAGAAGAGGAACTCGGAACAGCCTGCAAATTCCGGCCGTAAGAGGAGGAGGGGGTGGTAATTTGGGTTCGCGTGTCAATGCCGTATCCGTATGTCGATTCTCGAGTCAGTTTAAAACATAATGATTTCGATTCTACTTGTTGAATAATCGAATTACGATAAAAACATGGCAATTCGCATCAACAGATAAAGTTAGGCGTGTCATATCGTGTCATATCATATTCTTATTTTCTCTTTGTGATTCATGTTTTATCCCATATCGCACATAATGGGTTGTGTCCAACACATGTCATGAAAGCGTGTCCATATTGTTGACACCTAAACTTTGATTAAATACTTAGAATTAATTTATATAAGAAAATTAGGAACCGATTCGGCCTGAACAAAAATGATTTTTGCATAAATTAGGGCTTAGTTTTTATTTGCGTCCATTAATCTTTATTTTCCTTTTTTTACTTATTTTTTACTTGATAATTTACTTAATAATAATAATAATAATAATAATAATAATAATAATAATAATAATAATAATAATAATAATAATAAACCAAAAAAGAAAGAAAGAAAAAAAAAAAAAAAAAAAGCCCGCTAGGGCGCCGCTGGGGCTGGGCCTTTGCGCCCAGCCCCAGCGAGGCCGAGGCAACTGACGCCGCTTGTGTCTGCCGCCTCCGTTGCTACAAGGAGAGGGGCGCAATACCTGGTCGTGAGTTGGGTCGAGCACGGGAAGCTCATAATTGGGCGCAAAAAAAAAGAGGTCGTGACATATACATGTCAAAACAAAACAAAAACAAAATCTCCCCCTAATGTTTTGGCGTCATATGAATAATCTTATCATCAAAGACTCCCCTTTTATCACTATTCTTTATATTTCACTATTATTGTAACTGGTGATATCATGCATTATACACTTACGCAATGCATATATTAATTAGGTTGCTTATTACTCTCCCCCCTGTGATTTTTTAATCCTTTTGAAGTGGAACAAAAGATCATCCGACTTTGACATAACCAATGATCATTCCAAGAGCTTAGGCCCCAAGCAATAGTTTGAAAATGAAAGATGACCTGCCAAGAAAAGGACCCTACCTGTTAAACTACCCCCCTTTCTAAGTTCCATTCAGAGCAGAACTACGGACGTTAGCTGCCTTCAAATTTTTTAAGAGATGAAAGTTGTGTTAAGCCTAGGCGCCTCACAGCAATCCTCGAACGAACATGGGCGAAGTCGTTAGGCCCTGCTGGTGGCTGCTAGAGGTGACTATTGAGCGGCCCCGGTCCTGGCTTGTGCCTTCAGGTCGGACCTAAATTTTTTGCTCACTTTCGCCTATAATAAAATTCTTGGACACAAATCTCCAGAGTGGGTCGGCCTTGGCTCGGACCCAATAGAGTCAAGAGCAGAAGTTTCTCACCGGATGCCCTTCCCCTAACTCACCCAGAAAGTGTTCAAGTCTTTGTGGCTTAGGCCAGGCTTGGTGCACCCGCGGTCTGCCAACCCCATGGTTAGGTGTACGGCTACGACCTTCACCGGCTTTCGAGCGAGATTGAGCTGCTGCTATTTCTCTCTCTCCCCTAATTTCTCCCTTTTTGTTATTTTAACGTTTCGCTGTCATAATCTAATGATGTTAACTACTGCTTAACGACGAAGGCCTCAACGAGACGAGAAAGATAAAGATATACATTGAACGAAAAATAATTAGAGGACCAGATTGCTCGAAAATTCATACTTCGAGGACTGAAATTGTAATCTAACTAAATTATACATCCATGTAGTCTAACTAAATTATACATCCAAAGGGAACTAACATGATCATGAACAGTGGCATTCTCTGGGATACTTTTTGGAAACTCAAGGCACGTACACTCTCTTGGTCAGTCCCCCTAAAAACCACACTAACTGCGACAAAACTACCACAGGTGGATTCTAGCTAATTGCTGTTTATCCCGTGTAGAGCAGTCGGGTCTTGCTTCGGAGTCGTCGAGGACCCGACCACCCTTAGCATCTGACGGTTACCCTCCTCTGATGCGGCGGCTGAGCCTCGTAACCTCTAAGCTTCAGGACCGTGTAAGTTGCAGCGCCAGCTATTGCTCCAAGAGGAGGAGCCACCATGTACATCCACAATCCTTTGTAATTCCCTGCTGCCACAGCCGGGCCGAGAGTCCTCACGGGGTTCATGGAAGCCCCGGTTGACATCCTATCATCGCGGTGTTATGTTTTTTCCAAAAGAGAAGACTAAGTAAATACAATTCTTACCCTGCCACAAGAATGTCAAGCAGCACTGTTGCTCCAATTGCAACTCCTACCTGTCATCATGTAAAATGCAGCCAGAATATGGTTGGAGAGCTTTTGATGATTAATGGAATGAAACGAGCACAGATAGAGGAAGGACGAATATATGACATGGGCGACGCCGTACCGCACGAGCGTCAGTTGCCACTGCGATGATCACAAACATGAGAAGGAAAGTGGCGAGAAATTCGAGAGCAAATGCCTGCCTGACATTCACCAAAGGCACCGTGACCCCGCCGTTCGCGAAGGGATGGAAAACCACCTTGAGGATGTAGGAAGCGCACATGGAGCCACCAGCCTATGCGACGATGTAGCCAGGCACTTGGATCCATGGAAAGTGCCGGGTCACTGCAAAGGCGATCGTCACCGACGGGTTCAAGTGGGCTCCCGATATGTGACCGATCAAGAAAACTATGACCGTCACAGCAACTCCAGCACACACCGCAGTTCCCGATCAATGTCTCTACTCCACCGTACTTTTGGTTCACGATTGGGCCGGCAACCGTGCAAAGCACCACGAAGAAGGTTCCGACAAACTCGGCTCCGACCTACATCATTCATGTAAATCTAATTAACAATTTCTATCCTACCTTTCTTCTTTCTGTTTCACTTTTCATGGAATGTGAGGATAGTTTAGTTTCCATACTAGACCTAGACGAAGCTTCACCCTAACTTATTCCACTGCCTAGAGTTTTATCGGGTCTTACCTTCCGCAACAGATCATACTTATCCAGCTTGAGTTGCCAAACACCCTTTGTCGCATCATCGATCGGAACGCACTTGCATCGTATCACGGGCATGTCCTCCGGTAACGTCAAGTCCACTTCCAACGTTCCCAGAGCAAGCTCCTGGGCCCCTGATCCTGACATTTTTCTCAGTTTGACGACTCACCGGAAATTAGAGGAAATCGGAAAGAAGGTCGAACTTTGATTCCTAGGACGCAGAATAGATCAGCGAGAAGAAGAGATTGATGGGGGTGCTTATAATGGCGAGAGTTCAGACGGAAAGCATTTTCTATAGAAAGTCAACGTCATTATACATCTCCATCATCATCATCATCTTCTTCTTCTGCGCTAATTAAGCTAATGACTTTCTCATAATGAAACATCACTCCTGCTTACTCCTTTAACATTTTAAAGAAAAATAGCTACCGTTTCCCCCCGGTGTCAACGCTTGTCCTGAGTTTTAGGTGGTGTAACTCTACATGGCAGCTCGTTGAGCCTGTTCTACTGTCCCTTGTCAAAAAAAAGCTGTTCTTTTCCAGGTTAGCAGATCTCTAAGGGAAAAATTATAAAAACAGTCCCTAAACTTTGACTTAATCCGTAATGCGATTCTTGAACTTTTAATTTATTCGATGTAATCTTTAAACTTTTGGTACCTATTGTCACGCCTTGATCCTCGAGCGCGTGCCCATCCGTCTGTGGTCGATAAAATTTTGCGACCTCTCAAGACAAGTCGCTGACCCTTTCATTTTATTGCACATGTGGAAGCGAATAATAAATCCCCTGACAGTAACCATCTCGGGATAGAAAAGCAGGACAACAGAATTACAAACACAACATGCTTTTATAAACCAACTGAGTTATATACAAAGGCCAACAACCAAAAGTCTACAAAAGATGGTTCTCCAAAAAGAAGCTATCCTAACTGACCTAAGGTCACCACAGCTCGGCTTCGGGTTCTCCACTCTACAGCCTTGAAAATTTAAGCCCATGATAGGGTGAGATATAAATCTCAGCGAGTTCACGCTCTAAACCCTAATTAGAAGGGTAATGCGCCTAGAGGCGTCCTAACCACACAATCAAACAATCACATAAACTTACATTGTCTCAGATCCACCTTGCAAGTCAGCACAGTTCATATACATCATGCATAAAATCGATGCACGCAACAATTGAAACACATTATTCAATTCAATAAATCATAGGAGTCCTGATTATAGGGCCAAATTGTTATGACACATCCCATACCATGTCACACAATTTTGTCCCATAATCCGACGTATCTATTTCACTCAACATGCGTTCCAATTGATAATTACGCTCACTCTAGGGTACGGCCTACTTGAAGTTCGGCAATCTACTAGCGTAGCCAAGCATCATCTCACCCCATTGAGTACGGCTACGTCTCTTAAAAACGGCTTTCCCGAAGGAGTATAGGTCCAGACTCTACTGTGACCCAAATCCCATATAGGGTAACGTCCAGTGTAAACGCTTGAGACGGGTTCTCTTAACCAACACACGGCAATTCAATCTCGGCCCAGGACACCGTGCATTGCACTCAAATGCCTCAATTAAATTAGTAATCTTGGCTTATTTTCTTCGTATCAAAACACCCGATGAAAATAATCATGTGTGAGTACACGGTCAGGTTGGACTCGGAAAATTCATAACCTTCTTTTTAAAATCCCACTGATTTATATAATATATAAAACCATTTTCGATGTTTAAACCCGACACCTGGGATTTTCTGAATAAATATCAAAATCCACAAATTTTGGAATTAAATACTCAAAATTCCAATCAGCACTTAATTTGCACAAACTAACACTCAATTGCAGAATTTAACCACACCATTGCAATCAGCATAAAATTCCGATCACCGGTTATCCCGATCTAATTTCGGAAAATATTTAATGATTAAT
The DNA here is from genome assembly GCA_014182515.1 of Eucalyptus microcorys. Lineage (NCBI taxonomy): Eukaryota > Viridiplantae > Streptophyta > Magnoliopsida > Myrtales > Myrtaceae > Eucalyptus > Eucalyptus microcorys. The sequence goes on from CM024566.1 coordinate 8,559,126, forward strand.
TAATTACCAAAATTAATTAAATAAATCAATTTAATTACCAAAAATATAAACTTAGGCTAAAAATTGCTAATCTAACCACCTATTGAACTAATTACATTATCCTAACCATTCTAAATATAAAGCTACCTAACGGGCTAACTAAATTTAAGCTATAACCACCTAATTCACTAATCTAACTAACTAATCTAACTAACCTAAATTAATTAAATAAACTAAAACTACACTAATCTAAACTTAAATAAATCTAAACACCCCTTAAACGTCATTAGCCTACTAAGAAGAGTTTGGTGCATAAACTCACCGGTTTAATGCAAAAACTGGTTCACCGCGACGGCGGCGCGACGACGGCCGAAACCCAAACTTTCGGTGGCGTCAACGGGCACTCAGACTGGGTCAAATAGGCCTTGCAAGCCCACAGCAATTGCTTGGCTTGGTCTGGGCTTCAAGATGGACTACTGGACTTGGTTTGGTGGGCTGCAGCGCGGGCCGGACTGGTGGACTTTGAATGGGCTTGCGGGTTGGAGATGGGCTGAATTCGCTCGACTTCAAAGGTTGAAGAGAAGATGGGCTTCAAATGGCGTGCTTCGATGGGCTACGGGCTCGATAGAGCTGGGCCCACATCGATGAAGTTGAAGGCGAGCTACAGGCTTCGCTGGAAATGTGGACCAAACAAGAAGACGCGGATGTGGAGAGGAGCAAGGGAGCTGGCGCACACGAGGCAGCTGCTTCGAATGATGGTGGAACACGCGAACGGTTGGCCGAAGAATTTCGGTGGATTGAACGCATGGCCGCACGAAGTACTTGCTTTTATTTTATAATTGTAGTTTCTTTTTTTATAATAGGAGATAGATAGTAGTAGGTGAATAATTTAAAGGGAGGAGATTTTTTTTTTTTTGGTTTAATACCACGAAAAACTCTAAACTAATACACTTAAGACAAATTTACCATAAATTTATTTTTTTACCACCAAAAAACCTAAATTGGTAAACATGTAACAAATTAACCTCAAATTAATTTTTTTGATCACAAAAAATATAAAACTAGTATATTTATAACAAATTTACTTTCTGTTAATTTCCGTTAAATAGGAATAATGCCACGAAAAACTACAAACTAATACATCTGTGACAAATAGAGAGTAAAACCTTAAACTAGTACAATTGTCACCTATTACATGTCATTTACCTCAGTAATTTGATAGTAAATTAAATGAAAACTAACAAAAAGTAAATTTGCCACTAATGAACCAATTTTGGATTTTATAATTTTTGATAAATTTATTACAGGTGTATTAGTTTACCGTTTTTCATGAAAGTAACTTTTTTGCTTTTGTTAAAAAACAAAGGATATTGAAAAATAAGTCAAGAAGGGGGAAAAAGGTGAGCACGCAAGGAAAAGAGAGATAGGGAGGAGGAATGACGTTGCTTTCTTCCGTATTTTCATGAATTCTTGACACTCGTGATTAATTCAATTCGATTTGACTTTTTTGACACCTAATTTGTATTTTCAAGCACATATAAAATTTTTTAAAAAAATCAAATGAAAAATAAAAAATTATTATTTAAAAAACAAAAGAAAAAAAAAGGCCTTAGGGGTCGGGTTGGGCCGGATCCGGCCTTGGCCCGACCCGCCCCCTTCCTCTTCTTTCCCCCCCACACTAGGCCCAGCCTAGCCTTCCTCGCGTGCCTTCAAAAAAGAAGAAAAGCCAAGGGAGCAGGGGGAACAGCCGGAGGCAGGGGCGATGCTCGGTTGGAGTTGGGGGTCGGGGGGGCAGGCCGGCAGGTTGCAGCTGGCATCGTAGGGAGATTGCAAGTACAACTGAAGGGAAGAAAACCACAGAGAACAACGAACACAAGGAAGGACAACAACACAGGGGCATAGGGAGAGAAGAGGGGAGAAACACGGTGAGGACCGAAATGGGGAGAAAGAGCGAACCAGAGGGAGGAGGGCAACTCAAGGGAGTAGCTAGCCGTTGCCGAAGGCCCGTCTGCTTGCCATTGTCTGTCGCAACTCTTCCCTGAACGAGCTCAGCAGAAGAACTCCATAAAAACATAACACCGGAGAGAGAGAGAGAGAGACAAAGAGAGACAAAGAGAGAAACGGAAGGGGAGAAGCAGAAAGGGAAGGCCAAAGAAAGAAGCCAAGGAGCCAAGAGTCACCCCCCGGAATGCCCAGCCGCCGTCGGTGAGCCGCCGATTGCCGCCAACTCTTCGGAACTCAGGTTGGTATTTTAACAAACATTTGGTGTGCATCTCTTGACTAAGTCGGCCGGAGCTCATCCCAACCAGTTCGGGCGAGCTCCGGCCACCACTCGTCCCCGCCGCACTTTCCGTTGTCCTAGCACACTTGTGACATCCTAAAATTCGCTCCCTCTAAGGGATAAATGAATGTAAATTTCATCAATACATGGTTGGTTAATCTCACTTGGAATTGATCACTCCTAAGATACTGACCTTGAGGGGAAATGCTAATGAGGATAGAACTCGTACGACTAAAGAACTTGACCTAGAAAAACGACTTGACCGTAAGACTTGCGTGAGGACGATCTTGTAGATAGGTAGACCGATTTCAAGGACTACTAGAAGTCGATTCACGAACAGAACATAATGAAATGGCGGGTGATTCCGTTTACTGCTATCAAACCCGCGAACGACCCTCGGTCGATCCTCAGTAATAGTGTACTTTCAAATAAGAATCTATCCTCCGTAATTTCATGTAGTCAAGGATGTCTATGTGTAGAGAAGTCTTGAATGTAGTTTGGCACGAGTCGATTACGCGTGAATCCATGAAGTCGCCTGTCAGTCTAAGTTGTACCCAAAATGGCATTAAGACGAAATTGACATGGCATGAGAACCCAAGATTGGATTTCAAATTATCAAGAATGTCTGGGATGGACTGTAGTGAAGCTACTTCGACGGTCGACAGCACCACTTAAGCTGAGTATTTGAAAAAGGGATTTTCGGATCGAGAAAGCAAGCCCGTGACGACATGGGCCGAGCCAAGCCAGTGTGGGCCCTAGGCCCAAGGTGGGACAGCCACCATGATGGGCCCAAAGCAAGCAAGTAAGCTCATTGGGCCCAAACCAACTATTCTTCCTTCTAAGCCCATTACCAAACCTTAAGCCCATTTGAGCCCAATCAAGCCCAATCAATTCCCAAAACTATTCCCATTCATTTTCAAGCTCATTTCTTAGGCCCACCCATCAATTTCAGCCCAAGGTCAGATTGGTAATTTGTGTAAGGCGGAAATGACCAAATTGCCCCTAAAAGCATTTGGATAAGGGCAAAAGAAGAAAGAGAAAAATGAGGTCATGTGCATGGGGATTTGGGGCTTTGATGAGGCTTGGCAGTAGCTCTCCCATCACTCTCTCTCTCCTCTATCAGCCCCAAACCGTTGAGCTCTCTCTCTCCCTCGTTCTCTCTTTATTCCTGCTTCTATTCCAGTTGACTTTCCTCCATAAAGCTAAGTTGATTGTTGGCTTCCTAGACGAATCAGATCATGTGCCACCTACCATTGTCTTCAAGACACCCAGACCATTCGCCCTGACTTGGCCGTTCACCGGTCGAAGCCGTTGTTTGACTTGCCGGTTGGCCAAAAGCCAGTAGCAGTCTGACCGCCTTACCCTATTCTGTTCTAGTTGACATTTCTCCAAAAACCTGAGTTAAAAGCGGTCTTCCTGTGAGAATAAGCCTTCGTGCCACCCACCATCATACTTAGCACAGCCAAACTGTATGGACGAGCCTAACCGCTCGTCGAACGGAGCCGTCAGCCGACTCGTACGCTGGCGAGAAGCTACCACTCGCCAGACCACCTGGAACTCGCCCGGTTCCGCCTATTTCGCATTTTCAGCCCGTTTTCTCCCATTTCGACCAAGCTTTCACCCAGCCTAGCTACTAGCCACTCCCCCTTGACCCCTTGATGCCGCCAATTGCCGGCCAACCCCTCGTCGGAGCTTTGATCAACTGTCCAACTTCGTTTCTCCACCGATAGTGCTGTTTTTCAGAGTTTCAGTGGGAGTCCAAGCTGTGGTTACTGTTCTGAGCTTAGGATTACCTTGGATCGTTGTGGTAGAGGTCCCGGTGCATAGCCACCATCGTCGCCGCCGCGTTAGTGTCTCCAGCCTGTTTAATAGGTGAGTTTAGCTCCTAATCATTCGATTAGTGCCTAAACTTGCTTAGGGTTGGTTAAATTAGTGTTGATTCTAGTTTAGGAGATTTAATTAAGCTATATTAGTCCTAAGATAGATGGTTAGATTAGTGGCTAAGATTAGTTTAGTTTAATCTTACTTTATTGGCTTAAATGTGGTTTATGTGCTTAATTAGGCTTGTTTAACATTAATGGATTAATTGTTTACTTTAATTAATGTTTTTAATGATTTTTGGATTTAATTTATTAGTTATTAAATTCTGAAATTTTACTGATCACGACACTATTCATGAGTTACTATTCACACGCACTGTTCTCAAAACACTATTCACCCGAAAATAAAAAGTTGTCTAAATTCATGTATTTTAATCCGATGAAGTGAATGAGTGTATAAATGCATGAGCATCCGCATCAATTGAATAAATTTCATAAAAAGGGAAATATGCTTTATTCGAGGGATACCGAAATGGACCACCTTTAGGGGAAAATGATTTGAAATTGTATTTGCAAGCATTGTGTATTGGTTAAATGCTCATAGATAAGAAGGGAGTCTTAGTAGTGAGCTTGCATGATTAAAAGTTGAACCGTCACCCAACAGGAGTTTGGGGGCGATACTCGGCGAGAGTTGGAAGCCAGTCACAGTAGACTCTGGATCGATGTCCTTTTCTGGGAAACCGTCTGAATGGGAGTTCTGGACGTAGCCGTGCTTGACGGGGCGGGACGAAGCCCGATCTTTTTATCGGTAGCCTAGTGGGAGTCGGATGATCGCTAACTAGAAAGTTAGCCATGACCGGGAGGTCATTATTATCTAGAGCATGCATGAGTATTGAGGTGGATGAGCACTAATTGAAAAGTTAGCTATGGCCGATAGGTCATTAGTAACTAGAGCACGTGTGAGTGTTGAGTTGGTTGGGCCTTATTATGGGGTAAAATTATGTGATGCGGTATGGGATGTGTCATAACGATTTTACCTTATAATTGGGACTCGTGTGATCGAGTGATGCATGATAGGTGGCGCACTAAAGTGTAAGAGCATATGTGAATCATGGTATCATTAGTTCCGGTTATGCATGAATTGAGCATATTGTTTAGGGCACGTACGCATGAACCGATAACATGCAGGGTGTGGCAATGGCCAGGTGAGATCGCTTGTGACTCGACTCGTATGTGATTGATGAACTGCATCATCTAATGGCCATATGCTTTGCGTGTATCGTGCTAAATTATAACATGTTAGGTATGGCATACTAGGTAAGGTTGCATGCGAATCAACTATTGATTGTTGGTTGTTGATCTTTGGTTTGTTTGTGGGGTGGTTCTGAAGAGATACCCTGAGTTAAGTTAATATTCTAATCGGGGGCTTAGGGGAGGACTTGCTGAGATTTATATTTCACTAGTTATTGTATAACCATTTTCATGTCCCTAGAGTGAAGAACCAGGAGCTTGAAATAGAAGGGTCAGGAGCATAGGTGGCTCAGTAGTTCTTTTTGAAATAGACCTTCTGTATAAGAACCTGAGGTGTTTTTGAAAATGTGTTTTGATTTGGGAAATTGTTACCCTACTTTTCTATCCCATGTATATTGTTGTCAGGGGATTAGTTAATTCGTTTCTGTATGTGCACTAAAATGAAAGGGGTCGGCGATGAGTCTTGGGAACGTCGCAAAATTCTATCGACCACCAAGGGATGTGCGCGCGCTTGAGGTTCGGGGCATGACAATGCCTCGGTAGCCCCCTAGGTTCACGCTCGAGTCTCGACCAAGCCTGAGACCCTTGCCTCCCGAAACACCCGGTACCTGTTCGATGAAATGCCCCAATGAAAACCGCCCTTGTTTTCGTTGTTTAGGGCCCTCTCGCACCCCTCTCTTTCTACGTCTCGCATCCCTCTCCCTTCTACGTGCCTGCTAGTTCAGGTTCTTGGAGTTGCGTCGCCGGAGCCAAAGAGAAAGGGAGCTGCGGGTTCGCCCATACACCGTTGTCGGAGTTTGCCCAAGACGGTCCTCGCCGCAACTGCTGGACCCAGCCAACCTCTGATGTCGAGGGTGGTCGCCACCCGCCTAGCCGAGGCAACACCGTCGTGGTCCTCAGCCCGAGAGGGTCTCCTGTGCCATACGCCATCATCGCCCCCGGTCGTGGAATAGGGGCTAGCTGCGATCTGGCCCAGCTCGGCGTCCTTCGCATGGGCTTGCAAGCTTTGTTTGAGGAGGGTTGGGCCCGTCGGTGAAGCCCAACCCTAAATCAGGCGAAGGCCCGACCAAGATTGGTGGGGCCTAGCCCAACCAGGCCGAACCCAGGTCCAGAGATCAGACCCAACCCGCGCCGACCGAGCCGAACCCAGGTTTGGTCGAAGACCGGAACCAACCCGCGCCGACCGAGCCAAACCCAAGTTGGGTCCGATCGGACCGGACTCGGTTCGGCCGAATATTATTTTTATTATTCTTTTTAAAAAAAATTTAAAAAAAATCCAAAATCCAAAAATTGTAGGGTTTGGTTAAGAATTGCTATGTATTGCCATTTTAGTGTAATTAGGTATTTATTTCCTCATATATTGATTGTATCGCATATTTAGTTTGTATATTTTGTTATGTTTAATTGCACGTGTTTACTTTTATGATAATTAGGATCTTGGTAGTTATAATTATTATTATAATAATTGCGCACCCGCATGATCACCTCACATGTTAGTGGATAGGTATAAAATCAATCCAAACTGCCTAACAAAAATAATTTCTTTTAAAATGAACAAGATCAGGTACCGAAATGGCACTAATTGGTTAATTAGTGTAATCAAGTCCCTGACCCTAGATTTTCTGGTTACGTAGGAAGTGAGGTATATCCCCATACCTCACTTAGTTTCTAGCCGACCCCAATAGGCTAGTGGCGACTCATTTTTGCGAAATTCTTTATAATACCCCAATTTCACAAGAGATATGGGGTTGGGAGAGCCCGTGCCTAATCATGAGCCTTAGGTCTATCCTTTAGGCAATACCCCTAAACTTGTTCCCTCCCCTCGAGGGGTAGGTCACAACATACTTCAAACCATGCACATGTAGATCTTCACATAAACATAGGTCAATGTTGGCTACAAATCATTAGAAAATTCACGCATGTACATGTAGATCTCCGCACAAACATAGTTCATGTTTGGCTCATTAAAAAGTTTATGCCTTAAGTTTGAGTTTTTGAATGAAATCAAAGAGAACTTCTCTTTCATGGTCTCCACCATGCGGCTCGCCGTCGGCTTAGCTGGGGTGGACTTGTCGAGACACAACCTCACTAGTCCAATCAAAGCCCTCGCCTCTTCCACATCGAAATCACCTCTCAATCTCGGATCCACCATGCTAGTCAGTTCACCAACATCCATACAATCGACATCTTTAGTCATTTGAGCTACAATTGAGGCCAAGACCCATCCCTTGTCTGCACGAAATGCCTCCAAACCCATCACGAGCTTGAGCACCACAACACGGAAGCTATAGATGTCATTCTTCTTCGAGGCTATCCCAGTTCTCAAGTATACCGGATCAGTGTAGCCCAGAGAACCCATGTTAATATTCTTTCTCCTAACGTAAGGAGACAATGAAGGTGATGATGAGGGCAGCAGGATCATAGATGAGAAGCCCATTTCCGTAGATCCGAAGTTGCAAAGCTTGCAATTGGAGTAACCATCCAGTAAAACATTGGAGGATATGATGTCGCCATGAATGATGTGGAGGGTACATCTTTCGTGGAGATATTCGATGGCTTGAGTGAGCTGGAAGGTGATCTTTACGCGGCTCTTCCATGGGAGAGTCGAGCGCTTATTGCCACTGCTGCCGTGGGGGCGCTCATTGAGTGTTCCGCTGGAGACGCATTCGAATATAAACGCGCCTTAATCTTCATGAGATGAGATGAAACGTAAATTAGTTACTGATAAAAATGTTCATATGGTAATTTTAGATGATATGATATTTATTGAATATTACTGAAAAATCATTTTTGCTAATGGCTATAGGATTACTATATGATTATATACGATCAACATTTACTTATAAAATGGTCAAATATAGCTGAAATTGAAATGCACAAAAATCTCAAATTGTTCGTGGAAATGATTTTCTTCCAATTCAAAGTAATAAAGTTCGACAAATATTTTCATATCTTGACAATTAAATATAAACTAGGTGCATAAAGGAGCACCGTGCCAACCAGCATCATCGCAATAGCCAAGGAGCCTGACAATGCTCTCGTGCTCGAGCCGAAGCAGCACGTCCAGCTCCTGCTTGAAGGCCATGCTGAGCCGCTCTCCCCCGTCGTAGTGGACCTTGACAGCTGTTATGGCGGTAGTGGAGCCTCCTCCACAACCAGGGAAACGCCCCATGTACTATTGCCCCAAGGATAAGTGTTTTTATGTTGTTGTGTATGCCACTTTTGATGAGGCCACCTATCCTCTTACTGCCACGCCAGACTCCTCTCAAAATGCCTCAACACCAACACGTGTAAAACTATTTTTGCCTCCTGATTTGTCTGATCATCCTCAGCACCTACTCATCAAAATTAATGTGGATCGCATTGCTTAAATCCTAAGTCTTGGTTCTCGCCCTTTTTCATTTTTAGGTCATTTCAGGTCCGAAGATGGGTGCGTTTGGGAAGGCTTTTAGGGAAAGTCTTTAGAAAAATGCAAAGACCTTTGAGTTAAAAGTTGTTGGTGAAATCTTTCTTCTATATTTTGAAGCTGACAAAATGTTTCCAAGTCTAAAGACTTTCAGACTCATCTATCAAAATCTGAAGATTTCCAGACTGAAGATCGCCAGACTCAAGATTTAAAGTCTGCCTTCGTTGACAGTTTCTAGATCATTGAAGAAGTCTTATCCAGATATGAGGTTATCCTTAAGGATTTGATTCGTTTGATCGAAGATTATCTCACAGTTGGAGAAAGCACATATAGATCTATTATTCGTATGATAAGTAAATCGGGTAAGATAGATCCGTTGATTGATGAAGTATACTTGGAATGTTCTACTTATGGAAACCTAGATCCTAATTGTATAGACGAACATGATTGGTGGGCTATCTTCATATTCCTTAAATAACGAGAGATCTCCCTAATTGATTCGGTCCAACGAGTAGATTGGACAAACTCCTTTGGAAGGTGTCAACGGTTACGTAGGCATGGAGGAGTATAAAAGGAAGACGCTCTAGTTGTTCAAGTGTGTGCGAGATAGAAAAATTTCAAAGTCTTAAGCTCCCTACTCTTTGCTAATTTATTTGTTGAGCATTCATTGTACTCAAAAGAGAGAATTTTGTAAGACCTCGAGGAAGTGTAGTAGAGTCTCTGCACTATGGAATCAAGGACGTGATATTGTAACATTTCTTTTGATTCATAGTGAAATCTAGCCGGTGGGCTGTCAGCGTGGGAGAGTGGACGTAGGCTTGGATTAAGCCGAACCACTATAAATCTTGTATTCTTATTCTCTTCCCTATCTCCTTTGTTTTGTTTGAAATTTATTTTATTCCGCATATATTTGCCAAGGTTTAGTTTATGCACCTATTCACCCCCTCTAGGTGTTCATACTAGCACTTTCAATTGGTATCAGAGCCTGTATACTCATTTAGATTGAAGTGTTTTTACTTCAGAGTTAACGATCCATGGCTAGTATGTTAGTTTCAGGTTTGGTTGAAGGCCAAAGCAACACCAGACCGCCTTACTTTGATGGGAAGGAATACAGTATATGGAAAAACAAGATGAATGCATTCCTAAGATCAAAAGATCCTCTGAAATGGGATGTGGTAGACAAATGAGTCATTCCTAAAGCTGCAACAGTCTCAGAAAGAGGAAAAGAAGCTATTGAGTCCAGCGAGATGACTCAAGAAGAGATAATCAAGAGACAAGCTCTCAATACAAAAGCAATTTATTCCTTATATTGTGCATTATCTCCCACTGAATATAACAAAATATCTTCTTATGAAACAACTAAATAAGTCTAGGATAGATTGCACATCACCTATGAAGGAACTGATCGAGTGAAAGAAACCAGAATCAATATTCTGCTCGGTCAATATGAAGCATTCAAGATGAAACCAGGAGAATCTATCATTGACATGTTTAGTCGTTTTACAGAAATCGTGAATGGTCTTGAGTATCAAGGACAACCAATCTCTGGACCCATGAAATTTAACAAGTTATTACGTGGACTCTCCAAAAATTGGAATCACATGAAGACCTCAATAAGGGAGACACAAAGAATCATGTCACTTTCTGTTGACGAATTGATTGGCACTCTTCAGTCTTATGAAGTAGAGCAAATCAATGAAGATGAGGATCCCAAAGGTAAAAAATCTATTGCATTAAAATCTAATGACGATTTTGATGTTACAGATTCAGAAGACGATATGGACGATGAAGAGCTTGACCTCATGATAAGAAGGTTCAGAAAATTGAACAAAAAGGGAAAAAGATTCAACTGGAGGAAACAAAGTTCTCAAAAGTTCCAAAATAAATCAGCTGAAGATGATAAATCCAATAAAGATGTGATTTGTTTTGAATGCAAGAAAAATGGACATATCAGACCCAACTATCCCTTACTAAAGAAAAAGAAAGGAAAAATTGAGAAGTACAGAAAAGCTCTCAAAGCAGAAACTTGGAGTGATATCGAGTGTGAAGAGAGTGATGATGATTATGCTAATATTTGTCTAATGGCACAATCAGAATCAGATTCAGACTCTGAGATAGACTCAGACTCGGACAGTGAAATTGAGGTAAGTAATTTAAAAATTCCTACTAAAGTCTCTAAATATATTGACGAATTGTGTCTTAGTCTCAAAACCTCTCTCAAGAGGATTTCCGAACTAAAAAGAGAAAATTCTACACTAAAGCAACGATAGATTGTTTTGAAAAATAAGGTCGAAAATTTAGATAAAAGTGTTATTACCTTGAAAGAAAATGCAGACTCTCTTTCAAAAGAAAATGCAATTTTGAAATAGGAAATTTCAAGTGTTACAAAAAAGTTTTCTAAAGGATCTGAGAAATTAGAAAAGATTCTTTTAGCACAAAGACCTTACTTTAATAAATCGGGCTTGGGAATGACTGCTGAAACTATCCCTCTAATTGATTTTCCAAAAGTAAAAGAAAGAATCAAATAAAGACCTTCAAAAACTTTTTACAAGAATCATTTTCAAAAGGTTTTTGTAAAACCTGTTGGCCGAAGTGCTCTTAGATGTTCTAAGTGTAATAGCTTAGAACACTTTGAGAAAGAATGTTCTATGGTTTGGATGCCTGTTACGAAGGATTGGGCAAAGACTGTTTATAGCACTAACTCTGCTGGACCCAAGAAAGTATGGGTACCAAAGAAAGCTTGAGTTTTCATTTTAATTGCAGGTTACTATCAAGAAAAAGGTAAAATGGTATTTGGATAGCGGCTGCTCAAGACATATGACTGGAGATTTAAATTGTTTTATCAAACTTACACAAGTAACAGGTGGAAAAGTTTCCTTCGACAAAAACAGCAAATGAAGAATTATTGGAAGTGGAACTGTAAAAATTGGAAGTCTCATAATCAACAATGTCTCTTTAGTGGAAGGACTTAACTACAACTTGCTCAGCATCAGCCAATTGTGCGATATTGGATTCAAGATCAACTTTCAAGAAAGAATATGTTCTGGCACTAGTAAAGATCCTTCACAATCATTCACTGGGCGAAGACATGGGAATATTTATTTTTTGGATATCAATCCAGAAAGATTTCAATGTCTAATCTCAATCCAAAATGAAGCAAATGTCTGGCATCAAAAACTTGGTCATATCAACATGAAGCAAATTGCCAAGATCTCTTCAAAAAAGCTTGTTCGTGGACTTCCTAACCTGAAGTATAAAAAATCAGACTTATGCACACCGTGTGTATTGGGAAAATAGGTTAGAAACTCTTTCAAATCAATAAATCAAGTTTCCACTAATCGTGTGCTGTAGCTCTTGGCATATGGATCTCTTCGAACCAACCAGAACCCAGAGCATTGGAGGTAAGAAATATTGCCTAGTAATAGTGGATGATTATTCATGATTCACTTGGGTATATTTCCTAGCAAGTAAGTCTGAAATCTTTTCTTATTTTGTAAAATTTGCTAAGAAAGTTCAAAATGAGAAAGGGTATGTTATTTCAAGAATACGGACAGACCATGGAGGTGAGTTCGAAAATCAAGACTTTGCTAAATTCTGTGATGAATCTGGTTTTCAGCATATATTCTCCTCACCATACACTCCAAAATAGAATGGAGTTGTGGAAAGGAAGAATAGATCTTTGCAAAAAATGGCTAGAACTCTTTTAATTGATTGCAATATTTCTTCTCGTTTTTGGGCTGAAACTGTTTCTACAGCTTATTATATTATTAACAGAGTTATCTTAATGTCAATTCTAGATAAAACTCCCTATGAGTTATTCAAGGGAAAGAAGCCAATTGTTTCTTACTTTCATGTGTTTGGTTGCAAATGTTTTATCCTGAAAAATGCAAATGATCGAATTGGTAAGTTTGAAGAAAAATCAAACGAATGCATCTTCCTTGAATATTCAACCACCAGCAAAGCTTACAGAATTTACAACAAAAGGACTCAATCTGTGGAGGAATCAATGAATGTCAAATTTCAAGATTCTATACAAAATCAATCGATTTAGACTCAATCTGAAAAATCTAGACCTGCTCCAGACATTACAAAGTCTAAATCTCCAGAAGCAGCTCAGACTTCAGACGACCAACAACGAAAGATCATTGAAAAATCAAATGAAGAAAAAGGTCAACAGTATGACAATTCAACCAGCAACTGGAAGCACAAGTTTAGTCATCCCAAAGAACTCATTATTTGTGACATTAATGAAGGAATTCGTACAAGATCCAGAAGGCATGTAGAGTCTAGTGCTGTGGCTCTTATTTCTGAAATAGAACCCAAAAGCATAAAAGAAGCTTTAACTGATGAAAGCTGGATTGAAGTTATGCAAGAAGAACTCAGGCAATTCAATATCAATGATGTCTAGGAATTGACTCATAAACCAAAAGGTAAATCTATTATTGGAGCTAAATGGGTTTTCAGGAACAAGATGAATGAAAAAGGAAAAGTCATAAGGAACAAAGCAAGACTCGTCGCCAAAGGATATACGCAAGAAGAAGGGATAGACTATGATGAGACTTATGCACCAGTAGCAAGGTTAGAAGCGATTAAATTATTACTTGCCTTTGCTTGTGATAAGAATTTCAGGTTATTCCAAATGGACGTCAAAAACGCATTCCTGAATGGATTTATCCAAGAGGAAGTCTATGTGGAACAACTTTTCGGTTTTGAAGACCCAAGGAAACCAAACTCTGTATTTAGACTGAAAAAAGCGATATACGGTTTAAAGCAAGCACCTCGAGCTTGGTATGACAGGTTAAGTAATTTCCTAACTCAAAATGGTTTTGCCAAAGGTAAAGTAGATATAATTTTGTTTATCAAAAGAGAATGTAATAATTTTTTGATTGTTCAAATTTATGTTGATGATATAATTTTTGGCTCTCCTAACGAAAGTCTTTGTAAGAAATTCTCTAAGACTATGCATGACGAATTTGAAATGAACATGATGGGTGAACTATCATTCTTTCTTGGACTACAAGTGAAACAATTGAAGGAATGAATTTTCATTCACCAAGAGAAATATGCTAAAGAACTTGTTAAAAAGTTCGGTTTAGAAAATTGCAAAAATGTTGAAGTTCCAATGTCTAGTTCTTTGAAACTGGATAAAGATGAAGGAGGAAAGAAAGTTGACAAGAAACTTTACAGGAGTATTATTGGTTCACTTCTTTATCTCACTACTTCTAGACCTGATATTTTGTTTAGTGTTTGCATGTGTGCTAGATTTCAATCAGACCCAAAAGAATCTCATCTAAGTGATGCAAAACGCATCAGTAAATACGTTGAAACATCTTCAAAGATAAGTCTATAGTATCCCAAAGAAGGAAACTTGACCCTCCTTGGATATTTAGATGCAGATCTAGCAGGTTGCAGAGTTGAAAAGAATAGTACTTCCGGTACTTGTCAATTACTTGGTAATAGAATAGTATCTTGATTTTCAAGGAAGCAAAATACAGTAGCCTTTTCAACAGCAGAAACAGAATATGTGGCTCTTGGAAGTTGCTGTTCACAAATCTTATGGATAAAACAACAACTGAGAGACTTTGAAGTCAAAAATTCTTGCACTAAGATCAAATGTGACAACACCAGCGCAATTAATCTTTCCAAGAATCCTATTCTCCATTCAAGAGCAAAGCATATTGAGATTCGACACCATTTTATTAAAAATCATGTTCAGAATAGAGAAGTAATGATCCAGTTCATTGACTCTAAGAATCAACTGGCGGACATATTTACAAAGCCACTGGAGTAAATTCTATTCGAGTCTATTCGTTCCAGACTTAATATCATATCTCTTACTCAGTAAAGTCTAGACACTCTCAAGACTCAAAGTTAGAAGTCTTTAAATGCTAAGACTCATAAGACCTCAAGCCTCGACTGTAAGTTGTTCTAAATTTCAAATTTGAAAAGGTACTATTATCTATTGGCTGATTAATTGATTGATTTATCTTTCTTAAAATACTCCTTATTTCAAAAAGGCAGTTATCGATTTTAAAAGGAATTCAGTTAAATTCATAAAAGGGAAGTTATTATTTAAAAAGACATCTTTTTTATTTCCTTTTACGACGCTTTGTTTACCCCGCTTCATTTACTTTATATACCACTATGTTTCGTCTTCCTCACTTTTACTCCGAAACCCTAGAATACAATATTATTATTTTCTTTCACTTTTACTCTTGATTCGTTCGAAAGTTTTCATCTTTTCGAATAAGTTGGTGATTTTCTCCATTGGAGTGTTAATGTCTTCAAGAAAGTTTTCGAGGATTGCAAGCAGGGGACCACGTCGCATGCCTGAGGGTCCTACCCACTTTGACTTAATTGAAGAAAAAGATTCTCCTTTGCGTCCAAGTCAGCAGCGTCAACCTTCCTCGAATCAAACAGCCGATAAAGTCATAGAAGAGGTTGATCCTGTAAGAACTCTAACTCCAAAGAATGCTTTCAAACTCTACTCAAATTTGAGGAAATGAGGTACGCCATTGTCCTTAATTGATGAGTTCTTAAAAGATAGGGGATTCAAGAATGAAACCCTGTTTTTGAGAGATTTGGAGAGGCTAGGAGTTGTGGAGAAAGGATCGGTTGAAAAAGCGTTTAAAAATATTCCAAGTGACCCACATTATGGCACTGCGAATCAACCACAATCTCTGGATGATGGTGAACGGTTGTATTCTCATTTTCAACCTAGGTCTAGGGTGGCTGCAAACATTACTGATGGTTCGAAACTTTTTAGATCCAAGGACTATAAAAAGGTTTATGCAAGTCTTTTGAAGAGAGGGGAGATGAACCCCAAGACTATTGAATTTGATTTCCTGGATTCGATAAAAGTTAATCTGAGAGAAAAGTTTGCTTTATTGCAATTGGAAAAGTTCTGTTCTGATTCTACTGCTGCATTTTCAGAGCTGACTGCTTACTTTTATTCGAATCTATCCTTCTTGGATGCACACAGCTTTATCTTCACTGTGAAGGACAATGAATTTTTGGTGACCACAAACATTTTGGCTGACATAATCGGGGTGGAAAGAACGAGTTTTCAATCGATTAGTGTGTCCATTGCTCATGCTATTCTGTCTTTGGTAAGAGACAGGGATGTTGAAGGAAAACTTTCTTATTTAAGGATGAGTGCCTCGAACATTCTCTTGCACAAAATTATGATTAATTACATTCGCCCTAAATCGACATCCAAGACTGATGTTTCTCGATCAGAAGCCAAATTGATGTGTGCAATCAATATTGGTTTTAAGTTCTCTCTACCTCACACCATATTGTTCCACATGTTTCGAACTGTGACGAAGGATAAGGGACAGCTTTCTTATTATGCTCTTATCACTCGACTTTTTAGGCATTTCAAAATTCATATCTCTGCACCATTGAGTCTGAAAGCCATCACTCCGATGGTAATTGAGTTCAAAATGGTGTCAACGATGCGTTTAAAGGAGTTGAATAATGTGCTGGAGCGAATGAAGGAGAAATCTCCTCTCAAGGCAAAGTAAGACTCTGCTGCGGCTAAAAGAAAAGGCAAGAAGCCCATGGTTGCTCCTGTAAAGAAGAAAAGAGCTCTTAGTCTAGAAGATGAAGAAAATGAGGATGGGCTTACTATTTCTACCTTGAAAAATCTAAAGACTTTTGTCAGCTTTCCTGAGAGAAGAAAAAAGTCAAACGAAAGAAGAGAGAGAGAAGAATCGGAGAATGAAGAAAAATAGAGGGAAACAGAGGAAAGAAGAGAAGAAGAAAGAAGAAGAAGAAGAAGAAGAAGAAGAAGAAGAAGAAGAAGAAGAAGAAGAAGAAGAAGAGGAAGAAGAAGCAGAGGAAGAAATGGAAGAAGCTGAAGAAGAAAGGGAAGAAGAAGCAGAAGAAGCAGATAGAGAAGGAGATCAGGGTACTCAAGACTTTTTCGAGCCAACCTTGGCGATCTCTTTGTCTAGTCATTCTAAGATAAGAGAAGAAGAATCTGCTGGAGTGCATCATTCTGAGGTTGAGGAAGCTTTACCTACTCCTCCTAAGGGCATCAAAACAGGGGGAGCTGATTGTCAAAAAGGTACTTCTTCACCCCTACTTGCTAGTGATGTAAGTTGATCTACAGCAGACCCAAAGGAAGTGCATGCCTCACATTATCCAGAAGATAGACCTCCTATTGAGACTCCATCATTTCTCAATTTCCCTAAGTTTCACTCTGCTAGTCCAAGTGATACAACTGCTCAAACAGCAAACTTTTCAAGACTGCTGGAAATTCTTTTGGATGTGCGAAGTCAGCAATATGCTATGAGTTTTGAGATGTTAGATCTCAATAACGCTGTTAAGGCCACTTTAGTGTCTCTTCATGAACAACTGGATACCTTGAAGAATCAAGTTCAGTCTTACGTGCAGGGTGAAGAATTTCAGGCATTAAAACAAAGTTTTGACAAGCTTGAAAAGATAGTGCACTCAATGAGGGAATACGAGCTTGTTCGCTTACCCAAGCAGCCTTAACTCTTGATCTTTTCAAATCTATTTTTTTTCGGTCTCCACTTTTTGCTGTTGACAAAAAGGGGGAGATGTTTATGCAGATTTGCTTGATGACTTGATGTTATGTTTGTTTTGTTTGGACTTTATCTTGTTTGGTGTGATTTCTATTTTTGGTTGGTTTGGATTACTGAGGCTTGCTGAGTAACTTAAGCTATTATTATTGATTATTGTAGAAATAGTTGTGTTTTCAAGACTAACATGTTTTTTGTGATTGTAGATTCGCTACTATTTTTTTCTAATCCTTAATAATTTTTTATATACAAGAAAATCTTGGTTTGCTTAAGTGTTGCAGGTCAGAGTATCTAAATCTACAGGAAAGTTTTATCATCATCAAAAAAGGGAAGATTGTTGGTGAAATCTTTCTTCTATATTTTGAAGCTAACAAAATGTTTCCAAGTCTAAAGACTTTCAAACTCATCTATCAAAGTCTGAAGACTTCCAGACTGGAGATCGCCAGACTTAAGATTTAAAGTCTACCCTCGTTGACAGTTTCTAGATCATTGAAGAAGTCTTATCCAGATATGAGGTTATCCTTAAGGATTTGATTCATTTGATCGAAGATTATCTCACAGTTGGAGAAAGCACATATAGATCTATTATTCGTATGACAAGTAAATCGGGTAAGATAGATCCGTTGATTGGTGAAGTATACTTGGAAGGTTCTACTTATGGAAACCTAGACCCTGATTGTATGGGCGAACAGGATTGGTGGGCTATTTTCATATTCCTTAAATAACGAGAGATCTCCCTAATTGATTCGGTCCAACGGGTAGATTAGATGAACTCCTTTAGAAGGTGTCAACGATTACGTAGGCATGGACGAGTATAAAAGGAAGACGCTCTAGTTGTTCAAGTGTGTGCGAGATAGAAAAATTCCAAAGTCTGAAGCTCCCTACTCTTTGCTAATTCATTTGTTGAGCATTCATTGTACTCAAAAGAGAGAATTTTGTAAGACCTCGAGGAAGTGTAGTAGAGTCTCTACACTGTGGAATCGAGGAAGTGAGATTATAACATTTCTTTTGATTCATAATGAAATCCAGCCGATGGGCTGTCAGCGTGGGAGAGTGGACGTAGGCTTAGATTAAGCTGAACCACTATAAATCTTGTGTTCTTATTCTCTTCCCTATCTCCTTTATTTGTTTGAAGTTTATTTTATTCCGCATATATTTGTCAAGGTTTAGTTTAAACACCTATTCATCCCTCCCTAGGTGTTCATACTAGCACTTTCAAAAGTGTTTTCCAAAATGCAAATTATGTTTGATAAATTATAGTTTGAAAGCTCTTTGTGAAGTACTTTGAGCAAAATGGTGTTTGGGGGAATTATATTTACAAAGGACTTTTGTGATAAAAAAAATTATCAAAAGAAAAATAAATAAAAAAATTGACCGGCAAGGGCAGGGGTCGAGAGACCCCCGACGAGGGCTGCTGGACGTCGAGCAACCCCGCCGTGACCCAAATCTAGGGCGGTGAGGGCTGCCGAATGTCGGGCGACCCCCGGCAATGGTTGCCGGACATCGGGCGACCTCGCTGCAACCCAGATCTGGGGTGGCGAAGGCTGCTAGACGTCGGGCGACCCCACTGTAAAAGCTAGAAAGAGCACCTAGAGGGGGTGAATAGGTGCGAAAACAAATTTTGCAATGTAAAAACAACAATTTTACTTTTGAACCGACTCTATTCAGCAATAAAATATGAAACGGAAATTAGACTTTAATAAACAAGTATTGTTACGATCAAAGTAAAGAGTTTAGGGAAGAGTATAAGAACACAAGGTTTATAGTAGTTCGGTTTAATCCAAGCCTACGTCCACTCTCCCGCACTGACAGCCCACCGGCTGGATTCCACTAAGAATCAAAGAGATGTTACAGTATAGCTCTTCCTTAATTCCACAGTATAGAGACTCTGCTACACTTCCTCAAGGTTACACAAAAGTATAAAATCTCTTTTGAGTACAAGTTTTCCCTCAACAAATGAATTAACTAAGAACAAGGAGCTTCAGACTTTGGAATTCTTCTATCGCGCACCCACTCGAACAACTGGAACATCTTCCTTATATACTCATTCATGCCTTCACACTCGTTGGCACTTACCAAAGGAGTTCTTCCAATCTACCCGTTGGACAGAATCAATTAAGGAGATTTCGAGTTATTTAAGGAACATGACAATAGCCCACCAATCATGTTCGCCCATACAATCAGGATCTAGGTTTCCATAAGTAGAACCTTCCAAGTATACTTCGCCAATCAACGGATCCAATATCCCTAAATTAATCTTTAATTTGAATAAGGGATTCCGTCATGATATTTCCAGCCAAGTGATCTTCTTCAGTCAATAGAATCCAATCCTTAACAAAAAGCTCAAATCTAGATAAGTCTTCTTCGACGGTCTAGATACTGTCAATGAGGATGGACTCTGAATCTTGAGTCTGGCAATCCTACGGTCTTCGGACTTTGATGACATAGTCTGCAAGTCTTCAGACTAGACTGATGGAAATGTTTTTTCAGCTTCAAAACACACGAGGAAGTTTTCTCCAACAATCTCCCCCTTTTTGATGGTGACAAAACTTTCCTGCAGATTTGGATAGTTTTGACTTGCAAAACAGAACTCAAGCACACATGGATATCTCATAAAGATAATTGACTTAGTAAAGACAGCATTAAATCTGCATCCACAGAAAAAGATTAGTCCTGTAAACTAACAACTATCTTTGTCATGAAATACCAACAATACTTAGAATAATCAAACAATCCAAATCCAGTCAACCGCACAACCGAAAAATCAAACAAAGTAAAGTCAAGTCAAATCTGCATAAACAACTCCCCCTTTTTGTCAACAGCAAAAAGTGGGGACCCGAAAAAAATTGAAAGAAGTATGAGTTAAGGCTGCTTGGGAAGACGAACAAGCTCAAATTCCATCATTGAATGCACTGTCTGTTCAAGCTTGTGGAAACTCTGCTTCAACGCCTGAAATTCTTCACCCTCCACAAAAGACTTAACTTGATTTCTGAGCGAGTCCAGCTGTTCATGAAGAGATGCTGAAGTAGCCTTAACAGCATTTTTGAGATCCAGCATCTCAAAACTCATAGCATATTGCTAACTCCGCACATCCAAAAGAACTTCCAGCAGTCTTGAAAAGTCTGCTGTTTGAGCAGTTGAATCGCTTGGACTGGCAGAGTGAAACTCGGGAAAGTTGAGAAAAGATGGAGTCTTAGCAAGAGGTTGATCTTCTGGATAATGAGAGGCATGCACTAAAGATGGAGTCTCAGTAGGAGGTCGATCTTCTGGATAATGAGAGGCATGCACTTCTTTGGGTCTGCTGTAGATCGACTTACATCACTAACAAGTAAAGGTCAAGAAGTACCTTTTTGTCCATCAGCTCCCCCTGTTTTGATGCCCTCAGGAGAAGTAGGTAAAGCTTCCTCAGCCTCAGAATGATGCACTCCAGTAGACTCTTCTTCTCTTATATCAGAATGACTAAACAGAGAGACAGCCAAGGTTGGCTTGATAGAGTCTTGAGTACCCTAATCTCCTTCATTCTCTGCTTCTTCTCCTTCTTCTTCCATTCTTCTTCCCTTCCTTCTCCGGCCTCTTCCATCTCTTTCTCTTCTTCTTCTTCTTCTTCTTCTTCTTCTTCTTCTTCTTCTTCTTCTTCTTCTCCTTCTTCTTCTCCTTCTTCTTCTCCTTCTCCTTCTTCTGTTTCCCTATGTTCTTCTTCATTCTCTGATTCTTCTCTCTCTCTTTCCTCTTCTGACTCTTCTCTTCTCTCAGGAAAGCTAACAAAGGTCTTCGGATTTTCCAAGGCAGAAATGGTATGCTCATCCTCATTGTCTTCATCTTCTAGAACGAGAGCTCTTTTCTTCTTTACAGGAGCAATCATGGGCTCCTTGCCTTTCCTTTTAGCTGCAGCAGAGTCTTGCTTTGCCTTGAGAGGAGACTTCTCCTTCATTCGCTCTAGCATTTTGTTTAGCTCTTTTAAGCGCATCTTTGACACCATTTTGAACCCAATTACCATCGGAGTGATAGCTTTCAGACTCAATGGTGCAGAGATATGAATTTTAAAGTGCCTAAAGAGTCGAGTGATAAGAGCAGAATAAGGAAGCTGTCCCTTATCTTTAGTCACAGTGCGGAACATGTGGAACAGAATGGTGTGAGGCAAAGAGAATCTAAAACCAGTATTGATTGCACACATCAGTTTTGCTTCAGAACGAGAAACATCAATTTTGGATGTCGATTTGGGGCGAATGCAATTTATCACAATTTTGTGCAAGAGAATATTTAAAGCATTCATCCTCAAATAAGAAAGCTTTCCTTCAAAATCCCTGTCTTTTACCAAAGACATAATAGCATGAGCAATGGACACACTAATCGGTTGAAAAATCGTTCTTTCCACCCCGATTATGTCAGCCAAAATGTCTGTGTTCACCAAAAATTCCCTGTTCTTCACAGTGAAGATAAAACTGTGTGCATCCAAAAAGGATATATTCGAATAAAAATAAGCAGTCAACTTTGGAAATCCAGCAGTAGAATCAGAACAGAACTTCTCCAATTGCAAAAGTGCAAACTTTTCTCTCAGATTGATTTTGATCAAATCCAGGAAATCTATGGCACCCCGAAAACACCCTAGGTCGCCAAACGATACCTATCGCTCCACTAGATACATCTCTTAGAAGAAGCATCGCAGTTTATAGGCTTCTTTTTTTTTTTTTTTGAAAATGGTCCCAGCGCAACTTATTAGCGGAAGCATAATTGAGTCTCACCATCTCTCCCTCAAATAACCATAATGCAATGCACACCAACTACACATCAAATGAAAAGATAAGGCTGAACCACTTTTTATTTACATATTTTCATGATGGGTTTCTTGGGTCGGTACATCCAAAAAGAAAAGCCAAGACTCTTAACTACGCTTAGCCATAACCCAAAAGGTATCTCGACCCCTATATCAATCGTGTGTCATCCCCCATCTACAAGTGGCGGCTACTCTCAAAAAAACGCCAGCTCTCTACTCCTCACGCGGCCATCACACCCATCCTGGCGCGTCGGGCGGTGGTGGCGGCAACATCCCCCGAATCACTCCATCTCGGTGGACATGAACCGACAAAAACTCCTGAATGACCGGGCCCTCAACTAGGCCCACATCGTACATGACCAACACGCGAACTTGCACAAACGTCAGACCAGGGATGGTAATGCAATCTATCTCCAAACACTCTACCTCCACGTCAGATGGGAGGCCATAGAAGGTACCCCACGTGACAGTAGGGAGCGGCATCTTTCTAATCTGAAATGTTGGTCCCCGAAGGGGTGAGTGTAGCCACTCAGCAGGTAAAAGATCCAATAAACTACTCAATGCATCACACAATACAATCACCACATCATAGCATAGTACATGTCATTCATGCATCCAAGCATAACTTACCTTGAAGCCATGCATATGTCATCATACCATATGTACATACATCCTCATGTACTCATCACCATCATATCATACATGTACCATCATGCCATAGGTGCACACACAACCATGCACTCATCATCATCATATCATAGCCATGCATATGCAATCATACCACATGTGCATGAGTCAATTTCCACTTTTTATCTTTCAATTTGATCACCACATCTTTCTTTCCCAGGACCAGTAATTGCATCCCACATTTTATCACTCACACCCCAATCCAGGCATCACGAGAAAACCTCTGGCGCTCACCACCAAGCATCCGGCACCCCCACATTCCGGGCATCTCCCCCAAGTGGCATCACGAGGCATTCCCCGGGCACAAACCTCCGAGGCTTCCGGCACCCAATCATTCCGGGCATCTCGAAACTCCCGAGGACATCCGGGCATGTATCTCAATACAACCGGGCATCCGGCACCCCCCATCCTGGGCATCCTGACACTCCCAGGGCATTATCGGCCCACCTCCAACAGTTTCCTCATTCATCATAATTCATATTCACCAATTTATGTCTCACAATCAACATGGCACATGATGTAATGGCAACAATGTCAAATTCAGCATTTGATCCTATATGCGATGCCAAATATCATCACATGCTCAGCAAGATTCAATCACCTCAATCAATATAAATAATGGGGCTCATCCAAAACAGAATAGTCATAAACTTCAGCTTTTGCAATTCGCACAATCCAGCTTGCACAGTTTTAGAAAATATTTCCATTAAATACCTAAATGGCCGTTAAAAATTATGAAATTCGAACATGTTGTAGGGAAGACATAAATAAAAATACTTCATGAAGAACACTTTTCCAAAAGAGCTTCATATAAAATGATATGACGCATGCATTGAAACTGATTTGGTCCGAACGCGTCAGATTACAGGGCTTTTGAAATATTTCCGACTTAATACCCAAAAGACCTTCAAAATTCATGAAATTCGACTATGTTGTATTCAAGGTCCTAAGGCAGGTTTTTCATGATGAAACCAAAGTCAAATTCGTTCCAGATGATTTTATATAGACGGTTGAAGCTTCTGTTTCAATACCGAAATTTCCAGATTCAACACCCTCCGAAAAACCACAAATTCACCTACCTATTCTTGTTGGATTTCTCTAATTTTTGATATGTTAATCCTCCAGATGACCTTTACAACTTTCGTTAAGAGATCAAGGTGAGATTTTCAAAGGAAGATCACTTTATAATCCACAAAGTCACTGGATCTCAGTACAACATTTCCAGATCTAACGTCTTCAAAATAAAATTATTTCACTAGGCTATACTTGTTCATTTTATCTCAACTTTGAGTATGTTAGCCTTCAAGATGTTCTCTACAACTTTCGTGAAGAAGTCGAAGTGAAAGTTTCAGTAACAAGTTACATGCAACACCCAAAATCACCAAGAGGTCAACAAAACAGCTTCAGATCTAACATTTTCGTAGAGGGAGGGTTTCACCTCTCAAAACTCAACCATTTTGCCTCAAATTTTAGTATGATATATTTTAAGATGTTATCTACAACTTTCATGAAGAAGTAGAAGCCAAAATCCGACTCAAACATCGCATGCAAGCCACTACAACATTCTGGGTCAGACTGTTTACTCGAGAACAGCTTTACTACTTCAAAACAACGCCCTTAAAACTTCGGTTTTTCACACCCTGAAATTCATCACCAATCAAGCACACATACTAGGCACAACATGCAAGAGCAGATTAAGGATCCCAACTTTCCTCTAAACCGAGCAAACAGCAAGCACACGGCGACTGGACACGGCGGCAACGAACGACAGACGATCAGCTTCCTTCTTCTTCCGCACGTTCACTCTCCCTTTCTCTCTCAATTTCTCTCTTTCTCTCGGTAACTCTCTCTATCTCTCTCTCTCTCTCTCTCTCTCTCTCTCTCTTTTTGGACAAACCCCTCTCTCTCCCTCTCTTTCTCGCTTAATCCAGCCATCATTTCCCCTAATTTTTCTTCCCCTCAATGATGAGCAATCATTGGATGTGCATGGGGAACACTTGGCAGCTAGGAGGGACAAATGGCCTTCTTCATGCAAGATGGGCCTCCATTTTTCGGCTGGGCTTGGGCCAGCCAAGGGCCGACGGCTGCTTCCTCTCCTTGGGCTTCGCGGCTAGGTCCAAATGACTGAAGGGTGGGGCTTCTTGTGGGCTAGTCTTGAGCTAATAATTTGGCCCACACCTTATCCTAATAATCCTCCTTAAACCTTAATTTTATAAACACCTAATTGAAATTTATAAATCACAAAACTTTGTGACCTATCTTAATAAATTCCAATCCATAATCCCACTTGGCCAAAAATAGAATTTTTCTATCAAATAATTATTCACCATAAGCTTGGCCAAAGTCTTAATGCAAGACATACATTAAAACACCCTTAAAGATTGGCAAGGAATTCTAGGATGCCACAAAATCAAAATCAACAGTCCTAGGATTCATCACCCCTCTCTTCAAAAGACTTGCATAAACCTTTTTATGATCCTTTGATCTAAAAAGATTTGAACCAGCAGTAATGTTTGCAGCCACCCCAGACCTATGTTGAAAATGAGAATACAACCGTTCATCATCATCCAAAGATTGTGGTTGATTGGCAATGCTATAGTGTGGGTCACTGGGAATGTTCTGAAATGCTTTCTCAGCCGATCCTTTTTCCACAACTCCTAGCCTCTCCAAATCTCTCAAAAACAAGGTTTCATTCCTGAATCCCCTATCTTTTAAGAACTCATCAATTAATGACAATGGCGTACCTCCTTTCTTCAAATTCGAGTAGAGTTTGTAGGCATTCTTTGGAGTTAGAGTTTTTACAAGATTAACTCCTTCTATTACTTCTTCGGCTGCTTGATCCGAGGTAGGTTGTCGCTGCTGACTTGGACACAAGGGAGATTCCTCTTCTTCAGTTAAGTCAAAGTGGGTAGGACCCTCAGGCATGCGGCGTGATCCCCGGCTTGCAATCCTTAACGACTTTCTTGAAGACATTGCCACTCCAATAAAGAGAATCACAAGCTTGTTCGAAAAGATAAAAACTTTCGAACAAATCGAGAGTAAAAGTGAAAGAGAGTAGGAATAAAGTATTCTAGGGTTTCTGTGTAGAAATGAGAAAGACGACACAGAGGTATATAAAGAAAGTGAAGCAGGGTAACGAAGCATCGTAAAAGGAAAATAAAAAGATGACTTTTTGAATAAAAAAAAACTTCCTTTTATGATTTTAACTGAATTCCTTTTTAAAATCGATAACTGCCTTTTTGAAATAAAGGGTATTTTAAGGTAAATCAATCAACCAATCAGATAAAATATGATCGTACCTTTTCAAATTTGAAAAATTAGAATAACTTACAGACGGGGCTTGAGGTCTTCTGAGTCTTGGCATTGAAAGACTTTTAACTTTGAGTCTTGAGAGTATCCAGACTTTACTGAGCAAGAGATATGATATTAAGTCTGGTACGAATAGACTCAAACTGATTTTTCTCCAGAGGCTTTGTAAATATATCCGCGAGTTGATTCTTAGAGTCAATGAACTGGATCTTGACTTCTCCATTCTGAACGTGATTTCTAATAAAATGATGTCGAATTTCAATGTGCTTTGCTCTTGAGTGGAGAATAGGATTCTTGGAGAGATTTATTGCGCTGGTGTTGTCACATTTTATTTCAATGCATGAATCTTCAATTCCAAAGTCTCTTAATTGCTGTTTTATCCACATAATTTGTGAACTTCCAAGAGCCACATACTCTACTTCTGCTGTAGATAGAGCTACGGTACTTTGCTTCCTTGAAAGCCAAGATACTGTATTGTTCCCAAGCAATTGACACGTACCTGAAGTGCTCTTTCTATCAACTCTGCATCATGCTAGGTCTGCGTCTGAATATCCAAGAAGAGTAAAGTCTCATTCTTTAGGATACCAAAGACCTAAACTTGATGTAGATGCAACATATTTGATGATGCGTTTTGCAGCACTTAAATGAGATTCTTTGGGATCCGATTGAAATCGCACAAATACAAACACTAAACAAAATATCAGGTCTAGAGGCAGTGAGATAAAGAAGTGAACCGATAATACTCCTATAAAGTTTCTGATCAACTTTCTTTCCTCCTTCATCTTTATCCAGTGTCAAAGAACTAGACATTGGAACTTCAACCTTTTTGCAATTTTCTAAACCGAACTTTTTAACAAGTTCTTTAGCGTATTTCTCTTGGTGAATAAAAATTCATTCCTTCAATTGTTTCACTTGTAATTCAAGAAAGAATGATAATTCACCCATCATGCTCATTTCGAATTCGTCCTGCATAGTCTTAGAAAATTTCTTGCAAAGACTTTCGTTAGAAGAGCCAAAGATTATATCATCAACATAAATTTGAACAAGTAAAAAAATTTTACCTTCTCTTCTGATAAACAGGGTTATATCTACTTTTCCTTTAGTAAAGCCGTTTTGAATTAGGAAATTACTTAACCTGTCGTACCAAGCTCGAGGTGCTTGCTTCAAACCGTACAACGCCTTTTTTAGTCTCGAATACGTAGTCCGCTCTCCTTGGGTCTTCAAAACCGGGAGGTTGTTCCACATAGACTTCCTCTTGGATAAATCCATTTAGGAATGCACTTTTGACGTCTATTTGGAATAACCTGAAATTCTTATAACAACCAAAAGCAAGTAATAGTCTAATTGCTTCTAACCCTGCTACTGGTGCGTAGGTCTCATCATAGTCTATCCCTTCTTCTTGCGTATATCCTTTGACCACGAGTTTTGCTTTGTTTCTTACGACTTTTCCTTTTTTGTTCTTCTTGTTCCTGAAAACCCATTTAGCTCCAATAATGGTCTTACCTTTTGGTTTAGGAGTTAATTCCCAGACATCATTGATATTGAATTGCCTGAGTTCTTATTGCATGGCTTCAATTCAGCTTTCATCAGTTAAAGCTTCTTCTATGCTCTTGGGTTCTATTTTAGAAATAAAAGTCACAGCACTAGACTCTTCATGCCTTTTGGATCTTGTACGAATTCCCTCATTAATGTCACCAATAATAAGATCTTTAGGATGACTAGACTTGTGCTTCCAGTTGCTGGTTGATTTGTTAGACTGTTGATCATTTTCTTCATTTGATTCTTCAACGATTATTTGTTCTTTGGTCTTCCAAGTCTCGAGCTGCTACCGTAGATTTAGACTTTGTAGAGTCTGGAGCAAGTTCGATTCTTCAGGTTGAGTCTCGAATCGATTGATTTTGCATAAAGTCTTGAAATTTGACATTCATCGATTCCTCTACTGATTGAGTCTTTTTGTTGTATACTCTGTAAGTTTTGCTTGTGATTGAATATCAAAGGAAAATACTTTCATCTGATTTTTTTTCAAACTTACCAACTTGATCATTTGCATTTTTCAATATAAAACATTTGCATCCAAACACATGAAAATAAGAAACAATTGGCTTTTTTCCTTTGAATAACTCATAGGGAGTTTTCTCCAGAATAGGCCTTAAGAAGACTCTATTAATAATATAGTATGCTGTAGAAACTGCTTCAGCCCAAAAACGAGAAGAAACGTTACTTTCTATTAGAAGAGTTCTAGCCATTTCTTGCAAGGATTTATTTTTCCTTTCTACAACTCCATTCTGCTCTGAAGTATAAGGAGAGGAGAATACATGCTAAAAACCAGATTCATCACAGAATTTAGCAAAATCTTGATTTTCAAACTCACCTCCATGGTTTGTCCGTATACTGGAAATAACATACCATTTCTCATTTTGAACTTTCTTAGCAAATTTCATAAAATATGAAAAGGTTTCAGACTTATTTGCCAAAAAATATACCCAAGTGCATCGTGAATAATCATCCACAATTACTAAGCAGTATTTCTTACCTCCAATGCTTTGAGTTCTAGTTGGTCCAAATAGATCCATGTGTAATAGCTGTAATACACGATTAGTGGATACTTGATTTATTGGTTTGAATGAATTTCTTACCTGCTTTCCCAATACACATGGTGTACATAGGTCAGACTTTTGGTATGTCAAATTGGGTAGTCCTCGAACAAGCTTCTTTGTAGAGATCTTGGCTATTTGATTCATGTTGATGTGTCCAAGCTTTCTGTGCCATAGATTTGCTTCCTCTTGAATTGAGATTAGACATTGGGATTTATCTGGTTTAATATCCAAGAGATAGATATTCCCATGTCTTCGCCCTGTAAAAATTTGAGATGAGTCTTTACTGGTTCCTGAACATATTCCTTCTTGAAAGTTGATTTTGAAACCGGTGTCGCACAGCTGACTAATACTCAGCAAGTTGTAGTTGAGTCCTTTTACTAAGGAAACATTACTGATAGTGAGACTTCCAATCTTTACGATTACGTATCCTACAATTTTTCCTTTGCTATTTCCTCCAAAAGAAAATTTTCTACCATTAACTTGCACAAGCTTTATAAAGCAGTTTGAGTTTCCTGTCATATGTCTTGAGCATCCACTATCTAAGTACCATTTCACTTTTTTCTTGATAGTGACCTCGATTTCACTGTCTGTGTCTGAATCTGAGTCTGAGTATGAGTCTGAATGTGCCATGAGACAGATATTGGCATAATCATCATCACTTTCCTCACATTCAATATCACTCTAGGTTTCTGCTTTAAGTGCTTTTCGATATTTCTCAGTTTTTCCTTTCTTTTTCTTCAGCAGGGGACAGTTGAGTCTAATGTGTCCTTTTTTTTTGCATTCAAAGCAGACTACATCCTTGTTGGATTCATCATCCTCAACTGATTTATTTTGTAGCTTTTGAGAACTTTGTTTCCTTAAATTGAATCTTCTCCCCTTTTTGTTCAGCTTTCTGAACCTTCTTATCATGAGAGCAAGCTCTTCATCGTTCATATCGTCTTCAAAATCTGTGACATCAGAATCATCATTAGATTTTAAAGCAATGGATTTCTTACCTTTAGGATCTTCATCTTCATTGATTTGCTCAACTTCATAAAACTGAAGAGTCCCAACCAATTCATCAACAAAGAGTGGTATGATTCTTTGTGTCTCTCTTATCGAAGTCTTTATGTGATTCCAATCTTTGGATAGTCCACGTAGTAACTTATTAACCTTCATAGGTTCAGAGATTAGTTGACCTTGATACTCAAGACTATTCACAATTTCTGTAAAACGACTAAACATGTCGCGATGATTCTCCTGGTTTCATCTTGAATGCTTCATATTGACCGAGCGAGAATGCTGATTCTCGGTTTCTTTCACTTGATCGGTTCCTTCATAGGTGATGTGTAATCTATCACAGACTTCTTTAGCTGTTTCACAAGAAGATATTCTGTTATATTCAGTAGGAGATAATGCACAATATAAGGAATAAATTACTTTTGCATCAAGAGCTTGTCTCTTGGTTATCTCTTCTTGAGTCATTTCACTATACTCAACAACTTCTTTTCCTCTTTCTGAGACTGTTGCAGCTTTAAGAATGATTCATTTGCCTACCACGTCCCATTCTAGAGGATCCTTTGATCTTAGGGATGCATTCATCTTGTTTTTCCATACGTTGTATTCCTTTCCATCAAAATACAATAGTCTGGTATTACTTTGCCCTTCAACGAGACTTGGAGCCAACATACTAGCCATGGATCTTTAACTCTGAAGTAAGAACACTTCAACTTAAGTGAGTACACAGGCTCTGATACCAATTGTAAAAGCTAGAAAGAGCACCTAGAGGGGGTGAATAGGTGCGAAAACAAATTTTGCAATGTAAAGACAACAATTTTACTTTTGAACCGACTCTATTCAGCAATAGAATATGAAATGGAAATTAGACTTTAATAAACAAGTATTGTTACAATCAAAGTAAAGAGCTTAGGGAAGAGAATAAGAACACAACGTTTATAGTGGTTCGGTTTAATCCAAGCCTACGTCCACTCTCCCGCACTGACAGCCCACCGGCTGAATTCCACTAAGAATCAAAGAGATGTTACAGTATAACTCTTCCTTGATTCCACAGTGTAGAGACTCTGCTACACTTCCTCAAGGTCACACAAAAGTATAAAATTTCTTTTGAGTACAAGTTTTCGCTCAACAAATGAATTGACTAAGAACAAAGAGCTTCAGACTTTGGAATTCTTCTATCGCGCACCCACTCGAACAACTGGAACATCTTCCTTATATACTCCTTCATGCCTTCACGCCCGTTGGTACTTACCAAAGGAGTTCTTCCAATCTACCCGTTGGACAGAATCAATTAAGGAGATTTTGAGTTATTTAAGGAACATGACGATAGCCCACCAATCATGTTCGCCCATACAATCAGGATCTAGGTTTCCATAAGTAGAATCTTCCAAGTATACTTCGCCAATCAACGGATCCAATATCCCTAAATTAATCTTTAATTTAAATAAGGGATTCCGTCATGATATTTTCAACCAAGTGATCTTCTTCAGTCGATAGAATCCAATCCTTAACAAAAAGCTCAGATTTGGATAAGTCTTCTTCGACGGTCTAGATACTGTCAATGAGGATAGACTCTGAATCTTGAGTCTGGCAATCCTACGGTCTTTAGACTTTGATGACATAGTCTGCAAGTCTTCAGACTAGACTGATGGAAACGTTTTGTCAACTTCAAAACACACAATGAAGTTTTCTCCAACACCCACCGCAACCCAAATCTGGGGCGGCGAGGGCTGCCGAACATCGGGCAACCCCGCCACGACCCAGATCTGGGGTGGCGAGGTTGCAAGAGGACCTCGCCGCCTCCGGCTCTAGGTCGCGGCGGGATCACGTGACCTCGCCGCCCCCGGATGTGGGTCGGTGACCCAGATTTGGGGTGGCGAGGTCGCGGGAGGACCTCGCCACCTCCAGCTCTAGGTCGCGGCGAGGTCACGTGACCTCACCGCCCCCGGATCTAGGTCGGCAAGGTCACGCGACCTCGCCGACCCAAATCCGGGGGTAGCGAGGTTGCACGACCCAGACAGGGTGGCGGTTGCACCACTCCCCAGCGACGGTCGCCTGGGCCACCGCAACCATGCCGAGTCGTCAACGGCTGCTCACAGCTTCAAGCAACCCGTCGGCCAACCTCAACGGAGAAGAAGATGAATAGTACAATGACGAGGGCAAAATCGGAAAAATCAAGAGTAAGTGAGGATGGTTTTGGAAGAAAATAAAAAAAAAAAAAAAAAAAAAAAAAAATGAACAGTACGTTTTGTATGCCGAAAAAGCTGAAAGCCCAAGGCACCCTCACACCTACCTTGGGCTTTCAGCCTTGAGAAGGCCAACTTTGGCCTAATGGGAATTTGAAAGTTGTTCCTAAACACCCAAACTTTGGCCTAAGTATCTTTGGAAGCCCAAAGCCCTTTGCAAAGCCAATTCCAAACGCACCCGATATCACCACTGTCGATGTATACACCACCAAAGGCCTCCTAATCATCGCCCACCGGTACTTAGATGTCACGTCAGAAGTTAACAGACGGCATTTTCCTTCATGTATCAGCATCTTTTTCAAATCGGGTTGGGATGAGAAATGTGAAATCTCAGTACAAATTGAGGGTTTGAGTGCAATGACACAGGACAGACGGAAGAGTTCAAATTGAACCACAATGAGAATGCAGTGAATGTGCCTAACATGTTCTTCACCCGATGGAAGAGTATAAAATTCTGAATTTCTCACCCAAGTAGCTGCAGTCTGCAACAAAGGAGATCACTTGGTCGTGGTATGTAGCTCTCAACCCCGGTTCAGTGAACTCGTTGCTTGGGAATGTAACATCAGAAGTTAACAAAAAGAAAGACAAACTTCAGGTGGATTCATCGGTTAATATATTGCCGTATGTGTAGGGTTGCAACAGCGGGGGCGGATCGCTCAGTGCCTGCGTCGACCTTCTCGATGCAGTAAGTTCGACTATCCAAACGAATGTCGTTTGCTTCATCACAACATTGGGGGCACGACAGCGAGGAAAAGCAACATCAAATAGTTTGGGAGCTTTGCAGTCTGATTCCTGCAGAATGCGACTATTCACCGGCGACGCGCTCTGATTAATCGAACTAGATTAGTAAACATTAGCAAAACTAAAGACTTTTACGTATGTTTGTGTGTGCGTGGGGAATTTTGGTGGATTCAGGGTATAAGAATTTGAACAACATGGAAGGAGGGGGGCGCAACACCGGGTCGTGAGTTGGGTCCGGCGCGGGAAGCTCATAATTGGGCGCCCAAAAAAAGAGGTCTGACATATATGTGTCAAAACAAAACAAAAAAAAAAAAAATCTCCCCCTAATGTCTTGGCGTCATATGAATAATCTTATCATCAAAGACTCCCCTTTTATCACTATTCTTTATATTTCACTATTATTGTAACTGGTGATATCATGCATTATACACTTACGCAATGCATATATTAATTAGGTTGCTTATTACTCTCCCCCTGTGATTTTTTAATCCTTTTGAAGTGGAACAAAAGATCATCCGACTTTGACACAACCAATGATCATTCCAAGAGCTTAGGCCCCAAGCAATAGTTTGAAAATGAAAGATGACCTGCCAAGAAAAGGACCCTACCTGTTAAACTACACCCCTTTCTAAGTTCCATTCAGAGCAGAACTGCGGACGTTAGCTGCCTTCAAATTTTTTAAGAGATGAAAGTTGTGTTAAGCCTAGGCGCCTCACAGCAATCCTCGAACGAACATGGGCGAAGTCGTTAGGCCCTGCTTGTGGCTGCTAGAGTTGACTATTGAGCGGCCCCGGTCCCGGCTTGTGCCTTCAGGTCGGACCTAAATTTTTTGCTCACTTTCGCCTATAATAAAATTCTTGGACACAAATCTCCAGAGTGGGTCGGCCTTGGCTCGGACCCAATAGAGTCAAGAGCAGAAGTTTCTCACCGGATGCCCTTCCCCTAACTCACCCAGAAAGTGTTCAAGTCTTTGTGGCTTAGGCCAGGCTTGGTGCACCCGCGGTCTGCCAACCCCATGGTTAGGTGTACGGCTACGACCTTCACCGGCTTTCGAGCGAGATTGAGCTGCTGCTATTTCTCTCTCTCTCCCCTAATTTCTCCCTTTCTGTTATTTTAACGTTTCGCTGTCATTATCTAATGATGTTAACTACTGCTTAACGACGAAGGCCTCAACAAGACGAGAAAGATAAAGATATACATTGAACGAAAAATAATTAGAGGACCAGATTGCTCGAAAATTCATACTTCGAGGACTGAAATTGTAATCTAACTAAATTATACATCCATGTAGTCTAACTAAATTATACATCCAAAGGGAACTAACATGATCATGAACAGTGGCATTCTCTGGGATACTTTTTGGAAACTCAAGGCACGTACACTCTCTTGGTCAGTCCCCCTAAAAACCACACTAACCGCGACAAAACTACCACAGGTGGATTCTAGCTAATTGCTGTTTATCCCGGGTAGAGCAGTCGGGTCTTGCTTCGGAGTCTTCGAGGACCCGACCACCCTTAGCATCTGACGGTTACCCTCCTCTGACGCAGCGGCTGAGCCCCGTAACCTCTAAGCTTTAGGACCGTGTAAGTTGCAGCGCCAGCTATTGCTCCAAGAGGAGGAGCCACCATGTACATCCACAATCCTTTGTAATTCCCTGCTGCCACAGCCGGGCCGAGAGTCCTCACAGGGTTCATGGAAGCCCCGGTCGACATCCTATCATCGCGGTGTTACATACTCGGATTTCTCTCTATGTTTTTTCCAAAAGGTAAGAATAAGTTAATACAATTCTTACCCTACCACAAGAATGTCAAGCAGGACTGTTGCTCCAATTGCAATACCTGCTAAATCTCCTACCTGTCATCATGTAAAATGCAGCCAGAATATGGTTGGAGAGCTTTTGATGATTAATGGAATGAAACGAGCACAGATAGAGGAAGGACGAATATATGACATGGGCGACGCCGTACCGCACGAGCGTCGGTTGCCACCGCGACGATCACAAACATGAGAAGGAAAGTGGCGAGAAATTCGAGAGCAAATGCCTGCCTGACATTCACCAAAGGCACCGTGACCCCGCCGTTCGCGAAGGGATGGAAAACCCCCTTGAGGACGTAGGAAGCGCACATCGAGCCGCCAGCCTGTGCGACGATGTAGCCAGGCACTTCGATCCATGGAAAGTGCCGAGTCACTGCAAAGGCGATCGTCACCGACGGGTTCAGGTGGGCTCCTGATATGTGACCAATCGAGAAAACTATGACAGTCACAGCAACTCCAGCACACGCCGCGTTCCCGATCAATGTCTCTACTCCACCGTACTTTTGGTTCACGATTGGGCCGGCGACCGCGCAAAGCACCACGAAGAAGGTTCCGACAAACTCAGCTCCGACCTACATCATTTATGTAAATCTAATTAACAATTTCTATCCTACCTTTCTTCTTTCTGTTTCACTTTTCATGGAATGTGAGGATAGTTTCGTTTCCATACTAGACCAAGACGAAGCTTCACCCTAACTTATTCCACCGCCTAGAGTTTTATCGGGTCTTACCTTCCGCAGCAGATCATACTTATCCAGCTTGAGTTGCCAAACACCCTTCGTCGCATCATCGATCGGAACGCACTTGCATCGTATCACAGGCATGTCCTCTGGTAACGTCAAGTCCACTTCCAACGTTCCCAGAGCAAGCTCCTGGGCCCCTGATCCTGACATTTTTCTCAGTTCGATGACTCACCGGAGATTAGTGGAAATCGGAAAGAAGGTCGAACTTTGATTCCTAGGACGCAGAATAGATCAGTGAGAAGAAGAGATCGATGGGGGTGCTTATAACGGCGAGAGTTCAAACGGAAAGCATTTTCTATAGAAAGTCAACGTCATTACACATCTCCATCATCAACATCATCTTCTTCTTCTCCGCTAATTAAGCTAATGACTCTCTCATAATGCAACATCACTCCTGCTTACTCCTTTAATATTTTAAAGAAAAATAGCTATCGTTTCCCCCCGGTGTCAACGCTTGTCCTGAGTTTTAGGTGATGTAACTCTACATGGCAGCTTGTTGAGCCTGTTCTACTGTCCCTTGTCAAAAAAAGCTGTTCTTTTCCGGGTTAGCAGATCTCTAAAGGAAAAATTATAAAAACAGTCCCTAAACTTTGACTTAATCCGTAATACGATTCTTGAACTTTTAATTTATTCAATGTAATCTTTAAACTTTTGGTACCTATTCAATTTAATCTCTAAATTAAATGAAAATATTCAATGTTATCCCTAGTCTCTAATTAATGAAAGGACTCCATTGAATATTTTCATACAATTCATGAATTAGAACATGTACCAGAAATCCAAGTCTACATTGACTGAACTAAAAGTTTAAGGACCACAATAAACATTAGGTTAAAGTTTAGAAATCATATTGCACATTGAGCCAAAGTTTAAAAATTATTTATATCATTATTCCAATTCTAAAACAGCCGATAAGTGTCAAAATATAAAATTGTCAATAGAAAAAGTCGCCAACGTCTACTTGACTTAGTTACCGAATTTTATTCGAGTTTTTTAGTCACAGCCTACTTATATTGAACAAAAAGAAAACTTCTCTCGCGTTGACATTATGATTCATTCACACCCCATCTTGCTTAATCCTTCAAAGGAGGGAAAGCATTTTTTCTTTTATTTTTTGGTCGGTGGAGTGAAAGCATTTGAAGTCCACGGTTTTGTCCCTCCCCAAACATTCATTTTACTTTATTTATTTTCCAAGTATTAAATTTGATCAATTATCACATAATTAAAAGAATAGTCTCTGGTTCGAGCTGATGCAGTACTCATTCATAGAAAAGTCGTGGATCTCGTTTCGACATCCAAATCAATCGCTTACTTGAGCTGTAATGCTGATGCCGAGGGCGTTACTAAATGCGATATCTCAAAGTCAAAGGGAAGAACAAATCCAGTTTGCTTTGATCGCCATTTTTAAATCTTTCTTAGCTGGAGTTTGCTCTTTGCACGCCATATAGTTGCTGATTCCACGTATCAAACTTTCAGGAATCATTTTCTTCTCCTTGAAGCAGCTCGAGATATCACAGAGCGGGATCCGAGCTTCCATATCTTGATCTCTCGGCGATCATCGAACCATGGAAACCATCAAAAAGTAGGATTTTTTCGCATGAACGAGTTCCATCAGAAGCTGATGTTGATCGCATAGCTTTCATCCTGAGTCTCGACTCTCTCTTACTTTTCCTTTTGGCAGGTCTGAAGATGTCGCTAACGTCGATGTATACACTGCCAAAGGCCTCCTAACTGTCAGCCACCGGTACTTAGATGTGAGGTCAGAAGTTCAACAGATTGTCGTTTTTTCCTTCTTGTTTCGGCTGTGTAATTCGAATCGAGTTGGGGAGAGGGATCTGAAATCTCGATACAACTGGAGTGTTTGAGGGGCGATGTTCTTTTCATTGACACAGGACGGAGGAGGAGTTCAAGAAGAGCCACGTTGAGAATGCAGTGAACGTGCCTTACATGTTCTCCACACCAGATGGAAGAGTTAAAAATCCTGACTTTCTCACTCAAGTGGCTGCAGTCTGCAACAAAGAAGATCACCTGGTCGTGGTATATAGCTCACCGCCCCCGATCGATTGAACTCAGTTTTCAGTAATGTAACATCTAGAATTCAGACAGAAAAACAATGAGCCGGAACTCATTGGTTTTTATTGCTGCATGTGCAGGGTTGCAACAGCGGGGGCAGATCGCTCCGTGCCTGCGTCGACCTTCTCAATGCGGTTAGTTCGACTCTCCCAATGGATTCCCGTTTGCTTTATCACAGCATTAGGGGCGCGAAAGAGGGGATAAGTAACATCAGATTATAAAGCTTTCGTCAGTTAGGAGCATTTTCAGTCCGATTCCCGTGGAATGCGACATTTTTCACCACCGGCGTGCTCTGATTAAGTAAATTAGATTAGCAAGTATTAGCAAAATAAAGTCATTTGCGGAATTTGGTGGATTCAGGGGTATAAGAATGTGAACAACATGGAAGGAGGATACTCTGCTTGGGTTGACAAAGGATTTGCAGGGGATAAACCAGCAGAGGAGCTCAAAACTGCTTGCAAATTCCGCCCTTAGAAAGGAACATCATCGTCTCAGGAAGGCCAGCAATTGGTGTTTGCGTGTCATAATCATGTTTGTAATCCGTGCTACTTGGAGTCAGCCTAAAAGCACATCGATCCTTGTTCTACTTGCTAAATAGTTGGGTTATGATACAAATGTGTTAATTCATGTCAAAACATGAAATCAGGCATGTCGTGTCGTGTCGTATTTTCGTTTTTCTTTCTTGTAACTTGTGTTTTTCGCTCTCTGTCTCGATGTGATGTGAATAAGCTTATCGTTAATACATTGTGCAAACATATTGCACTGCTCAGGTTCTTATGTGAGGAGGCCTTCCACGCTTACCCAATAGCGTAAGGGTTCCACGTGAATCCGCATGAGTAACGTTTGAGATTTATGGAGCCTGTGCGATTCGGGTTCGTGTAATAATATTTCCCTGTTGAGACCATGTCAAAAGAGATCGTCCCTACCGGGTCAGAATGTGCGGTGCGGGTGAGGAAACTTGTAAAATCCCGGATGCGTGAAGAAGGGAGACGTATAAATGAATCATATTGGGTGCGAGGAATTAACATCTTTGCGCCTTCAATCATCTTTTTCAAAAACTTTAAGCTGTCAAGGAACGAATTCGAGAATGTGTATTGACAAATTTCTCTAGTATAATAAATAGTTGGGATAAGTGTTACAGAAGTCATAAAAACTTATCACGAAAATGCAATTGAGTCCTAAAACTTGTAAAAAGTGCAATTAAGTCATAAAATTTATCAAATTATTTCAATCGAGTCATAAAGTTAACGCCGTCGACTTTTTTAATGGAAAATGATGACGTGGCATTTAAAATTAATTTTTCAATTCCCACGTGACTTTTTTAATTATTTTTTATTTAAAGTAGATTTAAAAATTAGAAAATACAAGTTAAATTTATTTAAAAAATAAAACAGTTCAAAAAAAAAAAAAAAAATTGGCAGTCGCTGCCCATCGCCGAGGGGGCTGGCAACGGTGCGAGGGTGGTCGGCTCTCGCCTTGTCACGCCCCAATCCTCGAATACACACCCATCCCTTACCTCGGTCAATTAATAACGACGTCTCAGGACGCATTGCCAACCCCTTCCTTTTTAATATGCGCATACAGAAGTATATGAAATCCCCAGACAATAAAACAATGGGATAAGAAAGTAGAATTTCAAATTTCCATCTTAAAGGCATCAACACTTATATACATTGCCAATCATAGTGCAAATATATACAAGTTGAATTGTTAATTCAGATTTAAACCACAAGTCTTTAAAACAGAGTCTGCAAAATGGAATCGACTTCTATCAAAAGAGAATTGCCCTATGACTAACTAGTCCAATAGGATCATCAATTCTTTAGGCTTCTCCTTCCACACTTCAGGTCTCCAGTCCTTTACCAATGCCATCTAAGGACCTGAAAATAATTATTCAATAACCAGTGAGACAACGTCTCAGCAAGTTTTACCCCCTAAGACCCGATTAGTAAACCAATACGCTATCCAGGTTGCCATTGCACACACGGGTTAGAGGAATTATCTTAACCTCAAATTCCACATGCATATCAGCACAATTCAATAGGCACCCAAGCAATCACATCACAGATCGATATCTTGATCAATCGACCTAATCGATTACATGTCAATCGGACCATTCTTGATCATTTCAATCAATATTGTCCATTCTTCCAAATAACCTCTCGGGTTACCGAGCCAATATTTTATACGATTCATTCTTCTAAATAACATTATAAGTGACTGAGTATATTCATCATAACGTCCATTCTACAAAATAACCCATCGGGTTACCGAGCCGTTATGGCATGCCGTCCATCTACAAAATGACCTATAGGGTCACCGAGCCGACATTGGATACCGTCTGTCTACAAAATAACCTATAAGGTCATCGAGCCGGTATGAGATACCGTCTGTCTACAAAATGACCTATATGGCCACTGAGCCGGTATTGGATACCGTCTGTCTAAAAAATGACCTATATGGTCACCAAGCCGGTATTTCGCATGATACTTTGAATGTACAATCAATTTGTCCTTTTTTTATTCTTTTATGACAAAAATACACGTGCGTGGGCACACGTCGACCTTAGCTAAAATATTAAGATTTTCTTTCCACAAATCTCACTCTTATTAATGGTCCACCAAAATATTTTTGGTGCTGTCAATCGACACTCGGTTATTTTCCAATTAATTATTCAATTTAATTAATTTAGGAAAATAATCATATAATCACAATTGATTCATTTAAGCACAAAATAAAGCTCAATTAAATAAACGGTCTGCACCACGACAATCAGCATAAAATTCTGGTCGTCAACTATTCTTGCCTAATTTTCGAAAAATAAATAAATAATTAAATTAATTTCAAAAATTAATAAATAGATACGATAAGTCCAATCTAGACCTAAAATGCTTGATCGGAAGCTGATACGAGCCCGGAAAATTACCGAGACTTGTTCAATAAATAATAAGACATGTCTACTTGCTAAGTACACTAACCATTTGCCTAACATGCATAGATAAATCCCTAATTTAATTATTCTAATCTAATCTAACCACATAATTGTATTTAATTAAATCTAACCAACCCTTAAACATAATTAGAAAACTAAGAAAGCATTAGTGAGTAAAACTCACTTGCGCAAAGCGAAGACCGGGACACTGCGACGACAACACGACGGCGGCTGAATTCCAAAATTTCGGCAGCGTCGATGGACCCTCGGGCCGGGCCCAAAGACCTTGCCTCGCGGGCTTGGGCTTCAAAAGAACTTGCTGGACTTCACTGGATTATGGGCTGAATCAAGTGGGCCGAAATGCAACTTCAATGGACTAAGAATGGGCTGAATTTGCTGGCTTCAAAATTGGGCTTGAAGATGACATTCACTTGCGCTGGCTTGTCCTCTTTGCTGGGCTGAA
Source organism: Eucalyptus microcorys (assembly GCA_014182515.1). Lineage (NCBI taxonomy): Eukaryota > Viridiplantae > Streptophyta > Magnoliopsida > Myrtales > Myrtaceae > Eucalyptus > Eucalyptus microcorys. Next base: position 8,599,788 of record CM024566.1, read on the forward strand.
ATTGTGGACTGAAGACTGCTGAAGATGGGCTGCTGCACGCGGGCTTCTGAGTTGGAATTGCTGGACTTTTGGGCTGCTGGAAAATCACGGGCTTCTTGTGAGCTGGGCCGATGAAGACACACGGAATGGGTTGGACTTTGCGACTGGAGATGGACTTCGGTAGGCCGCTGGCGTGTGAGGCGGCTCGGTGGAATCCTAGGGCTTCTTCTGTCAACAGCAAGGCTTTCGTGGAGGGGTGTGTTGACCGGCGGGGACACGCTGAAGTGGAGGAGGGGACGCCTGGCAGCAGCAAAGCAGAATCTGCTTCGTGGAGAATTCGCTGGTGGAAGCGAACGGTAGCTGGCGTCGTGGGCGTGAAGCAGCTGCGGGGACACCTCGGCGAGCTGAAGACGCGCGGCAAGGAGTCAGCAAATCCTGAAGAGCTCGCTGGTTGACCGAGAAGATGCGTGGATCAACGAGCTGCGGGCGTGATGGCTTCGCTGGCGCAAGGACACGAAGCGATGAGGGACTTCGGTCAATAAACGGCGAGCTGGAAGCAGCTTGATCTTGCAGAGTCCATGAACTGGAGGAAGACTCCACTAGTTGACTGATCGTGGCAACAAACGGCCGTTCGGTGGATTGGACGCGTGGAGATAGAGCAGTTTCGTGGGACGTGGACTGAGTAGAGAGACGAGCAGGTGGGCGTGGGGTTTCGCTTGCTGAAGGCCAACCGAAGGAACTGAGCTTCTTCTCCTCTGGTGGTGTTGGCGTCGCATGAAGAGAGAGAGGGATAGTGGTCCGGTTGAGGTGAGGGAAAGAGAGATGGATAGAGATGAGAAGTGAGGGCTTGACCTCAATAAATTCAATTGATCACCCATTGATCATCTCTGAATTTTTCCTCACTCAAGAATCCATCATGCATCTCAATTTTGCCATCAAAAACCATCTTTGGCATTTTCCGCACAAAAACGACTCAACGACGGCTTTTTTTCCAAATAGTGTCGGGTGTTAGAAAAATCTTCTGAGACTGAGTCGATACTCCTAGAATTTATTGTGACATGACAGAAACTTCAATTTCCAAAATCAGACTTGAATTCGCGGTTAATTTTCATTTGGCGCGTTTTTAGCGTGACTTAGAATACTGGGTAGCTTTCAGAAATTTTTAAGGGCAAATGACCCGTGGTCGATTTTTTTCAAGTCACAATGAACCCACTCGACTCAATGGCAACTCTCAATTATTGTGAAAATCTCAAAGATTCAATTACAGGCACAGGGTACCAAAACGACAATAAAATCAAATTAGTGTCAGTCGATAAGAATTTCACAATTTAGTGGAGTCACCTACGATCGACCACACATCTCAGTCGAATAGATCTATCTCTAATCTCAAATCGATTTTTAACTGTGCCGTAATGGCCTCTAAAGACAAGCACGGTCAAAAAGCCGATTCTTGGTCGGATTCTCTAGTCTATTTGCCTTAAAGTCCTTAATAGCTTCCCTGAATAGTCTAATTATCTCGAGAGTGATCAGTTTTAAGAACAGTCCTATAGGCGCGTCAATAAAATGCCCGATTAATTCAATAGAAAACATATTTGAAAATTCAGGATGTCACACGCTCGGCCAAGGTGAGGGTACCCAGATCTGGGCACACCGGCCCTCGCAGGGGGCCGGCAACCATTGCCCGCCCTGGGCGATGCCTCATCGGCCTCGCCTAGGGCCGAGGATCTGCCGGCCGCTGCTCCGGCGATGAGTAGCGGCGGCGGGGAGGAGTCATTGATTTTATTTTCTTTTTTTTTAAACAATTTTAAAAATAAATTTTAACTTTTCTTTTTATTTTTTAAATCTAATTTTTAAAAATGAATAAAAAAATAATTTTAAAAAAAAACCATGTAAAAAATAAAAAAATTATTTAAAATGCTACGTCGGCATTTTTAACGGAAAAGGCTAATGTCGTTAATTTTAAGACTCGATTGAAACAATTTGACAAGTTTCGGGATTTAATTGCACTTTTTGCAAGTTTTAGGACTCAATTACATTTTCGTGATAAGTTTTAGAATTTCTACAGCACTTATCCCTAAATAGTTTGGAAAATTCCAAATAAGGGTTTGAAATGCCCTCATTTTCTCAATTAAGGGCTCCAAGTGCACTTTGTTTCAAATGAAGACCTGAAATAGCCAAATCATTTTAAATAAAGACTTAAAGTGACCAAATTGTATCAAATAAGGGTTTTTGGCCGGCCAATGACTATTTTGATAATCGTAGAAAGGGTATTTTGGTCAAAAAATGTAATTATATTTTTTTACTTCTTTTTCCTTTCTTTTTCTTTTTCTTTTTCCTCTTCCCTCCCTCAGTCATCGCTATCAATGCCCCGCAAAGGTCGCTCGCTAGGGCTAGCGAGGGTCACTCACCGACATCGTGCGAGTGCAGCCCTTGCTCAATGTCAATATGGGTGGCAAGGCGAGGGTCACCCTCGCCCGGACTAGCAAGGAGTGCCCTCGCCCGACGTCAGCGGGGGGTTGCCCTCACTAGCCCAAGCAAGGGTGACCCTCACCCAACATTGGTGACGGTGGCCCTCACATGAGTCTAGCAACCTCCGCCATGGTCAGCAAAGGGAAGGGGCGAAAAGAAAAAAGAAACAAGAAAAAGCAAAGAAAATAAACAAAAAAAATAAAGTAAAAGAGGAAAAAGCCCTTTAGTTTGAAAGGTTAAGCCCTTTTTTGAAACTGATGTGGTCATTTCAAACCCTTATTTAAGACGATTTGATCATTTCATACCCTTATTTTAAACAAAGTCCACTTTGGACACTTATTGAAGAAAATGATGATACTTTAGGTTATTATTTAAAATTTTCCCTAAATAGTTCAAACCAATACATTTTCCATTATTTGGCATATGTATGGAATTTTCATATAGTAGGTTGGAGCCCATCGTGCTCTTGCCAAGTTTCCGAATGGTTGTGCGACCTCAAAACTTGCTTATTAAACCATATTTTCATAGTACATCAGCGTACCGTACAACTTTATGATATTTAATTGTATTAGAAGGCAAAATGTTCGAATAATGTGATTTTTGCTTTTGAGTCTATGGTGAGTTTTTATACCATAGGAATACTTCTATAGAATGAAAATGACCTCTACAGGAAATTGGTACTTATAGATTGTAAATAAAGGAAATATACTGCATTTATACAATTATCAATGTGGACAAACCCTTTGCCAAACTTCTCTTGCAAGCCACGGCACACACGGCACGAACTTTCAAAGTTCTCCAAATGTCAAAGAGATAAAATCAACTGCACATTTGAACATAAAAATTCACACATGTACATGTAGATCTCCACACAAACATAGGTCATGTTTGGCTATAGATCATTAGAAAGTTTGTGCATCGCATTCAAGTTCGTGAACGAAATCGAAGAAACCTTCTCTTTCATCGTCTTCACCACGCGGCTTGCCGTCGGCCTAGCCAGTGTCGACTCATCAAGACATGACCTCGCTAGTCCAATCACAGTCCTCGCCTCTTCCACATCGAAATCACCTATCAATCTCGGATCCACCATCTTCGTCACCTCACCGACATCCATACAATCGACTCCGTTAGTCATATGAGCTGCCATTGAGGCCAAGACCTGTCCCTTGTCCGCGCGAAACGCCTCCAAACCGGTCACGAGCTCAAGGACCAAGACGCCGAAGCTATAGATGTCATTCTTCTTTGAGGCTATTCCGTTCCTCAAGTATGCCGGATCAGTGTAGCCCAGAGAACCCATGATAATATTCTTTCTCCTAACATAAGGGGATGATGAGGGCGACGACCATGGCGGCGGTACCATAGACGAGAAGCCCATCTTCGCAGATCCAAAGTCGCAGAGCCTGCAATTGGAGTCACCGTCCAGTAAAACATTGGAGGATTTGATGTCGCCATGGATGATGTGGAGGGTGCATCTTTCATGGAGATATTCGATCGCTTGCGCAAGTTGGAAGACGATCTTCACGCGGCTCTTCCATGGTAGAGTCGAGCGCTTATTGCTGCCGCTGCCATGAAGGCGTTCATGGAGTGTTCCGCCAGAGACGTATTCGAATATAAGCGCGCCTTGATCTTCATGAGACGGGATGAAACTTAAATTAGTTACTGACAAAAATTTTCTTATGGTACTTTTAGATGATACGATATTTATTGAATAGTGCTGAAAAATCAATTTTCGCTAATGGGAGTAGGATTACCATATGAGTATAGACAGTCAAAATTTACTTATAAAATGGTAAAATATAGCTGAAATCGAAATGCACAATTGTCGACGTAATAAAGTTTGACAAATATTTTCATATTTTGGTATGCCAACCTGCATCATCGCAATAGCCGAGGAGCCTGACGATGTTCTCATGCTTGAGCCGAAGCAGCACGTCCAGCTCCTGCTTGAAGGCCAGGCTGAGCCGCTCTCCGCCGCCGCAGTGGACTTTGACAGCTGCGGCAGCGGCGGAGCCTCCTCCGCAGACGGGCAAACGCCCCATGTACACGGTGCTGAACCCGCCTTCTCCAACCACCACCGAGAAGCTCCCCGTGATCCACTCGATCTCTCCCCACTCCAACCTCTTCACAGCCGCCTCCGCCGCCTCCGCCGCCGCGTCGCCGCACCGTCCCGAGCAACTCTCCCCGCCGTCGACATGGACGGCGGCTCGTCGCCTGTTCAGCAGCTTGGAGCGGAGGAACTTCACAATACCCATAGTTGCAGATCCGCGATTCAGATCAAGTCAACTGCCTTCTTGGGCTGCTGTTGCTTTTTAAAAGGGAAGAGTCGGTGAATTATGGAGTATACTTTATGGTCGTAGCTACCGGTGGGGCTCGTGGCAGTGGTTTGGTGAGGCTCAAAGAGAAGAAGTGAAGGAGGAGAGAGAGAGAGAGAGAGAGAGAGAGAGATGGGGCCAGAGGACAAAGAGCGCGTACTAGCTAAGGGACAAAGAAGATCGATGGATGGATACACTGTTTTTGAAATCCCTTGACGACAGCAGCACGCGCACGAACGCTTTGTTTTACCAGGATTTGTCTTTTCCTTAGGGTTTCTTGGGGGCTCGGTGGGTGTCAAGAATCGGACGGGCCGGGTGAGAGTCGGAAGGTGGCGTCCTTGAAGCTTCTTGATTCAGATCAGAGGGGCCTTCACGGGGTTGTTAGGGCACATTTTGACTCACATTTTTCTTTAAACTAAGTGTAATCGTGGATACTGATACATATACATGAAATGAAACTTTCATATCTATCTGCTCTATGATTTTTTTGGAAGCATCTCATGTTTTTTTTTTTTCTTTTTGTCGTAGACTAAATTGAATTTTTAAGGTGTTGTGTTTGTTAGCACGAAACTCGCAGGCACATAGACACGTTGCTTTGTTGATGTTAGTGCGATCCGGAAGGTGGCCAAAGTGTCCGACGAATAGAAACAAATGGGAAGTAGTTAGGACTTTTAAAAAGGCATTTAGTCGATCATCTTTTCTCACTAATGAAATTGTCGGTCGGTCAAAGTGAGGTTGCTTACTTGAAACTTCGTTTCGAAGCTAATCTGATAAGAACGGGAGCGGCATTATCAACTTGGAAAACGTGGGTTTTGTCTCTGCGGGACCTCCCACTCGGGCTAGGGAACCTCTCTCAATTGACAATCGATCACGTTTCTGGTGCTTTTCTAATTTTGAAAGATCTTCCTTCGATTGGGATAATAATTACAAGTGGTGCCTAAACTTTAGCATAATGTATAATGTAGTCCATAAACTTTTAATTTCACCGATGTGGTCCCTAAACTTTACTCTAATATACAACGTAGTCTTTGAACTTTAATTTATTCAATGTAGTCTCTAAACTTTTGATATATGTTAAATTGAGTCCTTGAACTGTATAAAAATGTCCAATGTTACTTTTCTATTAATTCAAGTTTAAGGAAAACATTGAGTATTTTCATATAGTTTGAGGACTAAATTAAATATGTACCAAAAGTTTAATAATCATATCAAATATATTAAAATTTCAGGAACCACATTGAACAAATTAAAAATTTAGAGATCACATTGCATATTGTGCTAAAGTTTATGAATTATTTGTGTCATTTTCTCACTTTAATTTGTTCTCATCAGTGTTTTAAACACAGGACCAATCAATTAGATCAGAATCGACCAATCAATCAGGTCTTGACCTATCCTCCATTCCGATTCAAAATCCTTTCGGTGGTGGTCAAAACCAATTAAGAACCTGTAAAAACCAACCAACCGTTTGTATCATTTAGGTCAAGTATGATTCAATCCAAACTGACAAACCTAACTGAAATTTAAAATTTGGATTGGTTTGAAGAGGTAATTTTAGAAAACCAGTTCACAAATCGAATTGGATTGAAGTTAGATCTTCACATAAACATAGTTCAATGTTGGCTGCAGATCATTAGAAAATTCACACATTGTACATGTAGGTCTCCACACAAACGTAGTCCATGTTTAGCTACAGATCATTAGAAAATGTATGCCTCGAATTTGAGTTCGTGAACGAAATTGAAGAAACCTTCTCTTTCATCATCTTCACCATGTGGCTCGCCGTCGGCCTAACTAAGGTCGACTCGTCAAAACACGACCTAGCTAGTCCAATCAGAGCCCTAGCCTCTTCCACGTTGAAATCGCCTCTTAATCTTGGATCCACCATATTCGTCACCTCACTGACATCCATACGATCGACATCCTTAGTCATATGAGCTGCCATCGAGGCCAAGACCAGTCCCTTGTCCGCGCGAAACGCCTCCAAACCAGTCACGAGCTCGAGGACCAAGACGCCAAAGCTATAGATGTCGTTCTTCTTCGAGGCTATCCCGGTCCTCAAGTATGCCGGATCGGTGTAGCCCGGAGAACCCATGATAATATTCTTTCTCCTAACATAAGGAGATGATGAAGGCGACGACGAGGGCGGCGGTATCATAGACGAGAAGCCCATTTTCGAAGATCCAAAGTCGCAGAGCCTGCAATTGGAGTCACCGTCCAGTAAAACATTGGAGGATTTGATGTCGCCATGGATGATGTGAAGAGTGCATCTTTCATGGAGATAGTCGATGGCTTGCGCAAGTTGGAAGGCGATCTTCACGCGGCACTTCCATGGGAGAGTCAAGCGCTTAGTGCCGCCGCTGCCATGGAGACGTTCATGGAGTGTTCCGCCCGAGACGTATTCGAATATAAGCGCGCCTTGATCTTCATGAGACGAGATGAAACGTAAATTAGTTACCAATAAAAATTTTCTTATGGTAATTTTCGATGACATGATATTTATAGAATATTACTGAAATATCATTCTTGCTAATGGTGGTAGGATTACTATATGATTATATACGATCAAATTTTACTTTTAAAATGGCAAAATATAGCTGAAATTGAAATGCACAACTGTCAAAATCTCAACCTTGTTCGTGGAAATGATTTTCTTCCGATTCAAAGTAATGAAGTTTCACAAATATTTTCATATCTTGGTAATTAAATATAAACTAGGTGCATAAAGGAGCGACGTGCCAACCTGCATCATCGCAATAGCCGAGGAGCCTGACGATGTTCTCGTGCTCAAGCCGAAGAAGCACGTCCAGCTCCTGCTTGAAGGCCATGCTGAGCCGCTCTCCCCCGCCGCAGTGGACCTTGACGGCTGCTGCGGCGGCGGTGGAGCCTCCTCCGCAGCCGGGGAAACGCCCCATGTACACGGTGCTGAACCCGCCTTCTCCAACCATCTCCGAGAAGCACCCCGTGATCCTCTCGATCTCTCCCCACTCCAACCTCTTCACTGCCGTCTCTGCCGCGTCGCCGCATTGTCCCGAGCAACTCTCCCCGCCGTCGGCGTGGACGGCGGCTCTGTCCGAGCCGCGTCGCCTGTTCAGCAGCTTGGAGCGGAGGAACTTCACGATACCCATAATTGCAGATCTGCGATTCAGATCGAGTCAACTCCCTTCTTGGGCTGCTGTTGCTTTTTAAGAGGGGAAGAGTCGGTGAATTATGGAGTGTACTTTATGGTGGCTAGCTACCGGTGGGGCTCGTCGCAGTGGTTTGGTGCGGGTCAAAGAGAAGAAGCGAAGAAGGCGAGAGAGAGAGAGAGAGAGAGAGAGAGAGAGAGAGAGAGAGGATGGGGCCAAAGGATAAAAAGCGCGTACTAGCTATGAGACTAAGAAGATCGATGGATGGATACACTGTTTCTGAAATCCCTTGACACGACGAGAAGAGGACAGCAGCACGCGTACGTCCGCTTTGTTTTACCAGCATCCTTGTCCTTTTCTTTAGGATTTCATGGGTTCGTGGGTGTCAAGAATCGGACAGGCGGAATAAGAGTCGGAAGGTGGTGTCCTCGAAGCTTCTTGATTCAGATCAGAGGGGTCTTCATGGGGTTGTTGGGGCACATTTTGACTCGCAATTTTCTTTAAACCAAAGTGTAATTGTCTGTGCATAATTGTATACGAATTGAAACTTTCATATCTATTTGCTTTATGATTATTGGGATGCATCTTATGTTATCTTGTCATAGATTAAATTGAATTTTTAAAGTGATGGGTTTGTTGGCAGGAACCTCATGGGAACATAGACACGCTGCTTTGTTGATGCTAGACGAGTAATTCGAGTGTACGATCACGGAAGGTGGCTACAAATGTTGTCCGAAGAATAGGAAAAAATGGGAAGTGGTTAGGACTCTAAAAAAAGGATTTTAGCCGATAATCCGTTCTCGTGATGAAATTGTCGGTCGGTCAAAGCAAGGTTGCTTCCTCGCTACTTCGGTTCAAAGCTCATATGATAAAAACGGGAGCGGCATTATCAACTTGGAAAACGTGGGTGTTGTCTCTGTGGACCACTCACTCGGGTTGGGGAACTTCTCTCATTTGGCATCCGATTACGTTTCTGGTGCTTTTCTAATTTTGAACGATCTTACTTCGGTTGAGAAAATAACACAAGTGATTCCTAAATTTAGCATAATATTAGTTCAAATGTGGTCTCTAAACTTTTAATCCATTTAGTGTGACCTCTAAACTTTTGGTACATGTAATTATATGAAAATGTCCAATATTGTTCTTTCAAGAAAAATATTGAGCTTTTTCATATAGTTTGGGGATTAAATTGAATATGTACCAAAAATTTATGAACCACATTGAAAATATTAAAAGTTTAGGAACCATATTGAACAAATTAAAAATTTAATAATTACATTATATATTGTACCAAAGTTTATAGATTATTTGTGTCATTTTCTCAATTCAATTTGTTCTTTCCAGCGTTTTAAAATTAGGACCGATCAATTTAATTAGGATCAATCAGTCAATTGGGTACTGACCTATACTACATTCCGATTCAAAATCCTTGGTCGGTGTGGTCATAACCAATCAAGAACCTATTGTTAAGGGAAGAAAATATTTAGCTAATATTTAGGGAATATTTGTTATTTTGTCACCTTTTGTATCTTATCTTAGAATCCTTTATATACATTGAATTTGCAACACAATTACGTACTGCAAAAAGGAATAGAATTTTATTCCCTAGAACCTAATTCCTCACTAAGTCTCACGGTTCCCTCATGTATCTACTACGATTGCAGTAGCTTCCTTTTCATATATTGAAATTAAGTATTTTAAGTTGGTATCAAAGCATCTTTGGCGAAAGCCTCACCGATCTGTGTTTGAAGAAAACATTATCTTCTTCATTTGCATCAACACCACCATTAACATTATCATCAACCGTCTCGAGTAAGCCCTCTCTCATGTCACCAACAAGTATTGGGGACAAGCTAACCAGGACAAACTTTCCGATCTATAAAGCACAGATCTTGCCGTATTGACGCACTGCCTACTTGCTGTCCATTATAGACAGTACCAAACCATAGCTGGAGGAGATTGTCAAGGAGATTGCACCAAGAGAGGCTATTATGCATATGATCAATCCAGCGTTTGAAAATTAGAAATTTCAAGAGTCCATTACCTTGGCTTAGATCCTCCATTCGTCAACTGCTCCAATGGTTGCTCAATTGATGAGTCGCACATCCGCGGCAAGTGTTTGGAAGTATCTTGTGAACTCGTAGGCTACTTAATCAACTGCTCACACGTCTGCTTTACAGCTCTAGCTTAAATCACTCTCAAAAGGTTATTAATCCATCATAGAATTCTTAAAAGAAGTCAATAGCCTCATAGACTAGTTAACTACTATTGGTGAGCCTTTATCTATTAATGAATATCATACTCAATTGTTTCGTGGTTTGGGTGCTGAATTTCAAGGTCTCAACGCTGCAATTTCTGTTTTAACTCAAACCGGGTCCTTGACAAAGGACCAACTTCATGCTTTAATTCTTAATCACGAGGGAAGGTTAGAGCAAGTATCGATAACAAATAATCAGCCCCCATCGATGGCTTTTCACACCAACCAAGGACTACCTCTTTCTCAACTGACTTGTCACGAGTCCAACAAGTTCCATGTAGATTTTAATAAATCTGGGAATTTTTCTGGAATATCCAATGGCCGTGGCTAACATTATGAAACTAGAAATCGTGAGAAATGCCCCGACAAAGAAGGCCCATTATGTCAGCTTTGTAGCAAGCAAGGCCATAGGACCAATACATGTCACCACTTTGTTGAATCAATCCGGCCCACACAAGCCCACTTGACGAGTCTGAATTCATTGCCATAGTGCCATCAAGTCTACCATCTGCTCTCACATATTCGGCATGGTTTGTTGATTCAAGTGCTATGCATCACATTATGGACAATATTGTGGGACTTACAAGTGTCACTCCATATTTAGGTCAAAAATCAATTTGTTGTGGGTGAGAACATCTCCTTACCAATCACCCACACAAGTACACTCGCTCCTCTTTTATGTCCTTTATACTTTGTCAAATTCTAATCATACTTGGAATCACTAAAAACTTACTCTCCATGTCTCAGTTTGTGCTTGATAACTATTGTGTTTTCCAATTCGATTCAAATTCATTTATTGCCACATCTACTAAAAATGGTTAGGAAATCCTCCATTACGTGCATGACAATGGGCTTTACTGCATCACCCTTCCGTCTGGCCACCTCCTGCATCAATTGCTTCTCTCACTTTGTGGCATAACCACTTGGGACATGCCACCACCAACTGGCTTGTGCATCTTCTCAATTCATCCAACATTAGTTTTAGTCATTCTTTATCTTTAGTCTATAAGACATGTGCTATGAATAAAAATTACCATCATAGTCATTATCCTACTTTGTCTAGGTCAAAACATCCTTTGGAATTGATTCACTTTGATATTTGGGATCCCTCTCCTATTATTTCATTCTATGGCAATAAATAATATATTTGTTTTATTGACGATTTTACTTGGTTCCATTCATTCTCATCTCACAGTCAATTTTGTTCCATTTTTAAAGCTTTTCACAAACTTGTTGAAAATCAACTTAACTACAAAATTAAGTCTATGCAATGCGACAAAGCATTTGAATTTGTCACATCCATCGAATTTGTCCAATATATTAGAGAGCCTAACGGGTTTCTTGTCCTTATGCACCCTATCAAAACGAGACTGTAGAACGGAAACATCAACATATAGTGGAAACTAAATTGACTCTTCTACATCAAGGTTATGTTCCACCAGTGTTTTGGGAGTTTGCTTTTGAAACTGTGGTTTACTTGATTAACTACACACCAACGTCAGCCATTGATAATATTTCACCTTGGGAGACTTTATTTCACACTAAACCCGATATTACGCATTTACATGTTTTTGGTTGTGCAGTGCATTCATTTATTTGCCCTTACTAACCCCACAGGTTCACACCAAGATCCAAGGTTTGCATCTTTTTGGGTTGTCCTCCGAGATGTAAAGGATGTCGCTACTATTGCCCCGAGTATAAACGCTTTTATGTTGTTGCGGATGCCACTTTTGATGAGGCCACCTATCCTCCTGCTGCCACACTAGACTCCTCTCAAAATGCCTTAACACCAACATGTGTGGAACTATTTTTGCCTACTAATTTGTCCCTATCATCCTCGACACCGGCTGAACCACCCGAGTCTCCATGGGATTCTCTACCAAATCCAAATGTTCCACTTGTTGACACCACCGAAACTACAACTGAAGTTGTTGAGGTACCACAAGAAACTCCTACCATAGTAACAACACCATTTTCATATCCTATGACAACCCGTCTTCGAGATAGGACCATAGATCATCGAACTTTTAGAAGAAATCACACCTTGGCTCTTATGGTTCAATCTAGTATTCCTGAAGAACTCACTTATTTTTCCGAGGTTACAAGGGATGAGAAATGATAGCTCGCAATGCAATGGCACTATTGGAGAATGGCACATGGGATCTTGTTCTGCTTCTCGCTCATGCTCGACCTATCAAATGCATATAGGTGTATAAGATTAAACTCAACTCCGACAGAACTATTGAATGATATGAAGCAAGATTGGTCGCCGAGGGTTTTCATCAACAAGAGGGTATCAATTACACCAAAACGTTTAGTCTGCTGGCCAAACCCATTACCATACACATGGTCTTGTCTTTGGCAATATTCTCAACATTTGTCCATTTGACAATTGGATGTCTCTAATGCATTCCTATACATATTACTTGAGGAGGTTATTTATATGACTTCACCGTGAGGTTTTGTTGATACGAGTAAGCCCAACTACGTTTGTCACCTTGGACGCTTGTTAAATGGTCTTAAACAAGTGCCTCACGCTTAGTACACCCGCTTGTGCAACTTGGGATTTGTCATATCCAGGGCCGACACCACCTTGTTTGTTAAGCACACAGCTGATTTCACCTTTTACTTATTGGTGTATATTGATGACATTAATTTAATTGGTTCCCCAAATGCTCCATTACATGATCTCATTGCAATTCCTTCCGTCAGAATTTGCTATCAAGGATTGAAAGGACATTCATTTTTTTGGGGGGGTTGAAGTGCTTCATACCAACGATGGGCTACATTTTCACCAGGGTCAATTTGTGAGAAAAATATCAAAAAATACTAATATGCAATCTGCCAAACCTATTGCTACTCCTACTAATTCCATGGAACCAAACACGGTTGCTTCTCATGAGCCACTTGCACCCATTTTAGTTTCGAAGCATTGTGGGAGCACTTCAATATCTCACTCTTAGGCGACCCGATATTGCATACATTGTGTATTCAACTTGTCAACATCTTCATGCCCCCACTATGGTCGATTGGCAAGCCGTGAAACACAATCTGCATTACTTAGCTGATACGGTCTAGGGGATAAGTACACTAGAAGTGTCAACAATTGTATACAACATGTACTTTAGTGCCGGTCTTTTTTGGAACACTTAAGTGCCACTTTCTTTTATTTTTTTTTTTTTAAATGATCACTTAAGTATCAATTTCGATCTGAGTTGTTAGAAATTTAATATGGCTATATTTTATTAATTTATCAACCATAGCAGATAACCCCTAAATGATGTCATCTAAATGTTGTAAAATATGATCATTTAAGTGCCAAATTTTTGTTTAAAGTGATCACTTCATTACCAATCATTGATAAAAAGCGATCACTTTACTGCCAACCATATCATGTGGAAATGCCATGTGGACTAGAGTTTTTAAAAATTTGTCAAGTCATATTATGATTTTAATTATAAATGTCATGTAATCATTTTGGTTGAGATTTCTTGCCATTGATATTTAAGTGATCGTCTTTTCTCCAATTTAGCACTTAAATGAGTCGGCAAAAACTCTTAGCACTAAAGTGAACGTTGTACATAACTTTTGGCACTTTTAATGTACTTATCCCTACAGTCTCACATGGTCTTGTTTTTACTCAAGCAGCAACCACTCAGGTCCATGCATTTTTCTGACGCCAATTAGGGGAGCAACCGGACAAACCGTCACTCCATTAGTGGATTCTATGTCTATCACCAACCAAATCTCATCTCTTGGTCATCTCGCAAACAATGAACTATGACTTATTCCGGCATCGAAGCAAAATACAAGTGTCTTGCAGATACAATAGCAAAGTTAATGTGGCTTGAATATCTTCTTTGGGATCTTCATGTACAACCACCCGAGCCGCCACTCTTTGGTGCGATTACTTATTTGCCATCTACTTATCTGCAAATCCCATGTTTCATGCTCAAACCAAACATGTGGAAATTGATTACCATTTCATTTGGGAATACATTACTCGGAAACCATTGGTAGTCTACTACATTTCTACCAAAGAACAAACTATTGATATCTTCACTAAAGGCTTGCCTACTCGCCGGTTCCTTCAATTGCGGTCCGAGCTAATGGTTCACCCTCACCATTAGCTTGCGAGGGAATGTTAAGGGAAGAAAATATTCAGAAAATATTTAGGGAATATTTGTTATCATGTTACCTTTTGTATTTTATCTCTTAGAGTCCTTTATACATAGTATTTATAACACAATTATGTACAGAAAAAAAGGAATAAAATCTTACTCCCTAAAATATAATTCTTCACTAAGTCTCATGGCTCTCTCATTTATCTACTGCAATTGCAGTAGCTTCCTTCACATATATTGAAATTAAGTATGTTAAGTATTGTAAACCAATCAATTGTACTGTTTAGGTCAAATATAATTCAATCTAAACTAACAAACTGAACTAAAATTTAAAATTTGGTTTGGTTTGAAGAGGTAATTTTAGAAAACCAGTTCACAAATCGAATTGGATTGAAATTAAGCAATTTGGTTCGATTTTACTATTGTTTGCCAAACCAAACCAAGCCGCCGAGCCAAAGTACTTTTTTATTTTATAATAATAGTTTCTATATAGTAGGAGAAAGGTAGGAGTAGGTGAAAAAAAAATAAACAAAGGAGATTTTTTTTTTTTTGGTTTAATATTACAAAATACTCCAAATTGATACATCTGTGATAAATTTATTCTAAATTAATTTTTTAATTACAAAAAATCTTAAATTGGTGTACCTAACAAATTTACCCAAAACTAATATTTTTACCATAAAAAATATCAAATCAATACATATGTAACAAGTGAATGGTAAAATTCTAACCTAGTACACCTATCACCTATCATCTAACTTAGTAATTTGATGGTAAAATTTAACATAAACTAATGGACAGTAAATTTATCACAAAGTCTCAATTTGAGATTTTGGTGGTAAAAAAAATTAATTTTTAGTAAATTTATTATGGGTGTCTTAGTTTAAGGTTTTTCATAATATTAACTTTTTTTTAAAAAGAAACAAAGGAGATTGAAAAATAAGTCAAAAAGGGGAAAAAAAAAGGTGAGCGCACAAGGAAAATAAAGGAAGAAAATAAGGGGGAAGAATTACGTTGAAATCTTCCTGATTTTGATGGATTCTTTACGCTCGTGATTAATTCAATTCGATTTTATTTCAAACCGTGCACATGTAGATCTTCTCATAAACATAGTTCAATGTTGGCCACAGATCATTAGAAAATTCACACATTGTACATGTAGATCTCCACACAAACATAGTCCATGTTTGGCTACAGATCATTAGAAAGTTTATGCCTTGAGTTTGAGTTCGTGGACGATATGGAAGAAACCTTCTCTTTCATCATCTTCACCATGCAGCTCGCTGTCGGCCTAACCAGGGTCGACTCGTCGAAACACGACCTCGCTAGTCCAACCAGAGCCCTCGCCTCTTCCACGTTGAAATCACCTCTCAATCTTGGATCCACCATGTTCGTCACCTCACTAACATCCATACGATCGACATCCTTAGCCATATGAGCTGCCATCGAGGCCAAGACCAGTCCCTTGTCAGAGCGAAACGCCTCCAAACCAGTCACGAGCTCGAGGACCAAGACGCCAAAGCTATAGATGTCGTTCTTCTTCGAGGCTATCCCGGTCCTCAAGTATGCCGGATCGGTGTAGCCCGGAGAACCCATGATAATATTCTTTCTCCTAACATAAGGAGATGATGAAGGCGACGACGAGGGCGGCGGTATCATAGACGAGAAGCCCATTTTCGAAGATCCAAAGTCGCAGAGCCTGCAATTGGAGTTGCCATCCAGTAAAACATTAGAGGATTTGATGTCGCCATGGATGATGTGGAGGGTGCATCTTTCATGGAGATATTCGATGGCTTGCGCGAGCTGGAAGGCGATCTTCACGCGGCTCTTCCATGGGAGAGTCGAGCGCTTAATGCCGCCGCTGCCATGGAGACGTTCATGGAGTGTTCCGCCCGAGACGTATTCGAATATAAGCGCGCCTTGATCTTCATGAGACGAGATGAAACGTAAATTAGTTACCAATAAAAATGTTCTTCTAGTAATTTTCGATGACATGATATTTATTGAATATTACTGAAAAATCATTCTTGCTAATGGTGGTAGGATTACTATATGATTATATACGATCAACATTTACTTATAAAATGGCAAAATATAGCTGAAATTGAAATGCACAACTGTCAAAATCTCAACATTGTTCGTGGAAATGATTTTCTTCCGATTCAAAGTAATGAACTTGGACAAATATTTTCATATCTTGGTAGTTAAATATAAACTAGGCGCACAAAGGAGCGACGTGCCAACCTGCATCATCGCAATAGCCGAGGAGCCTGACGATGTTCTCGTGCTCGAGCTGAAGCAGCACGTCCAGCTCCTGCTTGAAGGCCATGCTGAGCCGCTCTCCCCCGCCGCAGTGGACCTTGACGGCTGCGGCGGCGGCGGTGGAGCCTCCTCCGCAGCCGGGGAAACGCCCCATGTACACGGTGCTGAACCCGCCTTCTCCAACCACCTCCGAGAAGCACCCCGTGATCCTCTCGATCTCTCCCCACTCCAACCTCTTCACTGCCGTCTCTGCCGCATCGCCGCACCGTCCCGAGTAACTCTCCCCGCCGTCGGCGTGGACGGCGGCTCTGTCCGAGCCGCGTCGCCTGTTCAGCAGCTTGGAGCGGAGGAACTTCACGATACCCATAATTGCAGATCTGCGATTCAGATCGAGTCAACTCCCTTCTTGGGCTGCTGTTGCTTTTTAAAAGGGGAAGAGTCGGTGAATTATGGAGTGTACTTTATGATCGCTAGCTTCCGGTGGGGCTCGTGGCAGTGGTTTGGTGCGGCCTATAGAGAAGAAGTGAAGAAGGCGAGAGAGAGAGAGAGAGAGAGAGAGGGATGGGGCCAAAGGACAAAAAGCGCGTACTAGCTATGAGACAAAGAAGATCGATGGATGGATACACTGTTTTTGAAATCCCTTGACGACGAGAAGAGGACAGCAGCACGCGTACGTCCGCTTTGTTTTACCAGCATCCTTGTCTTTTTCTTTAGGATTTCATGGGTTCGGTGGGTGTCAAGAATCGGACTGGCGGGACGAGAGTCAGAAGGTGGTGTCCTTGAAGCTTCTTGATTCAGATCAGAGGGGTCTTTATGGGGTTGTTGGGGCACATTTTGACTCGCAATTTTCTTTAAACCAAAGTGTAATTGTCTGGGCATAATTGTATACGAATTGAAACTTTCGTATCTATTTGCTTTATGATTATTGGGACGGATTATATGTTATCTTGTCATAGATTGTCATAGATTAAATTGAATTTTTAAAGTGACGGGTTTGTTGGCAGGAACCTCATGGGCACATAGAAACGCACGATGCTTTGTTGATGCTAGACGAGTAATTCGAGTGTACGATCACGGAAGGGGGCTACAAATGTTGTCCGAAGATGGGAAGTGGTTAGGACTCTGAAAAAAGGATTTTAGTCGATAATCCGTTCTCGTGATGAAATTGTCGGTCGGTCAAAGTAAGGTTGCTTACTTGCTACTTCGGTTCAAAGCTCATATGATAAAAAACTGGAGCGGCATTATTAACTTGGAAAACGTGGGTGTTGTCTATGTGGACCACTCACTCGGGTTGGGGAACTTCTCGCAATTGGCATCCGATTACGTTTCTGGTGCTTTTCTAATTTTGAACGATCTTACTTTGATTGAGATAATAACACAAGTGATTCCTAAATTTAACATAATATTGGTCCAAATGTGGTCTCTAAACTTTTAATCCATTTAGTGTAGTTTTTAAACTTTTGATATATGTTCAGTTGAATCATTTAGTTATATGAAAATGTCCAATATTGTTTTTCATTGATTCTAGTTTAAGGAAAATATTGAGTATTTCCATATGGTTTTGAGATTAAATTGAATATGTAACCAAAATTTTATAAACCAAATTGAAAATATTAAAAGTTCAGGGGCCATATTGAACAAATTAAAAATTTAGATTACATTATATATTGTACCAAAGTTCATAGGTTATTTGCGTCATTTTCTCACTTCAATTTGTTTTTTCCAGCATTTTAAAATCAGAACCGATTGGTTTAATCAAGATCAATTGGTCAATTGGGTACTGACCTATACTCCATTTCGATTCAAAATCCTTGTTCGGTGTGGTCGAAACCAATCAAGAACCTGTTGTTAAGGGAAGAAATTATTCAGCTAATATTTAGGGAATATTTGTTATTCTGTCACCTTTTGTATCTTATCACATCCATCAAATTTGTTCAATATATTAGAGAGCATAACGGGTTTTTTGTCCTTATGCACCCTATCAAAATGGGAGTATAGAACGGAAACATCAACATATAGTTGAAACTGGATTGACTCTTCTTCATCAATGTTATGTTCCACCAGTGTTTTGGGAGTTTGCTATTGAAACTGCAGTTTACTTGATTAGCCACATGCCAACAACACCCGTCGTTGATAATATTTCACCTTGGGAGACTTTATTTCACACTAAACCCAATATTAAGCATTTATGTGTTTTTGGTTGTGCAATGCATCCATTTCTTTTCTCTTACTCGCCCCATAAGCTCGCACCAAGATCCAAGGTTTGCATCTTTATGGGCTATCCTCCGGGATATAAAGGATATCATTACTATTGCCCCAAGGATAAGCGTTTTTATGTTGTTGTGGATGCCACTTTTGATGAGGCCACTTATCCTCTTGTTGCCACGCCAAACTCCTCTCAAAATGCCTCAACACCAACACGTGTGGAACTATTTTTGCCTATTGGTTTGTCCCTATCATCCTCAATACCCACTGGACCACCCAAGTCTCCACAGGTTTCTCCACCAAATCTAAATGTTCCGTTCGATGACACCACCAAAACTACAACTGAATTCGTTAAGGTATCACAAGAAACTCCTGCCACGGTAATAGCATCAAGATTTTTACAGACCCCTCTTCAAGATGGGACCATAGCTCGTCGAACTTTTAAAAGAAAATAAAAATTAAACATGAAATCTTATCCTAATATGCAATGACGTGCAAAGAATGTCCTAATTTTAGTTCTTTTTCTCTTTCTTTTTTATGAAATTCGAAATTAAAATTGTTACATAATTAAACGTGCAATCTAAATTTAAGAAAAAAACTAACATCTTAAATGAATGCATTTTTTTGGATTTTTATTTTTAAAAATAATAAATTTCCTATGCAAAATAACCCTAAAACAAGAAATATTTTAAGATGAACCTAATTCTAACTCAAATATTTTTGGGTTTTTTACGAAAATAAAATCGATTCAAATAACACGACAGCAAATCAAATAATATTAGATTGATATCCATAAATTGATTAATCATATCCCGCGCATGGGATTAGATTGGTCAATTTTAAATAAAATCGCGAATCGAATTTCGAGCGTGAGATCGGATTGACGATTTTTCGTGCGATTACGAGTAAGATTTCGGGCATGAAAATCGGACTGTCATTCCGTATTTAAAAGACTACTTCATGTCGGGGATTTCAATCTTACATCAAAGAATATCTTAAGTAAAGAAACAAAATAAAATAAATAAAATAAAATAAACTACCTAATTTGAATTTTCTCCAAATCCGGGTTTAGCAACCGGGCTCGTGAATCGCGATGGACGCTCGGCGTGGCTCGAGGACAGGCGTTGGCTTGGGTGAAGGGAAGTGTTACTCGGGGGCTTGAGGGGCGCCGGCGTTCGGAGCTCCGGCGAGGGGACCGGCGGCGGGCGGACCAGCAGCGGGCAGGGGCTGCTGTGGCAGCGTCGCTCGGGCAGCAGGGTCAGCCGGCAGAGCAGGGGAGTGCGTTGGCGCGGCGGAGGCGGCGCGGGTGGTTGTGGAGTTGCAGGGGATGGGCTGCAGCGGCGTCTACACTCGGGCAGAGGGCAGGAGTGGCGACGGCCGGCTTGGGATCTGCTGCGGCGTCGGCGCTCGGGCGGCGAGGCAGGCGCGGCGTGCAGAGGCGCTGAGGCGCTGCAACAGGGGAGAGGTGGCGCGGCGTGGTTCTGGAGTCGGGTTCCAGCGGCGGCTTCACTCGGGCGCGCGGTGGAGCGGCGAAGAGCCGAGAGGCGGTGCTGGTGCAGCGGCGGCTTCACAGGGGCAAGGGCGACGGCGACGGAGCTTCGGGCGGTCAGAGGTGTCGGGTCGTCGCAGCCACAGCAGGGGCGACGAGCGGCGGTGCGAGCGGCTCGCGGAGGCGATGACCGGCGAAGGCTCGAGTGCTGCAGGGGCGTAGCTGAGGACTCTGGCGCGGCTGCTGGCGTCGCGGGACGCGACGGTGGCTGGCGGAGCGACGAGCGGCGGTGCCGCGCAGCGGCCGGTGGGTCGGCGGCAGAAGCTCCGCGAGGAAGAACTTCTTTCTTCTTCTTTTTATTTTTGCTTTTTTCCCTTTTTTTCTGCTCTCCTCACTTTCTCTCCTGTCCCCTGTCTCTGTCTCTTCTCTCTGCTGTGTTTTCAGAAAACCAAGAAAAAAAAACCCCTTTTGTTTCGACTTTTCCCCCAAAAACGAAAAGAACTTCTACTCCCTTTTTTATGTTGGCCACGAAACCGAAGGAAAAAAAAAACCCCTCTCTTTGGTGTAACATCCTATTTATAGAGGTGAACGGATTAGAATTTTAAATCAACATAATATTTCATCACCGATTTTATCATATATCGATAAAGATTCAATATTGTGATAGAATTTTTTTTAAATCTCAAATATTGTAAAGATGAGCTTGCAATATTTTTTTTGTCACACTTGTCCAATCCGATGATATTGAAAAATTCCCATTATATTCCGGAAAATTTCAAATCATTATTTCTTACAAGATAATTTTTTGTTATAAAAGAAAACGGGCTTGAGTCAATTTGCTCCATTCGTGGACTTAATTCAATTTGTCAATTTAAAGCTTAGAACCACCAATTCGAACTATCGTCATCGGTCTAATGTAAATGCAAATTAAAAATAAATACACCTAAAATTATATATTATGCAATTAATTAATTTTTTTAGGGGTTAAAAATTAATCCATAAATTTTATGCAATAAATAAATAATTGATTACCAAAATTTAGGTGTCAACACCACTTAACTATTGGTGAGCCTTTATCTATTAATGAATGTCATACTCAATTGTTTTGTGATTTGGGTGCTAAATTTCAAGGTCACAACACTGCAATTTCCGTTTTAACTCAAACCAGGTCCTTAACAAAGGACCAACTTCATGCCTTAATTCTTAATCACGAGGGAAGACTAGAGCAAGTATCGACAACAAATAATCAACTCCCCTCAATGGCTTTTCACACCAGCCAAGGACCGCCTCTTTCTCAACTAACTCGTCACAAGTCCAACAAGTTCCATGTAGATTTAAATCAATCTGGGAATTATTCTAGAATATCCAATGGCCGTGGCTCACATTATGGAACTAGAAATTGCAAGAAACGCCGCAACAAATGAGGCCCATTATGTCAGTTTTGTAGCAAGCAAGGCCATAGGACCAATACATGTTACCATTTTGTTGGATCAGTCCAGCCCACACAAGCCCACTTGACGAGTTCGAATTCACTGCCATAGTATTTGCCGCCATAAGTCCGCCATCTGCTCTCACATATTCGGCATGGTTTGTTGATTCAAGTGCTATGCATCACATTATGGACAATTCTGTGGACTTACAAGTGTCACTCCAAATTCAAGTCAAAATCAACTTGTTGTGGGTGACAACATCTCCTTATCGATCACCCACACAGGTACACCTGTCTCCTCTTTTCTATCCTTTATACTTTGTCAAATTTTTGTCATACCTAGAATCACTAAAAACTTTATCTCCATGTCTTAGTTTGCGCTTGATAACTATTGTGTTTTCCAATTTGATTCAAATTCATTTATTGCCACGTCTACTAAAAATGGTCAGGAAATCCTCCACGACATGCATGACAATGGGCTTTACAACGTCACCTTTCCGTTTGGCCACTCTTCCACACCTCCTGCGTTAGTTGCTTCTCTTGCTTTATGGCTTAACCGATTGGGAAATGCCACCACCGACTGGCTTATGCATCTTCTCAATTCATCCAACATTAGTTTTAGTCATTCTCTATCTTCAGTCGGTACGATGTGTGCTATGAATAAAAATCACCACCATAATCATTATCCTACTTTGTCCAAGTCAAAACAACCTTTGGAATTAATTCACTTTGATATTTGGGATCCCTCTCCTGTTATTTCATTCAATGGCAATATATACTACATTTGTTTTATTGACAATTTATTGCGTTTTACTTGGTTCCATTCATTCTCATCTCACAGTCAATTTTGTTCCATTTTTAAGGCTTTTCAACAAACTTGTTGAAAATCAACTTAACTACAAAATTAAGTCTATGCAATGCGATAAAGCATCTGAATTTGTCATATCCATCGAATTTGTCCAATATATTAGAGAGCATAACGGGTTTCTTGTCCTTATGCACCCTATCAAAACAGGACCATGAAACTGAAACATCAACATATAGCTGAAACTGGATTGACTCTTCTTCATCAAGGTTCTGTTCCACTAGTGTTTTGGGAGTTTGCTTTTGAAACTACGATTTACTTGATTAACTACACACCAACAACAGCAGTCATTGATAATATTCACCTTGGGAGACTTTATTTCACACTAAACCTAATATTACGCATTTACGTGTTTTTGGTTGTGCAATGCATCAATTTCTTTGCCCTTACTCGCCCCATAAGTTCGCACCAAGATCCAAGGTTTCTTTATGGGCTATCCTCCGGGATATAAAGGATATCGCTACTATTGCCCAAAGTATAAGCGCTTTTATGTTGTTACGGATGCCACTTTTGATGAGGCCACCTATCCTCTTGCCGCCATGCCAAACTCCTCTCAAAATGCCTTAACACCAACACGTGTGGAACAATTTTTACCTACTGATTTGTCCCTATCATCCTCGACACCGGCTGAACCACTTGAGTCTTTATGGGTTTCTCTACCAAATCCAGATGTTCTACTTGTTGACACCACCGAAACTACAACTGAAGTTGTTAAGGTACCACAAGAAATTCCTGCCATGGTAAAAGCATCATTTTCACATCCTATGACAACCCGTCTTCAAGATGGGACCATAACTCGCCGAACTTTTAAAAGAAACCACACCTTGGCTCTTGTGGTTCAGTCCAGTATTCCTAAAGAACTCACTTGTCTTTCCAAGGTTGCAAAGGATGAGAAATGATAGCTTGTAATGCAATTCGAATACAAAGCACTATCGGATAATGGCACATGGGATCTTGTTCCACTTCCCACAAATGCTCGACCCATCAAATGCAAATAGGTGTATAAGATTAAACTCCGCTCCGACGGAACTATTGAATGATATGAAGCAAGAGTGGTCGCCAAGGGTTTTCATCAACAATAGGGTATCATTACACCAAGACGTTTAGTCTAGTCGCCAAACCCATTACAATACACATGGTCTTGTCTTTGGCATATTCTCAACATTTGTCCATTCAACAATTGGATATCTCTAATGCATTCCTATACATATTACTTGAGGAGGAAATTTCTATGACTTCACCGTGAAGTTTTGTTGATGCGAGTAAGCCTGACTATGTTTGTCACCTTCGACACTCATTATATGGTCTTAAACAAGCACCTCACGCTTGGTACACCCACTCGTGCGACTTGGGATTTGTCATATCCATGGCCAACACCATCTTATTTGTTAAGCACACGACTGATTTCACCATTTACTTATTGGTGTACATTGACGACATTAATTTAACCGGTTCCCCGAATGCTCCATTACATGATCTCATGCCATCCCTTCAGTCAGAATTTGCTATCAAGGATTTAAGGACATTCATTATTTTTTGGGGATTTAGGTGCTTCATACCAATGATGGGTTACATTTTCACCAGGGTCAATTTGTGAGGAAAATAGTGAAAAATACTAATATGCAATATGCCAAACCCATTGCTACTCCTACTAATTCCATGGAACTAGACATGCTTGCTTCTCATGAGCCACTTGCACCCATTTTAGTTTCAAAGTATTATGGGAGCACTTCAATATCTCACTCTTAGGCGGCATGATATTGCATACATGATGAACTCAGCTTGTCAACATCTTCACGCCCCCACTATGGTCGATTGGCAGGCCGTGAAATGCAATCTACATAACTTAGCTAACATAGTCTCAGAGATAAGTATACTAGAAATGTCAAAAGTTGTGTATGACACTCACTTTAGTGCTAAAAGTTCTTTTTGGAACACTTAAGTGTCACTTTCTTTAAAAAAAAAAAAAAAAAAAAAACACTTAAGTACCAATTCCAATTTGAATTGTTGGAAATTTAACATGGATATATTTTATTAATTTCTCAATCTTATGTGGCTCACCGACGTGCCTAGTCAGCAGATAACCCTAAACAATGTCTTTTAAATGTTGTAAATAATAATCATTTAAGTGCCAATTTTTTTTTTAAAGTGATAACTTCAGTACCAATCATTGTTAAAAAGCGATCACTTTACTGCCAACCATACCACATGAAAATGCCATGTGGACTAAGGTTTTAAAAAAATTTACCAAGTCATATTGTAATTTTAATTATAAATGCCACGAATCATTTGGGTTGGGATTTCTCGCCATTGATACTTAAGTGATTGTTTCTTCTCCGATTTAGCGCTTAAATGAGCTGGCAAAAACTTTTAGTACTAAAGTAAATGCCGTACATAACTTTTGGCACTTTTAATGTACTTATCCCTATAGTCTCGCATGGTCTTCTTTTTACTCGAGCAACAGACACTCAGCTCCATGCATTTTGTGACACTAACTGGGCGAGCGATTGGACAAATTGTCGCTCCATTAGTGGGTTCTGTGTCTATCACCAACCAAATCTCATCTCTTGGTCATCTCACAAGCAATGAACTATGACTTACTCCAGCACCAAAGCAAAATACAAGTGTCTTGCGGATACAACGATGGAGTCAATGTGGTTTGAATATCTTCTTCGGGATCTTCATGTACAACTACCTGAGCCACCACTCTTTGGTGAAATAACTTATCTACCATCTATTTATCCGCAAATCCCATGTTTCATGCTCGAACCAAACATGTGGAAATTGATTAACCATTTCATTCGGGAACGCATTACTGGATTGGTAGTTTACGACATTTCTACCAAAGAACAGACTATCGATATCTTCACTAAAGGCTTGCCTACTTGCTGGTTCCTTAAGGCTTGCCTACTCGTCGATTCCTTCAATTGCGGTCCGAGCTAATGGTTCACCCTCACCATTAGCTTGCGAGGGGATGTTAAGGGAAGAAAATATTCGGCAAATATTTGGGGAATATTTGTTAGTCCGTTACCTTTTGTATTTTATCTCTTAGAGTCCTTTATATAAATAGTATTTGCAACACAATTATGTATAGAAAAAAGGAATAAAATTTTATTCCCTAAAATATAATTCTTCACTAAGTCTTATGGCTCCCTCATGTACCTACTGCAATTACAGTAGCTTTCTTTGCATATATTGAAATTAAGTATTTTAAGTCTTGTAAACCAATCGATTGTATCGTTTAGGTCAAATATAATTCAATCCAAACTAACAAACTGAACTGAAATTTAAAATTTGTTGATTTGAAGAGGTAATTTTAGAAAACCAGTTCACAAATTGAATTAGATTGAAATTAAGCAATTTGGTTCGATTTTACTCTTTTTTGCCGGACCAAACCAAGCCACCGAGCTAAAGCACTTTTTTTATTTTATAATAATAGTTTCTATATTAATAGTAGGAGAAAGGTAGGAGTAGGTGAAAAAAAATTAAACGGAGAGGAGTTTTTTTTTTTTTTGGTTTAATACTACAAAAGACTCCAAATTAATATATCTATAATAAATTTATTCTAAATTAATTTTTTAACTACAAAAAATCCTAAACTAGTATAGCTATGGCAAATTTACCTCAAACTAATTTTTTTTTTACCATCAAAAATATCAAATCGGCACATTTGTAACAAAGGAATCGTAAAATTCTAACCTAGTACACTTGCCACATATTATTTAACTCGGTAATTTGATGATAAAATTTAATAGAAATTAATATAGGCTAAATTTCTCACTAAAGTATCAATTTGAATTTTTTGTGATAAAAAAATTAATTTTTAGTAAATTAATTATGGGTGTCTCATTATAAGGTTTTTCATAATATTAACTTTTTTTTTTTTTAAAAGAAACAAAAGAGATTGAAAAATAAGTCGAAAAGGGGAAAAAGGTGAGCGCACAAGGGGAAAAAAGGAAGAAAGAGAGGGAGAAGAATTACGTTGCTTTCTTCCTGATTTTCATGGATTCTTTACCCTCGTGATTAATTCAATTCGATTTGATTTGATTTCAAACCATGCACATGTAGTCTTCACATAAACATAGTTCAATATTGGCCACAGATAATTAGAAAATCCACACATTGTACATGTAGATCTCCACACAAACATAGTTCATATTTGGCTACAGATCTTCACAAAGTTTATGCCTCGAGTTCGAGTTCGTGAACGAAATTGAAGAAACCTTCTCTTTCATCATCTTCACCATGCAGCTCGCTGTCGGCCTAACCAGGGTCGACTCGTCAAAACACGACCTCGCTAGTCCAATCAGAGCCCTCGCCTCTTCCACGTTGAAATCGCCTCTCAATCTTGGATCCACCATGTTCGTCACCTCACTAACATCCATACGATCGACATCCTTAG
Source organism: Eucalyptus microcorys (assembly GCA_014182515.1). Classification (NCBI taxonomy): domain Eukaryota; kingdom Viridiplantae; phylum Streptophyta; class Magnoliopsida; order Myrtales; family Myrtaceae; genus Eucalyptus; species Eucalyptus microcorys. Next base: position 8,626,709 of record CM024566.1, read on the forward strand.
CCATATGAGCTGCCATCGAGGCCAAGACCAGTCCCTTGTCCGCGCGAAACGCCTCCAAACCAGTCACGAGCTCGAGGACCAAGACGCCAAAGCTATAGATGTCGTTCTTCTTCGAGGCTATCCCGGTCCTCAAGTATGCTGGATCGGTGTAGCCCGGAGAACCCATGATAATATTCTTTCTCCTAACATAAGGAGATGATGAAGGCGACGACGAGGGTGGCGGTATCATAGAGGAGAAGCCCATTTTCGCGGATCCGAAGTCGCAGAGCTTGCAATTGGAGTCGCCATCCAGTAAAACATTGGAGGATTTGATGTCGCCATGGATGATGTGGACGATGCATCTTTCATGGAGATATTCGATGGCTTGCGTGAGCTGGAAGGCGATCTTCACGCGGCTCTTCCACGGGAGAGTCGAGCGCTTATTGCCGCTGCGGCCGTGGAGGCGATCATAGAGGGTTCCGCCAGAGACGTATTCGAATATAAGCGCGCCTTGATCTTCATGAGACGAGATGAAACATAAATTAATTACATATGAAAATGTTCTTATAATATTTTTAGATGATATGATATTTATGGAATAGTACAGAAAAATCATTTCTGCTAATGATTTTCTTCCGATTCAAATTTCACCAACTCAAAGTAAAAAAGTTGGACAAGTATATTCATATTTTGGCAATTAAATATAAACTAGGTGCGTAAACAAGCGACGTGCCAACCTGCATCATCGCAATAGCCGAGGATCCTGACTATGTTCTCGTGCTTGAGCCGAAGCAGCACGTCCAGCTCCAGCTTGAAGGCCAGGCTGAGCCGCTCTCCGCCGCCGCAGTGGACTTTGACAGCCGCGGCAGCGGCGGAGCCTCCCCCGCAGACGGGCAAACGCCCCATGTACACGGTGCTGAACCCGCCTTCTCCAACCACCACCGAGAAGCACCCCGTGATCCTCTCGATCTCTCCCCACTCCAACCTCTTCACGGCTGCTGCCTCCGCCGCATCTCCGCACCGTCCCGAGCAACTCTCCCCGCCGTCAACGTGGACGGCGGCTCGGCGCCTGTTCAGCAGCTTGGAGCGGAGGAACTTCACAATGCCCATGGCTGCAGATCTGCGTTTCAGATCGAGTCAAGTCCCTTCGTGGGTTGGTGTCGCTTTTTAAAAGGTAAGAGTCGGTGAATTATGGAGTATACTTTATGGTGGCTAGCTACCGGTGGGGCTCGCGGCAGTGGTTTGGTGCGGCTCAAAGAGAAAGAGCGAAGAAGGCTGGCGAGCGAGAGAGAGAGAGAGAGAGATGGGGCCAAACGAGGACGAGGAGTGCGTGCTAGCCAAGGGACAAAGAAGATCGACGGACGGACGGACGCACTGTTACTGAAATCCTCTGACGAAAGAAGCACGCGCACGGACGCTTTGTTTTTGCCAGGATTCTTGTCTTTTTCTTTAGGGTTTTCTTGGGTCCCTCGTGGGGTGGGTGGCACGAATCGGAAGCAGCGGAGGGCAGAATCGGACAGGGTGGGATGAGAGTCGGAAGGTGGTGTCCTTAAAGCTTCTTGATTCGGACTGGAGGGAGTCTTCATGGGGTTGTTAGGGCAACATTTGACTCGGCTTTCTTTAAATTAAAGCGTGATTGTGTGTGCACTGATTTGTACACATGAATGAAACTTTGTACCTATTCTATGATTAAGGAAAACGACACTGATGATAATTGGACTTTAATTGAATATACAATGTCATCCTATTTTTAATTTATTCAATATAATTTCCAAACTTTTAAATATTTTTATAGAGTATGAAAAACACGTTAAATATTTAATAATAGTTTATGAGTCAAACTCAATAAGTTAGAGGTCTAGGGACGATACTATGCATTTGGGTAACATTTAAAGATTTCACTGCACAAATTAAATGTTTAGAGACAACATGACATACTGAATCAAAATTTAAAATCTATTTGTAATTTGTACTATTATCCCCTTGTGATTAGGATCCTCTCTCATCCTCAATGCTCATAGCTTAGCATAAATTCTAGTGACCTAATGCGATATAAAGCATTCGAAATTTGCTATTAGTGGATAGGCGGGCCATTTCCATCACCAACCTATATCGAGGATAAATTAAATCGAATCTCTATATGAAAATTCGGAGGGTGTGGGGTTTGTCGGCAGGAACGTACACGCATGTAGACACACTGGTTGGTCGACGCTAGACGAGAAGTCTCGAGTGTACGAACATGGGGAGGAAGCCAAAAATAAAAAATTTCGGGCGAGTAGAAAACGAATAGGAAGCGGTTAGGACATTAAAGAAACAAAGGATTTTAGTCGATAATTAATTCTCGCTAACGAAATTGTCGGTCGGTCGGTCAAAGCAAGGTTGCTCACTTTTCTACTTCCGTTCAAACTTCAAAGCTATAATCTGACGAAAACGTGGGTTTTCTCCTTTGCACCGCTCGCTCGGGTTGGGGAAACTTTCTCCGTTGGCAATCGATCACGTTTCTGGTGCTTTCTAATTTTGAACGCTCTAGTTCAGACGTGGCGAGACCGTCTTGGCCTGGGCAAGAGAGCCGTTGCTGGGACTTGCCCTAGCTCGGTTGGGCCTCGTCTATGATGGCGACGGCGATACTCGCTTAGGCAAGATCAAAAAAAAAGAAAAAAGTAAAAAAAGTAAAAATATATTAAAAATAGAAAAAAGTATTAAAATATTATTTAAAAATTGTCGTATTCAGCCCCTGACAGTATCACCTCCACATCATCAATATTTAGCAAGAAGTAGCGATACTAATTAAATTGGCACTAAATCAAAAAGTTTGAACTAAATTAGCATAAATGCAATAAATTTAACTTTTTTAACACTTTTGTCCCAATTTGATACTATTTGTTGATGGTGGACGAAACCAATCAAGATCCTATAAGACCAACATATACCAATCATACTATTCAAAGCTTGAACATAATTCGATCCAAGCCGCCAAATCAAATTGAAATCTAACATCCATTTTTATTTGAAGAGGTAATTTTAAAAAGTCGATTCATAAATCGAATCGGATTGAATGTTGGCGGATCAGTATGGTTCTACTTTTTCCCGAACCAATTAAATTTTTTGTGTTATAATTATAATTTCTATTTTTGTAGTAGCAGAGAGATAGGAGTGAGTATGAAAAATAAAACAGGGAAGATTGGAAAAGAAGTCAAAAAAGGGAGAAAGAAGGCGAGCAGACAAGGAGAAAAAGGAAGAGATTGCGTTGCTTTCTTCCTGATTTTCATGAATTGTTTTTATGCCCGCCCGACTAATTCGATTCGGTTCAAATTCAAACCTTTTTCGTTTAGTTGGGTTCAGTTTTATATTTTTCCCCGACCATTTTACTACAATCCGTTTTACTTTTCCATCCAAATCGAACCGAAAGGAGTTGCGTACACCCCTAATAGTGTTTCCGTTAAAACCAAATCTTTTCTGACCAAAAAAACCAAATCTTTAACTTTGTAAAAAGTTACAAAAGAAGAAGAGCGAATGGGGAGTTTCGAATTTGTGCGTGGAGGACGGAAGTCGGTTTGGCAATCGTACCAAGGGACGATCACCTTTATGTGATTTTTCTTACTAATTTATTTATATAAGCTCATTCAGTACGCCATTTTGAAAATAATTTACAAAGTTTCAGGCCGCACGACTCGAACTCGTGCCTTGCCGATACACATTAAGATTCCACGCCTGATAATGAGCCACCCACCTGTTACGAAATTAACTCACCTCAATTTAAAACGGCGGGTTGGACCGGTTCTACCGGTTGGACCGCGCAACGGTCGATTCTGCTCCGATAGCCGTCTACGTCGGTACGGTTTGCAAAACATTGATTTTTTGTATGAAAATTGGACCCTCACGGGCAAGGCTTTTCCTTCTGAAATTTAAGGCCCATATAGAATCGCCACGCAGATGAACTTGAAAGGCTCTCCGTAGCCGATAATCAAGGCCCGGTGAGATTGGCGGTATGCGGTTCGGGTTGGCCGCCGATCGCCGACCGAATTGCTACCAGATCCAAAAGATCTAGTTGGTACTCGTAGAGATTCGAGGGGTGCGGTTCGTTTTGTAATCGGGGCTATTCTACAACGGCTAACGATGAGGTAATTAGGGGCCGTTTGAATGCCCCACTAATTCTACGTGATCACGAGATGGAGTACCTAAGAAGATAGATATTTCAAGGTATTTCTAAACACCTCACGACAAGGGGAGGAGCCAAGCTTGCGAAACTATTTTTCGATTACGGAAATGCTTTGTAAGAGATTTTTTTCCCCCGCCGGGAAGGGGGGGGGGTCCTATGGGAGATGCCATAAAGGAGCCTAATTATAAAATTGGAGCAAATAAGATGCCTCGCTAAGAAATTTGAAATTTAAGGGTGTGGATGATAATTGTTTCTGTTCTAAAAATAAATTTATTGTCGAAAATATATTTTATTCTATTCATTGGACAAATTTCTAAGCAAAAATACGTGTTTAATAATGATACAAAATTTATGTTCTTGGTTCTCTCTCTTGAGTAGTGTCGGGTGGACAGCAGCAAGTGGTCGTGATGGCAAGTGGTGGGTAATGGTCAGCGGTAATGGGTGTATAGTCAATTAGTAACAAAAGTGAATAACGAGAAGAATTTTTATTTTTCATTTTTGTTCCAGAAACAAAAAGGCAAACAATTTTTATTTTTGATTTCTATTCTTAATCTATTTTTGGAGTAAAATTTTTTTAAAAAATATAATAATGAAATTGTATTATCAAATTGATTTTTATTTTAAATCTATTTCGTGAACAGAAAAATAAAAAAAATAAAGAGACGGAATGGCGTCTTGATTTGCGGAAGTGTTTAACTTTCCAATCTACATTGTTGGAGGGAAATGTTTTCAACTTAATTATTAATTATATCCCTTATTCCGTCTTTTTGGTCGGGGGTTGCACGCCTGACCAAAATGCATCCGTTAAAGTCGAATTCGACGGTCCTTAGCACATGCAGATTTTTTAAAATATTCTTGTCCACTTTTGCCCCCGCAATCAATCAAATTCCATTAAAAAAGAAAAAGAGAAGTACGAGAAAGAATTACACACGATTGGAATCATGCGACTTTTGCGCTTTTCGAAACCGATGAAAGAGACCGGACCAGACGTCCCCCCCCACCTTAGTTAAAAAAAAAAAGACGTCCCCCACGTGGCAAGCTTCCCCACGCCCCGACAACATCTCGACCGTTAAACGCTACCCGGTCCCATATAATCCGACGGCCGGACTGGAGCGAGCTCACGTAGGACCGAACACGCGCGTGCCCGGCTCGCTCGCTCGACCCGCCGGACACACCGCGGCGGCGGTGCTCCCCCGTTCGAACCCCGTCTCCCGGCGACGGCAGCTGCGGCGGCGGCGGTGGCGGCGGCGGGCTCCGACGTCCAAACGACGCGACGCGAAGCGGAAGCGGGCTTGTGTTAAAACCGGCGCTAAACCGCGTTCCCTCTTTTTCAAGAAAACGAGAAGAAGCGAGCGCGATTCTCGTGCTTAACCCCCCTCTCTCTCTCTCCTCGAACCTCCTCCTCCTCAGTCCCTCTCCTCCGTCTCCGCCGGCGCCGGCGCCGGCGACGGCGGCGGCGGCGCTTCCCTCGCCCGGCGGGACCGTCGCCCCCGCTCCCTCGCTACCCCACCCCTTCCCACCCGGAGATGAGCGTTGGCGGCGATGGCGACGAAGAAGGTGCAGACTCCCCGCCGCCGCCGTCGCCGTCGTCTCCCCAGGACCACCGCCCCGGGTGCCGCGCCGCCCGGCCGCGCGGGGGCCGCCGGTGGCGCCAGGGCGGCGGCACCGGGACCGCGGCGGTCGCGGTGGCCGCGCTCGTGATCTCCACCGCCGCGTGGCTCGCGCTCGTGTTCTCCGGGACCACCGCCCGATGCTGGCACCGGCTGACGCATTTTGAGGGCAGCCCCCGCTCCGTCTCGTGGCGGAGCCATTACGCCTCCGATCGCCGTCGCCCCGCCCCGTCTTCCCCGTCCCCTCCGCCGCCGCCCCCGGCGCCTCCTTCGCTTCCTTCGCCGCCGCCGCCTCCGGCGTCCCGCAACGGCAGCCTCTCGGGAGCGAGGCCGATCGCGGAGGAATTAATGCTGCACCACATACTCTTCGGGATCGCCGGATCGTCACAGTTGTGGACGCGCCGGAAGGAGTACGTGAGGCTCTGGTGGCGACCCGAGGAAATGCGCGGCCACGTGTGGCTGGACGAGCAGGTGCCCCACGACGACGATTCGCTGCCTCCGATCATGGTCTCGGAGGACATCTCTCGCTTCCGCTACACGAACCCTACCGGCCACCCCTCCGGCCTCCGGATCGCCCGTGTCGTGGGGGAGAGCTTCCGCCTGGGCTTGCCGGACGTGCGGTGGTTTGTCCTGGGCGACGACGACACCATCTTCAATGTCGATAACCTCGTGGCTGTTCTCAGCAAGTATGATTGGTCTGAGATGGTTTACATCGGCGCTCCCTCGGAGAGTCACTCGGCGAACACTTACTTTAGCCACAATATGGCGTTTGGAGGCGGCGGGATTGCGATTAGCTACGCATTGGCCGAGGCATTGTCGAAAATTCAGGATGAATGTCTGGAGAGGTACCCCAAGCTGTATGGGAGTGATGATAGGCTTCATGCCTGCATTTCCGAAATTGGCGTTCCCCTGACGAGGGAAAGCGGCTTCCACCAGGTTTTTTACTTCACTCAATTCGTTTAGAGGAGGATAATTTAGTTGTTTCATGTGATGGAGTTTGAATTCACTTGAAAGTCTAGCCGACGTAGAGTAATGTTTGATGTTCTGGCAGTGGGATATCCATGGTAATGCGCACGGTCTTCTGTCGTCTCATCCAATTGCGCCCTTTGTCTCAATTCACCATTTGGAAGCTGTGGACCCATTCTATCCAGGGTTGAGCTCTTTGGAGAGCTTGAAGCTATTTACGAAGGCCATGAAGTTAGAACCTAGGAGCTTTTTGCAGCGATCGATCTGTTATGACCAGGCACATCGTCTCACATTTTCAGTGTCGCTAGGTTACGCTGTTCAAGTGTTCCCAAACATCGTGTATCCCCGTGAATTGGAGCGGTCAGAGCAGACTTACATCGCCTGGAATACGATCAGTCACAGTAGTGAGTTTGACTTGGATACCAGGGTCTCGTTAAGGTCCCTCTGCGAAAAACCGATTCTGTTTCATTTGAAAGATGTAGAAAGAAGAGGGGATGCTATGGTGGGCACGTATACGCAAGAAAGAGGAATAAATGATCTGAAAAGGAGAGTGTTCTGCTTTCTGCGGTCACCCCCCTTGCGTAATGTGCAGATTATCAAGGTCACAAGTTATCCACCGGAAAAGAATTGGCATCTGGTGTGTTTTCCTTTTCCCTTCTTGAACTACTGGTGGAAATTCGGTGGTTCCTTGTTTGTATTTTGCTGCTAATGTTGTATTCTGAAACGTTCCTGGACAGGTACCGCGTCGATTATGTTGCCAGACAGACCAAATTATGGGAGACACTCTCAGTTTAACTGTGGGCCAATGTGAGAGTGGAGCTTTTCATTCCGTCATTTGATAATGTGTGACTGGTCTATGGTGGTGCTCGGTCCAGGAATCTCTTGTCGAGTTGAAGAATTGAGTAGAGAAGCCGGATCCTATCATGACCTTCCAGAGATTCAACTGCCTCTGACTTTTCATGAATTAACAATTACTAACTTCTGGTCTGTTGATTAACTGATTATGCAAGGTGCAGTCCATGTAGGAGGCCCATTTGTTCTATGTAGTTCAGTTGATTGAGTTGAAGATGGTTGTGCGAACACTTATCTCCGGATTACATTCTTTGCCTTCATTTTGCTAAGAAGGTTTTACAATGATGAATGAAGATTTAGCATTTCGAAATTGAAATCACTGTTGGTATGATAGATAGAATTCCAAAATTAGCAATGTTAGCTTCCAGGTATATATATTTCTGAGATTCTTTGTTGTTAATAGTCATTTTCCAGTAAAAGGGTGCTTGGGGGAATACATTGTCCATCTTCTTTCTTACTGGTGTTTGTGCCTCGACAGAATTTATGTGGCCTTGAAAGAATATACATAGACAAGGAATGTTTTCCTTTTTCGTGATGGTCCAATGGTTGGGAAATAATTCTAGAAACCCAGATGCAAACTGGCTAGAAAGTTGCAATGAGAATTTCTTGGATATTTGACCCTGGTTTTTCCATTTGACAAATGTAGGAAGTAAGCAAAGTAAATAGGACCAAATTGTGCTGGCTATATACAGGCACTTCCATTTACTAACCATAGTTTGACCAATGAGGTACTTTTGAGCTAGATGGTAATGTTACGAAAGAAATCAGTAAGTAGATTTCGCTGAGAATTTGGAGTAGCTAAAGTACTGCCTACATTGCTTTTCCCAGAGGTTGATACTTTTGAGTAAAATTGATTTGTTATCTGGTGATTATTTTTTCGGTTGAATTTAGATTGCAAGAAATATTGATGCAGGATAAATGCACTTCAACCAATTGAGGCAAATACTAGATAGTATCGTTTCCTTCCTTCTTTCTTTCATTCTTTTTTTCCTCTGGTGTGGAGGGTGTTGGTTGTGGGTGCCTTCAGTGGAAAAAGTGATTAGATGCTACCTCTTGACAACTTCCTACTTCCCAGTGCGTAGACATGTTACTGGAACCCTAATTGTGGATCCAGGATTAGAAAAAGCGACTGGCCCTTCTGCATGGGCTTGTCGAGCACTTGTGACTGAATATCAGTATATTATAGAAGCATTGGAAGATTCAGGACTTACTACTGCTGTATAATGTAAGCTGATCCATGCTAAACAGTTCAAGTCATGCTTATTAATGAATGTGCAATTTTTTTCAACTTCTTGTTGTCGTCATAAGATTCCTCTGGATGCATGTATTCTTACATTGCAGACGAGTTGTTGCTTATCGACCCTCTTTCATTGACTATATGTTGCTGGCCCTTCTTGGTCCTCTAATTTTGGTAATTGTGTGTGTTAGGAGTTGACTAGACTGTTTTGGCTAGATGTAGCTGTTTGTGTTTGCTTTTGTTGGTCTCGAACCAGGTGGTAATCTCCTTCGTCCACCCGAGTGTGACTGAGTTAAGAGCTGTACATCGAGTTAAACCAAGCCTATGATGGCCTTAGAACACAATACTCTTCTTCATACCTTTTTCCCATCAGAACACAATAACAGTGATCTAATTTTTTGTTTCTCGCCTGGTTCCTCCCTCCCTCCCTCCGACCCTGGCCTTAGAACACAATAAGCTCTTTGTTCTCTTATTTTCGTCTTTTTGTTTACTGATTAACGTCTCTGATGTAGATACTTGTGTAGGTGTTGCAAACTTTTTTAGCTTCATACCAGGGAATAAGTCATCATTTCCTGCCAGCCTATGAATTTTCCTATTCTAACCATGCCACGCCATTTGGACCATCAAGAGCCTTTGCAAAAATTGTGGCCTCTAGTGGATATCTGAGGATGTTGCCTGTTAAAAGCTCATAAACGCCATTACAGGCCATTCAGGTATGAGGGTGTCCCAACTTTGTGCCGACCTGAGGGTTAGCAGAAGATAGGGAGCATATCTCCAAGCTGCAGGCATGATGCTCTTCTCTTGCCCGAAGCAGAGGCGTAATTCGAATTGCATGACGAATGCAGTAGGGAGGTTACAACGAGGTGTGATGATTCAGTCTGTTCTTAAAAGAGGGACTTTCGACCGGTTGATATACGGTCTGACTAAGGATATGATTCGTTCTTTTGCCATTTTTGCTGTTGATATCTGAAGTTAGCCTAGCGTGTCCTAAACAAGGAAAAAGATGAACTGAATCATTTGGTCAAGAGAGAGCCTCTGTTATTATTTAGAGGAAGATTCAGGTAAATACCAGAAACGAATACATGAGGAGGGGAAGAGAATGCGAAAAGACAATCAGGGAGCTTCGTAAAGATCATACTAGCTCAAGGCGCCTAATCTAGCTCCTGCTTGCTCTCCGTTCACTCTTCATCTTTGCCTTGAACCTCGACTTAGCCATCAGAGTCTGTACTGTGTACGCGAAGTTCCCGACGGCCATCAGAACCAGCAGGATCCCACAGAATATCACCTGCCAAGCTCATTTTCAATTGTCTATTAGCAAACGCAGACAAGTGGATGACTCAGTGTTGACACACGGGACAGTGATAAAAAGCATGTTACCTGCCATTCCGAAACTACCCCAACCAATGCAGTTCGGAGCAGCAGGAACCCCACATATGCCTCAAAACCCTAGAAGTCAAGAATGACGGACACATCTTAGCTCGGCGAATTCCCATACGATTCACTGTCTCTTATAAAAGTAAATCTCGTGCATCAGTCCAGGATAAGGTTTTTGAGTTAGACATGCAAATGACTTCGCCAAACATAATTTGAGTAGGCCAGCCTTTTAATGAGGTGATTAGTACCATGATTAGTACCATGACGATTTGTTGCATCTAGACCGCCAAATGAAAAGACTACATTGGCGACAGACCTAGAAATACATCTCACTTAATGCTTTTACAAAGTCTTGCAACAAGCAATGGTTAGTAATACAGAAACTGCTTTTTTAGTTCAAATTCTGTGCTCACTGCATTCGACAACTTTAGAGCATCAGTAAATATTGCCCACACGCCTACCAACTTATATTTTGAGTGGATTACCTGCATAATGAAAAGTATAGGACAAAGAAGCCATAATTGGCCATCCACACCTGCAGTTTCTCCCCAGACGACATCCATTCTCTTAGCCTGTAATAAGCACAAGATGAAGAGTAGTCACCATCAGAGGTGCTTATGTTTTTAAAATGTTGTTCATGACTATGCAATGGCAATCTATATCTCAAGGAAAGACAAGTGCAATGTCTACAATCAATTCATAAAGAACCATAAGACTTGTCGAAAACAAAAAAATAAACAGAGAACCATACGAGAACTATTCCATGTTAACATCATTTAACCACAGCAATCATAGTCCTCTTCTATAAGAAGAATTATGACACCTTGCCCAGTGCAATGCGAGTGTAAAGTCTCTGGCGTTGATATCTATTCTGGAGAAGCATAGCAACTCCTTGCATTATAGCCCATTGAAGGAAAAGTTGTACACCTCTCTGCACAGGATTCATCTAATTAGACCCAAATGCAGAGCAAGTCATTTGCTGGTACTGCAGCAAAACCGACCTGCTTTTGAGCACAGTTTGGTTGTCCTTTGATCTCCCATGTTAGGCTGACAAGGGCCATAATCATTGCACCGTAGTGATGATATATCCACCTGAAGATGATAACTCAGTGACTTTATTCGAATGCTCTCTGTATCTCTCAAGGATAATAGAGACAAAATATAGACATGCTTCCACATTATCATCAAACTGTACCACTGCCAATAGATTTCAAAAGAAAGATTCAGAAAAAATGGAACACGAAGATGCAAACACTTGCTCAGTTAATCTCTCTCTCTCTCTCTCTCTCTCTCTCTCTTTCTTATTTGCCAAGATGTAAGTGAAAATCCTAACACCCAAGCAAAATGAAAGCTACTTAGCTAGGTTTAACCATAATCACTTATAGTAATTGTCTGCAAAAGAAAATTGTGATTGGTAATATCAGCTAGAGAATAAAACGTGACTTGGATTTTATTATGGGTAGAGCCAATTGCGAATGTCTTTTCCTATCGCCATTCGGTTTTACTAAAATAACAGTAAATCACAACATTGACCACCTCTTTCTCCACAAGATGGCACAGTACATGCACTGAGGTAAGCTACATGGATTCTGCTGGAGAAATTACTATAGATTTCTTAGGAGTAGTTCTGCGGTGATCTTAAGGGTCATCTCGAGTTTCTCTAGTTAGCTACTGAGAAAATTGCTAAGGATGAACAACAGAGAAGTGGAACACCAATGATTTTATTTCTTCTACTTCTCTTTTATTTTATTGGGTGGGTGAGTTAGTTTCTCAAAAATACCATCCAATTTTGCACTTCTCAACGTGAGATTCTTCTTGGCTAGAACAAGGACTGAGAAGATCGACATTTAATATTGGGCACCGTTAAAGCTGGACTGCAGACATTTCACTATGTAAGAAAGTTTAGCGAGATCGCCTTCCTTATTGCCATCGTCATGGCCTTATTACTCTTCTAATTGTTCCACAAAGTACGACTCTCCAGCTCTTAGAAAGATCATTCTGCAAATATCTTCCTTGAAACCAACAACAACTCAAAGTCCAGTAGTTACGCATAAAGTTCAACTTAGAAGAAAGCATAATTCACAGAGTACTCAATCAATTCTCCTTGGACCTTAATGCATGTCGAAAGATAAGTAGAACTGCAGAGGAGCTCAGTGGCAACGAGAATATTCTTCACTCACCAGGGCCTAATGTCACTTCCATTGATGCTTAGTATGTTTTCTCTCAATGCCAAACCAGTGTAGAGGACTAACAGCCATGCCTGACATGCATATACCCATGATAAGTTATGCCCTATTTATACAAATATACACAAACCTTCAAACTGTTTGAGAAACATGTAAAGCAGTACCTGGTACAGCTGAACAGGAAATGCTGGAAAACATCCATTCCACAGCCAAGATCTCAACACTAGAAGTGCTGATGGGAAAATGAGAAAGAGGAGAGCAGTTCTATCCTGTTCCAAACAGATTTTGAAATGAGTGAACGCAAATTATGCAACTCCCCACTATTTCAGAATATAAAATAGGTGCAAGAATAACTAATGTGCAATTAGAATTGTTACATGTGACTACAAAGAATGCTGATAGGTAGAACAGACTCAGGTTGCTTCATGTAACATTCCCATAGGACAATTAATTTAGCCAATAATCACATGTATCTAGCAAACACCTATATATGCAATCAGCCTGCCAAACATTTATCCAGTTTTGCAGGCCAAAAATCCTTCATTGAAAGTCAAGTGGAGTCTAACCTACTTCCATTAAACGAGCTGCAGCAAAGAGGATGAAGTTACTCAATGGAATTTCCCTCTTTTCAAATTCCGATTCATACATACATTAAGTAGCTTAGCTAGCTCAGGTGACATGATGAAGTATATCGAAATGAGCTTGTTGTGACGAAATTGCCAGGAACTCTGCGAGAATACAAAGCTCTCTAATTTCTGTTGATACGGCAGCGAGGCGGCGACTTCCCAATAACAAAACTCAATCATTACCAAGTTTGTCCACCTAGAATACTCAGTCCAGACAAAAACAAACCATCACGGATAGCGCCAGCGATGAATCATTCGAATCGAGCCAATCCCGATCTCCAGGAAACAACAAGAACAAGAAGCCAAATACTCTCTGCATAAGGACAACAGAGTTCTGGAACTGAAACAGGAACATTACTCTGTAGCTGTTATACTCCTCCTTGACTTTCAGCTGCACCTCTTTCCTCGAGGCGCGCACGTTGATCGGTCCCAAGAACATCCTCACGAAGCCGCCTGCGCGCCGTGACGATCCCACCATCACCACCACAAAACAGACAAAAGCACGTAAGCGACAGGGACAACGAAACACGGCGGCGGCAGAGGAAAAGGGGACGAGCCGGATCACGCACCTTGAGCTTTCGCCGGAAGGAACGACGACGCGTCCCCATCGGCGACGATGCACCCGGCCCGCTGCAGCTCCTCCTCGAGCCTCTCCGCGAGCTTCGGGTCCAGCAGCCCGCCGCCCGCCTGGGCGCCGACGGAGGCCCGGAGGCGGCGGATGGACGAGTCGAGCGCGAGCGTGCGCTGCCGGATCGAGCCCTCCTCGCTCGACGCCGCGGCGACGTGCGCGGCGGCGGCGTCCTGGAGCTCCTTCGCCTGCTCCACCGCCCGCCGCACCTCCTCCTCCATCCGCGCCCCCTCCTCCTCCTCCTCCTCCGGCCTCCTCGCCGCCGCCCCGCCGCCGTCGCCGCCGCCGTCCGTCATCGACCGCGACCGTTCCTGCACCGGCCGCTCGCGATGTTCCGCTCGGAGAGAGATCGCCAGCGCCACCGGTTACGTCCCCCCCGCGCGTGCGCGTGGTCCGGAGTACGTGCGGAATGCGAGGCGGGAGATTGCATCGATGGAGGCACGCGCGTCGGCCACGTGGCAGCGGTGTCCTGTCCTGTCTCCATCATCTGAGAGAAGGAAGGACAGAGAGAGTCAAAGGAGAAACAGTTACAATGGAAGGTCAAAAAAAAAAAAAAACAGAGGCAGGACAGAGACGTGTGTGGAAGGGAACGATTTGGAGAAATTGATGTGGTCCACTTCCTTCCTTCCTTCCTTCCTTCATTCCAATCATTACAATTACGACTACTAATTGCATCATCACCAGGAAGCTGAACCTCTGGATTTTGGAGAGACGACCTTAATCAGAAAAACTGGCATTGATTGACAGAATTCAGGAACGATCGGCGCCGCCAATCTGCCCGGACTTTGCCGTAGAAATTCCACGCTCATGATCGAAATGTTGAATTTGAATAGTAATTACTTTTCGTGTGCATAATTAGTTAGGTGTGAGCATGAATTCAGGATAAAATTGAAAGCTAGTTCCGTTCCAAGTTCTTACGGTCACTAGTCTTGCTCCTAATTGAAAGAAAAAAATCAGAACCACTATCGTGCAATTGGACTCTCGATTTTTAAGCAAAAACCAAATTGGGAATCTAAGAATCAATCAAAATCAGGAATCGGTGAACCGTAGTTGCATGCTTTGAAATTTTTATTATTTATTTTATTTTACATGCTCATTTTTTTTTTTTGGACTGTTGTTATTATTATTGCATTTACTTTTATTTTGCTTAATTTAAAATGAAACATAAAAGAAGAAGGAAAAAAAAAAAACGGAACTGAAAAAAGGGCGAAACAGGTACAATGGAAGGTAAAAAAAGTGAAAAGAAAAAAACAGAGGAAAAAACAGAGGAGCAGGACGGAGACGTGTGGAAGGGAACGATTTGGAGAAGTTGATGGGGGTGCACTCCCTCCCTTCCTTCCTTCCAATCATTACAATTACAACTACTAATTGCATCATCACCAGAAAGGAGAACCTTCTGAATGTTGGAGAGACAACCTTAATCAGAAAAACTGCATTGATTGACAGAATTTAGGAACCTTCAATGCCGTCAATCTGCCCGGACTTTGCCATAGAAATTTCACGCCCATGATGGAAATGTTCAAGAGCAGTAATTACTTTTTATATCCATAATTAATAAGGCGTTAGCATGAATTCATGATGAAATTGAAAATTAATAGGGTTCCGAGTTCATATTAGAACCACTACTGTACAATTTGACTCTCGATTTTTGGGTAAAAATCGAATCGGGAATCAAAGAATCAATCGAGACCAAAAATTGATGAACTGTAGTTACATATTTTGAACTTCTTATTATTTATCTTATTTTACAAATTCATTTTTTTTATGGATTGTTGTTATTGTTATTGTGTTCACCTTCATTTTGCTCAACATAAAATGAAACATAAAAAAAGAAAAAGAAGAAGAAATGAAACTAAGAAAAAAGAAAAGAAATTCACTGGTCCTCGAGTAGACCTCGAAACGGATTGACAAAGTAGATAATTCATAGTACATAGAGTAAGTTCCAAATTCCAAAAATTAAAAACCGGTTTTGACAAGATAAGTTCCAAATTTCCAGATGGAATATGAACGGACAATGAAAGTGCTCCTCTTATAATTGGTCAGATTACAGAATATTTGGTTCAGATAGTCGACCTGCAGATCCAACTCAAGTCACATTCTATTAATATGCCAAGGATCTTCATTAAACACATCTTCCCATCGTGCAGCAAGCATTGCGTAGGCAACGAAGATACCTCGTCCTTACAAAGATGGATGAGCCAGGATATCTAAGTCGCAAATGCAGAAAATCATCAATAAGGACCTTGTAATCACACGATACATTCTTGGCAAATGACAGGAAACAATAGCGAAACATATGCATGAAGTAGAATGCCATGTCGGAAACCTACATATGCCAGGCGAACTGCAACCCACAACATGGATAGAAAGCATTTTCACTCAGCAAAAAGCTGACGATAAATGCAATAATGTCAATGACGAAGCAAAGAAAAGGCGCCAAATGACATATAACTTATCATTTCAAGTTTCTCCATAGCATACAAAACTATCTGATTTCGTGCCATCAGAAGGCATTGGCTGTTTTTACCAACAAAATCTAGAGTTGTCACAACAAGAATTCTAGAAGAGAGGGAAAAAGAAGAGCCCCGATGAACTCCAAGCCAATAATCACATGTATAGTACAATAATGCCTGCTAGAGCTGTTTCTGCGAGGGTTTGCCGGTCCAGTAAGTTTTCACAGCAACAAGGATCTTCTCGGGATTGAAGGGTCCGCTTTCGTGGTCCATGATCTGGCTCTTCCATCTCATTCCATCTGTTATACTCTTGATCTTTACAAGGACTTCAACCGTGTCCCGGAATATAACAGTTCCTTCAGGCCTCAAGATTCGGTCCATCTCCAGCAGGATGTTTGTAATGTCACACCTTAAGAAAGCAAGCAGAAAGGCCACTTCAGGCCAGGTATCAAATAATGTTATGACAAAGTGTCGATCACGATGCTTTACCTGTCCTGATAGATACTGAAAACGCCACCGGCATGGATGAGATCATATGTTCTCGGGTATGTTGAAAACGACTCGCACCAGTCCTGGTAGGTGCCAATAAAACCACGCTCGTAGATCGCGCCAAGAGTGTCGTGGTTAGTGTTCACGGGCACCACATTCATGACCCACACAGGATATTTAACTAGCGCGGCTGCAAATCCACCGAGGTTAGCATTCATGTCCATAACATTGCGGTATCGTCCTTGCGTTAGAGGACTAATTATCCGCTTGTAGTGTGACACCCGGTCCTTCCATATTTCATTATCTTCCTTGTATTTCTGAGCAGTGATTCCTGGGATTGAGCCGCTGCTTACTCTAGGGGGGACAGCGAAGGCGCGTTCTGGCCATGTCTCCACTGCACCGCCAGCTACTTCGTCTGAGCTGCTGACTTCTGGCAATGGGGTTATGCAAGTTTCCATATCTCTGTACCTGTAAGGCACAGAGACCGCAAAATTAGAAAGTTATCCATGAACATGTTACCGTTTGAAAATAACAAATGGGCTTTCTGGTTGAAGGAAAAGATGGTGACGATGAGTACCAAGCGGTGTCGGGGTTGTCCGCCTTGCATATGTGAGGAGTTTTATAAACGCTCCGGCTCTTGATGCACTCAAAGTGATTGATAGGCTTTTGAAAAATCGCAAGATCATTCTTTTCAACCACCTTCTTCCAGCATAGGCGCTTGGCGACATCCTCTATTGAGTCTTGCTCTTGCTTCAAGTCTTCTTGTGTTCTTTCCCAACCTCTCCAGTACTTTCTCCAGCGGATTGGGGGGCCAGAAAGGATCCAATAACCACCGGGCCTCAGCACCCTATCCACTTCAATTAGATAGAGTCCATCTGCAGACGACTCCAAGCAAGGAATAATTAGAGCATGACCGCATAAGAAAAGGCATGAACAGACGAGAATCAAAGGCCAGTTCATGTGTTTGCAACAAATATTCCATCCTAGATGATTGGTTCCACATGTAAAGTAATTCGATCACAGATTTTTATGGATCAAGATATGAAAAACAAAATGCTTACCAAACTTACTCCAAGGAATCAAGCAGCGGGAGCAATGCGCCATGTCGAATGCTCTGGCTGGGTAAGGAATTCTTTGGGAAGCCATGATCCCAATCATGGCTGGCACTCCTCGCTCCAGAGCAAACTGGACCTGCGCCTCATGAGTATCCCTTGGGGCAAAAGACATTGTTAGGATATCCCTCTTCAGCAGGTAAGCACCCCAACTAGCAACCTGAGCAAGCCCAAGACTACATCACATTAGCAATTACATCCTCATTTCTGGAGAATAAGAAATTGATGAGAATATAAAAGGCACAATCCTGAAATTCGCAGTCAACACTGTCCTCAACTTTCTGCAGAACAGAAGGCAGAACAGAACCAGAACAGAACCAGAACATGAAACTACACTTCCAGAGATATCAGATCACTTACCCCGCAGCCCGTATCAATTGCAGTTCTAATTTTTCCGCTTGTAAGAGGTATCAGCTCATTAATGTCATCTATATACGCATCAGCACCTCGAGGAAACATGGTTCCTCCTCCAGGAAATCTGAACCGATCACCCTCAACTTGGATCCAATTCTGCACAGCCTTCTCGATGCTGAGCTCTCTGTGAGGTATATTGTCATACCACGCATAGTCTCGGCTCTGAGGCCATTTGAAAGGGGTCTTATACCTTGGTGGAGCAGGAATTAAACACTTTAGTAACTCATCTTCCTTGGGGCAATGCCGTTCACGGTACTTCAGCATATTCCTATCGAACTTCCTCCCCCTCTGTGGATCTTGGCAAGGAGTGTATTCACTGTGGGCCATATCACATGCAGGAATCGTCTCCACAGTATCGGATTCATTGATGGCGACCTGATGGTGGCTTTGGAAGTCCAACGAGACCGACTCTGAAGACGAAGAGAGTTTGGTGGACTGGCCATTGCCTGCATTAGGGTTGTCGGCATCACATTTAATTCTGGTATAGGCTTCGGACTGATTGTTTGGGACAGGCGTGCTCTGCCATGCTCCCAAAACGTAGAACAACACGCATAGACCACTGACGCAAAATATATAGGTGAGACGTTTCTTCTTAGATTCGATGTGATGATGCTTTGGCGATCCACTGTATTCCTTGGCCATTGGTATGGTTCTTTATGATCTCTGCAGAAAATCCGAGAAACAAAAGAATATTAGACTCAATAACATCAGCTAGGAAACCAGGTTGGTTTAGAAAACTTAAAACACTGTGTCTAAAGCCTAAAACTAGCCCGAAGAACATTCTCACTTATAGATGAGCCAGCTTCTTTTACTCGTCGCTATATCTTCTGCTTCTAACATCAACCATGATAATCGGGGTCGAATTAAGAACAAAGGCAAAACGATTGCTTAGAAATGAAGTTTGTAGAATTAAAAAAAAAGCATATTGTCCAGTGGTCGACTTCCAGTGCCGATGGATTTAGCAAACCTAGCAGAAGATGGCCATCAAACAGGGGGAACAGAACACAGAAATGTAAGAGAAGATACAGAGTACTCACAGATGAATGGCATGCCACCAACAACTAGTTTTTGACTTGAAAAGGAAGAATTTTTCTCGACTCAGAAGCAGTCTCAAGGGAAAGAAGAAACCCCCCAAAACACCAGAGGAATCTAAAATGCAATAGACAAAGAGGGGAAAAAAGTTGCACTTTCAAGCAAATAATAGACCAGACCACCTATTTGAAACTCCAAGGGGAGGTTGCCTGTCAAAGGCTTAACCTTTACCTATTTTAAACAAAGATAAATGAAGGAAAACGACAAAGCTCTCTCTCTCTCTCTCTCTCTCTCTCTCTCTCACCCCTCTGCAAGAACCCCCTCCACCGGATCCATGTCAAACCAGCAGAAAACATCTCACCAGAGCTCTACATGGCAGAACCCAATAATCTGAAGAACAGGAAAAATGGGATAAGAGGCCACCCACCTGGAAAAGATTCTCAGCAACGGACACTCCCGAGACGTTCAATATTCAAATCGAAACGGGCATTGGAGGCTTCGGAGCTCGGGGCCACCCTTCTCGTGTTACTTCATGGTGAAGGAAGGATCTTTCAGCGGAACCCAGGAACCATGGGAGAGGTTGGGAAAGCAAGCAAAACAACGGAGAAAAAAATTAAGAGAAAGCGCCTTCCTTTGCTATGAGAATAAAGAACTATAATGGTATCATCACCTCATAAAAAGATGTCTTTTTTTCTCCTCTCTCTCTCTCTCTCTTTTGGTTCTGTCTTTCCGTCATTACAGGAAGAGGGAGAGCGGTGACTGGTGAGTAGTGAGAGATATGGCAGGAACAGAGGGGAAAGAATATAATTTTAGCAAAAGGGTGTACAGGGGGTAAATGAGAGAGAAAAAGAAGGGCTGTGATTGGATTTAGTGCCTTGTTTCTTTTTGGCACATTTATTGTTTGTCCAAGTTATCATCCTTGCATCACCTCTAAATAAGGAGAGAGGATTTGGTCTAAATTAACAGAGGAGAATATGAAGGTCCAAGGGCGGTGAGACTGACCAGCCTGAATTTCCTCTGCGCCCCACCTTCTCCCTTCTCTCTCTCTCTCTCTCTCCTGAAAAAAAAGAAGAATAATTTTTACTTTTGATGTCCATGTTGCTGTTACGAGATTATAGGAAAAGAAAAAGGTAGGGGTATTCTCATCTTTCGAGGTTCCTAATCCCACATCAACATGGGTCTTAAAAAGGCGATACTATTCGTCAAAGTTGCCATTTTTCTACTCACCGCCTTTCCTCTGGACAATAATTCAACGCGTCTTCGAACCCTCCCAATCGACATGCATCTCTGCCCTTTTTGTTTCTTCTTTGTTGCAGTTGGAGGGGCTGAGAAACTTGAGAAATGTTCAGAGAAAAAGGGAAAGAACAGGAGATTAATTTGAGGGCTTTGGGGAGGATCGTGTCTTCAAGAATCTGTGGTGGAGTTTCCAGTTCAGACAGAACTGGCTTCCCTTATCCATTTTGTTTATTTGCAATGGAGGACGTGAAGTGAAGATATCCAAAAAGGAGAAAACAAGAAACCCAAAAAAGAAACTAAAATAGAACATTTTTTTGGTCAAAACAGAACATGGTTAAAGATATAAAAAAAAAAAATACTTTCTTTAGGTTATTCCAAACTTTTCTGCCGGAACCAGGAGTCCTCAGCTGCATGCGTTGGATAAATATCTACTAATTTATGAAAAATCAGAAGTTTTTTAAAGATTATGGAGGAAGTAATGTGGAAACATTGGATCTTCTGTAGACTCTAACATGGCGTCAAAATTAAATATTAGTACTTCCAATTTTGATGTTGATAACACCAATTTGATGTAGACCTGGTGATAGTTGATGCGGCCTCTTGGCATAGTCTAACAATGGGCGTGAAAGGGATGTAGGCTTCCTAGCGGACACGGGGCCAGGCTTGTTCCAAAGAAGAACGACCTGGAGCCTAAGAGAGGGTGGTATCATGTTTCAAACCCCATGATCCGAATCCGCATAGTCAGATCTCCGAATCTTTAATGAAAAAGGAATGGAGAGACCGAAGTCCGTTTTGTCCACTATCAAAAAAGCTCCCTCACAATCCCACATTTCAGAACAAGAAGAAATGTCAGGTTATCTAAGTAAACTTGGCCATCAAAAAGTATTCCAATAATCAACCTCAGGGAACTCCTTTATTTGTTGTGCGCGGGGAGTTGAGAGCCAAAGACCTATAGGACCGTTTGAATTCACATAGACGGTCGTCCACGACTAGAATTGGATACATGTTGACAAATGTGTCCCCCATTCGATTGTATTCTTACTATTGTCCCTTTTCCCCCCTTTTTGCGCGGCTCATATTTATTATTTGACATTATGGGCTATTACCATTGCGCAAATAGCAATCTCATAAATGCGCATGACCAAAAATTGCATATTCAAGATGAGGAGAATGTAGCTTGAGAAGCACATGACCAATTTAGTAAAAACGTGCGTCATAGCAATGTGGTCCAACGCATGTTACTTTTGGTCAAGGATTGCAGAGTAGGTTCATCCACTCTAATGAAAAGATGGGTCCATCGATTGAACAAAATTTGCCTAACAGCTGTCAATTTTTTCCCAAGCCACAGGTGTGATGTGATGTAAGATGTTCCAAAAGACTAATTGCAAGAGCCTCGCGTTATTCCGAAGGATCCGGCCTTCCCGACTCACGTATTCATTTCCTCGAGATATTCAAATTATTAAATGTCCCCTCCCCCCTCCTCTCTCTATAAACAATATTGACATCAATTTAAACAAAACTGTGGTCGATGCGCAAGCTGTGCATCACCGCTCGACAGTAATTGTTTAATTGAAAACTTCAAGATTTCGTTTTATGTTCTTCCTCTATCTCTTCTCCTGCCGTCGTGAGTAAGCTAATCCAAGTTGGTGAGATCTCAAATCTCCATTGACCAAACCCTTACAGATTGCAGTTCATGGACAGGATGCCTTTTGCTGGTAACGTGCCCTCCTCAGCTTTGACTTGTCGATTTGGAGATCCAGTGGGAGGATCGGTCATATGATTAGGCATTGGCGTGGGGCTTGGTATTTCGGAATTCAACCCAAATAAAAAAAGACTTTTTTTACTTTTGCCGTGAAATATCAATATTTTAGAATTAAAAAATATTTTTAAAAATTGTATGTGAATCTATACGTTGATATCCCTATGCGGTGAAAATTTTAGATGTCTCGGGTTGAAGATAATCGAAGTACAAGCGTCGCTAGATTTATTATCAAGCAAAATATTGTAACTATCGATCTAGACAAGTTCTTAGAGAGCTTTGCGTCCAGTGCTTTGCGCTTCAAGGAAAAGATTATATCTAGAGTAATACACGATATACCTACATGGCGTCGTGACGAATATCAAAATCGACATTTTAAGTAGGACAAAAGCCATCAAAAACTCTAAATTATGTATACTGTTACATATTTATCATAAACTTTTTGACACAATAAATCCCGACCTTGTATTTGCATGATTCATTTACCCTTCTTCAAAGTTTTGTCAATGAAAAACGTTAAAAATCAGCTTACATGAACGTTATAAAGCAAACAATATTGACATGGTGTCCTTGTGGATTAGGTGAAATAAAAATGATGTTATTTTGGCTATAAAATCATCTATCTAAAAAATGGAGGGTAAATGTATTATATAGGTATAAATTTGAGATTTTTTATATAACAAGAAAAAGTTTAAGGTAAATATGTCACAATGGGCATAATTTAGGATTTTCAATATTATAAAAAAAAAAAAAGCTTAATATAAATGTGTCACGATGAACATAATTTGAGATTTTTTGTGTGGCTTCTTTCCATTTTATGTCAATGAGCCATAATTGGCATTTAATAAAA
Organism: Eucalyptus microcorys; assembly: GCA_014182515.1. Classification (NCBI taxonomy): domain Eukaryota; kingdom Viridiplantae; phylum Streptophyta; class Magnoliopsida; order Myrtales; family Myrtaceae; genus Eucalyptus; species Eucalyptus microcorys. Next base: position 8,649,671 of record CM024566.1, read on the forward strand.
ATCTTCACATTTTTCAGTATTAAAAAAAGTTAAAAATCAATCTCAATATATTGAGGATTGGGTTTTTTTTAAGGAAAGAGGAGAAAAAGCCGGAATGAGACACTTAACGTCGAGTATAGGAGTTAAAATTATCTATAATATGGTATTTTCGTAAGCATTTCGATGAATCTCAAATCATTAGTAATAACCTATAAATCCTTGATCTGATTTACTAAAATACAAAAAAAAGGGAGTGTTGCACGGAATGTCGGTACCTGAAATTAGACTTTAATTTACCTACTGCAAGCGGACATTTAAAACGCCCGATTCAAGTCCGACATGTAATGCAACCCTGCCGAATTTGTCAACATGTCCGTTTCATAAACTTCTTTTAGTAATGCCCAGCAGTTGGCATTATCCTTTCTGAAATTCTATACAGAGTTACTCCAGATGTTTAGCCCAAGGCAAGGACAAAACAGCTCTGAGATTTGGCCTCTTTTGTACGTATTATTAGCTCTTGGGTTTGGCACATACTTTGGGACGAAATTAGGGCTTAGCTCTGCTCCTTAGGATGGGCACATGCAGTGTAAGCATTAAGCACACGCACGTGCATCGTGACAGCACTCAAAGCCATCGTGCAGATTGAGAGAATCCGGGGGGGTTTCCAATCGCCACGTGAGTCCAGTGCGCGCACATGCGAGCGTCGATTGCGAACGGAAGAAGATCACGTGAAGAGCCTCCAAGGCCGCATCGGCCCGCACCGACTGAAACGCACACGTGTTGGGGTCCCCAGCATTCATGTGGCTCTCGTCCTAGGTTGGCGGAGGGGAGTTAAAAAGGACGCACAATTTCTCATAATAAATAATGTCTTCCAAAGTACAGTACATGTGTTTATCAAAAGAGGGTCAGGTCTTCCTACTTGACATAATAATGATCTGAGTGAGTGTAAAGCCCAGTGTTAAGTTTGAGTTGGTTATCAATGAGTTACCGATAGTGGAAATACTTATTGATGATTGAGGTTGATGATTGTCACTTGGCGGATTTGGTTAAGAAAGCCGAGCTTGCAATATGGAATGTCTAGATTGAGTTATTAATCAACACTGCTTGAGATTTGAAAGTCTAATGTTTGGTGAGCTTTATTATCGTAACCCAATCAGGATTCTAATAGCTAAGAAGTCTCTTCACATTAAATATGCTATAGTTAAGTAATGTAGCATGAGCAAAGCAAAGATTTATTCATTCGACCTCATTGATGACATGCAATCCTTTACCTCTAAATCAAACACTTCTATAGTATTGGAAATCCATAATGTAGTCCCAGTGGTCATTTCAATCTAAGTTCAAACAATCATACTTATAAGTAGAGGTGATTTGTTTTAAGGTAAGTCGATTCTTGGCCTATAACCAGCCTTTTTTGTGTGTGTAATAAAACCAAATTCCTAGTATAAAACATAAAAGCTACACTGATTCATCGAAAAATACAGTTTGATCAAGTAGTTATATTGTTTTTTTTTTTCTTAATTCGATTCTTGATAGGTGCAAAAGTATTTTTTTCCCCCTAAAAGAGGCTTCATGCTTAGTTTAAGACTAGTTTAACTCAAGAACCAGTTTGAAGTGGTTCCTAAGTGAAAATCAATGGTTCCCATCTTAAAATTGGAACCGCGGATTCTAGGTTCACATAACCAAGAACCAAATCTTAGCCTTTAACTAGTCATTCTAGGCTGATTTGATCTTGCTTATTAATTGAATTGGATCCGATATACCCTTATTTTTGGGGAAATTTGTCCCAAAAATCCTAAATCTATTATACTTTTGTTAATTCAATCATAAATATTTTAATTTTATCGTTAGTTCAATCATAAATTTTTTCATTTCTTGTCAATTAAGCTCATTTGGTCGATTTTAACTGGAAATTGCTAATGTGGAGCTAGCGGTACTACGTAGGATTGCTAGCGTTGATGTGAATAATTTTAATAATATTTTAATATTTTTATTTTTCAATTTTTTTAATTTTTTTTTTTTTTCTTCCTTTTCTTTTTTTTTTGCTTCTTCTCTATTTGGCCGATGACTAACCTCTAGCCACAGGCAATGGCTGGCGACTAGCCTCACCTACCACAAGCAAGGCGCGACTAGGCGAGGGTGAGGCTCGACCCAGCATGGGCAATGGCCGGCCATCTACCAAATAGAGAAGACGCAAAAAAGAAAAGGAAGAAAAAAATATTAATATTAATAAAATTATCACGTTAGTGCCAATAATCTCCCATGGCATTGTCAACGATCACGTTAGTAATTTTCGATTAAAAGTGATCGGATGGACTCAATTGATTAGAAGTGAAAATTTTTATGATTAAATTGATAAAAATAAAATATTTAAAATTGAATTGAGAAGAAGCGTAATAAATTTAGAATTTTTTGGTAGATGCCAACTTGTATTTTCGGATGGTCTCTAAGCTCGAGCTCGGTCATCCCATCAACGAAGTGGGGACAGACGTCCAAATGACTTACCCTACCAACTAATAATTTTGCCCCAAGTGATCCAGGCACGACTCCGAATAAATTGCGTACGGACCATCCGGAGTGGGGTCTAATCTAATTAAAGCTCTTACGAAGAAGCATGTTGAAGGGGGTCAAGCAGTCCCCAAAAAGGACGTGGATGGCCCGACAACATAATGCACCATCCTTAATCAGTCATGGCATCAAACATAAGACAGGGAATCCAATGAATGCGACTTCGTAGAGCTCCATGACTCCTGGCGTGGCCACGGTTCTTGCTGTCACTGATCGAAGGGCAAATGAATTGATTCCATGAGAACGTCTCTCTACATATTCATACAATTTTCAAAGATGGTTAGTTTCAGCACTCGTCCTCTCTTCTGGGATGAAGTTATGGGCCGGCGCTGCTCCTGCTTCTGGTAGGCTCCTGGATGGGGACCGCCAACCTATTTCTGACAGTATCACTTCAGGGTATCATAGCTGGACTGTTAAGGAGGAGCTGTGTCCTTTTGCTGATCGTTTACAGCTGATTGAATCCGTCGTTTTCGCTCTTACCAATCACGGATCCGTTGGTCGTTCTTACCGCCCAGAGAAAGTTACAAAGCTTGGAGAGCAAAAATGCAGGAGGTTCTTATGGGAAGGAAGGGTATCCAGGAGCAAAGAGGTGTAGCTAGAGTCAAATGGTACTGGTGGAATCTTTGCTTTTTCGTTTGAGGTTGCTAATGGAGGATCTCTTGCTAAGTTTCTGGTTCTCTCTAGGGACCGCCTGCACCTGTAGCGTTGTTATCGTCCTAGCAAAAGGGAGCATCTCGTCCGTAATCTCTTCCTCTGATTACCGCCTATGTTTGGGAGAGAATACTCGAGGCAAGGCATCTCTTGATGCCCCATATGAAGTACTTGGTAGGACCTGGAAAATGTATCGCTTGGCAGGATGTGTTTCATTCGCCGACGCATCGGTTACGCCGACGGACCACTAAGGATTTTCGAAGTAGAATCACCCTCGAATTGCATTGTTGGTGCATGGTGTTGATGTTGCTACACGAAGCTACATGTTTCTTCGCTCTTTTGATCGGCAGTGAGCCATTTTCGTCTCTTCAAGGCAAAACGTAAAAACGCATGAAAGAAACTTCAGAACACAAATAATCTAAGAGACCTTATGGGAATAACATACCCGATTTTGTGGTAAAGCTTTTCTTCCATTTCAAAAGAAATGGCTTGACCAGAGGAAGTCGCCTTGTTTCGAGACCACCTAAAATATTACTCGGGATAGTATTAGAGATAATTGCGATTAGTGCAAGAGTACCACCTAAAACAATTTTCTCAACAAACATGGGACTTTCCAGGAAGCCCATTGACTGTACGTCTGATGGCTAGGCCCAGTTCTGTGTATGGATAGGCCGGTCCATTCTCATTTCGACTTGGTTTGGGTGCCCACCAAATCCGTTAATTTAACGTGGCTAGAGTGACAAAATCCTTGATTTCATAATTGAAGTGCTTTGTCTAAGGACTACTGAAAACAAAACCTACCTAGACTCTCATTAGAGAGTTAATCCATGAACATGAAATAGAGTTAATATTACGAAAAACTCCAGACAAATTTATCAAAAATTAATTTTTTTAACTACCAAAAACCTCAAAGTAGTACACATGAGAGAAATTTTTTTGACCTCTAAAAACCTAAAACTGGTATGTTTATGATAAATTCCCTCCGTTAGCTTCCATTAAATATGATTAAACCATGAAAGATAAAAAAATTGATGCACAAATGGTAAAACCCCAAACTACTATCGTCAATTGTCACGTGTTATCTAATTTAGCAATTTGACAATAAAATTTAATGAAAACTAACGGAGGATAAATTTGTCACAATTGTACTAGTTTGAAATTTTTTTAATTAAAAAAATTGTTTAAGGTAAATTTATCACAGGTATATGAGTTAGGAATTTTTTTTTTTTTTTTGTGATATTGAAAATAATACATGGGTTGGTACCTTGAATTGAATGCTGGCAAACTAGGTCCGATGTTGGCCGATTGAGGACTAGGGAACCGATGGAAGTGAATCGCAAAAACAATTTTCTCTTTTTAAAAGAGTAACTCATTTTTCTTGACATTTAAATCTGTGACATTTTTTTATCATGATTTTCCTAACTGATGTCGAATAATGTAAACTAACCTACATCTTGATAGTGTTTGTGTGTGTGTATATATATTGGAAAATAATACAAATGGACTTTAAACTTTGGAATAATATACAATGTGATCTCTGTATTTTTAAATTATTTAATGTAGTCCTTAAACTTTAAAACTGTTCAATGTATTCCTTAAACTTTTGATATATATTTAATAACGCCTTTGAATTATATGAAGATGTTTGATGCAATCCCCGAACTTAAATGAATGGAAGCATAACATTAAACAACTACATATAGTCCAAGAACTAGATTGAACATATAAGTCTAGTAACTACATAATTTAAGGATCATATTGCACAACAGAGTAAAGGTTAGGGATCACATTTAATAAATTAAAAGTTCAGGATCACATATTTGGTCAAAGGGCAATGACTATATGTGTCATCATCTCAAATTTTCTTTTGTTTTCTAATAGATCATGGGGGTACTCGTGGTTAGGCAGATGAGGGAAGAAACCAATATCGAAAAAGTTGTTGATAAGAGCTGAACTGTCACTTTGGATAAACAGATAAACGCCAAGTAATTCAGAAGATGGCTTATCTTCTCCTGCATTACTATCATTCTTTTTGGGGGGCCAAAAGGGCTTTGTTTATCTTCCTTGAAAGAAAGAAAATTCCATCCGATGGCGGACAAGGGCAGATGGAAAGGCGCGACGGTGATGACGCGAGCGGAAATGGTGGATCCCATCCGATCGTTTCGACTCGGCGGCCGTGGGTCCGGTCGAGTCCGTAGTGCCCCCATTATTTTCTAGCCAATGTCCTCGATCACACGCAACAGCATGGCGTACGAACCATCGTCCGCTCCGATAATCTCCTCTTTTCAACACAGGAAGTGAAGCGTCTTTAACTTCTCTGCGATGATAGGGACAGTGCATCCTCTCTCTCTCTCTCTCTCCGCATCCATCCAAGCACAATTCACATCGTCCTTGTGGTAATCGCACTTGTAATTTGGTGATGTTATGTCGATTAATGTTACCTGCAGCTCTTTTAAACAAGATGATTACTGAGTGGATAATTGTTGAGGCACAAAGATGGTCCCGATTGCCATCTATCCACGAATTCGATGCAATGGATTGTGTCGTACTATGATTATCTGTTTGTTTCTGTGGATGATTTGCACCTTGGTCGATTTTGTATGTGGATATTGGATAAGATGAGGTAGGAAAATGGAATCTTTTATCAACCCATGTTTGTTTTTTAATGCCTTACTCTATGGTCTTTTCAAAATGATATGATTCTTTGAACCTTGAAAAGGCCGTGAAGAGGCTTGTAACTGTGTCTTTATAAAGAAAGGATTTGCACAGGATTGGGACTTACCTTGTTGCCGACCAAATGTTCAGTTTAAGGAGCTATCGAAACACTAACAGCCCACTTGATGAGTTCATCGCCACGGTTACATCAGATGTGAGCAGAATCGGTCCTTCTTTCACATACTAACCAATATTTTTTAAGATCAATAAATAAGCCGAGGAATCTAACTCGTGACATTAGACTTGTAAATTAAGTCTTGAACCATTTGATCCAGTCACATAATCAATGAATATTAATCGATGGTAAATATCATCCGTTTATCTAAACGCGTGCATATAGTTCGTCACATCACCGGCGAGGCACGAGTCTTGGCAAGAAATAATTATCTTAATGTAAAATATAATTTGTACTTTGATACGCATGTAACCTTACTATTTTGCATATTCATACACGGAAGAGCCTATTCTATTCAAATCCATCGGGTGGGCCACTACCGAACTGCAACAAGATGGATGCAGACAAGACTCCATGACCAATGACCATTACTGATGGATTGCCCTCGTGAAAGTCAGTCCGGCAGGACGTGTCCGTTCCCATTGGAAAAGGTGGTGCATTAAATGTTGCAGTGCTGCCTTAATTTCATCAATTTTGGCCCGTCTCTCATGCACATGAATTTTTTCGTGGTACACTCAGGGCCCGTTTCTTTGACATTCAACAAACGCGGAAAAAGACATTTCTCTCTTTTTCAGCCGAAGATTAAAATATTACTCAAATTTAACCATAATATAAAATATGATTAATATCATGAGAGAATTTCAAATTGACACACTTATAAAAGAATTTATCCTGAACTAATTTTTTTTGTATTAAAAATCATAATTGGTATATGTGACGGATTTACGATTCATTAGTTTCCGTTAAATTTGATTAATATCACGAAAAATCAGAAATCGGTACGCTCATAACAAATGGAGGCTAAAACTTCAAATCAGTATATCCCTCAACTGTCATGTATTATCCAACTCAACAATTTAACGTAATTTAACGGAAACTAACGAGGAATAAATTTATCATATTTATACTAGTTTAGGGTTTTTGATGGAAAAAAATAGTTTAAAGTAATTTTATTATAAGTATACCAATTTGAGATGGTATTAACCCTATGAAATAAATCAATGTAAGTATATAAATCGATATCTGAATGCCGTGAAAGTTTTAAAAAAGAGTTAAGGTGCATGAATCATAAATTTAAAAATCCATCAAGCCTTTCAATCAAGGGTACCATCTTGTCAATCAATTGAAAGACTTGAGCAGAGCTCTATCAATATAGCAGTGGGCCTTTCACCCGTCTTAACTCACCCTGAGTGTAGAGAGCTATTATACTTCTCCACTCGATGATAGCCAACTCTGAAAAATTGACGTGGAGTCTATCTTCTTTATCGAATAGACCTCTCATTTCCCATCAAAGCTTTTCTTTCCGAGTGAATGAAACTACGGAAATGACATTACAAGGTCTCCTATTCGATGACAGGTCTCCCATTTGTTTTTTGTCTCTTGAATTTTTTAAGGACATGATCAAGTCCAAAAAGTTTTGAATGGGAGGAGTTAAGGTGAAAGGTAATGAATTAGAATTAATCGCAAGATTAGCAAATGCAGAGAAGCCCTATTTTTAGGGAGATCCAAACGGCATAATCATGTGGAGCCGAGCCTCACATCATTTCCAATCTCGAAAGGTGTCGACGTGTTCTGCTGCTGCAGTTTCGGGATGCGTAGCTGGCCAATCCATCAGTCACCTCTATGGCAGCACTCCGACGCAACCAAGGATGATGCTGCTTCCCTGTCTTGTCCTGTGTGAATTAAAAACACTACAGATTTTCAAAAGCAGAAAAAGGAGAAGATAGTAAAGCGAACATTAGATTCGAGTTCGTCCGAAAATGGTTGGGAAGAAAGCTGAAATGGGGGGGCACACAGACTGTGAACGCAAAGGCCATCGTCGGCCCGTGGAATTTTTGGGTGACTGTTTTTCTCTTTTGGTCTTTTCCTCCTGCTCACGCATTTCGCCTTTTCTTGCATCGGTTGCTATGGTCTAAAGGAGGTAACTTTTCCCATGGGAATGCGGCTCTTGAATTTCGGTGGGCTGTGCGATTCCAAGCGGGATGCGATCAGGACCAGATACCCTAAAAGACCTTCGACTTTAACTCTCATTCTAATTTGACCTTTTATGTCATTTAAAACTTCAAACTCTAGATCCTATTCTGATTCTTGTAAAAAAAATTTGTTTTTATCTCACAAAATCTTTCCAACTTTAGGTTTAGTCTCAATTCTATCATAAACTTTTGTTATCTTGTAAAAAAATCCTCAACTTTCAGTCAAGTACCAATTCTACCATATATTTTAAAAGTCCCACTTTTAGGTCTATTTCAATTTCACTCTAATTTTTTTTTTCCCGTCTTGTACTGGAGTTTCAAATTTGCTCTCCATCAACTCAACGTCAAAATCACCCTAAGTGATATTGCGCTTGTCAATCTCTCAAGGTTGCGCTCAGGACACTTGGAACGATTCATCTTTAGGAGTTTTTCATCTCTCGATTGTAATGAGAAATTTTGGACAGAGAATTAACGAGCGTAGATTTAGAACACAAGTAAAATTTTTTGATTTTTTTTTATCAAAATAAAAAAAACTTTAGGGTAAAATCTAGACAAGACCTAAAGTTGAAACTGTTTATGATAAAATTAGAACAAGACTCAAAGTTGAGAACTTTATGATAGAATAGAGAATGAATCTAAAGTTGGAGTTTTTTCACTAGGCAAAGATAAAATTAGGACAAAAGTTAAAGTCCAAGGGTTCTTATAGTACTAAGCCAAAGTGATGATGTGAGCATCGAGATTCTTTCGATCGTAAAGTGTCAAACTAACTAAGGAAATAATAGAAAGAGAAAGGCTTGCACGTAGCAAAACCGATTGAAAACACGAAACGGACCCGTCGGGCCGGGTGGTTGCAAAGCGAGCCGGAAACCCATGTCGGGCCCAACCCGACCCGAATTGTCTCAGGCGATCTTGTCCGATTACATTTCTAGGAACTTCTACGCGAACGTGGAACTTGCATTATTGAACTAGTTGTGGTTTCCTTGTCTGTACCGTGCAACCTGTCTGCTCCGTTTTGCTGCGGAGACATTGACCGTCGGAGAGCTCTCTGTTTCGCGATTCTGAGGTCAGTAAGAGAGAGAAAAAACAGAGAGAGATGCACGCCTAGAGTGCACGTATACGTTTCTTGCTACATATAAATTCCCACTCGCCACTCTCTCTCTACCTTAGTGCCTTGTGCTCTGTAAAAGCAAAACGAACTTCGTCATACAAAAGCCTCTGCCTCGCGTCAAAAGCCGGACCCGAAAGCTTCGATCGCACGGAAGGCCCGAAATGCGACCGTCGCCGATGGACGCGACCCCGGGAGCCCCCGCGGCGGCGACCGCCGTACGCACCGTGGTCCTCCACCTCCTCGCGCCACCACCGGCGGCGTGCGGCCTTAACGGCTGCAGGTGGCGGACGAATGTCCCCTCCTCCTCCTCCTTCTCCTCCTCCGGCGACATCCTGACCTACATCATCGTCCTCGTCCTCTGCTTTCTCCTCTGCGCCCTCGCCCTCACCTTCGCCGTCCGCTGCTTCCTCCGCGGCCAGCCGCCGCCGCTGCCGCTGGGCCACCCGCCTCCTCCGGCTGGTCAGGGCGAGGCCGAGCCGAAGCCCGCCGGCGAGGCGGCCGCGCCTCCGCTGGCGGCGGCGGCGCTGATGGTGTTCTCGCCGGGGTGGAGCTGGCCGGCGCGGAGGCGGACTGCGCGATTTGCCTGACGGAGTTCGTGGGAGGGGAGGAGATCCGGGTCCTGAAGAGCTGCAGGCACGGGTTCCACGATCAATGCATACAGAGGTGGCTGTCTTCGAAGACGTCTTGCCCGACCTGCCGCAGCAGCTGCGTCGTCCATTGCTCGGAGGACGAGGACGGCACCGCCCACTGCTCTGAAAATGGCGGAACGGCGGCTTCTCTTCCTCAGAGAGCGACAGAGCAAGTTTGATCGCGTCGAAGGGTTCGTGCGGTTTTTCATTTCATCTTTCGCCTCTGGAAATTCGAATTCCTTGCTTGTGTTGGTGATTGATTTTCTCAGTCATCAATGAAAAGAGTTTGTAAAGTCTCGTCTTCATAGTCCTTTCGCGTACTTCTGCACCGCCATGCGAGAGACTTCAAGCTCTGCAGCTGAAGTTCTGTGCTTCTCTGAACTAGACTTCATCATCGGCCTCGCCAGCTATTCGAGGAATTGTACATAATTTTTTTTTCTTATATGCGAGCTTGGGTGGCAAATTAACCCGCCTTTCAGATGATAGGATCAAAGCGTTGACATGTTCACGGTCCTAAGACTTAGGAACGAATGATTAATAAATGCACTATTTTACAAGAAAGGCCGGCAGAATTGAAAGCAGAGTATTTGCTAGACTTTTTAGGTGACGTACCGCGAGAAAATGTTTAATCAGTTCCAAGCCCTGTTGACAGAACTCGAAACAGGAGGCGAAAAAGTTCGAGCGAAGGGATCAAAGACGTTATGGCAAGAACATGAGAAATTCTCGGCAGCTAGGTCTAGATTGCATTGGTTAAAATGAGGCGATCTCACTATGAAAACTGCTTTGAGTTGACGGCTTTAATGTACCGGGTCTGGCACCAAAACCCTGAGGAACTCGAAGAACAGCAATGTTTATCTGCTGGGATCTGTACCCGAATCTGTCGGATCGGGGATCAAAACACTGAGCCAACTCTTCATGCTCATTCACATTCAGTACTCAGGGTGGAGATGAATTCCAGCGCCAGGCTTGATGAGGTTGGAGTGGAGCTCGTGCTTTTGTTGGAGCTTATCTTGAGCCAACCCTTCAAGCTTGTCCACCATTACCGAGCAAAGGAAGAGGCTTGCGAACCATTCCAGGAGTCCAGAAAAGCAGAGCGTATGTACACAAGTGACATTGCCCCTGCAATCCTAGGATTGGACTGCCACTAGCATGGTGTCGACGGGTCCTCCTGCTGCTAAGCCGAAACCGGCGAGCCGCGGCTATAGTGGTTTGCAGTCACCGGCACGCGCGTGCAAAAGGGAACAGCAGAAGCAACCGAATCGGCTAGGCCGATGCACACTACTGTTGGAACGGACTCTCATCTTGTTTACGGAACCATACTGGTGAATGACCGATTTCCCGAATCTTCGTCTTTTGTCGAGTGCCTTGGAGAAGCGGGTAGCGATGCTGATTGGGGTCGGTAGGAATGCACCCGGCTTTCGGAAGAATTTCAACCTCCTCAAGTTACTTCTCTTTTTGACGATTGAAGTGCTGAATCAGAAAACGAGAGAGAAAATGGCAGAGGACAAAGGTAATGTATATTCTTTGGCAATTATATGCCTGGAATATCTTTGCTTTTGGTACCAGATGCCCCATTGTGCCTAGAAGCATCTGCATTGCATCCATACACATTTCGGAAAAATTGCCAAAAAAGTCATAAATTATTATGTTTGTGTCTATTCAATTTTAAACATTTTAATTTAATCAATTTAGTCTTAAAATTTTAAAAATTTGCCCATAAATCATATAAGACGGCCGATATCTATGTCAGTAATTTTCAGTCAAAATTGGTTAGATGGATTGTATTGATAAATTTTAAAAAAAGTTTAGGATTAAATTAACACAAATGCATAATAAGTTTATGACATTTTTGGTAACTATCCATCTAACTTTCTATTAGGCGGGATTCTATTAATGAGTAATAATATATATTTTTTTTTATCAATAATTTTCAATAAGCTTTTTTTTTAGGTCGAACAAAAGCTTTGGTAAGTGTAAATTAATTGATAAAAAAATGACCAATGACTTTGGTTTTTTTTGATTTTGTTTTAGGTAACTTGTTATTAACTTGTTAGCAAGTTTTGTAGAGATACTCTTCAACCAAATCGGCTTGGTTAAAAGAAGCAAGGCCTTCACTATCGGTTAACAATCAGGGATTGCATGGGCGAGGCATGATCGTACATTTAATCTAATACCATGAACATTATGTAGATTACATATCTCAAAATGTGAATCAACGAATGACGTGCGACGGGCATAGTTCTTTACCGGAGTCGCTAGCCCTCGTATTATTCAAATGTACATCAACGAAGGACCAACAAAACAGCATCTTAAACCAGGCCAAACACCATTGTCCAATCTGACAAACCCACAGCAACAGATTGCAACTTCATATGTTTCGCATGTGACAATCTGATTTTCCGCTTCTGTTTTCAATTAAATAAATCGGGCTTTTTGTCGACGTGCTTATAGCGCTATTCTCTGAGCTAATCACTCATGAGATAACTAGACTAATCGGGAAAGTTGTTAAGGGATTTTGATGCAACGAGACTTGAGAATTCGACCAGGAATTGACGCTCGACCGTGTTAGTCTACAAGGATCATTTCGGCACAAATCGAAAATCTATCGAAATCGGAAATAGGTCGATTCGATAAATAAAATTAGGCTTGGGTGATTCCAACTAATTACAAATTTCTCATCGATCGGCACTAAACCGATTTTTCTGTTGTTTTGGTACCCTGTACTCGTAATTGAAACCTCAAGATTTTTCACGACAATCGAGAGTCGTCAATGCGTTGAAGATGTACATTGTGGCTCGGGAATACTCGACCACGGGTCAGTGCACCAAAAGTTCCCAAAAACTAACCGATAGTTTAAGTTGCACTAAAATCACATTTTGATTGAAATTAACCGAGGAAATGATGTCGATTACAGAAATTAAGAATTGTCTCGTGTCACAATTCATCCCAAGGACATTGTTGCATCTTCTCAAAATTTATTGATGATGGGAATTGTTCATGAAATGTGCAAGATCAGCAAATTAAAAGAGCAAGGGAATTGCCACATTTTAAGTAGGATTTTAAGGCCTCTAATGCGAAGCAATTTAAGAGGTATTATAAGTTGTTACTAAGGGACTTGACCCTATTGAATTAGATGTTAGATTGGTAATTAAAGAAAGAAAGAAGAGAAGTCTCCTCAAAAGGAAATTCATAGGAATCCCTCTCTCCTACAATTTCACCTCAATTTCCTTGGTATTTAATGGAGATGGACTTGGAAAAGATAGAGGGACCGGTTGATAGGGAAATGAACTCAATCTCCATGGGAAAAAGCTACGAGAATCAACTTCAAAATTCGGATTCAGCAGTTTACATGAATTCCAACCTTTTCTTTCATCTCAATTAGAAGAGACAACGTTGGAAAACCTTGTGGGGCCTATGATGGTGATATGTGGCCAAAATTTCCATGGAAAAATAGGCCAAAAGCTGAAGGAAACTTCAGTAAAACTTCCAAGTAATTTCCACTCTCCTTCCCACCCTTTACCCACGCATGAAGGTCTGCTGTATTTTACACGGCAACTTCCTTCTTTTCCTTTCTTCCTCTTATTTTATTCTTCTCCCTTGTCTCTTTCAACGTACAAGCCGTTGCTTTCTTTTCCCTTGAACGTGCTACTTCCATTTCTGCTCCCCCTTTGACGACAAAGCAGCGACCGAACAGCAAGGTCTCCAGCGTTCCTCCCTCCTCAAGAAAATCCGAGACTTTGTGTGCTGCTGTGGTGGTCGCTCAACGACACCTCCAGCCGTTATGCCGGGTCCAAATCATCATCAAAAACTTCCAGGGCTGTCCTTGTGTTGCCGTCCGGCCACAAGTGAGGATCGCCATTAGTTTCGGTGGTGAGTTGTCTTCTAAATCTGGACTAGGGGTTGAGTACCTCTATTAGGAATTTGTACAAGTTAGAAAGATATAGATGACGTTATATATGGATAGACGTTAGTTAGGGATGTTATGATGGCCATAGAAAAGCTTAGATAGGGTTTAGAGAGCAAGACAAACGTCGTGGAGGAAGATTCGGACTAGGACAGTAGCTGATTTCTGAAACAGTTTCCAGGACGTGTGTGTTTTGCTAATTTCGTAGACAACTGTGTGTTGCGATTTTGAAGGAATTTTATTCTGAAGAAATGTTTTATACATCCTAAATAATAACATATATTTTTATCAGAATTTTTAGAAATTAAAAAGATGACGATCTTAATGACGTCATCCTCGGAACAGTAATTCGGACAGTTTTGTAACCCGTGACCTGTTATGATTCCGAGGGCTGTTAATGACCTTTAAAGGTCGAATTTCCAATCGGTTCCTTCACGAAAGTTGTTCGTTATAACGTTTAGTTTAACATACGTAAATTTCAAGTCAAACGGACCAGATTTCGACCCAAAAACGAACTGATTTCGATAAGTTAGGCTCTCTGGAACTGGACCCGATTTTTGTGCTGGATAGAAAGAATTTCTGGGCCGAATCCAGAGGGATCTGGATCTCGGTGTCTAATGAAAAATGTTTGTTTATATGTTTTCTAGCACATGTACGAATTTGAGAATTTTTCGAGATCGTATGGATGAGTTTCTGACTTCGAAATTGGGAGAGCGTTATTGGGCAGTTCTCTGTCAATTTGGATGAATAAGAGTATATGCTTGTTTTGAAGAATTCTTGCTATGAAATTGCTCAATTGATGCTGTGGATGCTGTATATAATTGATTATTGAAATGTGACATCGATCATATGCATTCACAACATGAGATTCCGCCACGAGCCTTTGAGGCCGGGCGATGCTCCTTCAGAATGCCCCACGTCAACGGATGCCGGTCGCGTGGAGGCCGGACCGATGCTCCTATATGGAATGCCGTCTAGATGTAGACGATGCCACGCTCTACGGTGCGAGGCGATGCCCGGTTATGCCGGAAGACTGTTATCTGAGCATTGACATCATTTGTGACACACGAGATGCCCGGTTATGCCGGAAGACTGTTATCTGAGCATTGACATCATTTGTGACACACGAGATGCTCGGTTTTGCCGGAAGACTGTTATCTGTTGCATTGACTGTGGCCTGTATGCTTACATGGATATTCACGCCCTTGCATATACTTATGTTAAAGTATTCCTATGATGTGTGAACTCGATACTGTTAGAAATATTTTATTTGATGCTAATATGCAGGAACTTGCTGGTATTAAAAGAGTGGTAAGAAATGTGATTAGATTGCATGCAGGATGTACCCTTCTCCTAATCTGGAATTAGGGGATTTACTCGCTGAGATGTGATCTCACCCCTTAGTGGGCTAACATTTTTCAGGTCCCTAAATGGAGGAAGGTCGTCGTGTACAGTCGGTCGCAAAGAAAGGAGAAATAGGACTCTCGCTATCTTCTTCCAAGTGATGATGGGTTTTCCGTCAAGACTGGATGTAGGGTGATAGCTCACCCCGAGATATTGAGAAATATGGTATTGTAAGTAGTAAACCCTAGTCTTATAGATAGAAGCTTAGTTAGTAGGTAATCAAACAGCTTCACTTTTTGTATCAGACCTTGGGGTGTTAAACTGGTCTACATGTATAAGTACTGTGATGTGGTAGGTGTGAAGGAAAAAAATATTATCCTACGTTTCTATCACACTGCTTTGTTGAATGGAGATTGTCTTACGTTTCCACATGCGTAAAATAATAAATGGGTCGGCAACAGTTCCTGGGATGTTGCAAACTTTCATCGACCATTGAGGGATGTGCATGTGCCTGGAGTTCGGGTCATGACATCGCAGGTCTAGAAGCACTTCCTGTGCGCAATGGATGGGCCAAATTCATCGAACTCCGCCTTCGATATCCACATCTGCATCCAATATAGTTTTAAAAACCAAAATTGAGTATTACAGCTGCGGATTACTGTTGTTACATATCAAATGAAAAGAATAATGCCCATTTTTTTTTCTGGTCGCTTATTGATAACTAACCAATATTTTAATAAAATTACCGATATTTTTAATATTCGATGACTTAATTTGAGAGAAATTAGTAATGGATTAATTCAAGGTCAATAATTTCTCGAAATAGTTTGTATGGGTTCATAAGCACGACACGTAAAAGTTACTAACTCAATAGTCAAACGTTGTCTGACCAAAAAAAAAAAAAATAGAAACGTTGGCGCATTTGAAAAGATGAAGAAGAAGAAGAGCCAAATGATCATCAGTAAGCAACTTAGATGAGAACTGGTGAACGAAAATGAGTTGATATCCTCATCAGAGAAAACCAGTAAGTTACAAAAATAAAAATCAGTGTATCCGTATGAGATTCGTAAATTTAAGATGTGTGTAAGATGATAAATTAAAGTCTGTAAACTATTGTAAAAATGAGAAATTTTAAAAAAACCAAATAAATTTTGGTAAGTTACGGAATTGACAGTAAGTAGTCATGATAATTTAATCGGATAAAAGTTGATAAATAACTCAATCGAACGTGGATAATTTATGTAAAAGTGATAAATTGACGACCTTGAAAAAATAATTAAAAATTGATAAAAAAAAGATAAGAAAAGCCGATAATTTGTAAACCATTCGAGAGTTGGTAATTTCAAAAATATATCAATATTTTACTAACAAATTACTGAAAGATATTTTTAACAAATGGCTTTTGAATCTTACCCACATCTTCACAACAGCACACAAAAAGATCCACTTCTCTTATGGAAAAAAAATGAATAAAGGAGTTGTCCATATTGTATCTGTCTTCTACCCAGCTCAAGTCGGGAAAAAGGGAGTATAAAAACTCAAAATACGTATTTTAGTACTTAAGAGTTCAATCAATGCCGAACAGAACATAGCGGATACCAATAGCCGTCATGAAGCAATTGTCGGGAAGTTCCAAAGTAGAAGATTAGATATTTTCCGACTGATATGTCAAGTTACTTGCTGAAACGAGCTAAGAGAAGCGACGTTCCTCCGATCCAGACGGCGTACTTCCTCTCAGGAAAAGCTTCCACTTTGATTTCAGTGCTGGAGGGTGCGAGATGGGCAATCTCTTTGCTGAAGCGTTCGGCCATTCCTGGGAACATATTCGATCCCCCTGAGAGCACCATGTTCCGGAACAGGTCTTTTTGGATGTCGGCGTTGCACTTCGAGATCGAAGCGTGTGTGATCTCGTGAATTCCAGGGGCGCTCATTTGGACAAGCGCTGGATTGAACATGATCTGGCACATTGGAAGCGCTCGTTCCCGATAGTTATCACTTGTCCATCAGGTAACCTGTACTCCTTGATTGTTGAACTGCTTGTGGCAAGCTCCTGCTCGTGATCTAGAGCCACGCACGTGTGATTCTCCTTGACGTCGCGGATGATTCTTTGCTCCTCGGCGGGGTTAGAGACATAACCTCTTTGGCTCAAGATCCCTGTTAGAAGCCGTGTCAGGTACTCCGTCACGTCCTGCCCAGCAAGCTTAAGCTCCTGGATGGCGTGGGGCAGGCCGTAGCCGTCGTAGACCGGAGCAGCTTGGCTCATTTGGTAGCCGGACTTCAGCATGAAACCTGAATAATAAGAACGATGCATTTTCGTCATCACCGAAACAAACTCCATTAGTATCTTAGAGTTTGTGTACTCGGGTTGAAGCACGACCCTGAAGTTCGGCCTGCAGCGTAAAGGGAGAGCACAGCTTACTTGGAGAAGCACAAGGCAGGGACCTTGAAGGTTTCGAACATGATCACCGCCGTGGCCGTCCGCCGTATCCAATTCAAGTTAAGGGGTGCTTCGCTGAGGAGCAGCAGGCGTTCTTTGGGAGTGACGCCCAGCTGTTGGTCGAAGGCGTGGTCCTAG
The DNA here is from genome assembly GCA_014182515.1 of Eucalyptus microcorys. NCBI lineage: Eukaryota > Viridiplantae > Streptophyta > Magnoliopsida > Myrtales > Myrtaceae > Eucalyptus > Eucalyptus microcorys. The sequence goes on from CM024566.1 coordinate 8,667,292, forward strand.
ATCTTTTCCATGTAGTCCCGATCCTCAAAGATTCCATGGTCTCCGGGGTACTTCAAGTTCAAGCCATGGTTACACCTGTTATACTAGGCATCGTTCCCGGCATACAACTCGCCGTTCCTGCCTCCACCGATCTTGACGCCAGTGATGCTTGGGAAGATTGCCTTCGGCCTATCATCCCCTGCAAATCCGGCCTGTTCAAGATCATCAATGCGCGAGCGCAAATGCTGATCACAACAGAACAGCCATAATCCATGAACAAAAGGCCAGCAAATGCGATCTCACCTTGACTGTTTCGGAGCCATTATCAATGACAACGGGCTCGACGTCCATTTCCTTTCGTTTCCGTGCGTCTCTTCACCGCGCGGACTGCTTTCCCTCGCCACCAGCGATTTTTCTTTTCGGTCCGACCCTGCAAGAAGAATTCCCGGAGACACCTCTGCGCAGAAGTGCGAGGAACTTGGAGGTAACGAGGCCCTTTTATCGTGCGGCCTGATCAACAGCCGTTGTCCTGTCTCTTCTCCTCTCATCCTCTTCAACAACAACTACAAGTTCCGAACGACCATGTTTTTGTGTTTTCAGGTCAACGCAGAGAAAATTAATGAAGAAAAGGCCTCAATCCGGACACCACCCTATCTTTCTTATTTTCCTGGCTCTACCGAATTCAGTTTTGTCTTCGCTAGACAAATAATATGTTCCATGCGACCTAATGAATTATTGGCCGAATATTGCTCACGATTTATTCTGCGTCGGTTCACATAAACCGCCTATGCATATGAGCATGTTTCATACATTAAGCCGAACTCATTCACCATCCGATATAGTTTTATCCATAACGAACCCGGATTACATGAGTCGACTTCATTCCTGACGAAACTATTCGAGGGCGAGTCTTTACTGGAGCAACACATAATGGGGTCTATTCTATCATTTGCTAAATACAGCAAGGTCTATTCTTTTATCGGATTTGTTTTGGCCATTTAGTCGTTACATTCGTCTCTTTATATTTTAGCAAGATGGCATTTCTATATTGACCAATTTAGTCATTTTGACCAAAAATCATTAATGTGATGGTCTTTTCAGTGTTGACCGCCTACATGACATGGCCTGCATTACATGGATGATTTTTACAATATTTTTAAAATTCCCTAATTATTTTTGTTTTTTTTTTCATTTCTTTTCTTTTTCCTAAAAAAATGGGGGTATGCGCATGGTCGGCGGCTAATAGATTGTTGGCCATAGGCGAGGGCTGCATAGATCTAGCGAGGTGAGGTGCAAAGGTTGTTGCGGTCACTACCTCACATAGATTTGGTGACGCGAGAGCTGCGACGATCTCACCTAGTGGCCAGTGAAGGTCACTGGCCATCATGAGGCCTCAACAATTCCCATCAATCCTTTCCGGAAAAAGTATAGTTAAAAAAAGAAAAGAAAGAAGAATATCAAAAATTGAAATATTTATTAACATTTAGAAAAGTTTACAAAATTGCAAAAATTGTTTACATTAGCATTGGTCCCGCTGTGTATGACGACTTGTATCTATGTTATCGATTTTTTATCAAAATTAATTAGAAGGACTACATTAGCAAATTATCAAATATTAGAATTAAATTGGTTGATTTAAAAAGTTTAAAATTAAATTGGTCATCATACATTGTGTTTAAGACATATTGGACAACTATGGGTTGAGGTACCTTGCTCATGCTAAGATTTATTGATGAAATATGACCTTATAGTTCAATTCATCTTATACGAACGGAGTTCACGTCAGCATATTACAATTGGGCAATATAAAAAACGTCTCCTTACATTAACCCATTTAAAGGAACGTTTGGGGGCAAAAGTGTTGAAAACGTGCATCAGAAGTACTATACCATCATTAAGGGGCCCAATTTTGAGCTCGTTAACATATTTAATTAGACATACATTCATTCAAAAGTTTAAGATAATACTTATGAGCCATTTGAGATATAATAACCATTTCACACTGCATTAACTCTTTGATGAACATTTTTTGTAAAACTCATATATATATATATATCAATAATCTCCCATTAAAATGTAAGCCTAGTATTAAATCTGTTCCCCATTTTTCAGCTCATCAATCCAAGCACCGTACTTCCTCTCTAGGGGAGCGACGACCTTGATCTCTGCGTCGCTCAAAGCAAGAGCAACAATTTCCTTACTCGAGCGGTTGGCCATTCTAAAAAACGTCGTATGGATCCACCACCGCGCACGATGTTCCTGTACAGGGCTTTCCTGATCTCGTCATCACATTTCTCGATGGAATCATTGAAAAATATTTTCCATTATTTAATATGAAAAATATGATTTTATTTTACTCCGTGCATTCCTTTTAATATTTAATATTTTTATTTTTTCAAAAAATAAAAATTTTAATTTTAATTTATTTTTTCCTTCTTCTTCAACCAATTGTTGGCCACACGCGAGCTTAAGCTTGCCGATCTCTGGCGAAGTTAAGCTCGATTCTTGCCAGCACCAGATGTCAGCAAGTTCTCGGCCTCGCTAGATTAGCGAGGTCGAGCCTCACCAACACTATACGTTGATGAGGCCTCGGCCTCGCTTGATTGACAAGCTCAAGGCTTGAGCCTTGCCAGAGGCCGACGAGGCCTCGGCCTTGCTAAATTGGCAAACTCGTCCCTTGCTTGGCCGATTGCTAGCCGTCCCCATGGCTAGCCACCGGTCAACGAAGAGATGGAAGAAAGAAGAAGAAAGAAGAAAAAAAGGAAAGAAAAAAAAAATAAGAATAATTATAATTTCAAGTTTTTAAAATATTTTTACATGGCTGGAGAGGGAGAGAGAGTGTGTGAGCTTAGTGGGTTGGAAATTGGTTTTAAACTCAACACATTTATTAACCATTTATTTTTAGTCTTTGTATTTAAAACCGTTTAAGATAGGTTCTTCAAAATTGAAGTGACTCATATATAACCCATTTTGATTGGTCTAGTATACAAACAAACACTTTCCTATGAGATCAGCCATCTAAGTAGTGCTCTAGTATGGGTTTGCTTAACTTTGAAGTTACAAAGCAAAACCTATCGTTATATCAAAAAATGTCTTCTTGAGTTAATTCAGGTTTTAACATATTATATATATAAAATATCTTTTCCCCTATTCGATGCATAATTCGATTTATTTCTTTTTCCTTCACAATCCTAGAAGCCTATTAGGAGCCATTCCTTGTTTAGGCCCTCTAGCCACGGCAACCACTTGCTGCCCTCATCAAACTAGATCGTTAAAAAAAAAAACAAAGAGGTGCCTTTGTCCACCTATTAAGGTGTGGTTCATACTCTCCATCGACAAGAAAGCACGAGCAAGACCTAATCGTATGTTCCTAATTGGTTAAGATGTTGTGGAAAGAGAGCGGTCGAACAATAATATAGATGAAACAAAATAAATAAATCGGACACAAGATTTACATAATTCAGTCATAGTGACCTACGTTTAAGGGAAGAGTAGCGAATAATTTCACTATAGATTAAGTTATACAATATAGATTACAATCACACTCAAGTCACTTAAACACTCATGATGTTTTTCAAGCCTCAATTACACCTAATAACGAATGCAATGTTTTGCCCTCAAAATTTCTCACGAAATAATATGTCAATCTCATGAAGGAATTATACACAAATTCTAATCACAAAAATTAATCGGCTTCAACACATAAAAGCTCTTAGTATAATTGCATGAAGAAAGCCCACTATCAAACACTCGACCAAATGATGCTTCGATGACCCTTCGATATCTTCAGGATGCAATTCACAAGTAGAAACTCCTCTTTGATAATTTTCACAAAGAACATCCACTTCTTATAAATAGACCAGAATTGGATCCAAAATGGAAAACCTTCTTCAATTAAGAAACACATTCAATTAATAAATCTATTCAAAATAGGAAACCCATTTGAATTAGAAACTTTCTTTTTTTGGGGATCAAACTCGAGATATTTTAACATTAGACAATCACATGTTCCCAACTGATGTATAACTTAACATGGTATGACTTAAAAGAGTCAATAATATATGTTGTTTTTCTTGGGGGTCACCCTTTGTCTTAAAGAGATCTAGCGCCGCTAGTTAAGCTGTCAATCATTTTCTCCAGATAAGCACCTTTTGTTTTCTGGTCAAATAAAAAATTATTTGGCTCTAAACATCATGGAAAAAAAAGTTAAATTTTTATATTTATATTATGAATCTCTAGTTTCGGTATGTACTTACGTTAACAAGTTTTGTAGAGATGCACTTCAACAAAATCTGTTTGGTTAAAAGAAGCGAGGCCTTTGGTATCTGTTAATAATTGGGATTGCACGGGTGAGGCATAATCATACATTTTATTTAATACTAAGAACATTATGTAGATACATATCTCAAAATGCAAATTCAACAAATGACATACGATGCGTAGTTCTCTACGAGAGTTGCTAACCCTCACATTATTCAAATAGAGTCGCTAACCCTCGCATTATTCAAATGCACATCAACAAAAAACCAACGGAAACAGCATCTCAAACCAAGCCAAATACCATTGTCCAATCTGACAACCCACGACCACAGATTACAACATAATATATCTCAGGTCTAGAGGCACTTCCTGTGCACAATGGATGGGCCAGATTCATCGTACTCCGCCTTCGATATCCACATCTGCATCCAACAGAATATTAAAGATCAAAATTGAGTATTAAAGTTACCTTCGTTGTTCTTCTGCGTCAAAAGAACCAGACCTTTTTCCGGTCACTTATTTATAACCTACCAATACTTTAATAAATTCACCAAACATTTAATCAGAGAAAAATTCTAATAATTTAATTCGTGGTCGGTAATTTCTCAAAAGAGTTGGCGCAACACATAGCAATGACTAACTCAATAGAAATATTGGTGCATTTGAAAAAAGGACCAAACTAACATTAGTTAGCAACTCAAATGAGGATTGAGGAACAAAAACTAATTGACATTCTCATCTGAGAAACCGGTAAGTCACAAAAATAGAGATTGGTATATTCATATGAAATCGATAAATTTAAGGTGTCTAAAAATGACAAAAAAAGTTGGTATGCAATCACAAAAAATGAGAAAATATTAAAAGAATAAATAAATTTTGGTAAGTAACTGAAATGAGAGTAAGTAGTCGTGATAATTTAATTGGATAAAAGTTGGTAAATAACTCAATTGAAGATCGATAAATTTATATAAGTAAAAACAAATAAAAATTGATAAAATATAAGAAAAATCAATACTTTGTAAACTATCGAGGGTTGGAAATTACAAAAATGTATCAGTAAATTACTAACAAATTAGTGAAAAATAGACAGTTGGTATGGTGCTGGGTGGGAAAAGTAGAAAAATTTGGTAATGTTTTTAACCAATGATTTTTGACGCTTACCGACATCTTCACAGCAGCCCATAAAAAGATCCACTTTTTTAATTAAAAAAAGAAAGAAAGAAAAATAGTGGAATTGTCTATATAGTTTCTGTCTTCTACAAAGCTTAAGTCGGGAAAAGGCAGTAAAATAACTCAAAATACATGGTCCGACTGATATGTAAAGCACCTGCTGAAACGTGCTAAGACTGGCGAGTATCGACCCTCCAATCCAAGCGGTGTACTTCCTCTCCCGAGAAGCTACCACTTTGATTTTTGTAGCGGATGGCGCGAGATTGGTGATCTCTTTGCTCAAGCGGTCGGCCATTCCTGGAAACATAGTCGATCCGCCTGAGAGCACAATGTTCTCAAAGAGGTCTTTTCGGATGTCGGCATCGCAATTCAAGATGGAATTGTGTGTGATCTCGTGAACTCCAGGCTCTCTCATTCCAACGAGGGCTGGATTGAACAGTATCTCGGCACATCGGAAGCGCTCGTCCCCGATAGTTATCACTTGTCCATCAGGTGACTCGTAGTTCTTCTCAATTATTGAGCTGTTTTTGGCAGTTTCAAGCTCCTGCTCGTGATCCGGAGCCACATACGCGAGCTTCTCCTCGACGTCGCGGATTATTTCATGCTCTGCTGCGGTGGTATACCGATAACCTCTCTCGGTCAAGATCCTCATCAGATAATCCGTCACATCCCCCCCGGCGAGCTCAAGCTGGCGGATGGCATGTGGGGCAGCACATCGCCTTCGTAGACTGGAACAGCTAGGCTGATTCCTTCACCGGAATCCAGCACGAGCCCTGAATAATAATAACGATCCATTTTCATCGTCACTGAAACAAACTCCATTAGTATCTTAGAATTTGTGAACTAGGGTTAGGGCACGAACCTTTAGTACGCCCTGTGCCGTAAAGGGATAGCACAGCTTGCTTGGAGACATACAAGGCAGGGACATTGAAGGTTTCAAACATGATCTGCGTCATCTTCTCCCGGTTTGCCTTCGGGTTGTGGGGTGCTTCAAAGCGGTCAACGTGCGAGCATAAGTACCGACCATTTGACAATCACACTTCATGAACAAAAAGGCAATGTGATCTCACCTTAACTGTTCCGGAACCGTTATCAATGACGACGGGCTGACAGTCCGCAGCATCAGCTATCTTTTCTTTTCTTTTTTTTTCCTAGGGTACGTCACTTCACCTTGTGGATTGCTCTCTCTCGCTACGAAGAATTCTGTGATACAGCTTCGTGCAAAAGTATGGCTGAATTTGAACGTAAGAAGACCCTTCTAAGTACGTACCGATCAACGGCCGCTATCTCTACCGTCTCCTCTCATCCTTTTAAACAACAATTGCACGTTCCGAACAACAATTACTTCTTAACTGAAATTCTTCATGCTTACGTTGGCATTAACAAAAGACCATATCAAAGCGTTCACAGTCAAAAGTCATGGCAAAGAAAATTAATAAGAAAAGGCCTCGTTCGAGGCACCACCCCATCTCTCTTATTTCCTGCCTCTACGGGAATCCCGTTTCGTCTTTGTTAATTGAATTTTGTCTGTGTTTACACCACGAGAGATTGTACCAGAAATCTAGGGATTCGTATCAGCAAACGGACGAGTTCATATCAGCAAATTCCTTTCTTCAGGAGAGCCCTCTCACGCCGATCGATTTACATAAAAAAATGCAGTATTTAGGAAAATCAAAACAGATTTTCCTTTCCAAACAATAGAAAATATCTTTCGATTATTCTTTCTATTTCAACCAAATATCGGAAAAATTCCATTTTTTATGATTTTCTAAAAACATTTTTTAGAAATGTAACATTTTCTGCCAAACAAAAGAAGCTTTAATTAATCCAATATACCTGCATAAAATGAAATTTTGTTATGTTGTTTGGTAATAGGAAACGAAACCTAATAGCATAATCAAGTAGTGCAATCACCCAAAGAGCTGACCCCAGCTAAATGTCCCAACAAAGGAGTTGTAGTTCCCCATGGAGGCTCCTTAAATTTCTGTAAACTCTAGTTCTTGTCTAGTAACGCAGCGTAAGTTGGTGAACACTTTCTGCACGAACTGATATTTGTACACGGCTTCTATTAAACGAGGGCAATCTAAGCAGTAATTGATATTTAGTTATTATTTATCTTGTTGAAGGCCTGTTTTAAGTGATATTTCTTTTAACCATATATATATATTTTGGTAAGGTAAGATTAGTATTGACTTTTAACCAAAAAGAACTTTACATCAAAGTGATCTCGGCACCAACAAAACTTGCACTCTTGGTGGCAAACAAGTCATGAAGAGTGGAAGGGTGCCGAGAGTAAAAGGGGAAGAGGGGAAAACCAAAACAGCGGCAACTCTCAAACAAGCTTTACAAAGAAAGATCTGACACCCTTGAAGAGAAAATAGAGGGATTGAGTCCCCAACTTCTTTGAATCCTCCTATTCCTTGGTGTGTCAGCCACATTGCTGAACGTAATAAGGCTGACACGCCTTTTTGTACATTTTCGCAAAACTCATGAAACTCACACTATGAGTTTTGTTTAGTCTGAAATATTGCATAAATACAAAACAATCAAATATTAATTTGTAGATTCATATATGATTGTTTTCTTAATTGTCAAATTTAAATTGTATTCTTTTACTTTAAACAATGACCCGCGCTCTTTAGTCTTCCTTTATTATATTTTTAATGTCTTTAATTTTCGCACTCCGGTCTTTTTTAATTTCATTTGAGCAGATCTAGTCATTCTTAATTACTTTCGCGTGCTTTCGGCAGAAAAAATGAATATATCACTTCGAGTGTAATCTCTTCATTCTGCATCGTGGACAACAATCTGCATCAGTTTGCCGTACGTCAAAGATATCCAATCGGCCGCTTTTACCCAGAAAAAAAGAAGTCAACGGCCCATGGCTTAGGAAACAACTCAACCGTATGTCTTGTATATTTAGTTATCCTAATCGAACCCGAGCAGGTCTTTAAAAGGCTCAATCCCTACATGTTGGAACTCGGGCCAAACTTCATTGGCTGAAATCCACAATGATAAATGCCTTCCCTGGTTGAAAGACACTAGGCGTGGTACAAGGAAATGAAGAGGCGAGAAGAAAGTCTAGGTGAAGATGCTAATTTGATACCCATTATCACTATGAATCCGGGTAGGGGTTCTTTATAGACATATTGATTTTAAGATATCCTTTTGAATTGAGCCATGCATAATAATATATAGAAATCTTATCAAAGGAAAATCTTAGTTGCCTTGTTATCAGATATTATATCCTTACTATAGTTAGATATTGAACAATAAATTAGTCAATAAAATGGACCATTAAGTTTGATTTGATAGAGATTGATCAATAGATTTGACCATTGATATTTGAATTGTGATAATGAATTCAATGAGAATATCTAATTTATATATGTTGGGAAGATAAAAGTCATTTTTTATCTTGTAGTTATATGATATTATGGGTCTAGGTTAAATGATTTGTGTTTTGTTTTTGTAAATGTGCATAGTAGATGGTCAATCTATTTAATAGAGATTCACTACTAACTAGGTTGTGATTGCTCATACCATTTGTATTAGATGTTTTTCGGGTTCTCCGATTAGCGGCAAATAGAACAAGGGCCTTTGCATTATTGTCGAGGCATTTTGATAGGGGGATATTTTTCTGTATGAGCTTAGTTGTTTATTTTTTAGCTTCATATGACTTAGATGAGTTTGTTGGTTTTAATTGTCGGTTGGATATATATGAATTATAGAATCTCTATATATGACAATGAATTATATGAATTATATATATATATGATATATATATATTATTATATTGTTGTTGGTTGTGTTTACGACAATGTCTTTCATGTGGAAGGACAACCTTATTATTCCCCATTCTTGATAAATTCAAGGTGTGACGAATTCATTGTCATCATGCATATTACTATCAACAATTTTTATGGTTGTCAACAATAACTCACGTGTTTGATGTTGATAACCACTTGTCCCCTAAACACGTGTCTACTTATGTCGACACCCGGTTGATTTTTTTTGGTGCAAATAGGAATATTTTCGCGAAATACGTCACAGGTGCAAAGGTCAGATACCATTCACTCAGTCACGATTCTAGACACATGGTTCCGCACCAAGTTAGACTCATATTTTAACATGCCAAGAAACAAATTGCATATACCGCCGCAAGTTTTTGTTATTTCGGTCTTGTTAGATGTCTTGTATTCCTAGAGTTACCCAAATAAAAAACTAAATCTCTTTGTAACTAAGCAATGAAATCTTGGGAATTAAAAAATCTTGCACTCCAGAGAGATGTCTAAATGAAACTGCAACCATCAAATCTGGAATCATTATCCATCAAGCAGTCCACAGTGATGGTATACACTACACATACCACAAAATAGACCAAACAAAAGCAAACGCAAATAAACTGCCAACCAAGCCAATGCCATCTGCCCAATCTCACAATCCAAAGCCACAAAATGCAGGGAGGTTTCTTTTTTTGGGAAAAAGAAGGGGGGGGGGTATGGAATAAAAGCAGCCTCATAAACTGCAACTACATATCTAGTAGCACTTCCTGTGGACAATGGACGGGCCAGATTCATCGTACTCTCCCTTTGATATCCACATCTGCATCCAAATAATTTTAAGACCAAAATAAGCGTAAGAATTTCCGTCCTATACAGGAAGCAGCTTACAGAAGACACACATGGCAGAATGACCACTAGGAGAATTTTTGGATCCCCCAGGAGTTTATGTTCTTGGTACCACATTACTCATCATGAGCATTGACCCCATTGCTTTCAACACTACCTTTACCGTCAGTAACGGATGATTGTGTTTGACAAATAAAATAAATATGCTAGGAGGACCCAATACTTTCTCAAGCTCCTATGCCACTTAACCGTCATGCTTCAACCGAAAACCAGAAGGTTAGGAAACTAAGTTCAGAAAACCTGAACACCATTTTCAGTTGCTACTAACTTGAGAAACCCAAGAATTTTGTTTTTTTGGTTTGTTCTTCCCTATTAACCGATTCTCTCCTCTATTGAGAAATTTTGAAGAAAGCTTTCCACAAAAAAGAAAAGAAGCAGCAAACATGAATTTTTCTAAAAATACTCGGGCTTTCTAGTGCTACATGTTTTGATCAGTACCCAATAGATTACAACAGAGACAAAAGATCTCAAAATAGAGATTAGATGATTATAAGTGAATATAAGCAATATGTCTGGTACCTGCTGAAACGTGCTAAGAGAAACAAGCATGGACCCTCCCATCCAAACACTGTATTTTCTTTCTGGAGGAGCTACAACCTTGATCTTGACACTGCTCGGTGCAAGAGCAGTGATCTCCTTACTCATGCGGTCAGCTATTCCTGGAAACATAGTAGATCCACCACTAAGCACGATGTTCCCATACAGGTCTTTCCTGATGTCGACATCACTTTTCATGATTGAATTGTACGTGGTCTCATGAATTCCAGGTGCTTCCATTCCAATAAGCGATGGTTGGAATAGGACTTCGGCACATCGGAAACGCTCAGCTCCAATTGTTATTACCCGTCCATCAGGTAACTCGTAGCTTTTCTCAATTGCTGAATTGCTTTTAACAGTTTCAAGCTCCTGCTCGTAGTCAAGAGCCACGTAAGCAAACTTCTCCTTAATGCCCCTGACAATTTCACGTTCTGCTGTTGTGGTGAATGAATAACCTCTCTCTGTCAAGATCTTCATCAGAGCATCTGGGAAATCTCGCCCAGCAAGGTCAAGCCGAAGGATGGCATGGGGCAGTGCATAACCGTCATAGATTGGAACCGTGTGGCTAACTCCATCACCAGAATCTAGCACAATACCTAGACAAGAAAATAATTCCTTTGTCAAGACAACATCACCTACAAGAATCAATTTAAAGCTAAGACATCAGCGTGCGCAGACACAGTATAATGCAGGATTCATTTGTTGTCAGAGTACCACTTTCACCAATTTATGAATTCTAGGTCCGACAAACCTGTAGTACGACCACTGGCGTATAGGGAGAGCACAGCTTGTATGGCAACATACATAGCAGGGACATTAAATGTTTCAAACATGATCTGTGTCATCTTCTCCCTGTTTTCTTTAGGGTTGAGGGGTGCTTCAGTAAGGAGCACCAGATGTTCTTTGGGAGCCACGCGAAGTTCATTATAGAAAATGTGATGCCAGATCTTCTCCATATCATCCCAATTGCTAACGATTCCATGCTCTATAGGATACTTCAAGGTAAGAATACCCCTCTTAGACTGGGCCTCATCTCCAACATAAGCATCTTTCTGGCCCATACCGACCATGACACCCGTGTGCCTCGGACGACCAACAATACTGGGAAAGAGAGTCCTTGGAGCATCCTCTCCACCAAAACCAGCCTGTCAAATCAGATCATCACATGAGCACAGGTACCACAATGCACCCCAGGAAAATCCACAGCAATGTACATGTGCATCAGTATTCTCACCTTAACCATGCCAGTTCCATTATCGACAACAAGGGACTGAATGTCTTCTGCGTCTGCCATTTTCTAATGCTGATCAAAGGAGAAACTCTAACTGATTAATATGAGAAAATATCATCCTGATAGGTAAGTTTTAATTGATCCACAATGATGTTTCATCATAGAAATATCTGAGGGCAATACATAACTATATAATGAACTGCACACAACGATCCAACAAAGCTAACTACACTGAGCTTTTGTGGAGACACCAAGATAAATTTTCAGGGAGATCTAAGCCCATACCCACGAATAGAGATACCTTTAGTACATTTCTTTTTTGGTTGGTCCTACTCTATTCCTAGAAGTTTTGAAACTAAATCGTTCCCAACCCAACTCCCGTGAGAATGTGGGAATTCCAACCCCTACCTCATCTTCCACGTTGGAAGAGTAGCCACTTAGGGTAAACCAGTAGTTTACTTTTAGTATCTTTTTAATTTAAAAAAAAATTAAAGCCTAAAGGATATATTTTTAATTTCGCAGGCTCTAATCCTCACCGTCCAACACCAAAACAATGAAATGCTAACTCCAAATAATACACTAGCCAGGACAGAAAATTCAAGAATTTTAGAAGAAATCCTCCAACTGCCGTAACAGTAGAGGAAAGGAATAACAGAGAGCGACAGGAATCTTAAAGACATTCATGGATTCTTCAACCCATTACAGTCGTCGAGCTTTTCTCATCCAACATGCAAAAATAAACTGTAACCGATTAACTAATTAAAGAAATAGGATGGTGGAGATAGTCTCAGCCCTCCTAAGAACTCTAAACTTTTACATCGAAAGACATCAATTTTATTATGCGTGAGGCAGATATTCCCTGTTTTTCTTTTGATGGCTTCTAAAATCTTGATTGCTGATCATGCTTTAACTCGAAACACCACAACAGATCGCTTTTATCTACACCAACTCTGCATATATTCATCGAAGGAATCTCCCTCTGATGCCTCGAAACAGATTAAGTCAAATCGTCCCGATTTCCTATCTTGGTCCAGCACAATCCGCCGATTCAGGGGAAATCTCCGCACGCGCTCACAATCGGCAAAGCCATCACACGGTCGGAAACGGTGAAATTCAAAGGCGAACCGCCTAAACCAGCTCCTAGACTTCCGAAATTCGACCGGTAACACGCCAGCGCTTCGGTCAGAACGGACGAAGGAACGAAACCCAACTTCGAGTTACGTGCGAAAGGGTCGGATTCCATTCGGTTTAACTTTTCGTTCTCTGATTCAGAACCGAGCGACAGCGTCCGAAGCAGAAGAGACAAGCTGCAGTTCAGAGTTCAGACACGCCCGACCAACGACACGATCGTCCGATGTCGTCCACGGCAAGAAAGGTACTGGACTCTTACGGGTAATTCTTGAAGATTCGAAAGAGATTTTATACTTAATAAAGAGCAAAAGTAAATAGAAAAATAAAATGATTAATATCACAATTTTTTTTTTTAAAGTGCGCTTGCTAACATTTTAATTCACGGGAATAATTTTTATTTAGAAGTAAATTTTTTATTTTTATTTTTGAGAACAAAAAAATAGATTTATTTTACTTTTTATTTTTGTATCAAATTTATTTTCTAACCACTTTTCTATTTCAAAGAATAGAATAATTAAATGATCTTACTGAACGGATTTCAGTTTTTTTCCTTTTTTTCGTTCTTAGGAATAAACAGAAAAAAAAAATGATGTCTAAAACAGATCCTATGAAATTTTTTTGCATTATATAAATGTAACAAATATATGATAAATGGAACTAAAATAGAGGATATATATATTACACATGTTCAAGTTTAATTTTTTTGCAACAAAAAAAAAAGGTCAAAGATATTTGAAAACAATTAGGGCATTTGTGTCACAATGAGCATAATTTAAGAACTTTTATGGCATTTGCTATAAAAAGTATACTACATATTTATAGGTGTCTTCTAAGAATAGTGTACATGTCCAATGACCAATTTCAACCATGGCAAAAATAATAATCTCCTCAATAGAGGAACATAAGATTGATATTCAAAATGAAAATGTGAAATTGGACAAAAAAATACATGGCTTGATTACAATTTTTAAAAGTTTTAAAATTCAATTTGTGACATCTTAGATATTCCATCTTATAATTATAAATGGACTGTTATGGGCTTAGACTATCGAAAGCGGGCCAAATGACAAGCTTGATGAGTCATAAGGAAAGCGTGTGCTTAAGGAGTTAATGGGTTATGTTAAGACAACAAGCACGGGCTCGATGGTGAAAGGACTAATAACAACACCTAGAGGGGGCTGAATAGATGTGAATAAAAATTTTCGCAAGGTTCAAAAGTAATAATTTGTTTTTAGAAAATGACATACTATGAACAAATTCAGATTATAACAATTAGATAAAACTATGAACATAATAAAAGAGTTCATGGAAGAGAATAAGAACACAAGATTTATAGTGGTTTGGCTTAGATCAAGTTTACGTTTATTCTCCTGTGCTGACAGCTCACTGGTTGGATTTCACTAAGAAACAAAAGAGATTTTACAGTCTTGCGATCTCGACTTTACAGTGAAGAGTCTCTACTGGTCTCTCATAAAGTCTTATTATGAGTTTCTTTCTTTTGTATACAACTTTGAGCTCAGTAAATGAAATAATAAGGAACTAGAAAGCTTCAGATTTTGAAAATTTTCTTTCACGCACATTGTCAAACAACTAGAGAGTCCTCCTTAAATATTTTTTCATGTATTCATGACCGTTGGTACTTTCCAAAGGAGTTTTTCCAATCTACCCGTTGGACAGAATCAATCAAAGGGATTTCAAGTCGTTTGAAGATTGTGATGAAAACCCGTCAATCCTGTTCGCCCATACAATTATGATCTTAGTTTCCATAAGTAGAATTTTCCAAGTTTGTTAGGCTAGGATGAGGCTGACCTCACGCCGCCTAGGCAAGGCCGAGCCTCGTTGATGACCTCGCCTGGCCACCGAGACCACTAGCGAGGCTGGGCCTCGCCTTGGTTGGGCGAGGTCGCCGGCCCTTGTCGGCTGGTCGCCGGCCATGGTTGAGGTTGACCAGCCAAAAGGAGGAAGAAGGAAAGAAAAAAGAAGAAGAAAAAATAAGTGTTTCTCGAAATGTTTCCCGGGAACAAGAAGCAACTTTTTTCTATTTCTTATTTCTGTTCCAAATCTGTTCCCGAGAACAAAAATATAGATTTTTTGTTCTTCGGAATAAAAGTTTTACCAAACACATTTTTGTTCTTTTTTTGTTCCCCAGAAAAAATATAAATTTTTGTTTATTTCTGGGAAAATAAACACTTTTTGCCAAAGAGGGCCTTTACCTTCAATTTCTACCAAGGCGTCTACAGCCCTTGCTAAACTTGCACCAAAAATATCGTTTCTTTCACCCCCTACTTAACGCTTCAAAGTTTCCATCCAAAGCTCGAGTTTTTTGTTAGTATAAAGTGTTATCCTTGGTGCGTTTTGATCTCCAATTTTCACCAAGGTGTCAGTTGGGACTTCTGCTCTTTGCTTAGCCAGCGCCGACTCTATAATCTTTAAGCTGCTCAACAGAAAATCCGTTGAGATTCTACCTAGTTTTCCTCGAAAGTTGGGACTTTTTAGTTAATGAACAATTGTCTTTGACCTACTAAACACTCGCCCAGTCGACCTGTGCGGAGCTTTCTCATTATATGCCCTTGTCTAAGCTCATATGCCGAGCCCCTAATCAGGTTTAGCACCCCTCGGCCGTTTGGAGATACGAATACGTGCGCAAGTTGTCACGTGAGCCCATTCGAATTTTCATAATTCTTAAGTTGAAATCCGAGATAGGATTTTTCATGTTTGTAACTGTTTTTTATTTTTATTTTTTGTTTATTTCTTTGTTTTTAAGTTTGTGACCGCAAGTATAAAATACATTCTCTCGAAATTATATGGGTATTCTTCATTTCTCGAATCGGGAGCGCCAAGAGACTGAGAGAGGGAGTGAACACTGATTCTTGCTTGCCTTCGTTTCTTGACCCAAGAGAGACAGAGGGGAAGAAAAATGCCGAGGCTCTACCAAGTCTCGAGAGCTAGACCACGTGCAATGGAGGCTGCGGCATCTCCGGTGGCAACTCACGCCAAGCTCGACCAGATTTGGAGGCGGCCATGGACGAGCTTGAAGCAAGTGAAGGTGGACTAGATCTGATGCGGTGTCAAGTTATTTTTTCGAATACACTCTAGATCCTTTATTTAGAGTTTCATTCGATTTTGAAACTTTTTGCTCAAGTTGTTCTTTTTTTGGTCATTGGTATAAATCCAATGATCATACAATTCATCATAGAGTAGTTTTTCTCTTGTCAACAAAGAAATTTTGCTTTCTATCATTTCCAAGAAAGTTGACAAATTGGGGACCAAAAATTGTTTCACAAAACAATCCATCCTTTTTCCGATTTATTGGTTTTGTAATGAAAAGTATAGGATTTTGTCACCTCTCCAACTATCTCTCCATTAGGGAGGGTTTTTTTGGCCCAAGCACTTATTTGTTGAGGAGAAACTAATCCAATTCGGAGTTGATGATGTTTATACCGATCAATCATACAATGGTTTGTAAATATCTTTCTGCGACATAGGCCGGCCTGGGATCTCACTCGCTCGGAGGCTCGCATGGCGGCTGTGCAAAAGAAAATACAGGCGATCCGAGGAGAGATAGCCCGCGCCTTGAAGGAGCGTAATTCACTCGTGGTTGAATTCATCATCCTAATTAGGTAAGCCTTTACTTGATGGGAAAAGCTAGTCTGGGGCAGGATGATATAGGGGTTTAGTGCGGGGAAGCATTCCTGGATCATTCGATTATGTATTTGATTCTATGTAATTCCTCGAAAAAGTCCCTTTCTTAGATTCATCCAACATCTACTTGTATGCATGTGTGTGCTTTATATCCTCGATCATATAGGGATGTAATCAGAGAAGCATTCTTGAAGTTGTTTCTTGAAGTTCAAGAATTACAATCATGCACATTTGATTCCATGTAATTCCTCCAAGAAGTCCCTTAATTCATCCAAGATTTACGATCATACACACATTTGATTCCGTGTAATTCCTCCAAGAAATCCCTTAATTCTTAGATTCATCCAACATCAACTTGTATAAATGTGTGTACTTTAGATCTTCGATGATATACAGCCACTGGAGATTACATATCCTTCAATCAACTCCCAAAGAAAGGCACAAAAAATACCCGGTAGACGAACTTCAAGTATATGCAATGATCTAATTACGTATTCTCTAATAGTTGTAATCCTTGTGAGAGGGATACATATAAGAGGAGTATGCCAATTTATAAACAAGTACGGACTAACAATATCCATCAATCTCTTCTCGATTTGACGGTGTAGATTGCACCTCCTATTTACCAATAAGGTGCCACCTCCCTATCAACCAATCACTTGCTTAGGAATTCTCTAGAATATGGTATAATTACATTATTGCCCAGCCTTGGGAACTTCTAGACAACACTAGAGAGAGGTCCACCTTCTCTTCTTGGATGGTTCATGGTCCCTCAAGCATGGAAGCGTCAGGTCCGTGACAATTCGGTCATTCTTCTTTTTCAATGGCAAAATATTTGCAAGCCGAGAAGGGTATTAATTTCACTATCTTTGATAAGTTTGTCCAATTCTGCTTCAATTTGAGCTTACTGTCTCCTGATGCAAACACCTTTCAGCACTTGCCCCGCTGCACAGTGCACAGAACAGGAGAGAAGCAAATTAGGTGGACAAATTCGCTGGCCAAAAGGCAGCAACCCTCCGACTTACCCTCCAAAGCAAAACGAATAACATGCCTCAAATTTAATGCCATGGGAAAACCAAACAACCCGGGAATAGGGACTTGCCAAAATAGAGGTAGGGAGGTATCGATGACTTGGCAAGTGGCGAGGGGGATGGTGGAGGTCTCGCCAGTGCCGAAGCTTGTTGCTTAGGCCCATCCAATCGAAGTTGGTCATGACTTCATACTCTTATTTGAGAAAATAAGTACACTTCATGTTCTTATTTGAAATTTTTCCCAAAACATATGAAATGCGATTCTTTTATGAAAAATATAACATTCACATGTATGACATTAAGAAAAAAGCATGAGTATTTTGTTGACAAAGAAACCATAGTAAGAATGTGCTGACTCGGTCCATCCAAATTTTCTTTAATGTAATGAAAAAGCTTAGAGTTTATAAATTATTTTTTTGTTGCCAAAAAATTAAATAAAAAAATCTATCTATAAGATATATAAGAATTGTAAAATCCCTCCATTGTGCCAATTTAAATTTGCCAGCCAAAATTTAGGGCAATGATAAATTTCTCTATTTGAATATTTTGAAAAGTTTCTTGAACGCTGAATTCGATTATATTTTATTTTAAATATAACTATTTTGCTATAGCAAAGGAGAAAGTTAGAAAGGATGGTAGCTCGGCAATGGCCGGCGAAGGAGGTGGCCACCATTGGGAAGGTCACGAGGTGGTGGTCGCACCGTCGCACCACCCTCAAAGCGCACCGCACACGGCGACGCTCTTGTGGACCGGAGCAAAATTTGGTTGGACTCGGTGTCGGAGGAGTAAATTGCAAAGTATTTTGAAAAGTCCAGGAGAAACTTCGCATCATTCAAAAGTCTGGGGGCCAAATTTGTCAGAACGTCATAAAAGTGGGGCAAAATGCGTTGTCCCCCGATCGACCGCCGCGTCCTGCGTCGAGCAAAGATCGCGAGGCGGCGCGTTTTGCTTCACCGAGAGCGGCGGCGGCGGCGGCGGCGGCGACGGGGCGGAGCAGCCGCTTGAAGCGCGAGAGCTCGCTAGCTTCTGTCAGAGCTCGTGATATCAATGAAGCAGATCGAGTCGCTGTGGCAAGAGGTTCGAGACCTGAGCCTCGGCAACGCCACCGCCGTCCGCCGCCTCGACTCCCCTCCGGCGCCCCTCGAGTTCCTCCGCGACTTCGTCTCCCTCAACAAGCCCTGCCTCATCTCCGGCGCCGCCACCGCTCACTGGCCGGCCGCCGCCCTCTGGCGCGACCGCGCGCACCTCACTCGCGCCCTCTCTTCCTCCTCCGTCACCGTCCACCTCACCCCCAACGGACGCGCCGATTCGCTCGTCCCGATCGACTGCGGCTCGGCGTCGTCGCCGCCGCCGCCGCCGGCTCTCTGCTTCGCCTCTGCGCACGCGCAGCGCGTGCCGTTCGCGGAAGCGCTGGACATGATCTCGAGGAGCAGCCGGGAGAGCAATTTCGTCGCGTACGCGCAGCAGCAGAACGATTGCTTCCGATCGGAGTACGGTCCTCTGGCTCGCGATTGCGATGGGCATGTCCCGTGGGCGAGCGAGGCCCTGGGCTCCTTGCCGGAGGCCGTGAACCTGTGGATCGGGAATCACTTCTCGGAGACTTCTTTTCACAAGGATCACTACGAGAATCTCTACGCTGTCGTCACCGGCGAGAAGCATTTCCTGCTCCTTCCTCCGACGGATGTTCATCGTATGTATATCGAAGATTACCCCGCGGCGCAGTACTCCTACATTAAGGTTGGTTTCGGAATTGCGATCGGTTATAGTTTTGTTGGTTTGAGGTGATTCTTGACACTCCTTTCGGATTGGATTGGTGGGATTTGCAGGAAACTGGGGAATTCAAACTGGAAGTCGAAGAACCAATCAAGTATGTACCTTGGTGCAGTGTCGATCCTTATCCTTCTCCGGAGAACTTGGAGAGCGAGATGGCGAAGTTTCCGTTGTATTTCAATGGTCCCAAGCCGTTCGAGTGCACAGTCAAGGCTGGGGAGATTCTTTACCTGTAAGTGTTCTAGCTGATTTGAATTCAGTGCTTTCGGTAGGATGGTGAGAATTTTTGTGCTTGGAGGAAAGAATGTGGGAGGCATTGGGACGTTGTATTTGAGCATGATCGGTTATAATTCTAGATGATTGAAGTTATAACGATAGGATCCATCGAATAAAGTAGATTCATTATAGTGGCCAAGTTTCTTAAATTTGGCGCTCTAGCTTAATTAGAGACATGGTCGATCGCCTTGGAGTATGTTTATGGACAGAGTGTTATCAATTAGTAAGCAATCATGATTGAGGTTATAATGATAGAATCCGTCAAATAAAGTAGATTCATTGTGATGGTCAAGTTTCGTATTTTTAGTGTTTTAGCTTAGTTAGAGACATGCTTGGTTGCCTTAGTGTGTGTTTATGGACAGAAAGTGTTATCAATTAGCAATCAATCATGATTAAGGTTATAATGATAGAATCCGTCAAATATAGTAGGTTCATTGTGGTAGTCAAGTTTCGTAATTTTAGCGTTTTAGCTTAGTTAGAGACATGCTTGGTCATTTAGTGCATGTTTATGGACAGAAAGTGTTATCAATTAGTAATCAATCATTGCTTAGATGTGGGCCTGCTGGCCATTCCTACTTCTAATGAAAGATAGCAGTTAAACAACAAAACTTCGAGGCTGCAGAGTTGATTTACAATCTGTGTCATGCTATCAGATAGAGGTGTCCCAAAGTTATCATACAGGGGATCGTGATACAAAGTGTCTAGATATATTTTTTTTCTTTAGATAAGTTATAGTTCAATATGTTTTTGAAACTGAGGAGAGGAAAACTGTATCGGAGCATTCTTCTTCTTGGGGTGTATCCGTTGAAGGCCAGTTCATTTGGGATTAATTAAAAGTAAAGGTACTTTCTATTTTCACGCCAAAACTGAAAATATTATATGTTAATCACATGCCAAAGTTCATATGTTATGAAAGTTTCAGCCGTATTGGTTTGCAAAAAAGTGCATGAACCGATAACTTCTGATCTAGCAAAAAAGAAAAAGTAAAAGTTAAACCAGACATGCAAATTCAGAAATTCTATCGGATTTACTTCTGAGACGTAGTTAGTCGTTAAATTGATACTTAGATAGCAAAAGTCGTCTTGGTGTATGGGATCGGCTTTTCTGGTTATATATATGGATCTAGAGATAATGTGCCAGCTTCAATTTTCTTTCCCTTTCTGAGAATCACATTTGTGTGTGGCGAGTTTGTGGGGGAACTGGTGTTTAGTCGTTCATGTTTATGATATTATGCCCAGATCAATGGTGTTCCTGTGGTTGAGCGTAATGCTGACTAGTGTGGCCTATCTAATACTCACGTGACTCTGTTGCAGACCAAGTATGTGGTTTCATTATGTCAAACAGACTCCAGATGACACAGGACTCACCATTGCTGTTAATTATTGTAAGGATGCAGTATTTCATCATTTCTTCAATTAACTTCATAGTGATTATTGCAAAAGAGCAACAAACTTCACGATGATCTTCAGGTGCTAAATAACAAGTGCATTTTTCAGGGTATGATATGCAGTTTGATATGAAATATGCGTACTTCAACTTCTTGCAATCAATTGAATACCAACCAATACATGACTACACGGGGACTGAAGAAGAGTCTGAAGATTTATAATCAGTCTAGATGGTGTTGTAAATCAATGTCTCGATGAGCTGTAGCCCATCATTTCATCTGTGAACTTCTTTATTGTTTTTCTCTGGTTATGGATGGAATCTTCATCTGAAGCTTGCCTTGAGATGGTTATGAACAAGGAAGACAGTTTAAAAGGTCCCTGACTATCAGCAAGTTTAATTAACGCTTGGAGAACAGGATCTCAGATTAGCCTTACTGGTGCGTTTACTTCTTCACCAGATTGGGTCAAAGGTGAGATTTAAATGCCAATCCCTTCCGCATGGATGGACTACTTCTGTCTTGCTACTTCTGTCTTGTTTTTCTTTAAAAACAAGGAAATATAATTTCATTATTGATAATTTGAAGCTACCAAACAGTTTACCTGACCATTTTTTGAAATATATTTGACTTTGCAGGTTTTCTGTCAAGGCATCTTGAAACTGCTTATGACTGAATGGCCTCCATTGAAGTTTTCAAAGAAATTTGAAGCTACCAAGCTGTTTATCAGTTTTACTATGGTCTATATCAAGAAGACATCATTCCAGAATGATTTGTGGTTCCATATTTATGGAACTAGTTGCTTTATGGTTTAGTAATAACTCAGTTTATTGGTTCCAAGTCAGGTTCTACTTGCTTCTTCACCCTGTAAGTTAGGTCTTAAGCTGGTTTTGCAGGTATAATGAGCTTTACGTCCAGTTAATTATCCAAAAAGAAGTCATCCTGTGCTGCAAGGTTCTAGGAGACGTGTTTGGGAAGTTTCCAAGCCATAACTTTCTTGGTGTTTGATGCTAGGCGAGTAGTATCAGAGCCCCAGGGGGAAAATGAAGAGAGGGCATTCTTTTTTCCTTCTCTCTTTGTTTTCTTTTTCTGGTATTGTTTCGGTTGTTCAACTATCTTGGATTCTAGGCAAATTAGTTATCCTGAATCAGTTCGCTTGTGAGTTCCACTGCTAATCTCCTTGAAGCTGTGCTTTATCCTATCTAGCCCAACTCCTTTTTTTCATGAGACGTTCTTTCTTTTTCGACGAGGCCCAAGTTTTATTCTGTTTTTGTCTGAACGCCTCTTTCTTCTCTGTCCCTGTGTGCGTCCATTCTGTTGTGCCTTTCCCCCCTTGATGTCTGGTTCTCCCACGAGTGAGAGGCATGCATGTATTCTACCTATCAATAATGCTAGCATAAAATAGTTCTCAACTTGACCTTCCCAGGGAAGAAGCGGACACATGATCAATAATTTACACGAACTAGAGGCCCTTATATCATCTCTTCGACAGACCAAGTAATTAACTCTTTAAGCAGACATTTGGAGGCACAAAAGTTTCGTGAATTTCGTTTTGCCAACCATTAAGGTGAGCTACAGTCAATGAATGAGGTCTCAGTAGACTCATACCGCATCAGGACTGGAGCGGTCCCCAGTTCTCTCTCAGTTGCCCTGTCGCATGACGAAACGGTGATTGAATGTGGGTTTCCTGTGCCACATACCAGGTTAATATCTGGTATCGGAAGTGAATGGCAGCCGTGGTTCTGTACCATTGTCGATTTGCGTTTGCTCATGCACTGTTTGAATCTTTATCTTTGTTTGTATATTACTGGTCCCGAAACTCCTAGGATTTTTTTGCCCACCTTCTCTTGAAGTCAATGTTCAGACCTTTGATATCTCTATCCTGCCGCAGGAGATGTCCATGGAACTCCTGAGGCAAAGTCTTGTGACAGCTCGCACAAGATATTTGGTTAGCATTGACCTTATTACAATGTATTATCGATGGGTGATATTATTATCGTGTTAGTTCCATTTATGTATGGATGAGCTAAGAAGCACCGACACTCTCCGGAAGCTTTCGTATCGTATCCGACACTCTGACACGTTCTGACACACGGTCGATGAGTGTCGGAAAATTCAACAAATGGTCAACTATTCCCGACACGCGACTTCACACGCACGGGGTTAATTTTGAAAATTTTTAATACTTGAGGGGTCAAAATATAAATATATGAAAAAATAATGAAAATAACAAAAATAAAGGGGAAAGAAGAAAATTTTCACTCTCAAGTTTCTCACTTATAAGTTTTGACCTTCCCGTGAGTGACAATGGAACGCCCCTCTTATCGCCGTCATCGCTCCGCTTGCCCCTGTAGAGTTAAAGTTGTGATTTTTTTTTTACTTCTTTCCACCTCTCGCAGCGTCACTTGCGAGTGATCTCTTTTGGTCACATTTTCCATGACGAATTTAGTTATTTCCTTTTCTTTTGGTTGTACTTTAAGAGTTCTTGTCCTAAATTTTCATTTTTCTCGAACCTTATTTTGTAGAGGAGTTCAAGCCAATCTATATCATGAACTCCGAACTCGTTCTAGAACTATAAATTAATTTCCGACAAATGTAAGAAAATACGACATGTTCCTTCAAATTTACTCTTTTGTGTTTGCAATTTTTGAATTTCTCATTCAATCTTTGTCAAATTAAAATAATAAATGATATTAACAAATGTTGGATTAATATTTTTAGTATAAATTAATTATATGCTCTTTTTTTATTATTTATTTATTTATCTACATTTAATATATAACGGAAACGTGTCGGAATTCTCTATTTTTTTATAAATAACATGTGGCGTGTCGTGGCGTGTCGTGTCGCGTGTCGCGTGTTCGTGTTAGTGCTACATAGTGGATGAGTAGAAGATATGCCAATGTTTTGTCACATTGCATGAGGGTTTCCTCTTGGGGTCCCACGCATCATGTTAGAGACATGTTGCAAACACACACCAAACCCACAAATCCATATGGTTGTGTACCCCTCAGTTAACGAGAGGAGGAAGATGATTCACTCATACGCCGGTGGGTTCCTCCTTGTATTGAGCTACGACCATTCTTATCGTGCAAGATCCGCCACCGAGATTGCGACGAGACAATTATTGAAGGCAAAGATTTTTGTTGATCTCATGACATCTATTGGTGTTAAGTCGTGCCAAAAATTGCCTGGTTGCAGTTGCTCAGGACCCCATTGAATTGATGATCATGGAGTGCTCATTCCCATTCCCTGGCTTGATTTTTCAGGTTCGTCCGAGGTGTTTTTCCCTCGCACTATCCCTAGTCAGTGAACAGAAGATATTTCGACTCCGACTGAGCCGCAGTCCCCGCCCATCCTTCTGCCTCCTCGATATTTATACGTATGGATGCGTACGTATGAACGGATGTCAGTATATGCATTAGAACCAAGCAGAAAGGATAATTCGATTTGTGTATGGATCTTTTGCTTTATCTTACGATACTTAAATCCTGTTTTCGAGTTTCTTCGGAAAGCAAGGTGAAAGGTTGGTATATAAAGAAAGAGTTTTGAACCTAGTAAGAAAGAAAGAAAGATTGCATCGGAAGGGATTCCATGCATAAACAATTATTCCAACATTTAAGCTTTTACAATTATGTTTTTATTAAAGCCCATGCATAATATCAAGATGGATAATCACCGTACAACCTTATCAAAAAAAAAAAAAAATAGAATCGTCGTTCAATAGTAATTTAAGATAACAAGGTGATTCATTAAATCTCTAAGATTTTTTTCAAATTTGAGGTTTAGGCTTTCTCATTGTATACCCAATTTAGTCATTTCTCGATACCCCAATATCTTCATTTATTAAATTAATTTCCTCGAATGTTATCTTTCTTTTTTCACTTTTCTTTCTCTTTTCCAAGTGGAAAAGGAACTTATGTGTCAGAATATTAGATAGAAACAAACCGAGAATCAAGAATTGGGAAAAGTGCTTTTCTTTCTCTACAATTCAATTGTACAGTTTACAGCCCTATTAATAACGTACAAGCTTGATCTAATTAGAGAAAATAAATATACAAGAATAATTTCCCAAATATACAAAATTCTAATTTTCCCTAAATATACAAAGTAGATCAATAAGGATCAATTATGATCAATTATAGGCAACACTATCTTCAACACTCCCCCTCAAGCTTGTGGTCTGTACACATCAAAGACACCAAGCTTGCTTAGTAGATGCGCGTGTTGCCTTTGACATAAGGGCTTGGTAAATATGTCGGCAGGCTATTTTGTTGTACTTATTCCTCTTGTCTTGATCACTCTAGCTTGGATCTTGTCTCTGACAAAATGACAATCAACTTCTATATGTTTCGTCCTTTCATGAAAAACCAGATTCATTGCCAGTTTAAGTGCAGCTTCATTGTCACAAAACAAGATACTTGGTTCTTTTACCCAAACACCAAGGTCTTGAAGTATGCCTCTTATCTAGACTATTTCGCAGCTAGTCTTTGACATTGCTCGATATTCCGCTTCAGCAGACGATAATGACACAGTCGATTGCTTTTTAGTTTTCCATGAGAGCAATGAATCCCCCAGTTTTATACAGAATCCCGTAACAGATTTCCTACTCATGGGGCAAGTAGCATAATCTGTGTCACAAAACGCTGTCATTTCCATGTTATTATCTCGAGACAACAATATTCCCAAACCTAGACATCCTTTCAAGTACTTCACGACCTTTAAAGCGACATTCATGTGAGACTGTTTCGGATTGTGCATAAACTGATTGAGAATTTACACTGCATAACATATGTCAGGTCTAGTCATTGTGAGATAAATGAGCTTCCCTACAAGTCTCTGATAAATGGAAGGATCTTTCAGTAGAGGATCTTCATTTAGGGGTGAAAGTCCCTTATCGTACTCAGCCGTGGTTAACTTGACGTTTTGTTCAATTGGGATGACAACTAGCTTGGATCCTGATAATCCCGCTTCTGATATGATTTCTAGGATAAATTTGCGTTGACTGAGGCAAATCCCTTTATCCGATCATGCAATTTCTATTCCGAGAAAATATTTGGGAGGTCCCAAATCCTTAATCCGAAATGTGGAGTGTAGGTACTTCTTGAAACGTTGAATGGCAAATTCATTGTTTCCCATAATGAGGATATCATCAACATATATAAGTAAGTAAATTGATGATGTACCTTGACTCCATGTGAAGAGGGCATAATCATGTTTGGATTGTCGGAATCTTGCAGCTGTAAGTGCAGCAGTGAACTTAGCATACCACTGGCAAGAAGCCTGCTTGAGTCCATACAAGGATTTACGAAGACGACACACTCGATTCTCCCCCTGTCTGCGTAAACCTAGTGGAAGATCCATGTAAATCTCTTCTTCGAGATCTCCATGGAGGAAAGCATTATGAACATCCATCTGGTGAAGAGGCTAATCACGCAAAGCGGCAATAGAAAGAAAGGAACGAACAGTGATTTCCTTGGCTACTGGAAAGAATGTTTCTATATAATCGAATCCTTCCCGCTGCGTAAACCCTTTGGCCACTAGTTTTGCTTTATATCGTTCGATGGATCCATCTACCTTATACTTGATCTTATATACCCACTTGCAGCCGATAGGTCGTCGATGAGGAGGTGAGGTAACAACATCCCAAGTCTCATTTTCTACCAAGGCTTGTAATTCATCCTTTATTGCTTGTTGCCAATGAGGATCTTTGATAGCTTCCTCATATGTAGATGGTTCCTGTCCCTCAGAGATTCTACTAATACAACACATATGTTCTAGGGAGAGACGAGCAAAACTAACATAAGATGAGA
Source organism: Eucalyptus microcorys (assembly GCA_014182515.1). Lineage (NCBI taxonomy): Eukaryota > Viridiplantae > Streptophyta > Magnoliopsida > Myrtales > Myrtaceae > Eucalyptus > Eucalyptus microcorys. The sequence continues at coordinate 8,694,207 of CM024566.1, forward strand.
TAGGATGATGTGTATCGGATAACTCTAAAGTGGGACAAAGATAATATGCTGTCCATGTGGGCGGGCGTGTACTACGCCCTGATCGTCGAGGTTGATCCAGTGCACTTACAAGTGGTAGAGCAGAGTTCTCATTTGGATTTGTTGGTGAAGCGGAACCCTCCGATACCACTGCTTGTGGTTCCCCGGGTGCGACATTCTCCACATAGGATTGTGGATTACTTCCAGGTGTAGAATATGATACATGAGGAAACAGGACTTGCTGTGAAGGTGACAAATCTTCTTCATGGAGGAATAGACGATGATGTGCGACTGATCCCGAATATTGATCTAAAAGAAGTTCTTCTTGGAAGGGAAAAATGTCCTCATGAAAGATAACATCTCTGCTAACGATGAAGCAACCAGTAGATAGATCATAGATCAAGTATCCCTTTTGAGAAACAGGATATCCCATAAACACACCTTTAATAGCGCGGGGACCTAATTTGTCCCGATGGCCCACTGTTGAGACATAACACAAGCATTCAAAGACACGAAGATGACTAATATCCGGCTGTTTCCCAAAAAGTAATTCAAATGGAGTCTTCCCATTTAGGATTCGGGATGGCATCCGATTGATCAAATAAGCTGCTGTGATCACACAGTCACCCCAAAAAGTTTCAGGAATTGAGGCTTGATACTTAAGAGGACGAGCAACTTCTAAGAGATGACGATGTTTTCGTTCAACCACCCCATTTTGTTGAGGTGTATAGATACAGGAACTCTCATGAATGATGCTGTTTGATGTAAACAGAGAAGAACACTCATGATTAAAAAATTCACGAGCATTATCAGTACGAATCCGTTGTACGGATTTGTGAAACTGATTTTTAATTAATGCAAGGAAATTTCTAACATGAGAAAATACTTGTGCCTTAGATTGCATCAAGAAAGCCAGGTAGCTCGTGTATAATCATCCACAATTGTAAGGAAAAAACGAGATCCATCCCGATGTGGTGTATGATATGGTCCCCAAATGTCCATGTGTAGAAGAGAGAAAGCTGTTTTGCTTCGTGAGGTACTTTGCGAAAAAGGCAATCGAGATTGTTTAGCTATTGGACAAATATGACATTTTGAATGAGGAAATGAGGCACTATGGCCTAGACGTTGATGGAACAAAATATTTTTATTGGAATTGGCATTACATAAGATGCCCTTATTTCAAAGAAACGAAACATTGAGATTTTTGGGAAATGTGGCCAAAAAATAGAGTCCCTCTTGAATTTTACCCCAGCCCATCAGTTTCCCAATCGAAAGGGCCTGAAATAAGCATATATTAGAATCAAAGATGACTCTACAGAAATTGTCCTCACAAAGTTTTGAGACAGAGATTAGGTTGAATTGAAATTTAGGAATGAATAGGACATTTTTCAGGGTAATGGATGGACTGAGAGTAACTGTTCCAATTTTGGTGACCGAGGTATCATTCCCATTTGAAAGACGGACGGAAGTAACATGAGAGGATTCTTTAACATTGGAAAGGAAACGTTTATCACAAACTATGTGATCATTAGCACTCGAGTCAATAATCCATGCTTAAGTTGAAATAGAGCTTAAACAATCAGAAGTACCTGTATAACTCGCTGCTTTATCCTGTGATCGCAATTGGCTTAAAGCTCTCATGATCTGCTGGAATTGATCATTACTAACGGGCTAGTGAGCTTTAGCATTTGCTGCGATGGAAATTTCCTTTTCCTTCCTTTCTTTATCTGCCGGCTTCCCATGCAATTTCCAACAATTATCCCGTGTATGATTGGGACGCTTACAATAATCACAGAATTTGCCTTTTCCTTTGTTGGAATTTCCGCCATGGTATTTATTTGAGAAATTTGCCGAATTATGGCCGTTATATCCTCTCCACGCCGGTGCAAACGTGGCCTGTTGTGAGCCATCAGATCTGGGCACCGCCAAGATGTATCCTGGACCGTCAGATCGTCTAGGCCAGCTGTAGCCGTCGGATCCAGAGATGAGATCTCTGCCGTTCGCTGGAAAAATTAAATCGTGGCCGCTCATTCCGGATGAATAGAAGGCGTTGTCTTCTCCATTTGCTAACCCTAGGGCTATGATCGTAGCTCCCGATCCGCCATGGCTCCTATGGCCGGACTTCGCTCCAGCCAGTTTCTGCTCCGGCGTCGCCTTGGTCGCAAGAATAACGCGATCTCCGACTTTTAGGTACTTTAAGGAAGCCAGGCGCTGCGACTCTTCCTAGACCGCGAGCTGGTAAATCCGGCCAAGCGAGGGTACAGGTTCCATAGCAAGGATTTGGCTGCGAAACGGTAAGTAACTTTCATTTAGGATGAGTAGAAACCGAGTTACCTTCTCCCTCTCCCTTATCGCTCGGTATTGCGCTAGGGTTGCTTCGGGTCCCTCCAATTTTTCTTCGGCCATCTCCAATTCGTTCCACAATGCTGATAACTTGTTAATAACGGTAGAGATTGAGAGATTTCCCTGTCTTAGATCGGATAGCGCCTGAGTTATGCTGAAAATTTTGGCTCGATCAAGTTTGCCATACATTTCCCGTATATTTTCCCATATTTCTTTAGCATCTTCGGTCGAGGGGAGTCCAGCGGCAACCTTCGAGGTGAGGCAGTTGTCGATCCATGTCCGGACAAGCTAATTACATTTTGTCCAATGGTGCGCAAGTCGTTCGTCGCTCGGAATCGGAATCGTGCCGTCTATAAACCCCTCTTTATCTTTTGTGATTAGGGCCCGACGAAACTCGCGGGACCAGATGGAGTAATTTTCGGGCCCTGACAACTGCTATGTGATAAGGCGGAGCTCCGGTCCGTCCGCATTGGAGGTGTAGAGAGGGTCTCCTAGTTCGGGTCAAGCTTCGGTGAAGCCTGCGAAAGGAAGAAAACCTGGTCCATAGGTCGGGTACGGACTCGCCCCAAATCCTAATGAACCCGAACCGGTTTGATTCAAGAAGGGCCATCCTGTCCCACCAGAGTTGGATTGATTATTAAACTGCGGATCTTCTCCCCTTGGTCCGTCATTGGCTCTCTCGAGAAAGTTGGTGGAATTTTGGGTAGGATTCAACTGACTCGTCTGGCCTGGAAGGGGTTGAACCTGGATGGGAACCCATTGAACATATGGACTCGGAAGAAATTGCCCTGTATTGGGATGAACAGAACCCTGTCGCTCCTCAAGAGTCGGCACTTGATTCTGTTCTTGTGTTCGATTTTCCGTCACCCAATATGTCTGTTCATCCAAAGGTGAGTCGCCTAAACCTTGGATGTTAGAAGAAATTTCTAGATCTTGGGAATTCCCTGATTTCGATGTTTGGTTTCTCGGCATTTTTGTTTCCTTGTTGTTTTAGTACAGAAGAAAAGAATGCAGGCTTAATGTGGAAAGAAAAGGAAACAGGGGAACAGAGAAAGCTTCGAGGGCTGGAAGAAGCAGAGAAAAGAAGGAGCAAAAATGGCAGAGAAAGTTGTAAAGAAGGAGCGGAAGCTTGAAGACAGGCTCTGATACCATGTCAGAATATTAGATGGAAACAAACCGAGAATCAAGAATTGGGAAAAGTGCTTTTCTTTCTCTACAATTCAATTGTACAATTTACAGCCCTATTAATAACGTACAAGCTTGATCTAATTAGAGAAAATAAATATACAAGAATAATTTCCCAAATATACAAAATTCTAATTTTCCCTAAATATACAAAGTAGAACAATAAGGATCAATTATGATCAATTATAGGCAACACTATCTTCAACATTATGCATACACATGTATGAGTCTAATAAGTCATAAACCTATTGCACGGATGTCAATTTAGTCATTAAATTTTTCAATTTTGTCAATTTAGTTCAAAAACCTTTGTTTGAAATTCCAACACAGTCCTTGTGGTAAATTTTTGTCAAATATTGCCGGTACTTCCCACCGTTTTAACCAAGAGGACCTATGGTAGAATCTCCATCTAGGTATCTCTAGTAGAAAGGACCTCAAGCATTTTGCTTTTTCTTCGTCATTGAAGGGTCATCTTCATCTTCGGGAAGGGCTGTACAAAGTTCACACCGCTAGTCCACATTCTACTAACAATATCTTGCAACTGGATCTTTGAAGTAGTAAATAGGATTAGTGTTTGTATCAAAGGAGGATGGCCAATGATAATTAAACTGCCACTTTAGCAATTTCCGGCATGGATAGACTGAAATGACTATATTAGAAATTTGCATAAAAGATTTATCGTTAAATGGACAAAATTGAAAAATTTAGGACTAAATTGGCTTCCTCACAATAAGTTAAGAGTAATTGAATAAAATTCCCCAAAAATGGGTGTGTCCCAAAATCTTCCTAATTTAGCTATATTTTGCATTTCTTGCCCATAATAAATATATGTTTATAGATCTTATGGACCATCTAATTAGCTTTCGGCATTACGCCCCAGAATTATCTCGGCTAAGACTTTTTTTTTTTTTTTTTTTGAGTTTTCGAAAAAGAAAAGGGAAATGCATCCAAATGGATAAAAAAGAAAAATCATGAGGCACATTAAGAATCGGCCAACCTGGAATGTAGCGGGAGAAGAAGAAGACATAATCTAATTAGCCAGGTTTGAAATGGAATGGACAGGCAATAATCACCAAGCCTTGAATGGATTGGATGAAATTAGATAGAAGAATCTGGTTTTTGTACCTGTCCTGTTTCTGGTCCTGGATAAGGCAGGGCCGATTGTGGCTGGCAGAAAACCATTGAGCCTCCGGTCAATTAATCACCAGTACAGAGGAAGCAGTATTACTTTTCTTGTACACGGTCGTGGTACGCAAAAGATCGTAAATATTCCTTAAAAAGGGGAAAAAAAAAGAACTTAAGTATCACAGTTAATTAGATAAAGTATTTTATGAGACCGATATAACATGTGACGGTGAGTAAATGGTGCAATAAATCAATTGCCCTTCTTTGCAGACATAAATTGCACGCTATGCCATGCACATATTCATCACAATTTTGATTGATCAATTATAACAGGTGTCAATTAGTGGTGTTTCCACCGCACTATATAACTCGTCCCATCATTGGGCATGTAGATTAGATGCAGAGAATTTATCAACAATTTCATTGTTATAGGACTCAAATGAGCACCAATATAATATTTTAATCATTTAAATCATAAATAGATCATATATAGGTCACTTACATTTTGAAATAAGTCATATATGAGTCCTGTACATTTTAAAAAGATTAGTTAAATTGGTCTTAAATGAGTTGGACTAAAAAACTCATTTCCAACCCAACTTCCCCCTTTAACTTAAAAAAAAAAAAAAAATGTTTTTTTTTTTTACAAAAATCGAAATTATAATTATAATTATTTTTCTTTTTCTTTTTTTTTTTTTTTCTTTCTTTTCTTCTTCCTCTTTCCTTAGTCGATGGCCGGCACAGGGACGATCGAGCCTCACCAATCATCGGCGAGCTCGATCCTTGCTTGAATCTGATGAGCCGCAAGCTTGCTGGCCTTGGCCTAGCTTGGGCTCGCTGGATCTGGTGAGCCGCGAGCTCATCGGCCACAATAGAGCTCTAGTTCACTTGGATCTGGCAAGCTGCAAGCTTGTCAGCTTTGGTTGAGCTTGGGCTTGCCTGGATTTGGCGAGCCATAAGCTTGTTGGTTGTGATGGAGCTCGGGCTGGCGAGCTTGGGTTGGTCGCCACTAATGGAGGAAGACGGGGGAAGAAGAAGGAAGAAGAAGAAGAAAGAAAAAAAAAAAAAAAAAAGAAAAGAAAAGAAATAATAATAAAAAATTCAAAATTTTAGAAATAATTTTTTTGAAATTTTTTTTTATAGATAGATATCGACGTACATACCTGAGAAGTACTTTTAGAGGAAGCTTGATGTTGTTTAGATCTAAATTCAATCAATATCGAAATAGAAATTCTAAACATTATAATATAATTTTTAATTTGGTAAATCATAATTAAGAAGTTATGCATTCTCACATGCTAGAAGATTTGTCATAAACAAATATTATTTTCATGTCAATCATTAACTAATCAATCTTTTTCTAATCAAGAATTTTTCAAAAGTATTTCAGTTTAAAGTTTTTCACTTTTTTTTTATTTACTAATTTTCATTGTTTAATTTACTTTTTTAATTTGATGTGAAGTTTTTTTCAAGTAACATATATATATATATATAGTGTGTGTGTGTGTGTGTGTGTGAAGAGCTCAAAGTGGATTAAACGGGTGGGAGTGAGTTTTCTTAGATTGAGCTAAATATTAATGTATTTCGATAATATGGGTCGGGTCAAGTCGGGTATGGGTTAGGTCCGGTGTGGGCCATCAAATTTACGTTATATGAAAAATGAGTTAAAACGGGTTAAATGGGTCAATATGGGTCGGATCATTTTCGACCCGACTCAAACCCGATCCGATCCACCCGTTTGACGGCCTTAGTTCTGTCACATTGCATGAGGGTTTCCTCTTGTGGTCCCAAACATCATGTTAGAGACATGTTGCAGACACACACCAACCCCACAAATCCATAAGGTCGTGTCCACCTCAATTAATGGGAGGAGAAAGATGATTCACTCAGACGCTGGTGGGTTCCTCCTTGTATTGAGCTACTTGTGACCATTCATGCAAGATTCGCCACCGAGATTGCGACGGGACGATTATTGAAGGCAAAGATTTTTGTTGATCTCATGACATCTGTTGATGTTAAGTCGTGCCAGAAATTGCACAGCTGCAATTGCTCAGGACCCCGTTGAATTGATGATCATGGAGTGCTCATTCCCATTCCTCGGCTTGATTTTTCCGGGTTCGTCTGGCTGTTTTTCCCTCGTGTTATCCCCAATCAGTGAGCAGGAGATATTTCCACTCCGACTGAGTTGCAGTCCGTTCCTTTCACCTCCTCGATGTTTACACGTACGGATGTATACGTATGAACGGCGAACCAAGCAGAAAAGATATTTCGATTTGCCTATGAATCTTTTGCTTTATCTTAGAATACTTCAATCCTGCTTTCGAGTTTCTTCGGAAAGCAATGTGAAATGTTGATATGTAAAGAAAGAGTTTTGAACCTAGTAAGAATGAAAAAAGAAAGAAAGAAAGAAAAAAAGAGTCTTAAAATAATATTACGTTGAATTTCCGGTAAGTCTCACCGGAGTTAGCACTTAAGTATCCAATTTTAATTATTATAAAAAAAAAAAGTGACATTTAAGTGTACCTTTTGGAAGTTTTGGCACTAATATGTCCACCCGTGTCAAGTTTTTACACTTAAGATGTTCTTCTTCCGTTGATACTAATAGTTATCGATGATCGTAAATCCGTTGTTGATAAACAATATCATATGATTGACGATTGTCATAGCAAGACTAATTTGCATGGATATTGATGAAAAAGGAACCATAGGTTACTGATTGAGATACTGAACAAAGGTTAGATGTCTAAAGGGCACTAAGAAATGGTTACCCTATTCTAATTTGAAGTCACTCGCAGAAAGAGCAATGGAGTCCAACAGATCATGGTGAAAGATCAAGGTGAGATTTTGAAGGAGTAACCACCTAAAGATAAGATCATGGCTTCAGGATTATTAGAAATTATTAGAGATGTGGGAGCATGGTTAAAACCATAGAAGAACTGCGCTCGAGTGATCATGTCATAGGTGCTATAAATACTAGTGCTCAACTATTGGAAGGCCCTCGTGCATACAAACAAACAAACATGTTATCTTTCGATTATCTTTCAATTTGTTACAATTTCCAAATTTGTATTGTCAATTAAATTCTGCATATGTTTTTTTAGCTGTAATTTCTAGAAAAACATTGTTGATTAAATTCTAAGGTGTATCTTTGCTATAGTTCCTAAGTGCTCAATTGCTGAGTAAATTTTGACAGTTGCATTTTTACATTCTCAGGTTTTGTCATTAATTAAATTTCGGAACAATTTGTGTTGTTTGGTTCCATTTGAAGTGACTTTTTTAAATTTTATCGTCAATTAAATTTCGACATATTTTTCATACGATAAGTTTCGTTCAAATATTTCTTGTTCAGAATCGCGGCAGAATCTGCCAATCCTAATAAAAATCAAATAATGTCTTTCGATTAAACATATTTTGTCGTGAAGTCAAATGCTGGCCGGACACATATGCGTGGGGGTGGTCCCGGCGGAGCATTTATTTCCCCAAGGGAGATATCAAAATCCCTTCCAATGGCCCAGCACCACGGAACTCCCCATCGTGGTTTATCGAAAAGCCTGATATTTCCCACGCCAACGTATGCAAATTCACGTGATGGATGGATGAATAAGGAGTGTGTCACATGGGTCGTGTCCCTCTCCCCCAACTCGAGGAGCACGTCCGATTTCTGATACTTTTCAATTGGGAGTTGAGATGTTTTTGCTTTTTGGATATGTGGGGGCAACTTGTACTTCAATTAGCAGCACACATCCAAGATATATTGCAATTGTAGTTGATGCACGTTTTGTTAGGCAAAGCTATTTATTCGACCGAAGAGAAAGAGATCTTCCAGTAGAGCGATTTCATCTCCATATTAATGTCTGATTTTCTCGTCAGACAGGCATCATTATTAGTGAGGACACTTGAATGGAGACCATGTTGCTTGTGTGGTGTGTGATCTCTTTTCCACAGTCAATATATCTAATGATGAATCCAATGGATTTGCCCACGGCTTGCATAACCTCATGGATCATGTTGGTAGTCATTTCCTTTACTATATATATATTAGTTGAGATATTTTTTCTCATTGGATATGTGGGGCAACTTGTACTTCAACCAGCAGCGCACATCCAAGATACATTGCAATTGCAGTTGATGTCCATTTTGTTTTGGAAAGATATTTATTATGTGGAAGAGAGATCTTTCGGCAAAGTGATTTCATCTTCATATTAATGTTTGGTTTTCACATCAGACGAGCGTCGTTATCATTAAGAAGTGGTGTGTGATTTCTTTTTAGTGGTCCATATATCTAATGCTAAATTCGATGGATTTACGCACTGTAGGCACAACCCCACAGATCGTGTGGGTAATTATTGTAACCTGAGATCTTTATGATATATATAACTAGTTAGTTACGACAAAAATAAACCGTGATCACGATGAGATATGACTGGTAATAGTAGGGAAAAATACATAATAGACATGTCATGTGGATATTTCTTTTTCACTTGTTCTTAGTGGTTTATCAGCCGGTGAAAGACCATTAATTTCTCTCCTTTCGGAGGGAAGTTTTTCTTGCACTTGGAATGTGCACTTGGAATATGCCCAGAGTGCAACCAGAACCGCCCGTTTGCCCAAGAAAGGACGGCAATTCGCGCATGGAAGAAACATTTTTTCTTTGCTTTCGCGGTATTTTCCCGAGCATTCTCGTCTCATGAAAGAAAAACACCGAAAACAGCATTAACGTCTCCCACGGAGCAATCGATGCTGTGGGGACCCGTTGCGAAAGATAGATTTGGCAGCTGATGTTAGAGAAAGGCCTTATAGTTGAGGATCCCACCAGAAATGATCAGAGTCTTCACCAAACGATCAAAAGGCAACTTGCAATCTTTGGAGGCTCGAAGATGGAAATGCTGCAGCCTGGTTTGGCACGACGCCATACATCACCAGTTGATTGTGAAGCTTGGAAGATAAGGGGCCTGGCTGAAAGAGGAACTAGGGAAGGATGGTCACAGTCTAATCAAACCCTAAAGAGATCCTAAGCCTGTTTCAAAGTAGAATACAAGTTCCGTCAGGGACTGGTTTCGGTCAGTTCCTTTTGAGGCAAAGGTCCTGTCAGGCACGAAACCTAGGGCAAGAAATGACCGAACAATTTATGTCTTCTAGTTATTTGATTATCTGATATAATGACATTGTACCTAGATTACTGAGATCCACTAAAAAGTGGGCCTAGGCTGGATATTAGCAAATGCAGGTATTCAGTCCCCTTACAATGTCTCTTTCATTCTTTACTCTATCGGGACCAATTTTTAACATCCTGCCAAATCCGTACTCTAAGGCCTTTTTGACCAAAGAATTCCGATGCACAAGAAGTCATCCTGTGCCGCAAGGTTCTAGAGGACATATGTTTGGGAAGTTTCCAAGCCATAAGTTTCTTGTAGTTTGATGCTAGGCGAGTGGTACCAGGGCCCCAGGGGAAAATGAAGAGAGAGGGCATTTCTTTTTCCTTCTCTCTCTTGTTTTCTTTTTCTGGGATTTCCATTAGGTCAAGTCTCTTTCTATTTTGGCCAGTCATTTCAATGGCACTCCCCAGAGCCATCTATTGTTTTTATCGTTCAACTATCTTGGATTCTAGGCGAATTAGTCATCCTGAATCAGTTCGCTTTTGAAGTCCACTACCAATCTCCTTGATGCTGTGCTCTATCCTGTCTAGCCCAACTCCTTTTTTTCATGATATGTTCTTTCCTTTTCGATGAGGCCCAAGACCTTATTCTGTTTTAGTGTGAACGCCTCTTTCTTCTCTGTGTGTGTGTTCATTCTGTTGTGCCTTTTCCCCCTTGATGTCTGGTTCTCACACGACCAAGAGGCATGCATGTATTCTATCTATCAGTAATGCTAGCATAAGATAGTTCTCAACTTGAACTTCCAAGGGAAGAAGTGGACACATGATCAATAATTTACAGGAACTAGAGGCTCTTATATCATCCCTTTGACAGACCAAGTACATGACTCTTTAAGCAGACATCTGGAGGCATAAAAGTTTCGTTAAGTTCTGTTTTGCCAACCATTAAGGGAAGCTACAGTCAATGAATCAGGTCTCATAGACACATACCGCATCAGGACTGAAACTCTCCCCAGTTCCTTCTCAGTTGCCCAGTTCCTTCTGGTATCGGAAGTGAATGGCGGCCATGGTTCCGTGCCATCGTCAATGCGCTGTCTAAAACTTAATCTTGTTTGTATATAACTGGTCCCGAAACTCAAAAAAAAAATTTGCCATCTTCTCTTGAAGTCAAGGTTCAGGCCTTTGATGTCTCTCTCTGCCGCAGGAGATGTCCATGAAACATCTGAGGTAAAGTCTTGTGACAGCTCCCACTAGATTTTTGGTTAGCATCGACTTTACTACAATGTAATAAAAATAGTGATATTATTCTCGTGTTAGTTTCATTTATACATGGATGACTAGGAGATATGTCAATGTCTTGTCACATTGGATGAGGGCTTCCTCTCGTGGTCCCGCACATCATGTTAGGGACATGTTGCTAACACACAGCCGCATAAATCCATATGGTTGCGTCCCCCTCTATTAATGGGATGAGGAAGATGGTTCATTCATACGGTGGTGGGTTCCTTCTGGTATTGAGCTCTACTCATGACCATTCTTATCATGCAAGCTCCGCCACTGAGATTGCGACACGACGATTATTGAAGGTCAAGATTTTTGTTGATCCCATCACATCTATTGATGTCAAGTCTTGCAAGAAATTGCATGGTTGCATTTGCTGAGGACCCCATTGAATTGGTGATCATGAAGTGCTCATTCCCATTCCTCAGCTTGATTTTTCAGGGTTCGTCCGAGGTGTTTTTCCCTCGCGTTTTTTTACCAAAGAGTGAACGGAAGATATTTCGACTCCGACTGAGCCACAGTCCCCACTCTTCCTTCCACCTTCTCGACGTTTACACGTATGGATGGGTATGTATGAACGGATGTCCGTATATGCGTTAGAACCAAGCAGAAAAGATAATTCGATTTGTCTATGGATATTTTGCTTTATCTTAAAATACTTGAATCCTGCGTTCGAGTTTCTTCGGAAAGCAATGTGAAAGGTTGGTATTTAAAGAGAGTTTTGAACCTAGTAAGATTGGATTAATAAAGAAACAAAGAAAGAAAGATCGTGTTAGAAGGGATTCCATGGATAACAACGTGCGGGTCAATGCAATATGATTACGACATAAACGATTGAGTATTTGCAACATAATCGATTAAGTACGTGTATGTATAGAAGGAACTGCGGCAGAAAAAAAGAAGTATACAAATTTAAACAATAATTCCAACATTTAAGCTTTTACAATAATGTTTTGTTAAAGCCCATGCATAATATCAAGATGGATAATCACTGTACAACCTTATCAAAAAAAATAAAATCGCCATTCAAAAGTAATTTAAGATAACAAGGCGATTCATTAAATCTCCAAGATTTTCAAATTTTAGGTTTAGTCTTTCTCATCGTACAGCAAAATTAGTTATTTGTCAGTATCCCAAATCTTCATTTATTAAATTAATTTCCTCGAATGTCATCTTTTTTTTTCCCCTTTTGCAAGTGGAAAAAGAACTTATGCATGCACATGTATGAGTCTAATCAGTCCTAAACATATTGTACGTATGTCAATTCAATCCTAAACTTTTCAATTTTGTTAATTTAGTCTAAAAACATTCATGCAAAATTCCAATATAGTCCTTCTGGCCAAATTTTAGCAAAAATTGCCAGTACCTCCCATTGTCTTTATCAAGAGGACCTATGGAAGAATCTCCATCTAGGTATCTCTAGTAGAATGGATATCGAGCTATTTTCTTTTTCTTCTTCACCAGAGGGTGATCATCTTCATCTTCTAGAAGGGCTATACAAAGTTCACATTGGCAATTTGCCAGTCTACATTCTAGTAACAATATCTTGTAACCGGATCTTTCAAGTAATAAATAGGATTGCTACTTGTATCAAAGGAGGATGGCCTATGATAATTGGATTGCTGCTTTTGTAATTTCTAGCATGCATTAACCGGAATAAGTATATTAGAATTTCACATAAAAATTTATGATTAAATGGGTAAAATTAAAAAGTTCAAGATTGAATTGATTTTCCCACAATAAGTTTAGGATATCTGGGTAAAATTTCCCCAAAATTCGGTATGCCTCAAAATCTTCCTATAATAAATATATGTTTATAGATCTCCAGGACCATCAAATTAGCTTTCGACATGACCCACCAGAATTATCTCACCTGAGACTTTTTTTTTTTTTTAAATTTTCCAAAAAGAAAAGGGAAATGCATCCAAATGGATAAAAAAGAAAAATCATGAGGTACGTTAAGAATCGGCCAAGCTGGAATGCAGTGGGAGAAGAAGACGTTAATCTTAGCCAGGTTCTTGAAATGGATTGGACAGACAACAATCGCCAAGCCTTGAATGGATTGGATGAAGTTAGAAGAATCTGGTTTTTGACCCTGTCCTGTTTCTGGTCCTGGAGAAGGTAGGCCGATTGTGGCTGCCAAAAAACCATTGAGCCTCCGGTCAATTTCATGTAGTTATAGCGGCGAAAGGCTAATCACAACGTACAAAGAAAGCATTATTACTTCTTCTTTTTTTATCCACGGTCGTGGTGAGCGAAAGATCCGTAAATAAATACAAAAAAAGAAAAAGAAAAAGAAAAAGACTTACTTGTCACGTGAGGTAATTGAAGAAATTATTTAATTTGTGGTGTGATCGATCAATCGCCCTTGTTTGCGATCATGAACCGCACCCTACATCATGCGCATATGCATCGTGCTTTTGATTGGTCAATCATGCCACTTTTCAATTGGTGATGTTTCCACCGCAATGGTGATGCCCCATCATTGGGGTATGTAGATTAGATGTAGAGAATTTATTGATCATTTCATTGTTATAGGATTTAAATGAGCATCATGTTAGATTTTAATTTTTTCAATAAATTATTTTTACAAAAAATTTAAGCTATTAGACAGGCCGATTGCATTTGCATATAGTACATATTTTTCCCACCTAAGATAACCCTTTGACATGCGACACAATCTGCCCACCTAATTGTATCGAACAAATGATCTGAGGTAGGACATTAGATAGAATAACATGAACAACATGCTCAGTAAAAATGAGAATGCAAAATGTGAACCTGTAGTGTCTGAAATAATACGAGGGAGAATTACTGAAAAAAAGTTATCAACATATTGTAATTGTGCCAATTCAGTTTTAAACTATTTTGTTTTTCCAATTTGATTCTAAATCTTTTGCAATTGTTCCAATTCAATCCATGTGATGCTAATGTGGATGCAAGTTGGCACCAATTGTCCAGCGAACGCTGACGTGACAATTTTTTAATAATAATTTATTTTTTTGAATTTTTTATTTTTTTCCTTTTCTTTTTTTCTCTTCTTCCTCCTTTGGCTTATTTTCCCCATAATGGTCGGCGAGTCACTGGCCACTGGACCAAGGTCGCAAAGCCCTCGCTAGTTGTTGGCAAGAGTAGCGACCTTGCCTGGCCTTGTTCAGATCATGGCCTTGCCCATGGCTGGTGAGGCCATGGCGACCTTTGCTGAAGCCTTGGTGAAGGTAACCCAGGCCTTGCTAGCCGCGGGCAAGGCCGCCTTCACCCGCAACAAGGCCATGGTGAGGCTAACCTCACTCGTGACCCTTAGGTCTCGTCCAAATCTTGGAGGCTGAGCAAGGACCACAACCCTCGTCAATGGTTCGTGAGGGCTTCACAGCCCTCGTCGGCCACTGCAGGGAAGAGAAGCCAAAAGAGAAAGAAGAGAAAAAAAAAAAGGGAAAAAAAAGGGAAAAAAAAAAAAAAAAATTATACAAAATTATACAAAAAAAAAAGAAAAGAAATATTATTAAAAATTGTCATGTCAGCGCTTGTCGGATGGTGTCCATATTAACGCTAGCCAACCAAAATTGTCCGAATAAATTGAATTTGCACAAATGTAAAAGGTTTACGATTGAATTTGTGAAAAAAAAAAAGTTCAAGACTGAATTGATACAATTACAATAGGTTTTTGACTTTTTTGGTAATTTCTCTTATAATACTAAGTTAAGCAATTATATCTGCGTTGTTTCAATTTTAAAGTGCTTGAAATGGGTCGTATTTATACATATTCTATTATTAACATTAATAATGCTCGTATTAAACTTTTGTTGTTTTGGCTGACAATGGACTCAACAAAATTTGATGAGACACTATTTGCACCAAAAGTTAACTTGGTCGTCGACATAAGGAAACACGTGGCTTAAAGATAAATGGTCATCGGTATTATATATGACGACCGAAAGAGTAGTTTATATTAATTTAAATCGATGACCATAAATTGACTAATATACCTCAATGTATAGTTGATGATCGCCATAGCAAGACTAGTCAACAAGGATATAGATGGAAAAAGGAATGATAAGTTACCTATTGAGATACTAAACCAAGACTAGATGTATGAAGGGTGCCAAGAAACAAGTTACAATATTCTAATTTAAAAGAAAGAGCAATGGAGCCCAGCAGATCACGTAGAAGAATTAAAGGCGGAAGACCAAGGCTCAATTCTAAGGGTGCGTTTGGTAACGATTCTATTCTTGGGAACAATTTCTGATCAAAAATGATTCTTTTTTATTCTGTTATCGGGAATAATTTCTAAGCATTTTAAGCCGTTTGGTAATTGTCTAAAATTTCTAATTCTGGAATAGAATTGAGTTTGACGTCTTCAAAATTTCTACTCCAAATCATTTTTTTTAATTTTTAAATAGTTTTTTTTTTTTTTTTTTACTTTTTTCCTTTCTCTCTTCTATTCTTCTTCTTCAAGTGGCTGGTCGCCGGTTTGGCAACCGGCCAAATGAGGGCCAGCGACCTCACCAGAGCGTCGCCGGCCCTCGGCGAGGCCGGCCCTCGTTGACCGAGCCTTGCCAGCAGCTAGGCAAGGCCTACCTGGCCACCGACGGGGCTGGGCGAGCCTCGCCGGGTGGGGGGAGGCTCGCCAAGGCTCGGCCTCGCCAGGGCTGGGCAAGGCTCGCCTAGCCACCAGTGGGGCTAGGCAAGCCTTGCCGGGGTTGGGCAAGCCTCGTCGGGGCTAGGCGAGGCCCGTCTAGCCACCAGTGAGCTTGACGGACTGATTGCCAATGATTGACGGACGGCGGACGCGGCAATGGCGATAGATGAAGAAGAAAAAAGAAGAAGAAGAGAATATGGGCTTGATTCTTAGATTTGTTCCCAGGAACAAGAATCAACTTTTTTTTTTTTATTATTCTTGATTCTATTCCAAATCTACTTCCGGGAACAAAAAAATAGAAATTTGTTCCCGAGAACAAAAATTTTACCAAACACGATTCTGTTCCTAAATTGCTCCCAGGAACAAAAAATCATAATCATGCACTGTTTGGATAGTTACCAAATAGGCCCTAAAGGAATAACGACCTAAAGATAAGATCATGGAATCAAGATTAATGAAGACATGGAAGCATGACTAAAAGTGCAGAAGAACTACTCTGGAGTGATTATGTCACGAGCACTATAAATACTAATGCCCAACTACTGGAAAATCCCTCACGCACAAACAAATAAACATTTTATCTTTCGATTTCTACATTATAGTTATAGTTTTTATATTGGCGTCATTGATTAAATTCTAGCATGTTTTTACTTTTAGTATCTAGATCCACGTCGCTTATTAAATTACAGTGTGTGTTTTCATTATAGTTCCTGGATACTTCATCATCAATTAAATTTTAGCGTTGCATCTTTATTTTCTCAAGTTTTGTCGTCAATTAAATTCCGGCATAATTTCTGTACAATTCAATTCCATTTGAAGTGATCAAATTCTCAGACTTTTTTATCAATTAAATTCCAGCATAATCTGCGTACATTCAGTTTCGTTTGAAGTGTAGTTATCAATTTCCTCATCTATTTATGATATTTCCTGTCCAAAATCACCGCAAAACTTACCTCTTCTAATAAAAATCGAAAAACACCTTCGGATAAAGCGCATTTCATCGCGGAGACAAATTCAGGCCAGACGCACATGCCTCGGGGTGGTCCTGGAGAGCATTAATATCCCCAAGGGAGATATCATCCCTTCCAATGGCACCTGCGCCACAGAACTCCCCATCGTCCTTTATCAAAAAGCCTGACATCCTCCACACAAACGCATGCAAATTCACATGACGGATGGATGATGAATGCCCGCCTTCCTTCCTTACGGACTTGAATTGAATAAGGAGTGTGTCCCATCGGTCGTGCCCCTACTAGCACTCGAGCGCGCACATCCGATTTCTGATCCTCCAATTGGGCGTGGAGATATTTTTTGGCTCTTTGGATATGTGGGGACAACTTGTACATCAATTCGCAGCACACATCGAAGAAACATTGCAATTATAGCTGATGCCCATTTTGTTTGGCAAAGCTATTTATTCGACGAAAAAGAGACATCTTCTAACGGAGCGACTTCATCTTCATATTAATGTCTGATTTTCACGTTAGGTGAGCGTCGTTATCATCAGTAGGAACGCTCGAATGGAGACCGTGGTGCTTGTGTGGTGTTGTGATCTCTTTTTCGCGGTCGATATATCTAATGACGAATGCAACGGATTTGTGCACAGCTTGCGCAACCATGGATCATGTAGGTAGAGTCATTGCTGTTACTCTATATATATATTTGCTCTTTGGATATATGGGGCAACTTGTACTTCAATTAGCAGCACACATCCAAGATTTATTGCAATTGCAGTCGATGCCCATTTTCTTTGGTAAAGCTATTTATTCAATGCATGAGAGAGCAATAGATCTTTTGGCAGAGGGATTTCATCTCCATACGGATGTCTAGTTTTCACATCAGACGAACGTCGTTATCAGTAGAGATGCTCGAATGGAGACTGTGTTGCTCGTGTGGTGTGTGATTTATTTTCCACGGCCAATATATCTGATGATGAATGCAATAGATTTGCACATCGCTTTCACAACCCCACCGATCATGTAGGTGGAGTCATTGTAGACTGATCTCTTTATCATATACATAACGACAAAAATAAACCGTGATTATGATGAGATATAATAGGTAATAGTAATACAACGTACATGTCATGTGGATATTTCTTTTTTGCTTGTTCTTATTGGTTTATCGGTCGGCAAAAGACTGTTAATTTCTCTCCTTCAGAGGGAAGTTTTTCTTGTGTTTGGAATGTGCACTCGGGATGTGCACGGTGGAACCAAACTCGCCCGTTTGCACAAGAAAGGACGGCAATTCGTGCATGGACGAAACATTTCTTCGCTTTCGCGGTGTTTTTCCCAGCATTCCCATCTCGCGAAAGAAAAAACACTGAAAATAGCATCAACATCTCCCACAGAACAATCGATGCTGTGGGGACCTGTTGCAAAAGATTGAAAAATTTGGCAGCTGATGTTAGAAGAAAGGCCTTATAGTTGAGGACCCACCCCGAAAATGATCAGAGTCTTCACCAAACGATCAAAAGGCAATTATGCAGGCTCGAAGATGGAAACGCTGCAGCCTGGTTTGGCACGACGCCATACACGGGCGGGCCGAAGGTTGGTCACAGACTAATCAAGCCCTAAAGAGATGCTCAGCCTCTTTCAAAGTAAAATATAAGCTCTGTCAGGTAAGCGACTGGTTTCGGTCAGTTCCTTGTGAGGCAAAGGTCC
The DNA here is from genome assembly GCA_014182515.1 of Eucalyptus microcorys. NCBI lineage: Eukaryota > Viridiplantae > Streptophyta > Magnoliopsida > Myrtales > Myrtaceae > Eucalyptus > Eucalyptus microcorys. Next base: position 8,712,556 of record CM024566.1, read on the forward strand.
TGTCAGGCGCGAAACCTAGGGCAAGAGACGACCGAACAATTAAGGTATTCCTAGTTATTTCATTATCTGAGATACTGACATTGTACCTAGATTATTGATATCCACCAAAAAGTGGGTCTTCAGAATAAGGTGTTAGCAAATGCATGTATTCAGTCCTACGATGCTTATCTTGGGCCTTGTTCTATCGGGACCAACTTTTAACATCTAGCTAAATTTCTATGCTAAGCATAAGGCTCTTTCACCTCAAGATTATGATACTATTAGAATAAGGTGCTGTCTCTAAAGAAGTCTCGAGTTGGAGAATCGTGGTTGCTATATTCTAATTGATTTATGACTCGTTGATTTAAAGTTTTTTTAGTAAAGATAGGTCTGATTAGATATCTTAACAGTTTCCGAGGAAGGTTTCGGATTTTGCTTACCAGCTTCCTATTAAACTTGAGATCTTATGAGCGATGGAGTTAATGTTGGATGCAGAGAAGACGTGGTGCTGACCCTACAAAAGCAAGAATTCGTTTCATGCGTCGGTCTCATTTGATCATTTTCAATGTGCTTGTTTCCGTATAAAGCATCATCCCCTCTTAAATTGTTGAATTTCATATGTTAACCCATTTTGTAGACAAAAATCTCATCCCACCTGTTAAAATATTTCACGTAATTTAATGGTGGATTTATATGCTCTTTATACATGTGTGTATGGTCTCCCTCCACCTATTGATTTTAAGTTTTTGTATTGGACTTTTTAATATGATATCAAAGCCATGTTTTATTTTATTTTGTCAAATTCTACAAATTAACACTGGGGTGTGTTTTTATTGAGTGAAAGAATGTTCTGCGAATTAGTTTTCCAGACTTTCGAAAGTTTTTTTTTTTTTTTTCCTTTTGAATATGATTAGTCAATGAAAAATCATTTAGGATCAAAGAAAATATGAATGCTTCAAGTTAGGTTAATGAACTCCTTAATATAAGAAGGGGAAAATGTTTTTCCTTGAAAAATGATTTATATGATCCTTTATCATAAAATCTTCCCCGGAATAGACACAGTTTTTGTATTATTATGAAGCACTAGTTTTCAGTCCGGTGCTTCATGCGAGATACATTTAGAATTTCCCATAATAGAAAGATGACAGCATAAGCAAGGAACCCACTTTGAGTCTCCTTAGTTAGGAAGTACATGATTAACAAGACTTTGTTTATGTAATCCTATTATCGTACACATTCATTTGTAATTATTAGATTTAGTTAGACCTCACATCGCAGCTTTCACATCAATTGACATCCGCCTTAATAATTCAGAACCCCACAAATATAATCTTTTTGTTAAAAAAAAGTTTCCAAGTTTAAACGAATCTGTTCGAAATGAATCTTTTCCGCTCATATATACAACCTCACCCTCCCTCTCTCACTTCATAATTCAGCTGCGCGGAGGAGGGCGACGGCGATACGATCATGGAGGCCTTGTCTTCCTCCTTCCTCTCCTCCTTCTCCTCCAAAACACTCCTCAAATCCGCTGCTAGCCCGCCGCCGCCGCCGCCTCCTTCCTTTTCTGCTCCTCTTCCCTCCATCACCTCCGTCCGCATCGATGAAAGGGCCCCCAAAACCACCACCACCACGACAAGATCCCCTGCCCATCCTCCTGCTCCGACGCCGCCAGCCTCGTCGCTCCCCAGAACCGCCACTCCGCTGCCGCCGCCGGCCAGACCCAGGAGAGACACGTCGCTCCCGGTGACCGTCTTCAGCGCCCTGGACGAACTCATCAACAACTTCATCGACCCGCCGCTCAAGCCCTCCGTCGACCCCCGCCACGTCCTCTCCGACAACTTCGCCCCCGTGCTCGACGAGCTCCCCCCGACCGATTGCCTCGTCGAGTCCGGCAGCCTCCCCGCCTGCCTCGACGGCGCCTACCTGCGCAACGGCCCCAACCCCCAGTTCCTCCCCCGCGGCCCCTACCACCTCTTCGACGGCGACGGCATGCTCCACTGCATCAAAATCTCCGGCGGCCGCGCCCGCCTCTGCAGCCGTTACGTCCGCACCCACAAGTACTCGGTCGAGCGCAACCTCGGAATGCCGGTCCTCCCCAACGTCTTCTCCGGGTTCAACGGCCTCGCCGCCTCCGCCGCGCGCGGCGCCCTCTCGGCGGCCCGCATGGCGGCCGGCCAGTTCAACCCGGCCAACGGCATTGGCCTCGCCAACACGAGCCTCGCCTTCTTCGGCAACCGGCTCTACGCCCTCGGCGAGTCGGACCTGCCCTACGCGGTCCGGGTCACGCCTGATGGCGACGTCGAGACCGTCGGGAGGGAGGATTTCGACGGCAAGCTGTTCATGAGCATGACGGCTCACCCCAAGATCGACCCCGAGACGGGCGAGGCGTTCGCGTTCCGGTACGGGCCGGTGCCGCCCTTTCTGACCTACTTCCACTTCGACAAGGACGGGAAGAAGCAACCGGACGTGCCCATTTTCTCCATGGTCCGCCCCTCGTTTCTTCACGACTTCGCCATCACCAAAAAACACGCCATCTTCTCGGACATACAAATCGGGATGAACCCGATGGACATGATATTCGGCGGCGGATCACCGGTCGGTGCGGACCCGGGCAAGGTGCCCCGGCTCGGGATCATCCCTCGGGACGCGAAGGACGAGTCGGAGATGCGGTGGTTCGACGTCCCGGGGTTCAACATCATCCACGCGATCAACGCGTGGGACGAGGAGGACGGCGACGAGGTGGTGCTGATCGCGCCCAACATCATGTCCGTCGAGCACACGCTCGAGCGGATGGAACTCGTCCACGCGCTGGTCGAGAAAGTACGCATCAACCTGCGGACCGGGATCGTGTCGAGGCAGCCCCTCTCGGCCAGGAACCTCGACTTCGCCGTTATAAACCCCGGCTACGTGGCGAGAAGGAACAAGTACGTGTACGCGGCCGTCGGGGACCCGATGCCGAAGGTGTCCGGGGTGGTGAAGCTGGACGTGTCGATGCCGGACCGCCAGGACTGCACGGTGGCGTGCCGGATGTTCGGGCCGGGGTGCTTCGGGGGCGAGCCCTTCTTCGTGGCGAGGGAGCCGGAAAATCCGGAGGCGGAGGAGGACGACGGCTACGTGGTGAGTTACGTGCACGACGAGCGCAAAGGGGAGTCGAGGTTCCTGGTGATGGATGCCAAGTCGCCGGAGCTGGACATCGTGGCCTCCGTCCGACTACCCAGGCGGGTGCCGTACGGGTTCCACGGGCTATTCGTGAGGGACAGCCACCTCAAAATGTCTTAGCGTTCATGGGCGATGATGCGACGTGGAGGTACAGAGATTGGGGTTTTATTACAGGATTTTACGTAGCCTAGAGCATGATACAAAGCTATATCCCCACGATATGGCACAGCTAAATTAGGTGGGGTAGTTACGTCGTTCGAATTCGATTGAATATACAATACACTCACGTCAAAATTTCTTCGGGATTAGGGTACAATCTGTCTGGTGTAATAATTTCCTTTGGATTCCTACATATTTGGTTCTGATATATATAGCATTTCTAGGCTGATTCGTGTTTTGTCGCTGTACTTTTTACCTTGACGGTAGCTGGACGCCGCTGTCTAGGTTTAATTTACCGGATCAAGCCAATCGCATACAAATCGGTAAAGCCGATATGGACCTGGCGAAGGTACGAATTTCCACACATTTGCTTGCATCACGCAGGCTTTTTTAGTAAGTCTGTCCGACTCTTTCATAAATCGTCTAAAAAAGGTTAAGGATGCGTTTAGCAACCTGTTTTCGAAAAAAATTTTGATCATAAATAATTTTTTTTTTATTTTCAAGAACGATATTTAAGTATTTTAAAGCATTTAATAACTACTTAAAATTGTTACTCTCGGATAGAATTGCATTTGGTATCATTTTCAAAATTTCTAATCCGAATTATTTTTTTAAAATTTTTAAATAATTTTATTATAGGATTTTACGTAGTCTAGAGCATGGTACAAAACTATATCCCCACGATATGCCACAGCTAAATTAGGTGGGCTAGTTACGTCGTTCGAATTCGATTGAATATATAATACACACACGTCAAAATTTCTTCGGGATTAGGGTACAAATTTCATTCTGATATATATATCATTTCGAGGCTGATTCGTGTTTCGTCGGCGGGCTTTTATCTTGACGGTAGCTGGACGCCGCTGTCTATAGGTTTAATTCATCGGATCAAGCCAATCGCATAAAAATCGGTAAAGCCGACATGGACCTTGCGAAGGTACGAATTTCCACGCATCTCCTCACGTCACGCAAGCCTTCTTAGTCTGTCCGTCCGATTCGTTCTGATGATTCGTCCAGAAAAAGGTTAAGAGCATCATGCATTGACGAATCATTGAAAGGGAAAGAAGAACAAGCCGAAAGAACAGAAAAGGAAAAGGGAACAAAGTTGGGCAATGAGATGATACGAAGCTTCATTCCTGCAAGGGACAAGCTTCTGTTCCTAGGCGCCAGCTAGAGTAACTTCTATGATGTTACCTCCGACAGACAGACGATGATTGGGGACAACAGGTCATGACCCTAAACACCTCCTGCATCGTGTCCATGGACCTACTCGGGACCACAAGCCTCTTCCAAAGTCAAAAATTTCGATTTTCGGATGCAAAATCACCTCTTCATTCCATATCCAAGGTCCGGTTATGATCTCTCGGGAGACCAATCTGTAGTGGTGCGCCCGAGTCGAAGTTTATTTTCCCCGTGACTCTCAAACAAGTGCTGCAACACAATGGCCGTTGATTTCTGAGTGTTTGTTTGTTACCACACTATGCAATTTGCATAGGCAGTGCGACGAATGCAAATTTTAGTTTCGATAAGGCACGACGGGACGTTCATCTCATGACATTCCATAGGAAACTCCCTGTGCTTGACCATCTCTAGAATCGGCTAAGACATCGTTGGTATAGGAAATTGTTGGGAATAACGGATCCCCGAAAACCGGATTCGATACTAAATCGAACCCCTAAATCAATGCGGAAGATGAAGCCCAGGAATAACACGTATCACCGATCCTAAAGCACACCACGGATTCGAGCGTATCTTGTTAGCCATTACAGATTATAACACCGATGCGATAAGAGGAAGAAAACCGATCCTGTTCGATCCGATGGCGTCGATTGGCGCTTGAAGGGAAGATGGCGTCGCCATAAGCGTTTGTCATTTCTTTTGGAGGGAGAGAGGGAGAGGAACGTACGTTATGCCAAAAGGTGCCTTCTCCCTCTCTTTCCTTCCTTATATACGTTCCCTCCAAATAGGAATCGTGCCCCTTCATCCATGGGCCCTAATATTGTGGGCCGGCTTTCGCCCAACATGGGCGGACGGGCCTTTTGCTAAGCCCATCACATAAAACCATCATCTCCCACTCGCACATGGGTGGGCCGAATGAATTCTCTTTACCTCTCTTCAACATTCATACCGGTGAATAATCCGTGCGACCAAAGATACTTTGAGAGCTCGTTCGCCATACATCTGTTGGAATATATAGCGCTCATAATGGGCATCACATCCCGAGTAGATTTAGTATGCGATCTTGCTGATCGATCGATCACATTTATATCTCTCTTGATCTCTTTTAAACAATGATATTTATATTGTATTCACAATTATGATTATCCCAAAGACAGTCATAATTGGTTAACCGGTGAATACAAAACTACAATGTGATTCTCCAAATTCGATCTTCCTCTTTCCTTCAAACTCTCAATTTCAGTTCAGCTTGCTTTTCTAAAATGCCCCATTAGATCGAATCAAACTCATGACTATTGGCAACATCCTAAGATAGCAAAAACACAAAATAGAAATTTTGAGAATAAGTAAGAGTCATGAGGGGACTAAAAATTGAGGAACTCTTTTCCTCAAGAGTCTCACACGACATAAAAAGTTGAGATCAAACTTTTGCCACTTTTATTGGTCGTCTCATGCATACGTAGTATGAAATACGTACGGTATTTAACTCATTTCCCATGGAGCGTATGTCTACACCTTTCAATACCGTACAGATGATGATAGTTCGGACATACCCAATGTCTAACTTGAGTTCACGTATCTACTCATTCACAAAATTCATCGAACTCACATCCTGCATCATGATGATAAAGTAAAATATGTGGGGTATTTTACTTTCGGACATAGTAAGTATTATGTCCTCATCTTAACACCCAGTTAAGGCGACATACGTTTTTTAAGCTTTAGCTCTCGATTATCACCTAAATAATAAGCTTAAAACAGTCTCATCTCTATTTATCACACAGTAAATAGAGGCGATTACCCGTGTGAGTGGGCTAATCTTATAACTGTCCGACATACTTCCTCAACTTAAAATAATGCACTGAGCATTAAGATGCATAAAGATCAAACAAAGATTCATAGGCATTAATGATGAAAACATAAATTCATCAAATGTGAACACTTAGGGAAATAACAATATTCAGTACATCACCTCTACGCAATTCTGAGATTTCATATGGCCACAAAACACATCTCTAGGTATTGGCTTTGTCATAGGATCTCGCTACCATTCTATGCGTAGTATGTACTCTAAGTTCACATCTTTTCGTGCAATCATATCCTTGACAAAAGTATACTTGGTATCTATGTGTTTGGTCTTGCCATGATATTTTGGATCTTTGGTGTACGCTTTTCTGCTTGGCTATCACAGTTAACCAATAATGAATCTGCAGCACTTCAAATAACACCTAAATGATCCAATAATCTCTTAAGCCAAACATCTTCTTTTATTGCTGCTGATAATGCCACGAACTCGTTTCCATCGTGGACAAGGCTATACACTTTTGTTTCTTACTGCTCCAACATATGGTGCCATTATTCGGTAAGAAAACAAACCCAGGTAGATTTTATTTCATCTAAATCTCCTCTCCAATCAGCATCAAAATAGCCTTTGAGTTGCGAGATCCTTTCCATAATAACTCAACGTATAATCAGCAGTCCCCTTTAGATACCTCGGTATTCTTTTAACGGCTTTCCAACGTGCTTGACCTGGATTGGATTGGTATCTACTCATCATTCCAACTGCAAAACATATGCCAGGTCTTGTACACATCATAGCGTACATCAAGCTTCCAACAGCACTAGCATAAGGAACATGTTTCATTTGTTCCTTCTCTTGTGGAGTCCTTGGACACAGTCTATGGTTCAATCCTTCACCTTTTGCAATAGGAGTGTCTATGGGTTTACAATCCCATATCATTCATCTCAAAGTTGGAAGACAACCAACTTTTGACAAAATATTGACAAGCTCCATATTGCTTCCGGCAATTAGTATATCATCAACATATAATGATATGATCACAAATTGATCCTTGGATCTTTTGATATATACACAATGATCCTCGTCTATCATTGTAAAGTCATATGCCATTATGGCATTATGAAAACGTATATACCATTGTCTTGACGATCGCTTAAGGCCATATATCGACCCCCAAAGTCGACATACATTTTCTTCTTGGCCTTTCACTATGAAACCAACAGGTTGTTCCATATATATTTCTTCCTCTAATTCTCCATTGAGGAAAGCAGTCTTTACATCCATCTGATGTAACTCAAGATCCATACTAGCTACTATTGCCGAATAATGCGAATCGAGGTAAATCTCACTACGGGAGAAAACGTATCTTCATAATCAATTCCTTCCCGTTGATTATACCCATTCGCCACAAGGCGAGCCTTATGCCTTTCTATCGAGCCATCAGCCTTTCGCTTTATTTTGAGAACCCACTTGTTCCCAATAGCTCTGCGTCCTTTTGGAAGATTAACCAGTTCCCAGACTTGGTTTGATTTCATTGACTCCATTTCCTCTTCCATTGCATGAATCCATTTTTGCTTACTAGGGCAATTCAGAACCTCATTAATATTTATTGGCTCATCTTTATCTTGTGGAGCAACCATAAAAGTTTCCCCTTCAATGCCAAAACGTCGACGGGGAATACTTTGGCGACTTGTTCGCCGTATGGGAGATTGTACACTTTGCACATCATTCCCTATTATGCTCCCACTTGGATTAGATAATGACGATATCATCTCATCATGTGGTTGCAATTGAGAATGAGTTGAATTCAATTCATCACTTCTCATATTACTCCCACTTGGATGAACTCCATTAATATCATTATCTTGATCCAAGGTTTCAAATAGGGAGTAATCTTCCCCTATTTCACCCTTCTTAGGAAATTCATCCTCTAAGAATGTGACATCCCGTGATTCAAATTTAGTTATACTCCCACTTTCCTGCTCACCTATGAACACATACCCTTTCGAGTGTTCCGAGTATCTCATGAAAATACTCTTATTTCCTTTGGGACTCAATTTCCCAAACTTGTGAGAGGACTCATGAATATAGGCAGCACAACCCCATGGCTTAAGAAAACTTAAGTCCGGTTTTCTACCCGTCCATAACTCATATGGAATGGAAGTAACTGATTTGGAAGGCACCCGGTTAAGTATATAGGCAGCGATTAACAACGCATCACTCCAAAAAGTGATATGTAAGTTAGCATGCGCCATCATGGACCTAACCATTTCCAGCAGGGTTCTGTTTCTTCTCTCTCGCAACACCATTTTGTTGAGGAGTATATGGAATAGACAACTGTATTTATATTCCTTTTCATCACATTATTTTCGAACTCATCGATAAATATTCTCGACCTCGATTGGATCTCAATACTTTTATTTTCTTATCTAATTGATTTTCTTCCAAGTTCATAAACCTTTTGAAACAACATAATGCTTCAGATTTATGTGAAATCAAAAAGACATATCTCGAATCGAGTATAATCATCTATAAAAGTGATGAAATAAACAGCCCAATGCCTTCTTCTCACAGTCATTTAACCACGGACGTCGAATGGATTAAATGCAGAGGAAATTCAGCTCTTTTACTTTTTCCAAATGGTTTCCTTGTCATTTTCCCTACTAGGCAATGCTCACATATGGGCAAATCGACTTTTTCAATGTTGCCCAACAAGCCCTCTTTGGCTAGTCTATTCATACATTATTGGCCAATATGACCAAGTCTAGCATGCCACACATTCACATCATTATCATATGAAGTAGAAGACGTGAAACAAGGGAATAACATATATTGACATCACCACAGTCAACATTTAGTACAATAAAACCATCTAGAAAGTGACCACAATCATAGTAGTTTGTATCCAAATACAAATCAACACCGTTATTACGGAAGTTCACACTAAAACCAAGCTTAACCAACATCAAAACAGACACTTAAATTTCGACGAATCTCCGAGCATTTAGAACATCATGTAGGAACAAGGTGCGCCCACCACACATGTTCGGTTGGCGGTGCCAATCCCTTTAACTTCAGCTGAGTTGTTTCCCACATAGATCCACTTAGTTCCGGTTGGTATTCATCGGAATTCCACGAAGGATCCTCTATCCTTCGCTACATCGTCTGTTGCTCCCGAATCTACAGTCCACAAAGGATTGGATTCAGCTAAAAATACAGAACTTGACACAAAAGTAAAGTTCTCAAATGTACAAGAGGTGTTTACCTTCTTTGGCTCACGACAGTCGCGAACATAGTGACCTTTCTTGTCACAATTGTAACACCTCACCCTTGACATTTTCTTCACTTGAGGACGTTTTCCTCTCTTGTGTTGGTTAACTCTTGATCTCTTGCAATAAGGACTTGATCCTTTGCATTCCCACATATTGAACGAATCAATACGCTTGCGCTTAGAGCTCAAAGCCCTTTCGAGCTAGAACCAGCATTGTAAATTTCTATTTTCAGCTCACATGCCGTTAAGCGGTCCTCTACCAGCTCAAGGTGGCGCACAAAGATCCTCAAGATCTTCCATAACATGGTCAAGAGCTTCTAGTGCTTCTTCCTTTTCTAGCACATATTGAATCTTCATATTCAATATTTCACAATTGTTGCCGTTCATATCGCAATTACGTTTTTAGTTGCTTTGAAAACATCGATCCGAACACATCGACATACATGCACGAATAATTAATGCCTATCATTTATGCATCCCTATTTGCACAGACCCATCATATTAATGAATAATTTCAAGTAAGGTTTCAGAATCAAAATGTCACACTATGTTTCCAATCATCCTCCAAAAATCCTAACTTAAAACTATCATTAATATGATTGTCATATGCAAAATCAATTCTATGAAGCTACAAAAACTTCTAAACTACCCACAGCTAATTACCCACAGCAACCAGCAATAACAGAAAGCAACTAATAATTGACATACAATAAAACAATAATGCTTTCATCTAAATACAACAAAGATATCGGTTGCTACATCAACAACAATCAGGTAGTAAACATTACATAATTAATCTAAAAATAAATAGGGAATGTCCCTTCTAATCTATCGCTTAAAACATCTCGAGAAAAATGAAGGCACATTTGCCAACCATGGGAAAACTTTTGGAGAGCTTTCATGTCGCCACCAAGCGCGCATTCACTCGCGCCATGTGGCGCTCAATCTAAGGGTTGAAGTTTTGGCCAACTCAATCCTATAGTACTCTTTTACAAAAGCTTCCACTAGCCCCCTGTAATCCGGGACCATGTTGACCTCCCATAGCCGATCTAACACTGCTTGCCATTCAGGTGGAAGAGTGTTCATCAAAGCCGGCACCTTCTCAAAATCCGGCATAAGATAACCATTCCAGATGATTTCCTGTATCATCTGATTGACCTTGACCACATGTGATACTAAATCACCGTCATGCCACCGATAATCAGCTAACTCTGTCATTAGCCTTTTAAGTATTGCACTTCCCTCGTCCGTTCTCGGGATTACAGGTATCCTTACATAACGCATCATAGTTTCTGCAACGAATGCAGAACTCAAATGGATCACTTATAATCCACAATTAAACAAAATGGAAAATACATAATTTTCCATGATTCATGCAACAAATGCAGAATAAAAAAAAAATGGATTACCTCTAACCCACACAGACATAATTGAAAAAGAAACAAATTCCTTTTTTTTTTTTTTTTTTTTCTGGTCAACGGTCAAAGTCAACGGTCAACGGTCAACGGTCGGACCGGTCGGGCCAATCGGGCCGGGTCGGACGAACCGACCGCACGTGCCGCGCGCGTGCACGGGGTGACGTCACGCAGACGTCATCCGGCACGTCTTCTTGCGCGCGCCCCGCGCCCGCGGTCGGGTCGACGTCGGGGTGGGTCGCCGGCCGGTGACCGCCATCCAACGTTCGTCGACGATGACGTCATCGATGACGCATCCCGGCGTTATCGTGACGTCACGGTGACGTCAGCACGCGTCGGTTCGCCGACCGGCGCGTGTCGGTTGGCCGGTCGCCGGCGTGCACGTGCCGGTTCGCCGACCGGCGCGTGCGCCGCACGCGCGGGCTAGCGAGCGCTTCCGGGCGCGTCGCGCCCACGGGCAACGCCTTCTGGCCGCGCGTGTGGGCGCGTGCGGCGTATCCCGGCGGCGCACGACATGTCGCCGGACTCGTCTCGACGAGCCCTTTCACTCTATACCTTCGAAAATCGATTTCGAATCACGAAACTCGAAAAAATGGACGAACAGCGCTCGGGTGTCGGGATTTCTTGCCCCGATCCGTACGGCCGAATTACTTTCGCGAAAAATCAATCAAAAACATCAAACAGGTCGGGAAAAACGTGAACTAGGACTCTGATACCAATGTTGGGAATAACGGATCCCCGAAAACCGGATTCGACACTAAATCGAACCCCTAAATCAATGCGGAAGATGAAGCCCGGGAATAACACGTATCACCGATCCTAAAACACACCACGGATTCGAGCGTACCTTGTTAGCCACGATTAGACACCGATGCCGATAAGAGGAAGAGAAAACCGATCCTGTTCGATCCGATGGCGTCGATTGGCCTTGAAGGGAAGATGGCGTCGCCATAAGCGTTTGTCATTTCTTTTGGAGGGAGAGAGGGAGAGGAACGTACGTTATGCCAAAAGGTGCCTTCTCCCTCTCTTTCCTTCCTTATATACGTTCCCTCCAAACAGGAATCGTGCCCCTTCATCCATGGGCCCTAATATTGTGGGCCGGGCTTTCAGGCCCAACATGGGCGGACGGGCCTTAAGCCCATCACATAAAACCATCAGAAATCAAGATCGTTTAGTGATGGATTTGGATTAAGAGGAGACATTCGGTTCGATTGTTAAGGTAGGAATCCTCAGTCGTCCTTGATAAAGTTTAAGGAATTTCAATGCGGAGGAAAGTCTTGCATGGTCCAGACAATATCATCGGGAGTTCACGTGGGATCCAATATTATCGGTAGTGAACGTACTTATGGAATCGAGTGATAGACCAAAGTTTCAGTGTATCTAATAGGCCTAATAAAGAATTATTAAATAAGACAACATCATTGATTTCTAAGGTTGATAACCGATGTTTGAAACGTGGATGAAACATGTGAGCCTCAAGAGAGATCCGGATAAGTTGATCGCGAGACTAACACAAGCACCTCGGTCACAAATTATTGAATTATATGTGTTTAATGAGGTTGTCAAGAGCACTTCCATTGCCTAAGATTGACTCAAGAAGTGTTAGAATTTGCCGCATAATCACAAAGAAAATAGAAGGCAAAAGCGATAATGAGAATTTGAAACGTAAGGTTTTATCTTGGTTCACTCTTAAATTAGGGATACATCTAGTTAAGAATTCCACTATAATTAGCACATCACATCTCTCCATTACATTCCTCAATTTACAAGAGAAAGAAATTATGTGTGTGTGTGTGTGGGTATATAAATATTTATTTTAGTAGCTATTTATGGACCCAAATCTGAACTACTAATAAAATATGGGCTCAAACTATAAAAGCCATCTAGTGTCGCGAGGGCGCTGCCCCCTACAACTCCCACTAGGGTAGCCTCCCAGACTTCCATGCCATTATGTCAATGGGGAGTATGAACCACACCGAGCATTCTCTCATTTAGTGAGTACTCCACATACTTATTTAAACACAACATGGTTGTACACCATTCAAACTTTTCTGCACTCGTTGTCTTGGTAATAAAATCCACACTACTCACCTTTGTGTCTGTTTTTCTCGAGCACTACGACGTTCTACTCCACTTTCTTTTGGATGAAGTGATATTATATGTTAATATGCTTTGTTTTTGTATGAAATCTAGGATTCTTAGCCAAGAATATAGCACTCTAGCTAGTACATCCAACTTTTACTCCTCTTTGTGTAAAACTAAGCTCTTTACACAATTCATGGAGCCTAATCATTTCCTTAGCAACATGTGTAAGGGCTATGTGCTCTATCTCGATAGTAAATAAAAAAATTGTATTTCGTTTCTTGCTCATCCAACTCACAGTTCTTGCTAAATAAAAAACCCACACTATCCACCTCTTTGTCAATTTTCTCTAGCACTAAAACCTTTTAGTTCTCTTTCTCTCCTATGAAGTGATATTGTATGTTGACATGCTTTGTTCTTGTCCGAAATCCACTATTTTTAGTCAAGAATATAGCACTCTACCTAACACACCAAATCTTCACTTCTCCTTTTCTAAAACTAAGCTCTTTACACAATCTACGCAACTAGATCATTTCCATAGCAGCACAAGTAAAGGCCATGTACTTTACCTCAATAGTAGATAAAACAATCGTGCTCTATCTTTTGCTCATCCAATACACAGCTTCGCTGAATAATGAAACAATAAATCTATCAATTGACCTCCTGCTATCAATGTCATCTCCCTAATCAACATCCACAAAACACTTTAGTTCTAATATTTGTTATCCCTTTGAGTTTTTCATACCTTCATAGCATAACTCAAAGTTAGATGTACCGTTAAGATAACAAAGCATACGCTTTGTTGCCATCCAATATTCTTTTCTTGAATGAGACATATACCTATTCAGTACTCCTACTACTTGGCCATTTTAGTCTTGCTGCCATCCAATGTCCCTTTGAGGAATCCTAAGTTATCCTTGAAGTTTTTCAATGTGGAGGAAAAGTATTCATGGTTTAGACAACATCAATAGAAGTTCATGCGGGATCCAATATTTATCGATAGTACCTTACTTATAGCATCCAGTGATGGACCAAAATTTCAAAGTATCTAATAGGCCCCCTAAAGAATTATTGGATAAGACAACCACATTGACTTCTTCGACTGTTAACCAATGTTTGAACCACACGTGAAACATGTGGGCTTCAAGAGAGATCTGGATAAGTTGATCTCAATATTCTATGCTAGGAGTGTTAGGATTCGTCGCACAATCACAAAGAAAATAAAGAGTAAAAGTGAAAGAAAATTTGAGACGCAATGTTTTATCCTAATTCATCTTAAAACTAGAGTTACACCTAGCCAAGAAATCCACTATAATTAGCAACCTGCACCTCTCTGTTATATCCCTCAATTATAAGATGAGGAGTATGAATCTCACCCCTAATAAGAAGAAAACGTATGACTAGCACAAGCAACTCAGTCACAGATTATTGAATTCCATGTGTTCAGTGAGGTTTTCAAGAGTACTTCCGTTGCCCAAGATTGACCCAGGAAGGAAGTTCAGCTACCATAGCTACATAATCTGATTTCCTCAATATGACCCAAACAAGCGAAAATTATATCGATTAAGCCAATCGCATCTTAAGAATTTATGAAATGCACGCAAATCGACCTAAAAATCGCAAGCTTCGCACCAATTTTCTACGTGATTACTACCACGAAAGAAACCAACACACGCAAGCTTGACTCGCTTATTAGATAGCTTGGTCACGGTCATGTCATATAATTAGAGTAGGAAAAGCCCTAATGGCAGAGAAAGGTACTAGGATGTGGACCTTAATGTCGATATGACAACTAAACGAGTTTGCCTCACGCAATAGGGAATGAAAATCACACCGATTTTCTACGTGATTACTATCACGAAAGAAACCAACACACCTCCCCCCCAAAAAAAAAAAAAAGGATTTCGGTATCCAATTCGATGCGAACGTGATCAAGCTTCGCTTGACTCACTTATTAGATAGCTTGGTCACGGTCATGTAATATAATTAAAGTAGGAAAAATCCTAATGGCAGAGAAAGGTACTAGGACGTGGACCTTAATGCCGATATGACAACTAAACGAGTTTGCCTCGTGCAATAGAGAATGAACTGATATCAATGTTGAAACAAGGACTAACATCTGAGAACCGCCCGCGTCGTGAAATCCAACACCAGACTCTTTCGCCTTGAGGAGCAGACAATCGTGATCGGGTCGGAGCAGTTCGAGATCGCTCTCGAGCTCAGTAACTTGGTCGCGGTTGAGCGAAATTTATTTAACAAACAGTTGCTGATGGCGCGAAATGAAAGCATAGCAAGTAAGAAGAGTTTAGATTTCCTTTCGAAAGCAATTATGGCTGCACGAACAGATCCTCATGACGAGACGTTCGCCTTAATCGAACTCTAGCTTTCTTATAATGATTCGATCGGCTGCAATAACAATTTCGCTGTCGCATGAGTTTTTCTTTCAGGCACAGTCGTCTAGACTATAATTACTGACATTGTCGTCATGATGCAAGAAACTCTGCAACCGTTTGCGACGATGATTGGAGATGGAATGTTGCAAGATCAGGCTGTTCGGAAGGAGGAATCGAATGCAGTGAAAAAGAGAAATGGAAGGAAACGAGTACGATTCCAAGTGCTAAGAGTAACTTTTGTGCCAGGAATGAGATTGAACATGCTCAATCCTTTCGTGGGATCGAGCGTGATAGCAATTTCCATTCAACCCTGCGTCGCTTCTACCGAATATGCACAGGAAAGAGGTGATCATTGGGCAGGTTTGAGCTCGGCCGAGTCCTCATGTTGGGCCTAACTTGTGAGCCGAGGTTCAAACGAAAGATTACGTAGTTTTTTGTGGGCCGGCCTGACCCGTGGCAGGGCTCTCCCAATAGGTCCTAGAGCAGGTGATCTGGCAAGCCTACGATCAGGTCTAGCAGGGTCTCGAGTTCCGGCTTCCGGGTACCAAGTGCAAGTGAAGGAGATAGTCCTGGAAGTGATTAGAGATTAAGTTGAATCCCAAAACACGAATTCTGTTTTGAAAAGTTATTTCCGCTTTTAAGAGACAGGAATCATTATCTAGAATTCAAGCACAACTTTTATTTCTCTCGTCCTCCTCAACAACACCAAGGGACAAGAAACATGTTTTCCAACAACTAGTCTTTCGGCGTAACAAATGTAGCCTAATGATAGCCTCCTCCAAAAGCTCCCACCCGACGCAGAAACTGCAACGGGCGCTCCAGCTCTGCATTCTATCCTGCCTCCAATTCCTTCCCCTAAACATGTTCAGGTAGAGCAACAGGTACAAGGCAGGGCACCTCCAGCAGGATCAACAGGTTCAAGGGGGAACCTTTTTCCAAAGTTCAGCTAAAATGGCCCGGGACTTCGTATACATACTTCATCTGGAAAATCCATAAGGCAGTTGCTGAAAACGACGTCCCTGGTGGAGATTTCAGGGTTCAGGACAACAATTATAATGCACAAGGAAAAAAAAAAAACCTTGGCCACCTTTGATCTAGTCTTAATATTTATGAAGTCACCAAAAACATGAGCATGAATTCTTCTCTAGATGCAGTCCATGTGGACCGGATAGATCTGAGACATCAGATAAGGTGGTCTGGAGCAACACCAGCTGATCCAACACATCATATCATTCTATTCCACATGGACCCGAAGTGGGGAAGTTTTGACACCCCAAACGTCCACCACTCAAGACTTCAACATACTTCAACAAACCACCTCATATAAGCCATGCCAAAAAAAAACTAGGAAAAACTATTTTTTCTGTGACAGAATGTATTAAAGTCATCATATAGTCCCTATAACATATTCTAGCAGCATTATTCTGTTCCCTTACATTTCATTGCATGTATAAACAGCATGAATGATGCTACTTTATCATCTAGCCATGAACAATACCTGATGTCTGAGATCAATCCAATGCTTTGTGTAACGATGTAGAAGATCCTGAGAAAATGAGTCCTCTCTGGTCAGACAACTTGTTAATCGGGCCATCTTTGTGAACTGGAGATTCTGATGATCGAATGACATGAGGAAGAATCGCGATCACGGCTTGTCTTTCTCTGTAGGATGCCCAGGTGACCACATAAAGTCCCCCCATAATAAGAGCTCCTCCAATGACGCTGCTCATCGGCATATTGAACAAAGTCAGCATTGTTTTCATTTTAGAAAGTTTAAGTGCAATTTTAACGGACCTTAGACCAATAAAACTCATGCAAAAAGAAGCATAAATCTATTAAGCAAGAAAGCCACAAATACTGTGAAATCATATGATATATCAGAAAGTGATCATAGGCAAAGGTTGCCATTGAAGAAACTACCTCCCCAAATAAATAGGACTCCCGAGGAATACTCTTGACAGAAAGGCAGATGCAGCAGGTTGAAGTGGCATGTACAAAGCAACCAGAGCCGGTCCAAGGATCTTATTTGACCATGTCAACAGTCCATAGTTAAGGGCTGATGCAATTACTCCCTACAAAAGAATTAAATTATAATATGTATTTTGAGTGAGATTTAAGAAAGAAATTTTGCAGGATACAAAATGTTGATGTCAGACAGACCAGCATCTAAACTATATTGCATTTTGCACCAATTGTAACGCATAAAGAGAAACTGCCAACCATGATTTCCAGGTTTCGTGCAATGAGAACCTTTTTTCATCTCCTTAAACTGATTTATCCAATTAACATTTTTGCACCGAACTCACAAATCCAAGATCAACTGGCAATCTATTCAGAGAGTCTGATTCATAATCTTGTCAAGTTGCCGTATCATTCTCTGCATACCCTGTCTTTTTGTTTGTCTGAATTGTGAGTGATTTAATTTCTCCCGTGAGCAAAAGGAACACCAATCTTAAACCTTTCCAGACAGATATTATCCCAGTCACATCAACAAATGCTCCACCAAACCTGCCAAACAAATTCTGAACCTTCCCACGTTCCATAACTCTCCTGACAGAATCCAGCTTTTCCATTTTAATGCTACCAAATCATTTTTTTAGCTTTTACTTTGATATCTTCAATCTACCAACAGAAGAAAGTGCTGTAAAACTCTCACTAGGCACTAATGCGTCAAGATCTGCCTAAATCAAAAAGCCCATAAATGTATTGCTCAAAACAACAAGAAGCAATGGAACTTCTCCACAAAACGATTTTAAAGTATCAAGCTCACGGATTTTGGCCTCCTACTCTGTAAGCTCTTAGCACTTCTTCACAGTTAAGGTACCTATTTCTGATCAAGTCATTTTCCAGGACCAGAAATGTCTCTTCTCATTCAAGATCAATAGTACTTTAATATGATGTCAGCTCCTCCCACATTATTGTCAACTCCCAATTACAAACTAGCACTGGATCCAACACCCTATCTCAGGATTCTCACAAAAATGCAATCATTGAGAAGCTCACAGTTGCTGATTTCACCCACCGTTGCATCCACAAGGCCATGCAAGGGTTGGTTCAAATACACATCCCATACATAGCTGCATAGCTGGTTCTATTTCACCCCCAACACCCTCCCCACCCCCCCCCCCAAAAAAAAAAAAAAAAAACACACAAAAAAAAAAAAAAAAAAAAATACATAGCTGGTTCAAATTAATTGGACTAAATCGCAACAATACCAATTAAGATTAACAAAATTTAACACCATTAATTAGCAAAATAAATAGTCAGACCAATACTACTCAATGCCACCCAGACTTGTATCTATGAACAAAGACCTCTAATCTCAAGTTCTTTCTACAGAAAATGTAGGTAGTGGAATCACGAAAATGCATATTCCCCTCTCTAAGACACACGAACAACCATATTTCCCCCTCATACACAAAGCAGCCATTACTTGATCTTTCTTAAAATATATACTCTGCCAATAACAGCACTGAACACTTCCTAACAGAGTCATGGTTTTGGCAAAAAATGCCAAGGCAACTAATTATAATCATTGCTGCCCCTTTCTAGATAATGAATTTGGTTCTTGTCACCAAAGTTACTTATGTTCTGTCTAATTGACTCTTCAAAACTATTTCCTATCTTGATTCTTTGATTAGCAAAACAAGGTGAATTTACTCAACTAAGTTAATAATTTTCCCAGGATATATTTACATTAAAGCAGGAGTTCCAGTGAGACAGCTCTGTCACTGCCCACCTAGATATGCAACGATGACAGAACCAATAAGCCAATGTATAGTACATCTGCAGAACTTACAGCATAAATGACAGCAAAAAGCTCCGACCGTGTCAGGCTCCATTCTGTTGAGTCGCTTGTCATGAAAAATGCAGAAGTTACCATAAATACAGCACCAAAGAAGTATGAATATGCCGTTACGGAGAGGCTTGCAGGATATTTGGCTAAAACTGGAGCCTGAAACAGTCATACACTATACTATTAGCAACTGATATTCAGAATCCCCAAACAGTATAATTTGATATGTATGATAAAATATTTCAAACAAAAGAGCATAATTTAATCTGTACTATGAAGCAAAAGAACACCATTGAGTATGATGCAACAAAGTCTGAAAAAAAAAAAGCCTGAAGAACAAAATTTGATATCACAAGGTGCAATGCTTCTTAAGATTCGAAATGTAGCTTCAAGAGACCATTAAAAATTATAAATATAGATCTGTACTCAGTGCATATAAAAGACTGTTGCCTGATGTAGTGATATGATGCAGCCTACTATTTAGCTGACAACAGTGGTATGACTATCTTTTTCAGTCAAACATAGTTCACCAAGTAGTAGGCTATTGCAAATAGGCATAAAGTGCAAGCAATTTCTCAAATGACTTTCCAAGTTGATAAGTTTACCAAAGGAAGAAAGTAAATTGATCCCTCTTTTCGAGGAAGAAATAAGCAAGATGATTCCATACTGACAAAATCTTCTTTATACTAGAGACCACTCCAATATATATCATTAAAAACTAAGAAATGGTTACATATAAATTAAAAAGACAAGATTGGAACTAGTGGTTTCAAAAAAAGTCTTTCAATGGGGTTCAAAAATAATAACTGAGAGAAGTATGTCCAGCGAATGGAAAATAACAAGAATGAAGGCCACTAACAGAGGACAAGCTGCCAGTAGTTCATACCACTAACAAGTTTATACAGAGATCCAACAAAGATGCTGCAAGTTCTTACAGGTAACACACCCAATTAAGCCTTCTAACCACGTCGGTAAAAAGATTTGAGAGAGAGAGAGAGAGGTCCATCCCAGCAGCATCCACCCTAATCAGGCTATGTAGTCATACCATAAAGCACATACTGATAACAAGAACTGTGATATTTGCTCCCAAAGAAATAGACTAATAATGCTGTGTCAGGACATGCAGAAACTAAGGGGGGAAAGTCAAACTTTTAAAAATCAAAGCCTTGCATAGTAACAACTAACAAATGACTGATTAAGGCAAAAGGAATCAAATTGGGGAGAAAACAAAAGACCAAATATTCCTCACGCAGTAGTTATCAAATTACGAGATGCCATTTATCAATGAAGGAGCAACAAGGAAATCTGATAGCAGAACAATGGAAGCAACACTAACTAGTCTCTACTAAAGAAATAGACTTCATGATATTCCACACCTGAATAGCTAGGAAGGCGGCCATGCACATGCAATTTCCTATCAAACACAGAATCCCCAGGTGCCAATCTTCAATCCCAAACTCCAAGAAGCTGGATAAGAGCCATCCCATTGGCTCCGGTTGACCCCTGGCTATAATTTCACTGTGTGCAGCAAAATCTGCTTCCTTGTATCCAATCAAAGCAGGGCCACGGAACACAACCATCAGTACTGCACCGCAAACAGAGAGAAGAGTGCCTCCAACCTTTGCCTGACCCTCAATCTTAAGCAAATTCACTGTTTCTGTACTGCACAAAAAGTGTGTCGGTTATTTACACAGAAAACAATACATTTTGATTCTGATTAAACAAATATTAGAAGAAACAACACAGCATGTGATATATCCATGCAGATGCACACTATTTACCAGAATCACAAAAAGAAAGGAAAATTTCAGACTGACCCCATCATTACTGCGAAGAGGAAGGTGAAGACAGGAATGGCAGGCTGAATGGCAGCTGCATAAGTTGGATTCGTGTAGCTAAGACCAATAAGAAACAGCAACTGGTTGCCAAAAATCCTGTCCAAAATTCACAGAAAGGGCATACCATCAACAATTTTAACATAAATAGCTAGTTGATCTCATCTTTCTCATTGGAGGGATTCTCCCAAAGAGAGTGATACTCATACACACCATGAGCAAGTAAAACTTGGTGTGAACAAATCTAGCTACTCGTTTGGGTCCACCCACTTTTAGATATTTCTACGATCAAATTGTTGTACAACACTTTAAGCAGATCGCAACATACCCAGTAAATCCCAAGAAGACAAAGGACAAGAGGAGGCGTTTGGTCATGGGAGGCCGCATCCTTCTGCAAACCAAAGGGAAAAATCACGACTTCAGTTTAACCAACACATTAATATCTGCTCAGATAAACTCTCAAGGCTCAATTTAACTGCAGAAGAACACTAAAAGCACTCATTTCTGCATTAAAATTAGACACAGCAGATAATGGCCAAAATAAAGAGTCAGAGACAACATACTCAACAGTGCAAAAAGAAAAAAATTTAACCTTTAGAGCAACCACTTCAGGAATGCAAAAGATGATCCAAACCCAAAAGCCTACTCCTTTCTATGCTTTAACCATCAGATTCACACACAGTGCCATCGCAAGATAGAATCCAAATCTCACCAATTGCAAATTTGATAGAGAGAGAGAGAGAGAGAGAAGATACTTCTCGCGGACGTAGGCGATGGGGGCGAGGATCGATAGCGCGAGGAGGTCCCGGAAGACGCAGAAGACGAGCTGATTGACGCCGACGTTGAGGGCGAGCTTGGTGATCACGTGGTACCCTCCGTAGCAGAGCTGCACCACCACCAGGGCCGCGTGCGCCCTCCACGCATCCCCTCCCCCTCCTCCGACTCCGATCGCATTCCCGTTCCCCGGAGCCGCCATTCCCGCACACACCCTCTTGCTCTTCTGAGCAGAGACTCCGCACAAATCCGATGGAAAAGGACGAGACTTGATGATGGGGAAAGCTTGCTGCTCGGGACGGTCAAAAAGGAGACAGCCAGATAGTCCCCCCCTCGAGTGCTTTGAATCTGGAATTATCCCTCCCCGTCTTCGTGGGCGAAAACCACGAGAAGTACTTATTAATTCCTTCAAGGCGGCACAGCGGAAGGAGTCTTTTCTAGTCAATGAATTTAATAATTGGTGGGCGAGAAGGATTCCCTTCCGTCTAAAGTTTCGTTTTTAACCCTTCATTGTCTGTCCTGATGGTGTTATCCTACGGCCCGGTCGGGTCCATTTTGGATTTGACATAGTTTTCAGTTCAAGCGGTCCTCACCTTCTAACGTGAAGGCAACTCCTCATGCCTCCCAACCCTTCATCCCCTCTCTCTCTCTCTCTCTCTCTCTATCTCTACTGGGTAGTTGAGTCTTCCTCTTCAGACCCAAGTGCGCAAATCCCACGTTGTTGTCGTTCATCGACCGAACGGTTTCACCCTCGCGGACTCCGCATCTGGGTCGCGCTTACAAATCGAAAGCTTCTTCCTTTTTCGCCGCAAAATCCTCCCTCCCTTTCTCCTTGACAAATGCAAAATCTTTCTTTGAATATTCAGCGCGACGTTCGTTTTCATCGACCGAAGTGCTGAACCGACGATCCGCGCATGGTGTCCGTGCGCGCGCGCGGAATACGCATGCTCCCAATAATTGACAAAGGGCCAAAGGAGTTTTAGCAAAAAGGGAGAAATGACACGGGATTCTTTTGTTTTCTTCTGCGAGATAGGAGAGGAGAGCCGTCCGGGGGAATATCTCTTGCCGATGCTGATTGAGGAGCTAAATTTATTCCGTCCATCTGTTGGGGACAAAATCAGACAATAAACAAAATTAATTCGTGACACCTTTTATAAAATCTTGAAAGAAAGAAAGCGATATCTTGAAAAGATATTGCCGTTCGGTGTAGTTTTGATATCAAATTGTATCGGATGACTCATTAGGTGATTATCTTATTAATTTTCTTGTTTACCCAATTGTTTAGAGACATCAAATTTTGATTTGCATTATAATATAGAAGACAGAACATATGGACAAGATCATTTCCTGTGCCATCTTGGTAAATCACAACAACAAGCATGATGACAAAGATAGAAGGGCGGTTGGTTGCATATTTTCAATCAAAGATCAGGGCTTCGGCCCAAAACGACAAGGGATTTGGGCTTTCACGGAGAGGTGGCCCGGCCCAAAATCCACTCCCCACCGCGAGAATCCGTCGGTTCTCGCAGTCAGGCAAGAGCTTCGTCCATGGCGGTCGCGCTCTCTCTCTCCTCTCTCTCCTCTCTATCTCTTTCTCTCTCCTCCGGTTCGTCGCGTGTACCCGACGTCAACCGACCTGATCGTTCGCCGGGGAGCTCCAAAATCGCGGCTTGATCGCTCCCCGACCGGAGGGCCGTCCTCCCATGTCGACTTCCGACAACGAGGACGAGAGCCTGGCCAATTTCCTCGAGTCCGAGATCCTCTCCGAGGTGGAAATCCGACCCTCGTTCGTTTCAGTTCGCTCCAATTTCCCATTTTTCGCCCTCAATTTTGAATCTTTAGAGCAATTCGATCCGATTTCCATTTTTTTTTCCCCTCAGGAATGCGTCGATGCGGCTGAGCCGGTGGCGAAGCGGCAGCGTCCGGGAGGAGAAGGAGCGCGGGAGGGGGGAGGAGGCGACGGCGGCGGGAATGCGGTCTCGTTGAGGTTCGACACCGGGATTCTGAGCAAGATACCTCCCGAGCTGTTCCCTAACATCCTCAAATTTCTCTCATCCGAGGTCTAATTTTCTTTCCTCGTGATTCCTTATCCGTAGCGACCTTGGCGCATTGCTTGTTTCTGTCTTTCTTCATCTGGGGTTGATTGAGAATGGGAAATGGTGTTGCAGGATCTCATGGCGTGCTCGATGGCGTGCAAGTCGCTGAATTACGCAGCGTCCGATGAATCCTTGTGGCGCCGACTGTGAGTGCCTCCTGTCTTCCTTTCAATTTTCGATTTTTAATTTCTCTGCTGCAATCATATCACCATGCAAAGTTTTGTTTTTTCATTTTTTTTTTCCCCTTTCCCTATGTTATTTCTTGGGGTGCAATCTCTTTTTCCCCTGTTTTTTTGCGTTCTTATTTTGCTTTGGTTGTTCTTCTTGAAGTTTTAATCTTTTTGTTTTTCTTCAAGAAGAGAAATCAGATAAAGGTTATCTTTTTTAAATTTGAAAATGAAGGTACTTTTGGGTTCTTTGACTTTGGCCAGCCTGGAGACCTAGGCATTGCCACCCATCCATGTCCTGCAAGTCTGCAGCGGATGGAAGAGGTTATTTGACAGCGCCGCTGGGTTGAACGTTCCATCTGGAAGCTAGTCATCTGACCAGTATCTTCTAACTGTGTTAATTGGTCAATGGTTCAGGTCGAAAGATTTTCTTTTTTTCCTTTTTTCCTTTTAACATTGAAAACTATCCTGTTAAAAGAGTAAAGCGGGATGGATGAAGTGGATAAATGCGATGGTCTTTTGAGTTTGTTTTGTTCTTGCTGTTCCTTTTCTATGTTTACATGCTTGATCTGATCTCCGGCTTTCGTTTGACGTATCGAGTTCTTTCAGATACCGAATTCGGTGGGGTCTGCTGCCACCTACTAATAAGATACGACAATGCGCTTGGAAGAAGCTCTATATCCAGGTACACAGCCATTCTTTTTTATCATGATGCCTACTGAGTCTAAAAATTGCTACTTCTTTCTCAGTTTGCTCTATTGCACTCAATCCTCTCTATGTTCACTAACTGTCACAGCATAACCTCTGTTGTTCATCATAGTTGTTAACTTCATCTCCTTGTCTAGTTTTATTCATGTATTAGGAAAATCGTTCATTTCTTTTTCCAAAAAGTTTGAGTCAGTCCATTCACCCTTTCCTAAATCAGAGCTTTGATATGTTGTCAAAATTAAAACTGCCACGAGGAATTCTAAGCCTGTGTCATGAATAATATGATGATTTTGTGTCTTGGCTTTGGTACAATTATCTGTTACAGGCAGGCAACGCTTGAATTATTATTATTATTTTTTCAATTGACACGTGTGCATTGGTGGAGCTGGTTTTTGCTTTGTCTTCCCGAGAAAGCTGGTAAGATGGTGAGATGAGAAGGTTTTAGTTCAGTCTTTTGGAACCAAGATCAGGTGTAAATTAATTCCATTAGAAAGGCTGACTTTGCTGGGCCATGAAACTCCAGAAGATATGACCTGTTCAGACACTCGTGTGGTCACTGACCTCACTTTGTGGCTCTGAAGAAGGAAGTAATATCAGTGAAAGAGAGGCATCAAAGATCTTGACTTTGTATATGGTTGATTTGGTCCCAAGCAAGGTGGTGAGTTGGGTGACAGTGCTGTAGGATGCCAATGGATACTGTGATGCGTGTTCTATTCTCTGGAGTTCAATGGAGCAAAAGGATTTTCAGTATCCATACAATTTGCGAGAGTAGGTTGCTGCTGTTCCTTGGTAATAGTGCTTGCCCTTTGTTATGGGTAGGACGCCAGGTGCCCTTGGTTTAGGATGGGATAAAGCAAGCATGCTGACAGAAGAGAATTGGAAATTGGGGGAGTAGGAACCAGACAAAATAAGGCTAAAAGTTGTGCAACAAAACGAGAATTGCTTGTAGACTTGTCTAGTAAAGAATCAGTGGTTGATTTTTTCAGTCGTTATGTCTTCACGGTTTGTGACATGGTAAAAGATGTCCAGAGAAGTGAATAAACAGTGACGTGGCTATAGATATTCTGCTAGTCTGCTTCTCTAAAGCAAGATGCAGGAAGATAGTCACTCACAGCATAAAGGCCAATGTAACCCATAAATGCTAAGAGAGATGAGAATAAAGAAGTAAATTTTGATTGACATTCGTCTGATGACAGTTTTAAATTTGTCAACTGTGATAGTTTCTAACATAAGGGAACAGGCCACTTATAACATCTAGTAGGGGGCCTCTTTAGTATGATTCAAGATAGAGGTATTAGAGATGTGTAAGTGTTAGATGATACAGTGGATGCTATGTTGAATTGACAGGAGATTGACAAATGACAATGCCTTTATCATTCACCTCTCAGATGATCAGTTGCGAAACTTCTGAGCACATGTATTGTTCTTGATTATTTATGTTGTTTATACTAGGCAGATGATCCTTAACCTGGCCAATCGCACTGCACTTGTTCAGTTGCTTCTCTGATTTTTGGTTCTCTGATTTGATTTGATTGTGTATATTTACATGGTTGCAGCGTGATGAAGAGGACATGAGTGAACTCGTCAGAAATTGCCCAGCAGAGTTTAAAGAATACTACATCCAAATGCAAGCTGCAAAGAGAAGCCAGGCACCTCTTCCTTCACAGGTAAATGGAGCTTGCTTTTTGTAAGGATTCTTCATTGTGATGATATTACAGGTCAAAGGTTAGATTTGTTGGAATTTTGTATAAATTGGTGCCAGTGCTGTAGCTTGTTCAAACCTTGACTGGATTTCTTCCAGAAAGCAGATTGTTGGGTAGAAGTGCACTTGGTGTCTTCTGATGTGACTTTCACATTTAGTTCTTTAGCTTTATACTAATAATATCCTGGTTGATCCTTTTCATTTTTGCATTACAATCGTTATGAAGTTATGGAAACTGGTCGAAGGAAAAAGACTCGATGGTTGCTGCTTTAGTGGCTCTTATTTGTAAACGTTTTTTTGCTTGAGATTTAATCCTGACTAGCATTACTGCACTATCATTCTTGACCTAGCAATTATGATCAACATGCTTTACTAGAGTTACTTTCCTTGAAATATTCCAAGCAGTACCACATATGTTTCTGGTTTGCTCAAGGACTCGTGGGTTCATCCTTTTAATTTCACATGCATGTTTGCTTCTGAAGGTGAAAGATGATCGGATAATTCTTGATAAGACAGTCGCTGATCAAGTGTCTTTGTGGAAAAGCAGCAAAGGGTTCACTGATGCATTGGTTCTGGACCATGTTTGTTCAGGAGAAACGTGTTCTTATCACCAAATTGGTGATGTCTTCGTTTGTGAGAAGACTGGAAATGTTCATGGTAAAATACTTTAATTGCTAACAATGACAAGTCTCTTTAGTATATCCAATTTATAATGTGTCGTGCAGGAATGTCTTTCCTAATGAGGTTTCCTTCATCATTGTCTTTTCTTTCAGTCTGTGATGAGACGTGCAGAGAAACTGTTATGGATCCTGCCAATGAGCTCTTGGTTTGCAAAATATCTGGACACTGTTTAGATAGGTTGCTGTCAGCTGCTGAAATGGAGACTGATGCCGTGAGTAGAACGTCTTCTTTCAACACTCAAATTTCTTAAAACAGAGTCGTTCTTTTATCTATCTAGCCAGGATCACAAAATTAACAGCTAGCATTTGTCGTTCTCGTAGAGTGAAATCTTTGAGGTAACTGATTTTTTTGATTTTTCTCATGAAAAATTTCAGGAGCAGCAGCAAGGTGGTGTGACAGATGAAGCTGAACCATTCATGGGATCTGGTCGATTTGGTAACTAGTTAACCATTTCCTTTCTCTTTTATTGTTAGCTATGATTGACATGTGCCTCACACTTCATGCTTGTGTCTCGCAGCACGAGCTTATGTCTTGGGATATAATTGTGCCGACGAAAGAGAATTAGATGCTGTGTTGAGGTTTTGCTGAGTTTTGGGGATGGGATGTATATGGTTTTGCAGGTCAGCAAAACTGTTTAAGTGTTCGTCCATTTGAATAGTTTATGCCAGCCAAGTCTGTATAGTTATATCTAAAATAATATTATTAGATGACAGAAAATTTATTTAGGGTTTTTACCAGCTCTCATTGTGTAATCTGGTTGGATAGATATTAACATCTCTATTGAAAATGTTGTTAAAGGTTTCCCCTGATATTTTTAATCGTGATTTCTGGATTCGCCATTCACCATTTCGCTGGTGGAGCATTTATCTTTTGAATTTTCTGGTGACATAATTATACGGTTTACGCCTATGTTTCTTTGTGTTAGACATCTATTTATCCCTCACTGGTTCATTAGCCAAAATCCTTCTCAATCATCTTGAGTCACGATGGGAGCTTGGGGGCAGATAACTGATGTTTGCAAACCTTCAGTGATCTCTTTTTATTGTCATTATCTACACGCTTATATGAAGTTGGATTTACACACCTTGTTGATACATGTATTTAGTTGAATTTAAAAAAAAAAAATACTGAAAAATGAACAGCAGAACATGCACTCTTGACACTTCAAAGGCTGCACGGAATGAATGTCCTTTCTGTTTATCTGAACAGTTCACCTTTTCATAGTGGCTACACCTATACATTACATTTTCTAAACTAGCTTTTACTTAGAAGCGTGACTTAGGTTAATTTAGCTATTCGAGTGGATTGTAAGCTTCATGCATTGTGCAATCTGATTTCTTCACATTAAACAGACTGGAGCTTTGCTTTGATTATTGCACACAATCTGATTTCTTCACATTGAAGAGACTGGAGCTTTGCTTTGATTATTGCACATCAAGGCTTTAAGCTTCTCGGAAATTGATTTGGAACGGAACAAAAAAGTTAAAAAAATTGTTTCTTTGTTTTCAAGAACAACTTTAGAATCAAGTCAAACATTTTTCTTCTTTTTTTTTTTTAATCTTTTCTTTTCTTCTTTTCCTTGACCGGGAGTCAACCAGGTAAGGTTCGGCGAGCTCACTGGAACCTCGCTAAGCTAGGGCGATTGGTTGGGCGAGATCGAGCATCATCGATGGCCAGGTGAGCCTCACCCACATTTGGCGAGGCTTCCGCTTGCTCGCCAAACCTCGCCCAGCCAGGCGTCAATGAGCGGCTAGGAAGAAAAAGAGGAGAAGAAAAAGAAAAAAGAGAAGCAAAATAGAAAAATATAATAAAAGTAATAAAAAATTAAAAAAAATTTTAAGTCACCAAAAAAATTTAACACTCGTACCAAATGCATTAATATTCCAAAAATAGAAATTTTAGACGGTTATCAAATATCTTAAAATGTTTAACAACTCGTCTAGAGAACAAAATCAAAAGGAATTATTTTTAAGCAAAAATTATTCTCAAAAACATAATGATTACCAAACACACCCCAAAAGGACTAGATCTAAAAATGTCAAGAGAAGTGCTGGATAAGCATCTCTGAAGGGAGGATAGATTACATCATCCTAAGAAGATAAAGAAGCATTCAAAGCCATTGGTGAACAATAGATCATCATCAGAGCAGATAAACTGACAACACCTTGTGTGTAGATATTCACTACCTAGGTTTGAAGCACCAGTTTATATTAGAGAGGCTGGTACTGAAGGTGAGAACGAATACATACGCTTTATTAGCAGATGCCATTTTGTAATTGAACCAAACATCATGCTAGGTATCTGCTATTGTAAAAAAATTAAAAAAAAAAAAAGGAAAAAAGTTGAGCCCTAGCAAAAGGTTATGCGGTTACAATTCTCTGGAATTCCTCATTATTCCTCTTCTTTGGAGGAGCCATTAGGCTCACAGAGTGTCAAAATTCCTACTTCTAATCTTGTATAATGAGGAAAATCCTTAACTTGTGTCTGTATGCCATTGACTTCTACATGGAAGTAACTTTTGGGATTTGTGTACGTTTGCATTCTGCCAGTTTGACGACTAACAGAGTCAACCTGGAAGTCATACTTTTTTAGGCATCAACCTCGATTCAAGTCGTGTGGTTAGGCCTCACCAAGGTGGGTGATCGTCAGCTGAAGTTTGAGGGGGCACAGGCTTCCAACCAGGTTTCTCATCCCAGTACATGTCATAATATATATGGCCCGGCACATGATCCACAGTGCAGCACCAAATACCCACATATCGTTTGACACGATTCCTAAATCTTTCTTCCGTTTTCTGACCAATTTACAAAACAGCATCAGGAAGAGAGTAAAATGTTGCAAATGAGACCACAATTGCAAGACAAAAGGGCGAATATAGATGAATTCTTACCTGGTCAGTAAAACCTTCAAAAGCATCTTGCATGGAAGAGAACTGAATAACTTTGATGTCCTTAAAGGAGGAGAACGCTGTCTTCAGCTGTACATTTAAAAGTGATATTAGTCGTGTTCACTCATTACTGAAGCTCCAATACACAGTTCACCATCTTCATTTTGGATTAACTTAGAATTACACACAGCTTTCTGAAGATAAGACACGGAGAGAAAAATAATAAAAACAAAAAATCATTAAACGGCACTAGATGGCATCTCTGCAAACTATGGTTCGAAAAAACAATTGGATTTCCAAGAAGTTAGGGTGGGGAGAAAAAGAACTCCAAAGCTCACCCAAGAAGGTGGTATGCACAAACAGAGTCGTAATTGTTTCAAGGAATATCAAAGGAAATTGCAGGTTGCCAATGACTATCTTATTACCGTTTCTTCGTTGCTGCGCTTTGGTAATCTGATCATTCCTGGAGAGCTGGTGCTATTGATTACTTGACAATCTTTTGTTCCTCCTTGACATAACTTAACATCAAGCCAAGATTCTTTTACCTGGCAAAGCAAAACACAATGATTTACACTGGAACAAACTGATCGGGAGATGCCTTGCAAATGGGCTTCCTTTACCTGTTTGGGCATTGATGGATTGTCAAGGAGAGAATACTCCCTAATGTTGATTCCCGGGCCAAATTCATCCTCCGGCATTTCTTTTAACATGACATTGACCTGTTGCGCAGTAGCTATGGATTACTCAAACAGAAACACATTATGCTTGATTTACCATCTTGCTATCTTATCCATGGAGAAAAACTCATTCCAGAATCCAAGATGTTCATTGAATAAAGTAAATTCTACCAAATAACATTTCACCTGACCAAAAAACTTCCAAGTGTGCTAAAGCCAGCAATGTCAAGCATAACAAAGAGGAAATACAGTTGAAAAGAGAAAGGGATAAATACAGAGCAGACATGTGGAAACCTAAGCAAAGAAGCAAACAAACGGACTGTCCTTTTTTCTTTTAATTAACAAGAACACCAATGAAATGGACTGTCCTTGAAACAGAAGGTACAAAAATGGGACCAATGAGGTGGAAGACATTAAGATAAAGAGTTTTTGCTTGTTTTACCACTGCAGGATCCTTACAAACGATCTCCAAAGCTCCACTGAAGAGGAGAATATTCAAGATTTTTCATTTGTCAAGGCAGAAATTTAGGAACTCAATGCACAGGAACTATAGAGTATGGACTACCTAACAACTGGAAGAGAGAAAGAAATAAAAATTAATTGATTGGGTTCACAGGATCCAAGTTCTGTTACTTGCAGGGACAAAACAGAAATGATCATGACCAAGTAAAACATGTAGGGGATTTTGGGATACCTCAAATACGTGGTCCAAAGGGCATATAAATGGTAGCCTCGTCATAGATCCCTCCAGAAACCCTGGGTGAGGAAACCACAGCCTGTCCAATCTACACCATAGTGGAGGCATAATCTGGCAAACACAAGAGATGAATACTCAGCCAAAATCTAAATGAGCATCCAGTAATTGTAGTTGAAAATCAGTTGCATTGATTAAAAAAATTCAATAAACTAAAGTCCACCTAGAGTGGTAAGTTATGCCAAATAATAACAAACTTAAGTGGACTCACTCGAAGTGCTCCTCTTCTTTCTCTAGGTTTAAAATCTCTCACGATAATGGAAACAAGCACAAATGATAGTGAATGATTGTGAACTTCCTCACCAGTGTACGGTTTACCACCAAAGAGATTGCGAGTGCCGTCCTTATTTGTTTCATCTGAATAAACAATTAGGCCACATAAGGGGTCAATAAAAATGTTCCAATAAATGACAGAATATAGTAGGTTAGTTTAGCCTCACCTGATAATTGATCAGAGTAAAATGTGTGTCAATGGTATGGTCTCCATCCAGTAATAAACTCTTCGGAATAGATGGCTTAAATGATAAGAAACCTCCTGCAATAAGTAAGTCCCTTGAAAAAATCAGTTACACCTTACTTTGGAAAGAGGTCATTTCGCATGCCCATGCATCAAATAAATAAACTCATAATATCACTTTGTGAATGAACTTAGCCTCAAGTTGGCTTCAATTATTATTTTTTCCTTAGACTGAATATTGCACGTGCCAGGTTTCAAAATGCTTCATTTAATTAGGCAAAAACAGAGGAAGAAAGTGAAACTATTCTGGCTTCACAGACATCACAGGGGATGATTCATTTCATAGATAGGTGCCTGCAAAAGTAACCAAGTTTGCAAATTTGGACGGAAAGGTGGATATATCACTATTTTTTTTTTGTTTTTTGTGGGAAAAATAAGTTGTATTATTTGATGGAAGGAATCTTCATATGCTAAACCCACCAGCTTACTGAATACTTGCACTGTTCGTACCAAAATAAATAAATAAATCCAAAAAGATCATTACTTTATCACAAATGATTTACACTGCTAGCTAAAAAACTAAATTCAGCTTCGACTCGTCATTGAAATTTCACCAGAATGGCAAAGATGATAAAACCAAGGAAACATTCACCATGACATCTGATATCTCTCTCAGTTACTTATACAGATTTGTGCACAAAGAGCCAGACTGTATGCTATAAAGTGTCCCAGCAACGGACATTAGAACAGTATGTCACTAACACCCAAAGAAGTTTGAAAGATTGCGAATACCCTACAAATTCGAGTGTCAGTTGAGTAAACAGATGCTTGCACATTGCAAAGTTATTGTGATTAATAGGCCCATTTGGATTCCTAAGAACAACTAGGACATACATGGACCTCTCAGAGAAGCATTGAGAAAGAAAAGCATGAGGGACAAAGGGAGAAAAGTATAACCTGAAGATCAGTTTCAACCCCAAAAAGAAAATGAAAGTGAGCTGTAACAACTCGGAGAGAATCTGGTCTATCTGGCTATCTAATAAGCATCATGCAGCATGAAATGGTAACTTAACAATATGTTGGGCTGTTAATCACCTGGTGCGTCATAATACTCCGGTGGATCATAGAATACCATTGCCTCTCGCAAGCGGTGACGTTTCCCTTCAGTGCCTGCATACTGGAACGTGGTATGCACTGCATATGGCTGTAACCTGAGCTGTTGATACATTGCCTGCAAACGGACATAAATTTTTCAATAAAAGGTTGGATTGCATGATAGATTCTATATGTGCTTCATCCCTACTAAAGAGGGGGAAAAAGGATACAACATAGGATATCGCGTCTTACCTGGACAAAATATGTATGGCCACTGCAAAAAATGCTTGCAGGCAATATTCCCAGCTTCAGACTTCCATCAAAAGCATATACAAGTCCATCATCCCCATCAACAGATGGTCCTAACTGCCTGCGAACAATATCGTTGAAGCCATTTTGATCCCATATCTTTTCATCAGCTAGAAGCATGTCTTTCCATTCTTTAGCCAATTTTTTGGCAGATTCTGTTGGCCTCCAGTGGAAAATTCCAATATTGTATGCTGCACCAACTGGGGGTACAAAGCAAATTCACGTCATAAGACACCTTCAGATAGAAAATTGTGAATGTCATACAGTAGATTGCAAACAAATTTATTGCCAAACGATAGAATATTATGCTTTGTATATGCATCAGGAGAGACAAAATTGCAGCTTGTAGTTCATCTGACAGAATGATCAGAACTACAGATCAGTGCAAAATTTATAAATTTCAATTATGTAGATACAGAAATAATATCACTATAAGCATTTCACCCATTCACGAGGACAACCCTTCAATTCCCAAGATTGTGACAGACAAGTGTATTTTTCTTTTATGGATCACTCAAGCATATATCGACTCATTGAAAATCCATACAAAGGGAAACTTTGGAAAACATTCAAGAGCATCCACTTAACAGAGAGTTTTATGCAAAGATGCCTTAAATTCCACAAACTGGCAAAGATTACTAAAATATAACCTCATCTCCTCTTTTGGAAAAGATACACATGAACAGAAATCAAAAACTGATTCCTGGTATGATGTCAGCTCTGTAACCAGACTGCCTAAAGCATGCTCATCCCAACAGGTATCTAAACTGAGCAATCAAGCATAAAGCCTGAAGAATGGAGTTGAAACCCAGGAAGAGAGTATTTTGCATACTTTAGTAAGAATTTTCTTCTGGTAGGTAAACATTTGTCACAGCACAGATATCTAAACATTAGTCCAGGACTGCTCATGCACTATGGCATCATGGAAGCTGATAAATTGAAATGGCAAGGAGTGAAAAGAAAGAAAAAAATACAAATTACAGTGGGTAAGGAGTTCACCTTGCTGCCAAATATCCAGCCTGTCGTCAACAACTGTTGGTACAACTTGATCACTTGAAGTCAAAACATCTGCTTCAGGATATCGAGCAAGATATGGAAGGGGATTCTGTTAGAGGATGAAAGTAAGTTAAGCAACAAGTATAATTATTTATCTAGACAGCATCACTAAAAAGAAAGGATCCTGTAGCACCATATTTTAAGAAGCCTATCATCATAACATATAATTAGAGGAGTCATCTACAGAATCAAGTCAAGACAAGTCAGATCCTCCTTTTCAGGTGGGATTTGCGATGTTCATTTTGAGCTACTTCTAAACTTATATTGTCCTTCTAAGATCTTGAATAAGCTTTAAGTGTCTACTCCTCAATCATGGAACTGATGGACATTGATACACATGCTTACACTGTCATAAACCTATTTACCTAATCTTATCCTCGTTTGGAACAGCCTTCACATTCTCATTCTGCATTATCTTCTCCTCATATTTTCCCTTCACCGATCAACCAGTAAAGCATCTCACAACTTTTTCTATATTTCAAATATTTGCAAGCGCCATTTCCTAACCACATTCAGCTTCAGAAACCAAAGATTGCATATAACCTTTTCAGAAGACTCCCTTTTTGAAAGATACAGGTCTGACTTCCCATTCTATTTCTACCCTGATAAAGAGCAAGGAAAGTTATCATCCAAGGCCAACTTATCCTAGGTATAAATGGTCCCATCCTCCCTAGGTCACAAGTAAGATTTTCTGGGCTACACTCTCCCACTCAACCGCAAGCCTTCAAACTATGAGTCCTCTGTCAAGAGCTGTATCACATGACCCAATTTTGTCCACTCAACCAATATGAAAAAGGGACCTCGAATCAGACAGCGCCTAGTGAGTCTATGAAATAAAAACACAAATATAACTGACATGGATATGATTTCAACAGAAACAGAAGATTGATTACTAAAAGGACCAAACCTTACCTTCAACCAAACCATATCAGTATCACACATCAATAACTCGTACCCAAAGGGTAGGATAGCATCTATGAGAATGACTTTTTCTCTCCCCATTTTATGAAATGTTGGGGAACCCCAGCCAACATCTACCGTGCTCATATGACTTCCCATGTCAAAAACTGGAACGCCTTTCCAATACAAAGCCTCCAGCAGTTTTGTGTCCATTGCGCCTGTTTTAAAAGATTCAGAATGTGATTTATCTGTTGCTGTTGGCAAAATGATGTAGGGATGGAAAATAAACATCAATCATAACAAATACTTAAATTTAAAATTATCACTTACCAACTAGGAGATTATAGACATTCAAATCAGTCAAGTGCTTAACCCAAGAGAGGATAAAATCCATGAATGCATAATTGCCAAAAGTTACTATGATTACATTGTCCTTCACCCTTTGCTCTACCAATTCCTTTGTCAACCGAAAGGTCTTCAAAGGAGGCATTTTTGAACTCTTAGGAGGTACCCACATAGAATTCGCCAGTGCATCTCCATGCTGGCTTGAAGGTGCCGGTGCTGCTGCACCTACTGTTGTAGCTAGGGAAGAGTTGAATGCTTGACCTGAGTGAGAATCTACATCTGAGAAAGAGCAACAGGTTAAATCCTCAGTTTAATAATTGAGGCAAAAAGAAAAACCAATGAGAGAGAGAGGTTGCCAAAACCATTGATTAGACACCAACCCATTTATGTTTGCTTCTCCAACCCAATAACTTGAATGAAAAATACGAAGAAATTCACTGTAAGACTCCAATGAAATCTTTTGATAACTAGCATACAACGAGGCAACAGTTTGACAGCAGATCAACCAACCATATGTCTCGGATATAAAAGATCTCACACGAAAATTCTTAACAGAAGAGCAAGCAACGAGCTTGAGGCGCTTCGCCTACATAAACCAACCAATTGCCAAAAGAACCTCAAGCATTCTCTAGTTGAAACTTCTAACCCGCCACAGACAACAAGATAAACAAGCAATCAACACCCTTTCACAGAGTAGAGCAGCAGGCAAGCATACGATCGTAAACTAATATGACCCAGAATCAGACCACACCAACAGCGACCCACCAGACGTAGCAATTCGAATAAGAGGCCAAAATGGCAGAGAGAGAGAGAGAGAGAGAGAGAAATTTCACATGATAGAGAGGAAGGAGAGGAGAGCCAGGAAGTGGAGTTGGGAGAAGACTTGTTGGCGGAGAAAACAGCGGAGAAGACGTAGAAGGACGAGAGGACGATGCCGGCGATCACGGTGGCGTAGATCGTCAGGAACAGCGGCCTCGAGCTCGTCACCTCCTGGCACGAATCCTTCAACCCCATTCCCCCGTCGCCGCCGTCAGCGAATGCCCGGCCAGCCGCGGCTCATCCCCCAACAGAAGAAGAAGAAGAAGAAGAAGAAGAAGAGGGAATCGAGCTAAAACCCTACGCGATCCAACCCATCCTCGCGAGGGTGTCTGTGAAGGTGATGGCTTTGGTGTGATGGAGAGAACTTTGCTGGATCCCTCTCTCTGTCTCTCTCTCTAGATCGCTGGTTTGGCAGAAAAGACCAGTCCGACCGGGAAAAGTCAACTTCCATGGTTGTCTGAATCCAAATCTCTCTCTCTCTCTCTCTCTCTCCATCTGTCCAATTTTTTTTTATGCCTAATGTGGGGAGTAGGTGATTGATGAGGGAATCTTTGATGGAATTAGGAGGTGATGACCAGCTTATTAACATCCCCTCATTTTATGGATCTGCTTTAGAGGATGTTGATAAGGATCCAAACTCTCAATGTCACTTTAGGTGGAGCATTCATGAATGAATGATTGCAAAAAAGTTAGAATTTGCAACAACATTTGAGAAGCGGTCCATGTTTGGTTTCCATGTAGCCAATGCCGAACCGAAATTGGGTTTGATGGGCCGGATGTAACTATGGA
Organism: Eucalyptus microcorys; assembly: GCA_014182515.1. Lineage (NCBI taxonomy): Eukaryota > Viridiplantae > Streptophyta > Magnoliopsida > Myrtales > Myrtaceae > Eucalyptus > Eucalyptus microcorys. Next base: position 8,749,841 of record CM024566.1, read on the forward strand.
TATGATAAATTTTGTTGTATTTAGTATATAAAGCAACACAAAATCCGGACAAATCCCATCTTAGGGTGAAATATAATGCAGATATGTTTGGATATTGCACAATTGAGATTGGTGCCATTGCAACCTCCAGTGACAACAATGTTGGCCACCTCTCGAGGATCACCACTTTGTGATTGGTTTGGGACCGTGTTCCCCAATCGAAGCTTCTCGATCGACATCTCTACTTTCGCTGGCTGGAATAATTACACAATCAGTCCCGAACATATTATACAAATATCAACTCAATTCTAAATTTTTCAATTTTACTAATATAGTCCTAAACCTTTACATAAGGTCTTCCCAGTCGATTGCCATAAAAAATTGCTAACACGATGTCTAATCATTGTTGGGTGTCCTATGTGACACACTAATGTAAATAATTTGTGGATTGCTAAATGATTTTGACGGCAATTAGTTAGAAAGACTAAATTGGACTTCCATGCAAAAGTTTAAGAATATATTGGCAAAGTTGGCTAGTTTATAATTGAATATACATTCATACAATAGATTAAGAACTGAATTGGTGATTTTCCTCACTTGTGTTGCAATGATAAAGGCACTAACCTTTAAGCGAGTAAAAGACTAGCCTCAAACAACCTCTTGTTTGAGGTGCCTCCAAAACCACTCTTTTTCCTTACAAGCGAAACCTACGACCAATTCCAAAAGCGGCCTGTGGGTAGGTTTAGTTTGACTTTAAAAGTGGACTTTGGGTGTAATGCAAATGCTGAAATCCAAGACTCTTTAGGGAAATGCAAATTGCATTTAATAAAAACTCTTTACAAAATGACTATGAATTCAAGTAGCGTTTGGTTAAAAAACTTTTGCAATGAACTTTAGTTGCATTTTATTTGTAAAATTATATATACGATGAACATGTCGAATAAGTAATATAATGATGAGAAAAAATATCGACAATAGAGATTAATAATTAATAAATCAATCAAATATTAAACACGGATTAATTCTAAAATTTATTTAATAGATCAAAATAGAATTGGGAAAGAATTAAAATTGACAATCCTAAAAGCAAAATTTCGAAACTAAATGTAATAAATCAATCAAATAAATATGTTTGAGCATGCGATTTTACCATTACCAATATATATGTATTTTGGATTATTACGTATACAATAACAATATCAAACATGTGATAGTGAAATTTCCTAATGTTTTACTATCCTATCTCTAGATATAGCAAAAATTTATGCAATTTTTCAATCCATCATATTTCTATGTGAATTTAAATAAACATAAGTGCATTAAAATTTATGAACATTTCCAGTTTATATTGAATCTTTTGCATCACTTTATTACCAAAAATTACACAAATAACATGGTATATCTCTATCCACATTTATTCATGATTATATATTATAAGAAATAATTGCATATTATCACTTCTCAGTCTCAAACATGCACATCAAATCACTTAAATGATGGCTAGTCACTTAAAAGCATTAAGCACAATAATATATAACTCACGTGAACAAAATCATTTACAAAATATACATTCATATCATTATGGTCAAGCTACATTGCTACCCATCATTTTCATTCATGAAACAAAAAAGCGTATGTGATTTTACAGCACCCCAAGGATAATGGTTTTTGCTCTAATCTACCTTTTCACTGGTGGATTGAAACTATAATACCATTCATCTTAGTGATGTTTATACTGGTACCACACCAATAAAAGGTATGGTTTGAAAAAATTCCCTCGACCTAATTTTTAAATAAAGGAAAATATAGCCTTAATAGATATCTTTTTTCTCTTTCACGAATGAAAATGATGGGGAATCCTTAATTACCTCGAGAAGCTCTGTTTCAAGTCTTGATCACCCTAGACTCAACCATGGCTTCACGATTGATTTTGACAATGGATATTACATTACATTCAGATTTATTAGATATTAAAGTATTTATTTGCAACAATAACTATTATTTTGTAGGAAGGGCTTTTTTAAGGAATTATTTTTTTTTGTGCCTTGATAGCACGAGCGATTCTATTTGAAACGGAGGACTTTTTGGAATGTGTTACTACTCAAAGTTCAAATTTGTGCGGATATGCATTGTCACTATTTTCGCTCAAATTTCGGTAAACGAGACTTTATTTTGTATTCCTTAGTTGCAATACGCTTTACGCAAATTTTAAGCAATAGAAATTACGCGTCTATTACAACTTATTTCTTAAAGTAATCCATAAAATGCTGGCCTTTCTCTGCCCCCACTTACTCATTAACAATTAGTATCATAACTAAATGTTACTTGACATTTTGTTAAACCATTTAATGTAATATTCATACATGATTTTAATCATTTATTAATAGATGAGGTCAAAGTAATCCGCCACTTGAGCTCCCCTACTCTGACTCATCTACACATTTTCATTTTAGGTTTGCTCTAATTCCCTTTCGCGGAGAAGAGAATCCTCAGCAGACGGCTCTTTTGGTTAATGCTAGAGAAGAAAACAAAAAGTTTGTGGGGAGAGACGTTTGTTTATTGTCCTCCAAATATTACTCAAGAAATAAAATATTCCTCAGTTATCATCTGAAATTCTTTAGTCATATGCTAATATTCCGTTCGCATGTCTCGGCTAAGGCTTCACCTACATATTGGCAGATCGTAACTTTATGAAAATTCTAAATGGAAAACGTGATTCGAACGTGAATTGCTCACGTTTTAACTAAGTGCTCCTTCATTCAGAACGATTCGTTTACAATATGAAATTTGAGTACGTTCCACTATGTCACGTTCTTTGCAGGAGCTGCTCAGATTCAGATCTGGTGTTTCCGGTTGACTATGCTCGTTTTCTTAAGTTATCTGTGACCGGTAATAAATGAACTCTCGCGGTCAAAGACACCGGCTGAGTGTCTCTTTTGGAGACGCTGAGGATGTGATGTCGCATGTCTTATCCATTAGTTTGGCTGCTAGGGTTTTTCGGTTGAAGCATGTGATGATGCAAATGCCCAATTTCGAATGACAGTTGGGGTTGACCAAGAACATAAAATCGACACATTTGAGACCCTTAATTACACGCCTATTCTCCTCTAGCATTGACTCTTTAACAAGTACAATTGGACGTTAAATGCTCTCTAAAAGCTAAATGCCAAAGTGCTGAATCTCAGGTGGCGTATTTTCGTCAAGGCCAAAATATTCTCCTTACCCTCCTAAAAACTCATGCCGTTTTTCCCAACCCTTATGTCTCTCCTTTAAAACTATATTGTCTAGCTCGACAGATAGGGGTTGGCATTTGTTCCCATCACTAAAACAAGAGAGCAAGCCTTGGAAAAAGAGAGGCACTATGTGGTTCCTAGGATTCTCCACTGCGAACGCCAAGAGTTTCTTGGTAATCGGAGCAATTCTGCTAGTGATCCTCTTCACCGCCGTCCTGATGAAGTTGGTCGTCTACCTGGATTCCCAGGAGAGTTCCCGGGGCGGTGAGAAGCCACAGGACGGGTCGAAGGCCGCGTGCTCGGTGAGCTGTGCGGCAGTGATCAGGACGTACGCGCTTGAGGAGCTCAAGTGCGCGACATGGAACTTCAGGGTCCGGATTGGGGTTGGGGCAACGTCGTACGTGTACATGGCCGAGCTTGGGGATGGGAGGTTTGGCGCGGTGAAGCGGGTGATGGAGGAGAGGGGAGGGAGCAAGAAGATGTTCTTGGATGAAGTCTCGGTCTTGCTCAGGATCTCTCACCCTAATCTGGTGGGCTTGTTGGGTTTCTGCTTAGAAGCAGGTAATTATAGGGCATAAATTTTCGAAACGATCTTTCACGGATTTGATTAAATTTTTTGCTCTTTTGTTGGAAGATACCATATTCATGTATTTAAGCATTTGCCTATACTACCGGCCTAAACTATATTTTCATCTTGTCTCATGACATCAAGTTTGAGACATACTTAAAAAACCAATTAATTATATGATTTGTGTCTTGACCATGTTATGAAAACATATGAAATCTGCTAATTCAGATTTTGAGCTACTTCCAAGAGGCTAATGTCCAAATTTTTCTATTCGACCAGGAGAACAACTACTCCTACTCGAGTATGTTCCAAATAAGAGCCTATTCGACAAGATGCATACTCACCGCGGCCAATCTACCGGAACGCTTTCCTGGTCGAACCGCTTGAGCATAGCCTTGGACATAGCACAGGCCCTCGACTACCTCCATTCGCAAGCTGACCCGCCAATCATCCACCGAGACATCAAGTCGGCAAATGTCCTCCTAATCGACAACAACCATGCCAAGCTTGCCGACTTTGGCCTCTGCAAGTTGGGCTATGAGAGTTACTATTCACAAACTCCATGCATCATCAAAGGCTCCTTCGGCTATGTCGACGTGAATTACCTAAAGACGGGCTACGTGTCGCCTAAGAGCGATGTGTACAGCTTCGGAGTGCTCTTGCTTGAGTTAATCACTGGGCTAAAATCGATGCAAGGTTCGGTGACATTGCCTGAGTGGATAGAAGATAGCCGAAAGAGTAAAGAAGACGAAGCATTGATTAAAATGTTGGATCATAAATTGAATGGTGATGTGAATATTGATCAACTGAGGATGTTGGTTGACATTGCTAATTCAGCTTTGGTGGAGTACTCTGAAGCGAGACCTGAGATGGGCCACATTGTGTATAAGCTTTCCAATTGCATGGAAATGCAGATTCAACTAAAATTGCCTGTTTAACAAATCGTACTCAATCACTAGTAATGTTAATATGATAGTGTGGTCTTAGTAACTAGAACAAAAGGACGAACAGTTCTTCTGATCTCTGGTTTCAAGAGTGATATTATTGGTTCATTTGATGTGATAAGATGTATTAGACTTTATCACATGTACATGTAATTTTCTTTCTATAAAATTGACTAGAACACATGGCCATTCGCCGCTTCTTTTAGCAGGAGAGATTGGGCTTCTGGTCATTGTTTGGGGTGGTTTAGCTTGGATATTGGGCTTCCAAGAGCCCATAAACTCTACGGCCCAGTAATTATGGGCCTCTGGCCTAAGTCAACCTTTTGGGGGTGGGCCCATTTAGCAAAAGGGCTTGAGGATTCTGCAAAGTTAGTAGAGCTTAATGAATGCTAACCATGATGGGCATGATTCTCATGTTGGTCGGATTAACAATGTCGAAGTGCTGTATGGCTTGCTGCGATTAATGCTCATACGATAGTAAACGAAATCTTATTAATCTATGGCATAATTACCTTAATTACGTTTACTATGTTGCTTTTCCCGGGCGGGCAGTTTTAATCATAAGGAAACTCAGGCACGGATGGCCCGAATAAAAGGGAGAGCTTGAAGTCCCCATCTGAGCCTATTTGGGCTTGAAAAATCGTGCGGGTCTGGGCATCCGGGCTAAAGGTCTTTTTTGCACACCCCCTCCGACTTACATGCCTCATCTTTTGACAATATTGAAAATAGATACATGAGTTTTATCTTTTGAATTACTTTGCACCTTCTTATTGATTATCCTTATGTCCTTATTTAAGAAAACTTCATTTTCTTTCCAAAAATGCCCATCTCGTAGTCCCTAAATTCTCATACCCACCCAAAACACTCAAAACTCACTAATCACAAACCATTTGAATCCCAATCAAGATGCTAAAGTGAGTTTACAAGGAGAGGTGATTTGGTCTTTAAAGTAATTTTTTTGTTTTGAAATATGTGAATAATTTTTGCACAATTAGAGGTATGTAATTTTGGAAACTATTAACCACCAGGGTTGTCCTAGTGACCACTCTTCCCACTTAAGAAGAAAGAGGTGGGGAGTTCAATTCCCCACCTTCTTGGGAGGGATGGGGTGGGGACCAACATAACATACACAATACTTTGTAAAATAGGTATAGGATATAACAAACCAAAATAATAATAATAATAATAAAATAATAATAATAATAATAATAATAATAATAAAATAAAAAAAATAAAATGTTGGCAAATATTCCTAACAAATTTCGGAAATAACAAAATTTAATCCAAGTGCTTAATAAATTCATTTAAGTGCATAGAGACTTATATCTAAACAATGCAGAAATTAGGATCTAATTCAATGAGTATATGGGTCAAATTTCTCTAAAAATATTGATGGGACTGTTTTACTATAATCGGTAAAGATGAGATTGCAATTACTCAAACACTCAGTTATAAGTATTTCCCAATCCTAAACACACAAGAATCAATTACAAGAAAGGAGTTTTCTTACCCTTTTAACTCTCTTAAATGATGGCTCTCCATAGTGCTCGATGTCCCTCCCAAGTTTCACACTTTCAAGCCTCCTACAAGGAAAAGAACCCTCGCGGAAAATTAACTTCCCTATTTTGCATCATCCACGATCTTGTTGGCAAAAGTTTGATTTGGACTTTTCTAATTTCGGTCTGCTTTCCTTGCAATTCAATTATGGGTTGGGATGCAAATCAATCGGGAATAATTTTGAAACATAATGAATATGGCTTTCCATGTTGATGAGAAACCATATACATCGTGCAAGAAGTTCGAGTTCTAATCATCCAAATGTTTATTGGGGTCTATGTTGTTGGGAAGCATTGCAGGAGCTCAATATCTCATCGCGAGAGATCATCAAAAGAGAATCGAGATTTGCCAAAATGTTAGCCATGACAGACTCTTTGGCTAAGTTGAGAGAATTCTTGTTCAAGATTTCAAATGTACACTAGACATTGTAAAAAGTTAAGAATTGGAATTAACATAACAGCATACTATCGAAATCACCTGTAAAGATTTGATTTGAACGTCTTGAATAAATAAAAAGTTATTCATAATCACAAGGCATGGATAATTTTATAGTGCAAATCATTCTTTGACCATTCAAAGCAGGATTATGATATATCTTTGCCGTCATCATCAATTCAAACAATAGTTCCTAACGGCAAGTTTTGGAGATGGAGATGGAGATGGAGCACTAGGCATATATTCCTCCGCAAAGGCCTCCCGTCCGGTTCTACTGATGGGAAGCATTGATGTACTCACCAAGCAATGCAGTCAATGCAAGTGCCCCGGCGTCTGGACCTTCCCGTGTGCCCGGGAAACTTCGTGTTTGTCGCTAGCTTGCGGGCGCATATGGTCTCCACGTCTGCGATGCTGATCCAATCCGACATCTGTGATCTTTATTTATCGAACAAACCAGTGAGAAAAGTCTACCATGAATTCCTTTCGAAGACATGTTTGATGGGAAATATTTTTGTGGAAGTGAGTGAACTCTTATAATATCGTTAGGACAGCTAACCACTCCGATGTCCAATCACTAGTAATCAAACCCGATTATTTAATTGTCTACTCGCAGTCTGCCACATCACTTAATATACCAACTTTCTAATCCAGCTTTTGTCGTGTCTGGAGTTGTTTTGCTTTATAACAAAAAATTAGATTTTCGAAGAATCTATTTATTAAAAAAAAAAAAAACCAGTTTCAAAAATCGACATGAATGTAAGAAAGTACTTCTTATTTATTCAGTTAACAAATTTCATAATTATCAATCGATTTTAATCATATGCATTTATGGTAACAAATAGGCGGTATTCTTTCAAAGCCATCTCACCTATGTCCATCGGAATATTACTCTCAATCTTGAGGAAGTTGATTTGCTCTCAAAAGAATTTCTTTAAGCTAGAGACATTATGATTCGAATATTGAATGAACCTTCCACGAACTAATTCCACGAACTAATCTCTTGAGATTCACATTTCGCAATCTTTTATTTACATACTCTGGTCAGTCCAAACGCACGTCTGGATTTGCATGAGAGTCAACCCCGTGATCCAAAGCAATTTGATATTCTCACATGATTGATCCAAATTCTGCCCTTCTGAACTAAAGCCAGTTCTTAATCAATCATGCAATTATTAACTCTCTCTCTCTCTCTCTCTCTCTCTCTCTCTGGGGCGCACGATGATTAAAGCACATAAGTCAAATCCTTCTTAGTACCCTGCCAAAAGAATCCAACTGGCATTTGACTTGCTACTTAAAATCCTCTCACTCACGCTCCAACACGTAATGTAATCAAAACCTTAAAAACAACTATTATGAGCTGCTTCCCCGAAGGATCCTTGTACCCTAAGACCTCGTAATCTAATCGCTTGAGTACCTGGCGGATCTACGTGTACTTGCATGGGTACTTGGGAATCTTTCACGTGCACGCCTCTGCATGCTTTTGCATGAGCTAGCAAATGCCAAATTTAGGAGTTAAGATATTGCCCCCCATCAAGATTTGTGTTTTCGGAGAAGAAAGTTATGGGGATCACATGCTCGCACTGCTTAATTTAGTTGAGGTTCTACGAGAAAGGAACATGAGGTGTGTATTATGTTGACATTCTATCAAGGACGTTATCGATTTAATTCTAGTTCATAATATGAGGATTCGAGCATATAGACTCAATTATCAGAACACCTGTAGCGCATCGTATAAGTCCAATGAACTAGTTAAATTCATATCCTTTGGTGTATATAAAAAGATTTAACCCATAATAGTTTGCACGCCATTAATTAGATTTTTAACAAGTGATCTCCAATTTCTGAGTTGAAAGTTTCTCGATCTCAACACCTCAAATAAGTGGTTGACTTTAGAGGTTATCACTAGCTTAATTTACCATCCTCATTTTAGGATCCAATCTATGAGGATGACGCCCGCACAAAATGAAAACTTTTATGAGGACATAACAAAATTTTGTGGCGGACAATTTTGACCGTCCTCATTTTGGAGACCTAATTAACTGTCTTATTTTCAAGACCTGGCCTGATATACACTCCCTATAAAGTCACACAACACGACGTGGCCAGCGACCAGGCCGAAAATTGATTGGAGTCAATATTAAGGTAGATTGCAATTCATTTCAAGACTTTACGAGAGACTTGCAAAAATTGAAAAGTCGAGAGACAATTAGTCACACGTGCCAGAATTTTGAGGATCTAACTATTTCACCCAAAAAATGAAGTATCTTTCAATTTGAATCGATCGAATCAATAAAAGGTCAAGGGTTCCTTTGTTGATTTTGGGACAAGAGAGTTAATTACAACGAATTTATATGTACTAATGTTGGAAAAACTTCTTCCAGCATTATGAATGATATTAAAAATGTAAATTTTATTGAAAAGGAAAGCGGAGAATAATATGGGTTCTTTGAATTTGCTTGTTTGAAACCTTATAAGGTTGGAGTATTTGCTACTCACTATCGACAGTAACATATTCGATGGAATCATAAAGTATGTAATTGATGTTTAGGAGTTAAAATGTCATTCATGATGAGTTACTATTACATACAAACTCTTGTCAGTTCCAGATGACATTTCTTCCTTTAAATATTTCCCTCGATATTTTTGTACTCTTTCTGAAGACAACTTCGATTTTTGACTCATAAAATTCTTGGCCTCTCAATCTATTCCAATGACAATGTTGCAAGAATGAGGAAGTCCTAGAGGAGACTCCTAGTTTCCACTTACGGGTAAAGTAGCAAAAAAGTGCTAAATCTATTATAATTGTAGCAATTTAGTCCTAAATATTTCAATTGTACCGATTGAATTCTAAACATTTTCATAATTTGTCAATTGAGTTATTCCAGCCAAATTTGGCCGGAAATCACTAACGTTGTGCTGCTAATCTAAGTAGCACGTCGACATGTTGTAGATGATTTTTTAATCATATTTAATTATTTTTTCGATTTTTATAAGCTTTTTGTTCTTTTATTTGCTTTATTATTATTTTTCCTTTCATTTTGGTCGGCTGTTGCAGCCAATGAGGACCTCAGCCAAATCTAGCAAGAGCAACCATTGTTGGCCAAAATGAAAAGAAAAGGAAGCAAGAAAAATAATAATAATAATTTAATTTTGAAAAAATCATAAAAATTATCTACTTCAACAATTTCCAATCAAAATTGGCCTAAATGACTTAATTGATAAATTGTGAAAAAGCTAGATTCAATTGATACAATTGAAATATTTAGAACTAAATTAACGCAATTTTAAAAGATTTAGGATTTCGTTAGTACTTTTCCCTCTCACTTAGCTTCCTCTTGAATTTTCTAATGGAGGGAAATTCTTTCCTAGTTTTGAGCCTTCCCACCCATATTGTTGTGCTCGATACTCCGGGTTAACTCAGGGGATTCATGTACCAACTGGCAACTATCTATTCAGTGGAATTCCCTTTCACCCGAAAAATTGAACAAAAAAATGATGAGACTTTCACATGCTTTTATGATATTTACCACAACATCTGTAGTCGGTGTAAGCATGTTTTACTTTTCCAAAACCCCTAAAAGCACAATTTACTTCGATGGATTGTAAAACTAGAGCCATCAAATGGGTGGGTTAAATCGGAGTAAAAATTGTCTAATTTTAATTTATCAATATAACCCATTTTGATACATTTATATGCAATGAAATTTAGCAATCTTTACCCAAGTTATGCCCATACCCAATTCATTTACTAAGATATTTCCATCTTTAATCCAATTAATGAAAGTTCGTATCCATCTTGGTAGTGAATTTTCAACATTGCATAGAATTTTCAATTTTTGTATTGATTCACAATGAAGAATAAGAGAAAGTTGGTGCATCATAGTGAATTTATAAAATTACAACAGCAAATAACATGGAGAAATGCAAGATATTGAAAAGGATGATTTATGTTGACCATGAATTGTGATGACAATAATTAAGATTATAATATTACATAAAAATAACAATGTCAAATGCAATTAAGGAAAGATACAATCTAATAAGTAAGAGATAAGATAAAAGTAAAAACTAAAGGGAAAAAAAAAAGGCATCTTGATATTTTTGATAAAGATGAAGTCAAGCCCATCTTTCGGGCTCACCAAGACTTCTCTAAACTTGAAACTATCTAAGAAGTTCATTATTTTCTCTTAGAAGATAAAGAGAGAGTTACAAAGGTGGGTTGAATTTGGGTAAACTGTGAATCCATTTTACATTAAAGTGGATTGTCTTCTAAATGGTCCGGTTTTTTGGAACTAGAATTGGACCGAACCTCTCTCTCCCTTCGTCTTCTTCGTCTTCGTTCTTCACTCATCAAGACACCACTTCCGCACGATCGCATTCCCATGCTTTCCACCGTCCTTTTCATGTAGCTCAGTCTTAACTTTGCCTCTCGGGCCTCCCTCTCTCTCTGTTTCAAGGTTCAATCGGAGAATGGAACAAAGGTAGGAGTGGAAGTGAGCAAGTCCTCCTCATCAAAGCAGACCAAGGTGACGGTTTTGTCAAGCGAGGGCGAGAAGATTCGGGGAGGAGGAGGAGAGGAGGAGGAGGAGGAGGAGGAGGCGTGAGCGAGAGGATTAGAGTTTGTTTCGGATTTGGGAAGACAAAAGAGACGTGAAAAAGCTATGAAGATATTATAGATTTTTTACATTTGTAATAAAAAATAAATAAAAAATCAAGCCGATCGAGGTGGGCGGTTTCACTCCTGAAACCAGCAACCAGATCAAATTCACTGGTTCTAATTGCATGGAGAGATGTGAAAAAAGCTATGAAGATATTATAGATTTTTTACATTTGTAATAAGTAAAAAATAAAAAATCAAGCCGATCGAGGTGGGCAGTTTCACTCCTGAAACCAGCAACCGGATCGAATCCACTGGTTCCAATTGCATGGAGAGACGTGAAAAAGCTATGAAGATATTATAGATTTTTTACATTTGTAAGAAATAAAAAATAAAAAATCAAGCCGATCGAGGTGGGCGGTTTCACTCCTGAAACCAGCAACCGGATTGAATCCACTGATTCCAATTGCATGGAACTAGATCGGTGCCCCCAGGAATCGCCTAGATTCTGCCAGTTCGATTTTGTCTCGATGGTTCTTTTTGCTCATCCCTATTTAACACCCATATTTTTTGGATTTTGCCATTTTAAACATATTTACTGAACATAGTTAACCCATATAATGACTCTACTCATCAAATATGCATTAAAAAATGGATTCATGATCCAATATAATAGATCTAGGTGGGACTCTAAAGTCAATTCTATTTAAGATTATTAAAAAGTTTAATTTCGTTAAGTGTCAATGGCCACCTTAAAATTCTTTATGCGCGTGCTTCACTACTGCCTATATAATATTATTACTAAATGTCAAATTGACATTCTATATACTCAGATCATAATCATAATTGCAACATAACTGACATAGTTACTCTTCATAGCCAAATCAAGTTGCAAGAATATTCGAAACAATTGCTCCTCAAGATTTGGTAAGATCGGCATATGGTGGCTTTGGAGTGGGTTCCAACCCACAAGTTGCAGACAAGTAAACAAACAGAAAACCAGGTAGTGCACCATGGAACTTGTGGGGTTTTGGAACAATACGATTTTGCCTCTCCTTTTCAACCCCCCATCACATATGGCCTCTCATGCAAGAATTATAAAGAAAGGAGAGGGAGAGAGAAAGAGAGGGATATGGTTGGACAACAGAGACCAATTATGAGGAGAAAACGAGGGGACAACACCATGGATTGGCCCCCATTTAGATCACGCAGAAAGTTAGTAGTTATCCCATTCCAACCAATTGCATTGATATCAGGGACGAGCTTGATATTTCTTTTGCCCCAACGAGGTGGTTTTGCCAAACTAGGAGAGGCCATGGTTTTGCACGTTGTATCAACTGGTGCATTCGGATTAAATTATTGGCTATTTATCTTTTGTTTAAAAAGCATGGATGCTCGGTCATCCAAAGGCCTGCGAAATATCCTACAAGTAGGTGAACCAATTAGCACAAGTTTTCGACCAAGCTGGTGACCATGATTCAGATCAATTGATAAGATTGAGTAAGTGACTTTCGGTTTATTGACTTGGAAATCAATTGCGCCAACCCTGGAGGGTTAAGTATTGGCAGGTTGGGCAAGTGAATGGGCCATGACCCTTTCATCCATACTAATGGGAATTATAATGTATTTCATGAGTGTTTATCCAACTTTATGGGGAAAAACACACCAGAAGTTCCATAACTTTCATATGATACTCACTTGAATTTCATAATTTTCAATCAATCACTAGATTGCTATGACTTTAAAAAAAAACACTTGAGTGCCATAATTTTTAAATTGATTACTTGTGATGAACGTCTCTTCAAAAGTTACAATATTTAAGTGATCGATTGAACAATTATTCCACTCAAGTGAGCGCTGTACGAAACTTGTGTCGTTGTCCTTTATATGGTGTGATGCTACCAGAGCATCTAAACGTTACTCACTAGTTTACCATAGATGGAAACCGTTGACTACATATGCAGAGACGTCATGTGTATGGTCATCCCTATTTTAAAACTCCCTTTATCACAAAGTTTCCTAGCACAGAAGTGTGCCCTTTTTTGACCGATTGGCATCGGAACTCTTCACCAGCTAGCCCCCACACCCTTACATATTCTTGTTCCCAAAAAGAAAGATTTCTCTGGTAAGGTCCAAAGCCGGTTGCATCAGATAGAAAATATTTAAAATCTGGATATTGATTCATAGCTTGTCAATGCCCGAAACATGTTGGTTGACCGCCCGTGATGAATGGTGGAAATCTTGTGATGCTAACATTGATCGTTATGCAATTAGAAATGATCAAACTATGATACATGAATAGAGCTCTTGAAGTTGAACTTAGCATTAGGTATATCACCTCCTTAATATGTGTGTGGAAATGTCTTAGGTAAATGTTGCTGTCATATGCACCTGACTATTGTAAATTTCGATGATAGCCTAGTTAATTACTGCTCAAATGAGATTGACACTATAGGTGAGGGTGCTTTAGAAGCGGGAAAAATATCAAAAAAATCTTAAACATATCACACTTGTACCAATTCAATCTTAAATCTTTCAACCGTGCCAATTTAATTATAAACATTTCATGTTTTGCCCATTTAGTTCACCTAGCCAATTTAGGTCTAAAATTATTAATGTGGACACTGGCTATCATATATGGCATAGTTGGCACTGACATTGACCTTTTTTTATTTTTATATAATTTCCTTTTTATTTTCTTTTTGTTTTTATTGATGGCAAAGACACTCTCATTGGCACTAGCAGAGGACCGCATGCCCTTGGTGCATGCCCTTGCTGGATCTAGGCATCGCAGCCTCGCCTAGATTGGGCGAGGGCATTGTAGCCCTCATTGAGTCTAGGTGAGGGCCACTACACTCGCCCAAGGCTAGCAAGGGCCATGGTGCCCTCACCTTACCCAAATATGGGGAGGGACTGCAAGCACTCACTTTGGCCAGCGAAGTCATCATAGCCCTCACCCAAATCCTCACCAGCCACAGCAAGGGCATTGAGCAAAGGGTGTTGCAGCACTCGCCTGGAGTCGACGAGGGTCACCAACCCTCCGTCAAAACATAAAAAAGAGTAAAGAAAAGAAAAAAACAAAAAAAAAATCATTAAAATTATTGAAAATATATCCACGTTAGAGCTAGTCGTGTTACCTTGAGATGTCAACGTTCATGTCAGTGATTTCTAGCCTAAATTGACTATATGGATTTAATTGACAAACGTAACAATGTTTATGACTAAATTAATACAATTTAAATGTTTATGGTTTGATTGACACTAATATAATAGGTTTAGAACTTTTTTGGTACATTTTCCTCTTCTTCTTCTTTTCGGCTATCCTATCTCTAATTCTCATCTCACTCTCAAATTTTTGCTTTACCTTTTACAGAGTACAAGAGTCAAACCTCACACCTATGACTCTGGCATCTAAGGGTGAGCAAAATAACTGAGAATCGTCCAAAACCGGACCAAACTGACCTAGAATCGACAGTTCTCATTAAGACCAGTTCGATTCCCAGTTCCAATTTTTTGAAACTAGTTTGGTTCCTGATTCCTAGTTATATGGTTGGAACCATCCATTCTAGAACCGATCACCTCTATTAATGTTCCCTTACCATTGGGCCACAGACCTAGTGGTGTACTTTTCCCTTTAGAAGTAGGGTTTTGACAATAGCATGACATGAAAAATGAATTTAAAAAAGAAAAGAAAAATTACTATTGTTGAGCATCAACTTTTGAAACATCCTGTCAACATAAATTCAATGGATCTCAATCCCGTCGCTTACTAGTTGCACTAACTTGTTTTAGATTTAGATTTCGATGGGTGCCCAATCAAATGACTTTAAATATATCAAGGGCATATTTGGTAACCGATCAAATAGTATATGATTCCCTTCTTTTGTTTCTCGAAATAAAAAAAGAATATAAATCTGTTTAGTAACTTTTTTATTCTTGGAAATAGATTTGGAATAAGATTAAAAAGCAAAAAAAAAAAAGTTATTTCTTTATTCTTGGGAACAACTTCAAAATCAAATCTTTTCTTCTTTTTTTCTTTTTTTTCTTCCCTTTTCTTTTCTTCTTTTCCTTTGCTTCTTCTTCTTTCTCTTGCCGGTCACCGGCCTTGATGATGGCTGGCGATTGGCCAAACGAGAGCCGGCGACCTCGCCGATGACCAGGCAAGGCTCAACCTTGCCTTGGCTAGGCAAGCTCGGCCTCACTAGGGGCCAATGACACTCCAGCAAGGCTGTTGACCATGGTTGAGGCCGACGATCGGCTTAAGAAGAAGAAAAGAAAAGAAAAGGAAGGAAAAAAAAAAAGGAGAAGAAAAATATAATAAAATTATTTTAAAAATTAAAAAAATTCTAAGTCACAAAAGAATTTCAGAGTCCTACCAAACACATTTCTTTCATGGGAATAAAATATTTTGACAGTTATCAAATGCTTTGAAATGCTCAAAAACTCATTTAAAGAATAGAATTAGAAAAAAAATCAATTCTGATCAGAAATTGTTCTCGAGAATAAAATGATTATCAAATAAGCACTAAAAAGGTACCTATAATTTCTTTCTCTTAGATTGATGAAGTTGCCATAGACAAAATCCGTCTCACAGTGAAGCTCATCAATGATTTCACTGAATTTATAACGTAACGATTAATGTATTTCCATGAAACTCATCAAATAATTTTGACTAAATTATAATGGTGAGTGCAAACACTTTCATATCAATGCGATTCCCCCAGATTTTGACGTGCCTCTTTGATCAAATCATAATGACAAACGCGAACCATTTCTTATGACAGCTACCCCCAGATTTTGGCTCCATGTGGTATTTCATATATGCGAGACTTCGGACCTAAGCAGGTCCTTAAACTGCTCATGGGGGAAACGAAGGGAGAACCTCCCTGGGGAGAGTGACCTCTTACGCCCCTCCCAAGCCAGGATCCGAGCCTGGATAAAGATTCCGGCCCCATTGGCTGACCCGGTCACTCCTTTACGAGAGAGGGCAGCCATGTCTGATCCTCGCGACGCCTTCTCCCAGGGAAACTTGGGGCGTGGTATAGGGAAGTGATGGTGCCAGTTGAAAGACTGGGTGGCTCCGTGTGGTATTTCATATATGCGAGACTTATGTACTTAAAGTGAGATTCCTTGTCATAAAAAAAATGATTTCGACATGTCCCCTCGTATCATAAAAAGGTTAATATATTTAACGAACTAATAAAAGTATTTGTTGAAGCGATGTAGCAGTAGCCAGATTCTTGCACCCGAGGAGATCACGAAGATGGAGCTCGAGTTCAAATCCAAGCTAATAAAAAATCCTCTTGAACTCACATTCACTACAAAATTTAAGCTAGTTAACTTATGGACAAATTGTGATATATTGACTACCCCACATTACTACATCATGTTCCCAACATGGGACTTCTTTCATCTAACACCCTCACACATGTACCTTAATAAATCTCCCTCTAACTTGTAAGCCACCAGTATCAGGCCAAATACCTTGTTGTCTAGGTATCGTTTCGCACCAATGTTATTAGAACTCGAGAATCTTTGCCTTCTGCACCAATGTTATCCAAGTCCACCTGAATCATCTTGGCTTGCTCAAAATAGCGAGAAGGTGGGAGACACCATCCGCCGCCTCAATTAGACATCAATGTTTATTGCGAGTGGGCCATGAATCTATTATTGTCTTTGATACCACTTGCTAGATCAACACAGTGAAAACTCAATACTTTCACCTGAAGAAAGCATAAGATTGAGCCTAAATGCTAGTTCACAATAACTTAGAATTTGTTTCACTCAAAAATTTAAACTAATGAATTACGAGGTAATTAGAATATAGTAACTGTCCAGCACTAGACCACATCTCGTATGCAATATCCTAACACTCTTACACATGCACTTAAATAAATTTGTCCTAGAGATTGGAACGACCACGTCCCTGGCTAGCTTTTGACCTCCACAGCAGAGCTGCCTTTGATGAGAGAGAGAGAGAGAGAGAGAGAGAGAGAGAGGGGGGCGTTGTTAGGATGAATGCACAGTGGCAGCAATTATGAGAAATGGGCAATACTCATTTGATTGGTGATACCACGTCAACATGTATCAGCTACTTTGAGTGGGGTAACAGTGAGAAAGACATGCTTAATTTTTTGCGAAGGTCTGGCTGGATAAGAGGATAAGTAAAATGAAGTGTACAAGTGTCGAACTATGGAGAATGGGAGAGCAAACAGGGACATTGAAGGGGACAACAGTTCCCCTTCAACTTTTGTTAGGGTTCTCTGAGGAGATCAATGACTTGACCTCCTTTATCAGTGGCTTCCACATGAGATGGTTCTGTTAAAAATGCCACTGAATAACAACGGATAATATTAAAGGAATCATTCGTTCTTCTTTTTGACCCGAATAACAAGTTTGATCCACCCATTTTCTTCTGATAAAGACCCTTGTATGCCCGAGTGAAGAGACGATAGAAAGAGATGGAAACACGTGTTCGAAATACAAGAGAAGACCCCGAAAGAGACTATATATCTGAAAAGACATGGAGCATTTAAAGTTATAGATTATCCAATAATTGAGTACGATGATCTAATAAGATTATACGGCTGATTCTACCACCCGATTAAACAAGACTTAGTTTCTTTACCCTCAATCGAGTGGTTAATCATTCGATTTAGATCCAATAAATCACGTATTCAAATTAAAATCTAACCACTCATGCAAACATTGGAGGTCACAACTGCCATTCTGGTATAGAGCTTTCGCTGATGCATGTAAACCGGGTGATTTGCATACATACATACATAAGGATCAATCAATTTACAAGATGGGCATATCAAAAGGCACATTGTTTGCTGTTGATGTTGTAGTAAAGGAACTCACTTTGTTGTTTGAAAGCAAGAGAGACAGCAATAGATGACGCCTCCACTAACGTACTATAGAGCACCAAAAAAAGATAGGTGATACGCATTTCAGTCCAAATTCTCGCCGATAATGGGACGGTAATGCCTGAAAACAACATGAAACTGATGCTCTTATCATCTTTATTCTCCCTGCTTCAAATCCGATTTCCAGGTGAGATCTTTTCTATTTGAGGAAGTACATAAAGCACGATCAATACTTTTTATTTTAATAAATCCACAAGTGCCCAAGCCTTTTTATAGTGGTGGTGCGATATTACCTGGCCATTCGTTATTGTCATGCGGAAAGTGAATCAAGTGATGCCAATTTTACTTGAAGGAATTATTGTGAGATTTTATGGAATTATTGTCAATTGATTTAAAGTTTAAATTGGTAGATGAATGCATAGTTTAATTTAAGTATTTTATGTGAAGAAGTTTAGGAGTGGAGGTTACCACTTTCATCAAGACTGTTGAAGTATTATCCCACATCGTTTGACAATGAATCCTAACTACTCTATATGTTTATATAATCTCTTTCTACCTATTAACTTAAGCTTTAAGGTTGGGTTTTCTAACATGGTATTAGAGTCAATGATATCCCTTTCACCAACATGTTTCCATCCCTATTTGTCAAATTCTGCATGCCGTGGTCAAAATTCCATAGGCCGCTCATAATCCAACTTGCATGTGAAAAAAAGTGTTGAAGTATTGTCCCACATTACTTCACAATGGATCCTCCAATAAAGGGTTTGGAAAGATTTGACCTGAAATCTCCCACTTTGATACTATATAAAATTCTGTGGAATTGCTGCCATTAAAAAGCTTAAAGTGGCAGATAAATGCATGGATTAACTTTTGACTGTGCTAACAATATGTTTCACCCTCTTTTTACATCAATCATGGTGGATCCACTAGGCCTTTTATTGTTCTGTTATTCAATGTTGGGCTGTAAGGATCTTTGAGTGCATATATCCCACCTGATCTAATTCACTTCTCTTTGCCCTTTTAAGTGAATGATGATGGAATTGATGATGCTAGAAACAGCAAAATTATAGGTGAAGAGTGGATATACATATCAGAGTGGAATGGTGTGGTCATCCAGATACTTGATTGAAGCTGTCCGGATTGTCATTTTCCGACAAAATATTACGAGAAATCTATCAAAGTCCCATGTGTCCACTATAATTTGGGACAATCACTAAAAAAATGAAGGTTACTATGTATTGGTCAAGCCGATATATTCCGATGTGTCGACAACGTGGTGGAAGATTCCATCTATCAAACGTAAAGTCAGTCCAAATTGAAGAACTTCTGGAGATCTTTGTGATTGAAATAGAAGAAGGGATGGTGAAATTGTTTATTTTACTGGCCAATTTGACTGTACAAAGGCCAAAAGACTAGGAATACTCAGGATGTCATTTCTACTGTAGATTTGACATTGTGAATTTGTGCTCTATTTGAATGTATATGAGCAATAGGCTGATGGTTAAATCACAACCCTCCCTCTTTGTTTTCCCTTCCTTTTGATGGGACTTTCGTTTGTATTGTATGCTTACCTCACCAACTCAATTAAGGGGGCTAACATTGGGTTGATCCTCTGGACAACCTATCTTAGAACCCCATATATGATTTTTCATGTAGGTCTCCACTAAATTAAAATGGCGTTATCCACAAACCTACGTGGAATAAGCTTTTAATGACAGGTACGTCTAATATATAACTCAGCAAGTAACTTTTTAACTTTTTGTCTTTGCCACGCGTAGCTAGAGAAAAAGTCATGGTTAAAATATATAACCAAAAAATTTAAATTAATAAATAAAGGGGGTTACATATATATATATACCAGCATATAAATTTTGTATACAAGAGACGTGGGGTATTAAAATACCTTTTCTCACGTGTAAGTTGAATTAAGAAAGACACGTGTAAACCAACAAACAAAGGGCCCTATATGCGACATAAACTGGGTCAGAATAAAAAGCCCATCCCAAAAGCTCAAAGGGTTGGACATTTTAGCGAGCACTATCGAATCTAATGTAATCCATCCGAGTAATTTTAATTAGAAATCACCGACATAAATATTAGTCATTTTACTTGACATGACTAATGCTGATATTGACAAGTTTTACGATTTTTTAACATTTTTCTGAATCTTTTTTTGTTTTTTTGTTTTTTTAACTCTAGGCAATGTGGACACCAACCGACCATCATTAGTCATTGGCAAGTGTGTTGAGCCCTCACCAGATCCAAGCGAGGGTGTTCTCACCGACCACAGGTGAAGGCCACGATGCCCTTGTTGGCCATAGGCAAGGGGCTCATGGTCCTCACCAAGATTAGGCGAGGGTGTTGTAGCCCTCGCCAACAAACAAGCGAGGGTTGCAACTCTCTCTGGATCTAGGAGAGGGCGCAAACGCCTTCGCCCGTGGCTAGCGAGGGTCAACCATGCTAGCCTATAGTTGGGAAAAAAAATAAGGGAAAGAAAAGAGAAAAAAATAATAATAAAAAGATTTAGAAAATTTAAAAATTGTTACGACGACATTTATATTAGCAATTTCTAGCCAAAATTGATTAGACATTGATAAATCATCAAAAAATTTAGAATTTTATTAGTATAATCGAAAGATTTAAGACTGAATTGACATAAATACAATAAGTTTAGAACTTTTTTTTATTGTGCTTTTCTCTTTTATCGATGGATCCCATTCCCTTTTCATTCCACTATGAACCCCTTCATCTCATTTGTGCTTCTTTTTTTTCTGTTACCTAATTAACCTCCCTCAACACTATGTTATACTAATGCAAACCATTCAACTCGAAAACATCTGTTAACTCCTGGGATTACAAAAAAACCAACTTCAATTGTCTTCTTCAGTTTGTCTCACTCGTTCTTTATTCCATATTTTCTCAATCGATCCACTCCCCTTTCATTCCCACTACGAGCTCCTTCATCTCTTTTGTAAATCTTTCTTTTTGCTGAGGCCAAATTCACCTCCCTCAGCAATACCATAAACTAATGCAAACCCTTCGAGTCGAAATGCAACACCTTTTCAACCTGGGGTCCACGAAAGCAACTTCCAATGTCCCCTTCACCTTGTCCCATTCAAAAAGTTTCTACGTGGGAGATCTCGCCCTGTCTCCGTTAATAGCTGTAACCGAGTACCTGGGGGAAAGGAACAAAAAAGGGGGTTTCCCCTCAAGATTGTAGCTAAAATTGACTTCTGCACACTATAGAGATTGGACACTGGGACCAATCGTGGGTCACTGTTGTGCTTCTATTTAAATAAGTTATTAGTTTAATCAATGCATGGGAAGCCGCAAGTAGTTCATGGGTGTAAAGGTGAAGATGAAATGGATCTCCACCAAAACTCTAGTTTATAATCATAATAAATAATTTATTGTTAATACTGGCTATCATCAACTAACAACTATCACGTATTGAGTGGATTTGACCCTTTGTTTAGTTGTTTCAGATTCCATTAATCTGGCTACTTTAGACCGTCACATCTTGTCATTGTAAAAAAAAACAAAATGAAAAAGAAAAAGTGGGGCGCCTCTTCTAATTCTTATAGCTGAATTAGCTGTCTTACTCTTTTTTTCTTTTTCTAGCCTTTGCGCTGTGTCGTTTTCGACATATGGGGTACTCTTATCCAGCTAAAAAGACAACAAGGTCATTCAGTGTAAGTTCCTCCTTGCACCAACGGTTCAAATGACTTCGGAAGGAAAAAAAAAATTAATATCACTTAAAAATCTCAAATTGGTAATTTAGTAAACATTTATCTGAAAATAACTTTTACCTTACAAGGAATTCCAAATGGGTGTCCCATTACACATTCATCTCGTATAATAAAAGATTTCAAAGTGATATCCCATTACATGATTACTCCAAACTATTTTTATTTCACATAGAAATCCAATTGGTACCCATGATCGAAATTTATCGTTCGTTAGCAATCCTTCAAATATCCCTTTCAAATGCATATATGGCAGGCGACTATGAGATAGATCTAACTTAGAGAATGACAAATCCAATATGAAAACA
The DNA here is from genome assembly GCA_014182515.1 of Eucalyptus microcorys. Classification (NCBI taxonomy): domain Eukaryota; kingdom Viridiplantae; phylum Streptophyta; class Magnoliopsida; order Myrtales; family Myrtaceae; genus Eucalyptus; species Eucalyptus microcorys. Next base: position 8,772,077 of record CM024566.1, read on the forward strand.
TTCATGTGTATTGACACTTAAATATTTTAGGAGATGATAGAGTTAGATTAGGAGAAACAAAAATTAATTTGGGGTAAATATATCATGATAATACCAATTTGGGAGCTTTTGTGAAACGATAATTAATTTAAGGTGAATATGTTATAAAAGTACTAATTTGAGATTTTTTGTGAGATAATTTGAGTTAAATGTGTAATGTAGTATAAGTGTGAGATCTTTAACTATAATAAATCAAAAAAAAAACAGAAAAAGATCAAGTGGCATAAAACATTTATCAATGCATTGCCTACTCGACAGAAAGACACCTCATCAATTGACTCATTTAACCAAGAAGGTTAATTCTCTATTTTTCCTCATTTTCCCCCTCTCTAGCTCCCGACCAGGCTCATGACCACGGGAAGAAAAAGCACGCTCAAGCAACTTCGATCAACACCATCGCGCGGTGTCTCTAATGTTGCCACCTCAGTCCATCAAGTAGGTAGCCTTGGCTTTGTTGATGTTAGAAGTGTGCGATAGAAATTCAATACTTTCGCCCCTGCAGAGATCGTTAAGAGAAAACCCAAGTCCGAACTCGTTTGTATATCTAGATGGAGTCACCTTTTCTTGAAAATTTGAATTAATAAGTTACAAGCCAACTAAGATATATTAATTACTTCACACCATACCAATTCTCCAATATAGGACTTTTCTAATATAACTCACACGTGATTCTCAATAATCTTCCCCCATACATGTGATCTTAGTATTAGGTCTAACATCAATTATCTTAACTTAAATCTCCAATGTCCACCTTCATCCCTCATCTCTTTCTCTAGATCAAACCATTAAGTTGCCATCAAGACTACGTTACTATGCCACAATGCCCATCTACTCGAAAACCGGGTTACTTACTAGAATCATTCATTGAGATATTTACCAAATATTAGAACAAATTGGGGGGCCACCAATTTACCATTGACTTTGATATTGTTTGTTGAGAGCATGTATTAGAAACTTGATACCTTTGCTTAGGAAGATCATCAAGGGAGAGTAGTTCAGGTCCGAGCTCATCAACATATTTAGTTGGAGCCATCTTCCCTAAAACGATTAAACCAATAAGTTATGGACAACAATAATATATCAAATATTTCATATCATACCAATTTTTTAATGTGGGATTTTTTTATCATAATTTACATGTGCATCTCAATAATCAAAACCCCGTGAGGCTGCTGCCCTTGCCACCAAGCCCTACTGCAGCGCTCCTATTCCCACCCTCTCTCTTTACCTGACCTTGGGTTTGGACTTAAAATAATGGGTCTAAGGCTGCAAGCGCATATTTGACGTAGAATTTTTGATATAGTAGTGGGACTATGGATGAATCTTTCTTTTCAATAGGAAGGAATGTCACTATTTACATCTTTTGGAATCTTTCTTAAGAGAAATTGTCCAATCAGTCATAAATCTATCATATAGATGTTAATTTAGTCCTAATTTCTAATTTTGCTAATTTAGTCATAAAATTTTACACGATATTCCAATGTAGTCTTTCTAGCCAATCTCCTTGAAAATCGCTAGCATAATGTTGTGCCATGCAGGATAGTTGATGATGACTCAACCACCATATCAGCAATTTCTCAGCAAAAACCGGCCGAAATGACATATTGGAGAGAGAGAGAGATTTTGATCCCATTGTCCTTCATGTGCTATGATATGAAGGTTATTAGGATAGGAAGAGAAACACATAAGAACTCGAAGACTTTTGTAGAAGTTAATAACATATGTTTTATTAGTGTATATATGTTTTCCCTTACTTCATCCATGATGGATTCTGGAAGAAGAAACTGCAAGACTTTTTCTGCGAATGATCAATATTTAAGTTCCAAAATTAAAAAATACATATATAAATGTACTCACGCATATATATAGACCAATGACATGAATATTGAATGATTTGTATATGCAATGCTTTGTCAAACCTAAGGAGCAATATAACTCAAAATTGGAGAAAACGAATGATGTATGCATGGTTGGCGGTTCAATGCAATGTTGGCACGCTTTTGTTTGGTCTGGAGAAAACAATAGGTTATATCCATGTGGAATACGTAACCATAAGCCGAAATGCGTTATTAATTCCATTTATTCTAAGCTCCACGCAAGACTCCTTAAATCATCATCGTCCTTTGAGATCCACCAAAACATAAAACAAAACAATGCATGAAAATTGACCTGGCTAATCGATAATTTATTCGAGACTGAGCTGCTCAATATGATACTTGGACCGGCCAAATGAGGATGTGATACTTGTGAGGTTATAAGAGCTAGATTTTACACATTAATAATGAATTTTATTCTGCTAAGAAACATATGTTATCATTTCCTGGAAAACTTAGGTTATTAATCTTATCTGGACAACTACGATGTTAGGTATCTGGCACGCATTAGCTGCACTTGGACATCTGACCATGCGCAAGTCAACTATATATTAGAAGAGCCCTGGCCAAATGAGCATCATTTGACTTTTTCTTCACCATCTTTTCTTTTTTATTGAAATCTAACTTGATCTAGCTAGTGAGGCTGAAATTCCTTGTATGAATTGAATTTCAACTGGCTAAGTGCATTTAGATCATGCATTAATAAAGAATTTTCGCATCTAATGACATTGAAAACATACCGATTCAAGCCTTATGAAGCAGACCCATTTCACCAACCTAGTTGATCATGATATTTCACACGCTAAATTGAGGATCGATTTGGAATTGACATGCTATGTATTGAGAATGAATAGTTTACATTACACTTTCTTCTTGAGGTTGACCTCACTATTTTCTTGAGGAAAAAAGGGTTGAGAGGACGTAGGTGACACCTTCGTTCACGAAAAATAAGTCGTTGACTTGGAGAGATTGGTGACACGTAATGGCATATGACGTGGTCATCGCTCGCTAGTCAATTTAAGACAAAGCCCTTTTTGGTCTTTGTCCGAATGAAAAGTCAACCGCTATGTATTCTACATGCTGAAGGTCAACAATGGTTTTTTTTACCAAAAACAAGCTTACAATGACATACATGAAATTTTATTTTAAGCAACCTCATTTCCTTCCTTCTTTCTTTCTACGCCACTTGGATTGCATTAGGACACTTGCGTATAATTTATAGGCTGGAATCTTCTCAAATTAGGTCATAACTATATCATTTCAAATTCTCTCTTCAAGATATTAATATCTTAACAATAATAAATTTGAATGCTCCAAACTCATTCTTCCCATTATCTTTTATATTCTTTCACTTTCTTCTTCTTTCTTTTCAACCCTTCTCCAATAGGGCAACCCTTGCGAGTAAGCTCCCTTGCCTTCTTTGACATGCGCATGCACATGCACCCACACTTACGAAGAGGGGCGGTTTTTTTTTTTTTTTTTTTTTTTTTTTTTGGAGGGGGGGGTGTTGTGGAATGCGGAGAGTGAGTGATAGGGCCAAGGTGGCCATGGCCTAGAAAATGGCGAATGGTCCAAATAGAAGATATCTATCTATTGATAACATAGCTCGAGTTTGAGTTTGTTAAAGTAGCTTGATCCAAGTAGGTTTTCTAATGTGAATAGGTATCTTAATAGGGTTTTACCATATTAGATACAAGTATTGTATCTGTAAGAGATGGAATTTTACTAGGTGATTGCTCACTAGAGCGAATAATAAGAGCGTTAGGGTTTTCTCTCCGTGAGAAAACGTGAGGTGCATCACGACTCGTCCTTGTGGAACGGAAATGGAGCTGTATCATACCATGTCAATCAAAATAAGGCGATTAAGTCACGTTATGGGATTTCGGTCATGAGGATTAGTTGCTTATTTCATGATTGAACAAAGAAAATCAACGTGTAGACTTCATCTACGGTCACAATGATTCGTTTATACGACCAATCACATTATTCCAACTTACGATGCTCGTATCTCTCTTCCAAAGGACTCGAACATCAGTTCTTCAAATTCTCTGCCACGAGATTGACTGGACAATCGCCACACTACACGTATTTAGAATAGCAAGACTTAAATGGATTGCATGCTCCAAAACATGTGCCAAACCCAGTAAATATCTTGAACAAACTCAGCATAATTAAGCTAAATCAATTGTATTAAGTAAAAGAAAAAACACTACTAATTAAAATTTTCGGTGAAAATTACCAATTCAATACTATATTTATAGTATGGATGCCAACTCAGTCCTAAACTTTTAGATCTTGCTAGATATAGTCCTAAAATTTTGCAAGAATGCCAATATAATTCTTTCGGCCAATTGCCAATAGATATTGTTGATGTGGCAGTCAACATATAATGTTGTTTTCAATAAAGTTGTTCACTTTAGTGTATCACATAAGATGGTTGGTTATGATTGGATGTCGCATCCATAATTTCCAGCTACAATTGTTCAGAAGGACTGCATTAAGTAATATTTTGATAATTGTCCCAAATTTTTCACATTGATTTTTTAGGCAACTTTGTCGGACACGTTCGCATTTATACGGCACGCTGCCTTTGCACAATTTTCGTTGCTCCCGTCGCATCCTTTCCAACATATGTCCAGCGAAAAATGAGGCCGAAAAAAGCTGCACGCCGAAAACTAAGTGCGAGTCGATTCTGTACCAAAAGAGAACTTTGATTGGCATTATGACATAAGCAGTGATGTTCCCCGAAATTGAAAGTTGGGAAGGATGGAAGTCACCGTACCAAGCTTCGCTTTCTTCAGCTCGATGTATAAAATATCTTCCCCCGTAATCACTCTTGCCGGCCGAACTTTTATTTACTTTAATTATTTATTTTTTTTAAAAGTGAATCGACATGTGAAATCGAAATTAGCCTCCTTTTGGCATAATAATAGTGTCCAATGTTTAGAGCTCCGATGTCGAGTGTGCTTGCGAAGAGGGCATTGTTGAAATGGGCGAATTTCTAGGAAAGTGTTTACGAATATGTCAATGGACAAAACGGTCAAGCTAAGTGCGGGATGACCAAAGTGGATTGCTCGACACGCAATGGGGTATTATACATAATAAGATTATGTTTAGTAAGTGTGCAATCAGGAGATGAGCCACATGGAAGTGTGTGGGCATATAACAACTTAGTCCAATAAAGGCCATAAGTGGTCATCCGAATGAGATGGGCTAATAGTTTGAGTTTTTAATAAAGTTGGCCGCTGCTTCACAAAATCTCACATGATATTAAAGCTATAAATCCTGAATTCGAATCTTTCCAAACTCCATTTACCTTCCTAATTAGATTTCAACGCTTACCACTACGCAAAATACTAGATTAAGCATGAGGGAGAGTGTTAAAATAGTTAAATAATAAACCACGTTTATCTAATAATTTAAATTTTTAGAACAGTTATTATAACTCCACAAAATCTCACACAACTATTCAATGGAGTTTGGAAATGGGGACAAACAAATCGGGCTGCGCATCAAACAAAGAAAGAGTATTTCTTGAATTGTACGGACTAAAAAGACGCCTTCATTCCAATGTCAAGTGTAACTTAAACAAGACCAATATTACCGAGATGGGTCGAAATCCAGCACATCCCACAAGTTCAGACTCGCACTCGATTATCCTTATCTTAAAACGCTCGTTAACAAAACCCATCAAATAAAAAAAAAGTCTGAGGCCGACGTCGGCTCGGGGAATTCCGCCGGGTCCAGATCTGTCCCCCGGCTCCCCCGTCCCATGGCCCCTCCTAGAAGCTAGAAAGTCCATCGAACGCGTATCCCCAAAGGGTGGCGCGTGGACCCCGCCCGGCGTCAAGTTGGGGGAGGGCAGCCGAACCATTTTTAGGGAGGGAAAAGGACAAAAAGGAGGACCAAAAAAGGGAAAGTGAAATGAGGAGAGGGGAAAGGAGAACGGGTCCTCGAGAAGGCGATTTGGAATCATCGCGTTCGAGACCCGAAGACGCGAGAAGGTCCAAGGAAGCGCAGCCCCGGGCAGAAGCGGACAAGGAGCGCACAGATGGGCACGACAGCGAGTGGTGACAATTCCTCTCTTTTCTCTCTTTCGAATTTCTCTTTCGAATTTTCCCCCTTTTCTTAATAAGGTACGCACCGAACTGTACGTTCATGCACTCTTTTGGGGGTCCCTCCCCACTCTGGCCCTTCTGTTTGTCATCTTGGCCTTCGAGATTCGTGAGGAGCAACTTAAGGATTAGATATTCTTTGACGCTTCGGGCGTATGATTAGCGGGGGTGGTAGAGGTTGGTGCATGGTCCGGTCCAGGCTGCCTTGCCTGTTTTGCACCTGCTCCGTGAAGTTTTGATGATGAATGTGTAGGTCAACCTATGTCGTGGGTCCACTTTGGACTGGTTCGTGCAGTCAGAAAGAGGGGAGGGACCATTGGAATCACCGTTCGTGGGGAGATGAACAATGATCACATAAATTGTCACCAAATTTGAGGCTTCTTTGGGGAAAAATGGATCGAGTTGGATATTTTCTTTTGCAGGCAAAGGATTTGGGGAGAGGCAACCAGGGTCAATGACCCGTTCTAGGCGTCGGCATAAAGTCTCATGCACATTAGAAAGTATGGATTCCAGTTATAATTATTCAACGCTACCAATGTGATTTATGGTTCCAAAGTTGATGAATTTGTTATTATGTCCCCACCAAGACGCTTTCAATTGGAAAGTCTCTTCACACAGAATATGTCGTGATCAACAAGTCTCTTCTCTAATGAGAGACTGGATGATTTGAAATAAAAAATCATTTTATCATTAGACAAGCGCGCTTTTAGAAATGTTGGTTTCGGTCATAAGGGGAAAAGTACACCAAAAGTACTAAAACTTAGCACGGGTGAATACTTTAGTACCAAAAGTTCTAAAAGATACACTTTAGTGTCACTTTTTTTTTTTTTATGAAGATTCGGACATTTAAGTACTAATTCCAGTGAGCTTATCGAAAATCTGATGTGGCATCATTTTAATAATAAAACTGGAATGTTCACTCAACAATCTTTGTTTAAAATGACGTCATTTTTTATGTTCACTTAAGTGTCAGTTGTTATTAAAAAATGATCATTTAAGTGTCAAGTTATTGTGTAAATGATTACTTACGTGACACTTATGGTAAAAAGTAAACACTTAAGTGCCAAAAATAATGATGTTTAGCATACTCTTGGTATCTACGTGGATGATTTTTTTTTTTTAAAGAATCACTACGTTGGTAAAAGGTCTCGTTGGAAAAAGTCACGTTAGCAGTTTGGCTAGAATTTCTCCCCGTCGGCACTTAAATGTCCATTTTTTCTCTGATTTTAGCATTTAAATGTACTTTTTGTAAATTTTGACATTAAAATATCCCCTTGTACCATATTTTGGCACTCTCGATATCCGTACCCTTCCACATAACTTAAAGATCCAGGGTTAGCGAACTTGTTACCTCAACCGCACCAAGATACTTGCAATTACAAAGTCTCTTCACTTGATATATTTCGCAGCAGCAAATCTCTTCTCACAAGGGGTCATATGATTGGAAATTAAAAATGGTTTTATCGTCTAGCACGATGCTTGCTGCGCTTATTTGACTTAATTATCTTGTGGGCTCATCAATGGGATTCTAAATTCTAAACCAAAACTCGCAATTGGAAATTTTGTTTTTGTTATTCACCTTCACGTACTTTCTCATATATCTTGTCCATTGTGTCCAATAAAGCTCGTTCGCACTAAAAGATAGTGCAGAGTTTAGAGATTAATTAGACTAAGCTTATCTCAATACTTGATCATGTGGGTCTCAACATGGGATCCACATAATAAATTTTTGAGATGATATTGATTCTTAGGATTTATACATCATGCAATATGTTCTCACACTTGCTAACTTATACTCTTCGTTGTGTAAACAAAACACTATCCATGCAACTAATGAAAACAAATTGGGTTTATACTACAAAAAATCTCCAACTAGTAAATCAATGCCACATTTACCCCAAATTAATTTTTATGTCAAGAAAAATCCCAAATTAATATACTCGCTACCATATTTACCCCAAAACTAACTTTGTATCATAGAAAATTCCAAACCGGTATACTAGGGTCAAATATATTCTAAACTCATTTTGTGTCACAAAAAATTAAGAATCTTAGAAGATTTTAGCAGATATCTCAATCTAAGATTCTAGTGATTTAAGATTTTTGGCAACATGAAAATTAATTTGAGTTAAATGTGGCACTAGTCTACTAACGAAAATTTGTTTAAGGTGAATGTGGCACAAGTATACTGATTTAGATTTTTCGTGACACGAAAATGACTTTGGGGTAAATGTATGATACAGATGCACTAATTTGAGATTACTTGTGATATTAGCCCCTATGAATTACATGCCTATGAGTACGTAACCGAAAATGACAGCTAGCAATTACGCATGCAAATACGCATTTAGTGCAGGAAGCTTCCTTCGAAGAGAGTCACCACCGGTAGCGAATGTTTTATATTTGTGACGTCGTATCTTTTCTATAATGGAGGTACACAAAATTAACCTGTAAAGCGAGGTAATAATCTTTCAAATGGGTAGTTAAAATTAGTGGGAAGCACGTATTTTTAGCAACCAATAATAATTTACCAAATCACTCTACAAATTAATATACAACTAACTTTTTTGCAATTCAACTATGTTATAATCTCTTTTACATGAATGATCTCAACCTAACATATTAAAAAAAAAAAATAGAGTTAAAATGTGTCGCAGTCATTACATTATCATCCGAAAATACATGGCAAAAAAAAGCATTTTAAAGCTTTAGCCGGATGGACGGACGGCTTGAGGATGACATAGGAGTAGAAATCAATTCTTCTAATCTTTTGAAAGAAAATTGAGTCTGGTCAAAGCTCTATCTGGCTCATAAACATTTGAGGGTTGTTGCTCCCCAAACCCTAAAGTCAATTGACACGCGGCAATATTTGAAATTCACGAAAAAGAAATTGAATAAAAGTCAACGAATTTGAGAAGCTTGCGCCATGCATCTATAAAATTATAGAAAAAAGAAGAAGAAGTGCATGGCTCCTGCGTTCAATTTCATTACGTCAGTGGTTAAATTAATCATGCCGCTTAATTAGTGATTAAACGGGATAATAATCTATCGGATCTTCCTTCAAGTCTTTAAGCTCGTTTACCTTAATTACGGATAAGACAGCTTAAAAAAAGTTGGTTGCTTGAGAGACATCTAGGGTTTGGAGGAGTACTGAATAATGTTTTCATCTTGCCATCATGCAAGAATCAATTGATAATCTAATCAATTATATGAATAATTTCTCAACATTTGCAAGAAAGTATCGTGGAAGCATTATAATTCACGTGATTAAGAGAAACATGATGTATTAGACTTCGATGGATATATGCGATTAGCAACGATGCTCCATTAGCCTGACAGCATGGTGCACTAAGATCACTTGTTTAGATTACAAATTGAGATGGAAATTATAGACATCGATTAGCAACGTATCCCTTTTATAATCGCCGATATGCTTATCAACTAATATATTCGCATGCCTATATTTAGTTTGATCTATTTTTATTTTCCCTTGTTAGACAAAAATATTCTTCACAAACATGTTCAATTAGAAAACTAATCGATAATAAGCTATTTTACCAGAAAGAGTCCATGAAATTTTTTTCAAGGGTAATGGAACATTAAGTAAATTTACAAAAGCTACGACGGGTCTTCTATTGTTTTTTGGACAAAAAATGTATATGGCGAGAAATCTAAATATATTGAAATTGGAAATAATTGTTCCAACCATTTAAAGGAATAATAAAATGTAAAGATAAATTGAAAGTGCATATGGACAAATTGATGTTCTTTGATTGATTGACAATTCTTTACAAAGAATACAACTTTAATACTTGTACTTCTACAATCCCAGGGTTATTCAACAATTACTAAGAATTGTAAACTACTCCATGTGACTCCTACTATTTAGTACTGCCTATATGTAGAACAATCACAACTTTTGGGATTCCTCGTCTCCATTACTTCGATGGTTGCACTGAGATTTGTCGGTTCCATTACTTCGATGGTTGCTCCATTTCTTGATGTTCCTCACTTTATCACTTAATCGCTACTTATTAACATATTTGTCAGTCTGAAATTAGATATTCTCATCGATTGAGTAAACTTTACTGACTAATACTCTCAATGCTTAGCCATATCATCTTCAGTTGTTGTTTAAGCAAACTCCATGCCAGTCAAACTGCCGACTCCAACACTTAAACATTTTTTGATGTCTAACATAAGCGCAAGGTGTCCTATTATGCAAGTGCAGGACACACACAACCTTACTTTCCTTATGCAAAATCTTCCCTTGCATCTTACAAATAAACTTTCTTTCTGAAAAAATCAGATAAAAACCAATGGAACCTTCATTCCCCACACAAAAAAAACTGTTGAGATATTAACTCCACTATCAAGCATTAGACGTCAATCCATACTTTCTTTTTCTCTGAATTTACAGCAATTGTTAACTTATGCAAATTGATTTCCCATCTCAGGCGATTTTCAATCATTTCCTCCTTAATAAATGCGAAAAGGAGACTATGCAGCTAGGGCAAAAATGACAAAAATTTATTTGAACGTCGCACCTTCTCTTGGAATCGATCCACATGCATCCAATCTAAGCTTTGGGAAGAGATGTTGATCAACTTGCGGGATAAACGGCTGACTTTCATCACAAACGCAGACGAGGTCGATTCGAACCTTTTTCATTCTGAGGAAAAAGTCAAGCCTCTTGAATTGTCTCCGCGTGCAGGTTTTCGGCTGGGGTCGTCTTGAATGAATGAGGTGTCGCCATAAATTCTCCAAAAGGAAAAAGTCCGATGTATCGGCTCCAAATGCACGATGCACGCACTACGTGCACGAGCCGTGCGTGGCACTTACCCCCCGACACGTTTCTCATCACACATCACGTAAAAACTTTGATTTAGGGCTTGCACGATTTGACTATCCGCGCATGCGTATTGCATGCGATTCGAAGAAAATCCCTTTATCCAAATTGTTCAAAAGACCACGTGTATATTGGGGAAACAATTAGGGTTAAAGCGTGAACTGAACCGATCCACGTCTTTCTCATTTTTTTTACCAATCTATAGGGATTTCGAAACTTTTTCATGAGATGTTTATGCTGTGATTGATTCTATTTGTAGCATAACGAGTCTTAGATAAGTGCAGCACTGATTATACATCTCACAAGAGGAATAATTGTCCAAAAAATCTTAAACTTATAGTTCAGTGATCAATTTATAAACATTTCAGTTGTGTCAATTTAGTCCTAAACCTTTAATTGTATCAATTTAGTCATAAATCTTTTACCGATTTATCAATCTAGCCATTCTGACCAAATATCCAAATAATAGATTTAGTATTGATTGGTAAATCTTCAAAATATTCAGGATTAAATTAACACAAATGAAAAGTTGAAGACTGAATAGACAAGTTGTCAAAAAGTTTTTGACTAAATTGACACAGTAAAAGGTTCAGATCTAAATTCATATATACACATTAGGTTTAGAAATTTAGGTTTAGAAATTTTTGGATAATTTTTTCTATAATGAAACATTCTCATAATCTCGTTGATCTATTATCATCTCAACATTCGGACAGGACATTGCCATTCACGCGCTTGCTCCTTGAGCCGTATGAGAAAGAGAGAGAAAGAGAGGGAGGGCTCATTCTCCCTCTAGAAATTCAAGGCGTGAACATGGGCTCTACCCATTCAACGGAGGAAAAAAACCAACTTGCATGGTCGTGTCCCTACCATGCAGACGACGCGTGTACATGCAAGACTTAATTGCAAGACCTTTTTAGGGCAAATACCTACAAAGCGAGCCGCTTCCGAAAACGTTCGTCAGCCCCCACCTTTCGGGACTATCCTCCAAAATCCATCGTTCCGCGTATTATGTGCGTCCTTTGGGTGTGTGTGTGTGTGTGTGTCTACTTCGGGACTTTCTCTCTTGAATGGATTGCTACCCGTTCTCTAACTTTCTGTCCCCATTTATTGCAAAAGGTCCCCTTTTCGGAAGCTCGTCATCCTTCCCCCCACCACCTCCCCGATCCCAACGTTTTCTCCTTCCTTGCAACACGTACCTTGCTGTCATGGACATTGATTGGTCGTCTGGCTTCTTTCGTCTGGCTTTTGGGTTGGTGCCGTCATGATCAAAAAGGGTATGGATGGATCTCGTTTGCTAATATTCAACCTCATTGAATTTCTGTGGCGTTTCTGTAACCGTTTGATTCTGGGGGTTTCCATGACTATCATCGTTGCGAGAGATGATGTTTCGAAGATGGTTTGATTAGGGGATGGTCACTGGCACTGCTCTAGGAGGAGAAGTCTTGTAATTCTAGATGATCCGACCAAATCCGATTAGTTGCGTGTTCGAGTGGATTAATCAGATGGGGACTTCTTTTACATGGTCCTCGGTCCGTGTTCTTTGGTCGTTACCTGAATTTATGATAATTGATGACTTTTGCTATGACGAATCATCAAATACAAGTACGTGGCTTGACGTGTGGATACACCATTAAGTGGTTTACATCTTATGTGGTTACTTGGAATATTTGTTTTAAGGGCTTGGCCACGTGGATGGGGATGGATCGTCAGTTGTTGCAGGGGTATGGAAATAGGACTCCCTCTGGCATGGATGAACTAGGTCCATGTCCAATCCGACGAGTGTGGGAAGTAGAGGCAGAGTGCACGACTGTGATGGACGGAGCTTTGAGTAGTTGAGAGAGAAAGATGGGTTGTTAATGGGTGTTTGGTGCAGACATCTAATGGTCGATAAGATGGTAACAAGAGATTGACCAAGTTGTGGAAATAGCATGTGCATTGCTCAATGCGCATTTTCAATATCTTGAATCGTGGTTCTTACAATAAGATATGCATTCACGATTAAGATATGTCAATGAATAATGCTGGCAAATCACAATGAAGGTCATGGTAACTGTACTTCAATTTGGTACATATGTAGTTCATCGAACCCTGTGTGCCCCTTTCCTATGATACAACTAACGGTGGAATCACACCTGAGGCATGAAAACGTTCGTTCATGAGAATCAACGCGCAGGCAACTCAGACGCTGGAGTACAGGTGTCATGAGCAAATGGTCTTGCCATTTCATATATAATTAAGTGAAGATATTTGTCGCAAAGTTCCAATGACTGTCGCCGGTAAAAGAAATCCAATAATGTCACCGGCCACAATTTTGGAAAATTATCAAGTCGGCCCTAAAGTCATTATACAGATGCTTATTTAGTCCTAATTTCTTAGTTTGCCAATTTATTCTTCGCTCTCTGTGCAAAAAATCAATATAGTCATTCTAATCGATTTTCGTTGAAAATCATTAATGTGGCAATCCAATCATCACCAACCATCGTACTTGGCTTACCGCAATGTCATCAATTTCAATAATTGGCCGAAAGTACTATACTGGAATATCGTATATGTTTAGGACTAAATAGACAAAATCGAAAAATTTAAGATTGAATTAATATCCGAACAATAAATTTAGGGCTGATTAGATAATTTCCTAGCCAAAATTTTCTCCCATTGATCAGTCTTTTGATTACTAGATTTCAAATTTAATTATCATTCATATTCATTTTATTTCAACTTCATTTTAATTTGGGGACATTGGGGTAGAGACCGACTACCTGAAACCTCAATAAACACCCCTCACGCCCGTGAGCAGGTTAATTTCTGTTTTTGTTTTATTTGGTGGGAAAGATTATATATGAATTTTTTTTTTTTATATTTTTGTTCCTAAGATTATATATGGATTGGAAGAGTAGGAAATGTACTTAGAAAAGAAAAATGAAAATCAACTTTCGGTACAAAAGTCCGCAAACATGTGGATCATCTAACATTCTCAGAATGAGCCAACTCATCAATGGTCAAACAATCTTTTTGAACGTATCCCTTTTGCTCTTTCTTCATGTTTTAATGACCTTTCAAACCTCTGATTACCACATCAGGACTTTCCTCGGAGATCACGTGTTGGTGAGTCTTCCGCCACGTGTTGCTCCTGAATGCTGCATCATCTCTCTGTCGAAGAAGGATGCTTCACCAGATGGAGAAAGCTTGGCGGGCGCGAGAAAGAACTGGAGTGGGTAATAGGAGGAAGAAGAAGAAGAAGTCAATATGTACATGACGTTCGAATCTTGTTCAAATAATAAAACCCTAATGACGTAGAAGAAGCGTGAACGACTCGATCCAAGACACGCACCTGACCCAAATCTTTCGTCTAAATAGTCGTCGTTATGTCATTCAAACATGCGAAATCGAAAATGGGCAATTCCGTCTCATTTCTTCCTTAGATTCGCATTATTCATTCGATAACTTTGAACTTCTGGAAAACATTTTCCATGATTCCTTCTCGAAAGATCGTGTCTCACGAAACAATCATAATGAGGATCAGGGTTCTCTTAAATTATAGGGATAAATTAAACTTATCACGCTAGAAAATGCAGTCAACAACCGAATTTTTCGAGGTTCAAATTGATTCGTATGGTAAAACGATGCTAAAATTTGAAAGACTCTTGATCGATTGAATAGTTGCAAGAAAAGAAAAGTCTAGACTTCAATAGACACAACTAATGCCGAGCGCAGCGTTGCTCCTAAATGAGCCTTTACCGGATAGAGGCGTCTCTCCCGATCTCAACCATCTATCATCATAACGATTCTAATGAATATATAATTCTCGATTGTCCATTGCGTAGTTTTCGAGCATTGCTATGACTACTTTGTGCAAGAATTGCGACAAAATACATGTAGGCATGATCGGATTCACTAGTGTAGTTGTAAAAGTTCCCCACCCCTGTGATCGAAGGAATAGAAAGAAATAAGGGAACAAGACATCGTCCGAGATGATCGACATTTCTATTTTCGTGGCTCCCCATGCGAACTCATATCTTCCGACAATGTCTTTGCCTACTTTCCACTGTTTGTTTGAATTCAAGATCTCTGAAATTCGATACGAAACATCCATGAACAGATTCGAGATATAACCTCTCAAGAAGATGTACGGACTAAGGAGGAACTGAAACAGTATTTTCAGTACCTCCAACATGAGCCAAAACCACTAGATGATGATGATGATGATGATGATGCTGATGATGACGATTAGCTGAGTAAAACCATCATGTCCAGCAATACCATTCCTGGCTGTGTTTCGGTCAAAAGAGCAAGTGGTATCGGATGCAAATTGCAGAGAACATGAGTACAGCCACTCTACTCTCACTCTAGGGCTGTTTCGAAAGCAGATTGGGATCAAAAAGAATTCGATTAAATTCATCTGCTCGCCGACCCTGAGCAAAACTCCCCCTTTGCCCAAAACCAAAGGGCCTGTTTCCGGTTTCCTCCGCCTTTCTTTGATCCACTAGGCGCCAGTCGCCCTCATGGTCAACACGCCCTTTTTTATTTTTTTGCCATTTGATACTGACACAAGCTCTCTCTCTCTCCCTCTCTCTCATGGTCGACCCCAGCAGATTCAACGATTTTAGATTGCTCAAAAATTCTTCATCTCTCTCATGGTCGACCCCAGCAGATTGAAAGATTTTAGATAGCTCAAAAACTCTTCATCCTTCCTCTCCTTCCATTCTTGCCCTGGAGATGAGACAAAATTTTGCTTGTGATTTAGACTGTACTTTTTGATCTAGTAAGTTGAAAATGTCGCGCCGTCCCTCAACAAGCCGTATCGATTCACGGGGATGTAAGTTTCACATTGTTAAGAGCGATCGGATGGTATCGATCAGAAAAGACAGAATGTTCACGAGTCTAGACTCAGTTCCCTGACGGGTCAAACTCGTAAAGATGTGAGCCTCGTGCTTCATGCATTCGGCTATCGCTCTCTTTATCATGCTAATTACTAAATGGATGAGGATAACATAACAGTCATTACTACGGTTGGAAGTAACAACGATATGTGAGCCACCAATTAATGCCAGCATATAACCCGAATTGTCTTTTCTATCAATTACATCTCAAGACTTACATGCCACCACTACACTACTTACATTAATATCGGTGAGTGCCAATCAAGCATTTCCCTAACTTGAATTAACAGAAGGACTTTAATACGTTATGTTTGTAGCGTGATTTAGATACCGACGCTCGTATAAATCTCGATTTAATTGGTGAGTATTTCCATATCGGTGTACCCTATGTAAAATCTATAATAAAATAAACAATTTTTTTTCTTTTTTCTTTTTTTTTTTTGGTGGGGGCACACACCGAGAATTAGCTGGAGGGAGCTTCCGTATGTGAAGCTGGAGCTGACTGTGTGGATGGTCTCTCTCTCTCTAACTTTCTCTCTCTTTCTCTCCCCGAGAAAAAGCCTATAAATAACCCCCATTCTTCCTCTGCTTCCTCTCACACCAAATCATTCACTACTTCTTCTCGTCCTCCTCAACGCAAGAAGAATACCATCCCACCGTTCCCATCCCTCATTCTCTGTTTCGAAACCAGAGAGAACAAAAACAGAGCATGGAATTCACCACCATCCTCTTTGCCACCGTCCTCGCCATCCTCTCCGCCTCCCTCCTCCTCCGCTCCGCCCTCCACCTCCTCGCCTCCGCTCGCCGGAAACTCCCCCTCCCGCCGGGCACCCTCGGCTGGCCCTACCTCGGCGAGACCTTCCAGCTCTACTCCCAGGACCCCAACGTCTTCTTCGCAAAGAAACAGAGCAGGTCCGGCAGAGAAAACACTTTTTTTTTTTGTGTGTGAAAAACCGGGCGATTGATCCCGAATTCTCAACGCACTTGAAAGTTACCGAAATTGGGTTTTCGTGTTTCTTAGAGTTCTCGAATTTTTTTCCTGAATTTCGGCAGGTATGGCTCGATATTCAAGACTCACATACTGGGGTGTCCCTGCGTGATGATATCGAGCCCGGAGGCGGCCAAGTTCGTGCTGGTGACGAAGTCGCACCTGTTCAAGCCCACATTCCCAGCGAGCAAGGAAAGGATGCTGGGCAAGCAGGCCATCTTCTTCCACCAAGGGGACTACCACGCCAAGCTGAGGAAGCTCGTCCTCCGAGCCTTCATGCCCGAGGCCATCAAGAGCAGAGTCTCCGACATCGAGTCCGTCGCCGTTGATTCCCTCCAGTCCTGGGAAGGAAGATTGGTCAACACTTTCCAAGAAATGAAAACAGTGAGCTTTTTATCCTTTTTTCCTGATTTTTCTGGTTTTCAGGTCGCCTTCCGTGGTGTCGTCAATTTTGTTCAGCGCAGAACAGATGAGAGAAAGTAATGGGTTTCCCCTGTTTTTTTCATATGAACAGGGCGGTTCAATTTCCTCAAATTAACTAATTAAATATAGTTTGGTGTAACTACGGTGAACAAACAGTTAAAACTTTTTCACAACAGTGTTAAGACAGTATCTTCTATCTTTCCGTACATAAATTCGTTAGTACAAAGACCAGACGTGGCAACGTATGATTACTTTTTGTGGAGGCAGAACATTTCGGATAGAGCTAAAGAAAAAAAATTCAGCGTCCTTTCGGAGTTCCTTGGGACTGATCGAACTCTTATCTTGCAGTACGCATTCAAGATCGCGCTTGTTTCCATTTTCGGAAAGGACGAGATCAAGTACAGAGAAGATCTCAAGAGGTGCTATTACATTCTCGAAAAAGGGTACAACTCGATGCCCATCAACCTCCCGGGCACCCTGTTCCACAAGTCCATGAAGGCCAGGAAAGAGCTGGGCCGGATTTTGGCCAAGATCCTGGTCACCCGGAGGCAGATGAAGCTCGACCACAACGACCTGCTCGAGTCCTTCATGGGCGACAAGGAAGGCCTCACCGACGAGCAGATCGCCGACAACATCATCGGCGTCATCTTCGCCGCCCGCGACACCACCGCCAGCGTCCTGACCTGGATCGTCAAGTACCTGGGCGAGAACCCGAGCGTCCTCGAGGCTGTCACGGTAAATTCCCTCGTTAAAAAAATTCGATCTTTACTGTATTCTCGTTAAGTCCCCTTTTTCGTACGTGCGGTCCACCTCCACCTCGAACAAAACAGACCCACAATCATGCGAGAGAAACCAGAGGCAGAGGAAAAATCCCTCAATCATTCTGATTATACAACTATAGATTTCACAGGGCAGACAAGCTGTAACGCATGGAGGAATAATATTAAAAAAATTAAAAATTAAAGAATTGTTTAATAATTTCAACTGTTCATAGAAAAAGAGAAAAATTTTATTTATGCGTGCGTTTGGCTCTACAGGAGGAGCAAGAAGCCATACGGAGGATGAAAGAAGAGAGCGGTGAGGAGAAGGTTTTGACCTGGGCAGACACCAAGAACATGCCAATGACTTCAAGGGTCATTCAAGAGACGCTCAGAGTCGCCTCTATTCTATCCTTCACCTTCAGAGAAGCTGTCGAAGATGTTGAATACGATGGTGAGTGATAAGCTTCAGATTCGGACCGTACACTCAGATTTTTTTATATATTTATTTACTGCAGATGCTGATAAAAAATTGGTTTTTTCCCCCTATTTTGTTTTTTCTGCAGGGTATCTCATACCCAAGGGCTGGAAAGTCTTGCCTCTCTTCAGGAACATTCACCACAGCCCAGAAAATTTCCCGGAGCCTGAGAAATTTGACCCATCTCGATTTGAGGTAATATATTCTTTGACAGTGACATATCTGACCAGTTCTAAGAATTTTTTTTGACCACCCAAAACAAGTGGAAAAAACAAGCAGTCATTGAGCAGCATCTCATCAATTATTCTTTTTTAACCACTGAACAGGTTGCTCCAAAACCAAACACCTTCTTGCCATTTGGAAATGGAGTCCACTCCTGCCCAGGGAATGAGTTGGCCAAATTGGAGATTTTGGTGCTTCTCCATCATCTGACCACCAAGTACAGGTTAGTCAATCCAAATGTTTTTACACAGTTCTCTCACACACAAAGAGAGAGAGAGAGGTTCAGTTACTTAAAATGGTACAGAAAATCTGACATGGGCTTTTTGTTTGTTTATGTTGCTGTGCAGGTGGTGTATAATGGGCTCACAGAATGGAATTCAGTATGGTCCGTTTGCTCTTCCCCAGAATGGATTGCCCATCAGATTATATCAGAGGACATCAAAAGAATAGAGACAGAACGTAACAATATTGCTCCAGAAAAATAATCCAATGCATAATATTCAAGCAAGCAATGGGAAACCAATCTACTTCCCACAAAAGGATTACTTGGCGGTGAGGAAAATAAGGAGAAAAAGGCCAAATTCTTCCTACAATAAGAGATCAATTCCTCTGTTCTCTTTCGGTCAAGACAAGCTCAGAGAAACACAGAGAGAGAGGAAGATTGAGATGAACAAGGCACGTCCCAGAAGGGAGCCAAAACTGTACAGAAGAGTGAAAAGGTCGAGACAAAAAGGAAACTGAGTAAAAGGATTCCAACCATATCATGCTCAAATTTTTTCTTCATAGGATAGGAAAAAGATTCCCTCGGAATGGTGGGATCAATGTAATCTAAGCGGTCGTTTTCGCCATTCTTTTCACTAGTTTTGTCACTGCCAACGCATGATAAAGTCCGCAAGGCATCAATGAAAAAAATTTAATGGATTCTTGATACAGATGTCTCTCTGTCTTTCTCTCTCTCTCTCTCTCTCCCTCTTCAACAACTTACAAAATGTCAATCACCGATATTTTGCATGAAACGGACACGTCAAAGAGAGGAATTCAAAGCCCTAAGGCAGATATTGCTTTGAAGCTGTGTGTGATTGCCAATAATTCAGTTCGTACGACCAAAAAATGTGAAGTGCATGTGTCTCCTTTTCCATAACATGCTTCGACAATCTGTTTTCATTGTCGAAAACGCAATGCTAACCGATAAAGGCTGAACGACAATCGACCCGCCAAACTTATGACCAACGCAATCCACGCATTGACTAGGACACTGTTATGCATATGATTTCAGACAGCGAGGATTATTCGCTCTCTTTCGGCAATTTAATGTGAAGAATTATTTCTCTGAGAACTGCTTAGGATCAATGTAGCTGCTGATCACCCATGATTATTCGCTAGACAACTGGATTTGCAAGTTTCATCAGCTGTGAGGGCGGAAGCAGTTCTACATGAATTCTAATGTAAGTACTCTCGGTTAACCACCTACTGCAAATAGTTGAAATTATCTAGCAATGCATACTGTCACTTTTGTAGTCATCGACATCCGGAAAACACTCTCGAACCAAAGTTAGGGGATAATTTTCAGGACGAACTATAGCAGTAACGAAGAAATTTCAACTTCATCTCAAGGGAGGAAGGAGACGCCGGAGATGGTCAGTGCCACCAGTCGATGAGGATATGGCCGTGGCCATTGTACAATTTTAAGGGTTACAAATTGGCGACGATACGTGCATGAATGACGCTTTTTAGGATTCTCGGTCAGAGGTAGCTGCTCCTTAGGTTTTTGCCCTGATTGCGCTGCAAAATCCGACGAGGTGGTAAGTTAATCATGGCAGGAAAGCCTAAATGCGTTCCTATTTATTCATTGCCTCCTTCCTCTATCTCCCTTTCTCTTGAATTTTACAAGGGGAGCGAAAATTATTCCGTGAACCCGGATGTCATTCGAACCATAGAATTTGTGGTCCAGTCTTGAATCAAGTGGACCCATCAAATTCGATGGTGTAGACATATACCTACACCTCTTTCTCTTTCCATACGTGATTTCAAAAAGAGCTTAGTTAGCTCGTCTCTACTATACTATCTTGTTAAATGTAGCACATCGAGAAAGCATTAGCACATTCATAGTCAGATGAATGGATATTTCCTAAATGAAGCTATGATCAACTATATGATACCATTATAGATACAGTCAGACAAGATAGTTGCATAAAGATGAGCTGTGATGCATGATAAGTGGTTACACGTACTTTCTTCACTTATTGAGTATGCCCTCTCGAGCGAATTTTACTTTTTTTGATCAGAAATCTTGAGCCACTTTGGCTGAACAGGTTTCACCATATGGCTAGTCCACTACTTAATGATCATGATACACCATCTCCATAAATTGTTCTATACCTTGACTGGTATTACACACCAGCAGAGATTGGGGAAGATATTTCCAAGCTTTTTGGGTGCTTTAACTGATGTTTGGTCGAGAGTAATTCAGAAAGCCCGAAATCCTGTCCTGTCTTGAGAACCTAACTCAAATTTCATTTGTTCCTTGCTTTACTAGTGACGGTGTCAACTCGTCTACGTAGGAACATGGTAGGTGCTTTCAGGTAGGCACGATGGTGCACCTTAAGTGCTTATATGTCATCGATATTTGGTTTGGTATAGATACTTGGTTATCTTGAATATTCGTGATCAAGCTATAGATGAAAAGCAAGACACTTTTTGAACAGGAGCTATCATACAGTTTTAATCTCCTCAGGGGAAGTTCATTCCTTCCTTATAAATAACTACCTCTTTAAAGTGAAGGTAAGCTCTACATTTAGAACAAGCAAGCATATTATTGTTTCCACACTTTAAAGTGGGATTACTTGATTGTAAAAAGGATTATTCCTGAAATTATAAATTAGAGCTATATTAGTGGGTAGGCAGGCTTAGGCTCTAGGGCCAAAGATAATAGGTTCAGCCCTCGGGGAACAAATCGTTACTTTAAGGTGGCTTTGTCCCTCTTTCTTATGCTAGAGTTTATTCTATTCCTTGACGCCATTAGTGAAATAAAATTTATTTAAGACCTAGCAAAGAGATTTAACTAAATCGTGTACGTCGAAGACAGTATACCCATTGGACCGCTGGGACCACTTTGTGAATGCCGGTTTTGAGAGTTTAGCTTTCCTCTGTAGTGTTTCATCCAATTCTTCAACGAAAAATATTTAGTGACATCGATACAGAAGGTAGAAAGACTCATTTGCCAGTCAAACTCTGACAGGCTGACTCTCTTAGGTATGGGCTCCCCTGATAGTTAGTTCTGAGGAAGGCCTTCAAGTCGAGCTTCTAAGTTTCCCCCTTAAAGAAAGTCCAGATCGGTTGGTGCTGTCTTCCTGCTTTAATTCTTCTTATCTGATAGATAGAACACGGATGGGTACAGCCTTCTAAGCTACAAAATAAAGAATGTCGTATACAAACTCAAGTCAACTCCCCTGGTTCTAATTCTTCCCTGGCCCCACTATTCCCTTTCTCTATTTTAGAACGGAGAGCGGGCAAGGCCTCCAAGCTTTGAAGCCGAGCTATTCGACCTTCTTTAACACGATCCTGTAAAACACTCCTATTAAGGCTAAGATTAAGACCGAATAATTTGTATTATTAGGAGCAGGGGAACTTTCGGGGAAGCTATTGTCTCCGAGAAAACTCGACAAATGAAAGAAAGACCTCGAAGCAGCTTCTTTTACTCACTGTGATTGCACACCGTGTTGTGATATTATTCAAAAGCTTATGAGAATTATTCCCCGGCTCTTTTGAATGTGAATAGTGAGTGAAATCCCTTAGTATAAAAGCCTTCCTTGGCGAGTTTGAATCCTCCTGCAGAGTGACATGCGCCCCCCCCCCGGGCCAGGCCGCGGGGCCCCCGGTCACAAGTTATTCAAATTCTAACTTGTCTTCTCAATCATGAAAGACGCTAGTAAATTCATTGCCCATCAAGCGAATCTACTGGATATCAAAGTCCTAATCAACAAACAGAATAGTTACACAAAAAGATTTGCCTTTTGTATGAATTACAGCGCACATTGTTAGACAGTTGGCTGAATAATACTAAAAAACGCGGTCATTTTTCGGCCCATCTTTGTCTGACCAGACAAAAGAAAGGTAACAAAATCTAGATCATCCATGAGAGAGTCATAATTGGAATCCTAGGTTGCCTCTAAGTTAAAAAGGGCAGAAAAGATCTGATGGACTTGGGGCACCTTGCCCTGTTGTGATTCTCTACTCGGATATTTTCAATCCATCTAATATTTTTTATATTCCAATAATTGAATTCAGATGTCCCTGCAAACCGTGTCGTGATGATTTCTAGATTAGTGAAAGTTTCCATGTAGAAGGTAGAGAAAAAATGTTCAATATTGCCATCAGCCTTCTCAAGCACAAAGCCAAAATGCTGACCAGACCAGGGACTTTCGAGTTCTTCCAAAACAGCTAAAGCCCACCTGTCTGTCAAGTATCGTGTTAGGCGTCGCTGTTGATGGAAAATTAAGGAATAAGCGTTTAAATTCAAGCCTGTGGAGCATATTGATCGCGTTGCTTGTTTAGAACAAGTTTGATTTCTTTGTAGGACTTCCATTTGAATGAACTTCCTTCAAATTCCAGCAACGCCAAAATAGCTGTTTTCGGCTTACCACCTTTTCTAGAAGTCCAACGCAGCATCATTTGGCCACTTCATTTCATCGGAAATCTTTCCTCAATCAGCTTGCTGTATTCGCTTTTCATTGTGCGAACAACTTTTAGGCATTCGATACAGCAGTGAGAGGACCATTTTGTTTTCTTGCATTGACGTTGGAATGAGGAAACAAGAGTCCTCCAGGCCTCTGCCCAATCTAACATTTCATCTCCCTAAACTGCAAAATCATATGCAGACTTTGGCTTCAACAAGCTTCTGAATGTTACCATTTTTTTTTTTTTTTTTTTTTGGTCTAAAACAGTGGTATTATATATTTAACTGCCAAATTACAACCGCTGGCATCTAAGAGATGGGAAGGAGGAGAAACTGAATGTTACCACTTTGCCAATATGGTATTTGGGAGTAGCCCAATTTCTTTGCGCCACGATGGATGTCCTTACAATCGTTTTGGTTTGGCATATCAAAGTAGGAAAATTATTAGCTGGCAAGTCTACTACCGTAGCTGTCCTTTCGTGCAGCTTCGGTTGCTAGCTCTCACGACGATTCGTTCAAGAATTAGTACCTCTAAAAGTTATACTAATCAAAGGTATTTGAACAGAGCAGCTTCCCTCATGCTTAAATCATTTAATAACGCCTTGGACAGAACGATGATGTGGATTGTGAAGGAGCAAAAAGGATGTACATACTTTATGAAAGCTTAATTCCCGCTCCAGACCACTTCGATGGCATCATACATTTGGTCCAAAGGGCATACTTTCTTGCGCACAACAAAAGGAAGTGACAAGAGAGAAGATTATAACTTAGCTTGTTGACCCGTACAATTGGTGTATATCACCACACAAGTTGGAGCAATTTTCCTCAAAGCGATGGAGTTACAAGTTATCTCAATGTAAGGGCCTTCAACCCTGTACGTCTTGTGACTCTGCATCTCACCCATCAACTGCTCGACTCGCATTAATCCAACAGCTTCACAATGTTACTTACCATTACAAGCTCAAAAAAGAACTAAAAACAGATGTGAACTAAAGAAGAAAGAGGAATCCAAATCACACCTTCTGAAGAGCATCTTCAGTGACAGATGATTGTTGTCTCCCTTTCTTGATCAGCTCCAGACGAGCACGGATTTGGAGATTATGCCTTTCAGCCTAATGAAAGAGGTGTCACAAACAAGTAAATCATTTATAAAACCATCTTTCCAACCATAAAAAAGTCACGGAACCATCTTTTATAAACAAGCACAAGCTAGTTCATTCATTGATAAAAACATCTAAACTTTCTACAAGATCTGGACAGAGGCCAATTATCTTAAAAGATTTACAGCTTTTTCTTCCCTCCATGATGATCAGAATCGTCTATGGAAAAGTGAGATATGTATATTTTGGTTTTCTCTTGTTCCAAATATACAATTTTGTAACTCCATAGTGAGGCAACTTTCAAAAGCCTGCCATTATGTACTTGCTTAGTTACGTATGTCCTGGTGTTGGAATGATGAAACATCTCATTTCAAGTTTTAAGCTTTAGATGCCAATCCATCCACTATACTCTTGTCCTATTAAAATATCATTAAATGCCTACATTTTAGTTACTGTCAAATATCTTTCCCAATATTGTAAGTTCCTTTTATGTAGGTAGAATCAAAATATCGAAAGGGCTTGAGTCACAGTGCATATAATGGCTAGTTGAATCCATTTGAACAAACATAAACAAAGTAGTAGACACTTCTTAGGGGGTAAAACATAGGTTTCTGAAGCATGCCATAAGTTGGTTAAAGCATGAGGAGTCCCACCCTCACCTAAATATCCAGAATCAAGGCATCAAGGTACTGCGCTTACTTATTACATCAATACCAAGTAGTACCATAAGGTCGCAGTAGACATAGTTCAGGAAAATCATCTTATGATGTGGTCTTTAAGGATGACCATATACAAGATGCGGTCCCTAAGTTCAAAATGTCCCCTAATGGTATTCTTGTGAACCTTGATAAACTTGATTCTAAAGAGGCCACCATCTATAGTATAGTCAAAATAAGAAAATTTAAAAAAAATGCAAAATGAAATGAACTAAATAATTTTTCCAAGCCAAAATATTAGTTGATGACATTGTCACAATATATATGCTTGTCTACAAACCTAATAAGGCTGTATGTTTAATTGCGACATACCTTTTCCAGCACTTCCTTCAAGTGCTGAATCTCGTTCTTCTTTGAAATTGACAAATCTCTTGCTATGTCCAATACGTTTGTGCTGAACTCAGATAAAAACACAGTATAGGACCAAGATATTAAGTACTTCACTATTGCTAAGTTAAAATAGAAGCATTCCTGTCAAGAGACTTAGCAATCCAATTGAATTAGGATACTTGCAATGAGCCTCTAAACAAGGACTTTATCATCAAGCAAAGTGTCTATTCACATCAGATTGATTGATATATTGAATATGGGCTCAAGAGCATGTTCTGTTACCAATAAAAGGCCTCTAAATCAAAAATAGGTACATGTCCAAATCATAAGTGGTACTGGCCACACATAATCTTCAGAACAACTAAGCACAAAAGGGCAATGTATCAGTATAAAAAACCACACATCAGATTGGCGGGTTTCAAAAGCTAACATGGTGAATAAAATCTTCATGGGAAGGACGAGGATGGGGAAGGGACCATGACTCAGTAAAACATAAATTGTGCCATGCAAATATGGACAGCTTCTCAAACTCTTTCTAGGTTCATCAAGTACAAAGTCATACCATTATACAAGCCTGACCATCATTTAGTTTAGTTCAATTAAGTAATGATCTATTCGTAAAAATTAAAGTAGATATTTTGAGAAAAGTTAATAATTTCCTAATAAGGAAATTGTTACCGTAGCATATATAGAATATTACGGTTATTCCATAACAACTTGATACATACTTATCTGACTTCAGACGGTCTAGACTCTGTTCCTCAACAAATTGTTCCACAGTATCCAGAACTGGTCCCACCTGCAAATAAAGCAAGACATGACATGCCAAGCTGAATACGTAAGAATCACATGGTGATGTTCCAAAGGCACTACCAAGAAAAACAAATCTCACAATCCTTTAGAAGGGAAAGTTTGAAAACCATTATCGGCCATCTAGATTATAATGGACGGATTTATGTCCAAATGACCCAAAGCAAAGGAAAGCACAGGTAGGATCGACTTTTCGATGTTTAACTGCACGCATAGTTGATTTCCTCTCACAGGCCTTAACCAAACTCCTTTTCAAACACTAACGAAATCCTCAAATTGAAGTTGCATGTCATACTCCGTAAAACTCTACCCCCTCTTGTATCTATTTGTGCATGGGTTCCCAGTAAATATATAGTACTCTATTCTATTACACAGATCAGGAGCAATTCTACCCCCTCTTGTCATCCTTGTCCCATTCTAAGTAAGATTATTTGCTGACACGGAAATTAGGCCACATGCCTAAAGCAAAAACTAAGGTTGAAATCCCACAAATAAAAATCTGGACATGTTAATGTCATCAACAGGATTAATAAAGTACCTTCATTTCATCACAGAGTGATTCGAAGACATCCTGCAAATAATGATAATAGATGGTCAATGTTCACATTCAAGATAGTAGAATGCAATACAAACCATGTACTGTCTACATACTATGTGCATAAGGTAAATGATCCCTATTTCACATTGCCAGCAGACAAATGAGCCAAATATACAGCAAACACTGACCATTTTCTACATAACAAGGATGCTGCTTCATTTGCTGAATTATGAGTTATTTTATAAAAAATAAAAAAAAAAAATCTGAGCATAGCACCAAAGAAATATGGGGGAGAATCCTTAGGAGATGCCAAGAGGACTAGAGGTTGGAGTCTCAATGGAAGAACAAACGAATCAACAAGAATAGTCAAGACTGGGAAAAGGGCAAAGCAACAGGCATGTTGTGAAAATGGTGAATCAGTATAAATTTGGAACCTTTTTCACTGCCATATATTGGCGTCATATTCTTTTTTGCCAAATGTTAAATCATGAATTAGAGGAGAAGAAAAAGGAAAAGATTAAGTAGAACAGAACAAATGAAAGTTTGAGTTGCTTATATGTGAAAAAAACAAGTCAACTACTGCCACAAGAACATGAGTTTGAAAAAACTGAAGTATCTAGCAATACACATTTGCTGATAATATACCCCTCTTCCTTCCTCTTATAAGTTCCTCCAAGAACGGCATTAGTTTTAACAGGAGCACTAGTCCACCTCTACGGATCCATAATAACAAACTTACCTCTATGTGTCTATGCAGTGAAGTAATAACCTGTCAAATATTTACATACAAAGTCAATATTTAAGTTTCAAAAGTACAGGAAATGCATCTAACAAAAGATACAGCAAATTTACATATTACACAGAATCAAATGTGTCCTTAAATGCCTCTCCAGCAAATGGCAGTTGCCCATCTCCATTTTGTCATCAAACCATTCTTTTAGCGTTAGTATTATTCTTGATCGACTCTTTGACCAGTGCCAAAAAGACACAGGACCATCAAGTTACTAGCCAACAAGAAAACTGATGCTAGCAATATGGGTGACGGAATTCCTTTTCTAAAAAGAAACGATATAACGGCATGTTACAATATGGTTGGATGAAATTGCTGGAATTGAATAGCAAGAAGACAGAGCACATACGACTCGTATATAGTGAAACACAGAGAGTAAAGAAGAATAAAATAATTGCGTACACAAGCCCAATAATTTCTGAGAGATAGTACCCACCTGTCAATCTAGTAACAATCCTAGAAAATCACCATTATTTTACTAGGCTGGAATAATTGGACCCTCTCACAAATCTAGATTGACATGACCTTCTCAATCTTATCATGTTCATATCTTGAGAGATACCTGCTTATCAAAGCTTTGTACATCGCTCGTTTGTGAAGACAAGTATAAAAATAAGCTTTGTCAAGTATGAGAGAGCCTTTGCACCTTGATGAATAGCTGCTGGAGGAGTCCTTGGTCATCACTTGAAAAACTCGGAAAGGCTTTGCGGATCTCCTGTAAAGTTAATGTACAGAAAAATTATGGATGCAAAACAGCCTCAACATATTCCTATATCTAGGAACTTCTAGTCCTACACTTTTGTTATATGCATTTGCGTGCAGTTATTTCCCTATTACCTCAGTACAAAACATATCCACTCACTTTGGTAAACTTTTACTAGAGCCTCAAAAATCAGATACGCATGCATATATATAAATTGAACAGAATTTGATGTCAACTTGTTGAAGGAGGAAAAAAAGGGAAGGATGGAAGAAGAATTCCACATAAGCTTCTATTTCCACAACGGTGTCTACCCAAGAAAATCAACTATTGAGGACCATCGATCAAAGATTTAAAATTATATATATACATATAATGGGAATGAACAGTTTAGTTTCAAATCCAAACAAATTATTTTCTCATCACTATCAAGTTTAGACCTTTCCCAGATCTTCTCGCGCTCGCACTACTTTAACAATTCGTCCCGAAAAATTCATGATAATTACAAATCTCAATTCAACCTCGGGGGGGATTCGAATCGCGGGTTATTAAGTTTCCGCCGACAGATCTGCATCAAGAATCCAGGCGGCGCACACTCAAAACGGAGTCCAGCAAGGCAGTTCAACCGGCACCGCCTCGACCCAAGACCGCACAGTTCGCCCCGCTCCCCATTTCGAACACCGAGGCCGTCGCCGCGAGTTTCAAACCCCAAAAAAAAAAAAAAAGGTTCCTCATTTGCAAGCATTCATGGCACCCCACGTGCGGATTCGGGATGTTTTAGAGAGAGAGAGAGAGAGAGAGAGAGGAGTTACCTCCATGGAAGCAGCGGAGAGGAGAGGGAGGAGGGCGCGCTTGAACGACCTGTCCACTCTCGATCGCGCCGATCCCGCCGCGAGCAGAGACGCCGACGCCGCCTTCCCTTTCTCCGCCATTTTCAGAGAGAGAGAGAGAGGTGCGAAGGGCGGGAATGAGAAGAAGGTCTTCTTTCGCACTCGCGTTCGAATGTTCTCTTCTTCTTCTTTTTCTTTTCTTTTCTTTTTTTTTTTTTTTTTGCCTTTTTCTGGGGACCGCTGTAAATAATAAATTCGTTTTTATTCGATATATTTGTTGTGGTCGATTTTTTATTTAATGGTTTACCCGATATATTGAAATTAAGTTCCGGCCTGGCCAAATGAAATCGGAGATGTCTCCAAGCAACACGAAATTCCTCGACAAAAAAGAAGAAAAGAAAAGTGCATTGCAATCACGTGCTTCGCCTCTGTCTTGCAAACTGGTAGTCTAATCTTTGATGATTGGTTAGGACTCGTTTTAATTTGTAACTGGTTGAAAAAGTGAATATTGCAATTGGGTTTAATTCAATTGGCGGTCGTCATTTGAATTAGCCGGTTGAATGCTGTCGGAGTCAAAACACATGAAGTACCATAATAAGCTTTAGCTCCTTACTAGCTCAAATCA
The DNA here is from genome assembly GCA_014182515.1 of Eucalyptus microcorys. NCBI lineage: Eukaryota > Viridiplantae > Streptophyta > Magnoliopsida > Myrtales > Myrtaceae > Eucalyptus > Eucalyptus microcorys. Next base: position 8,801,820 of record CM024566.1, read on the forward strand.
AAATGATTGCAAAATTGCTCACCACATGTTCCACAAAATGCACAAACCAAATTTATATGAGTTTTTCTCTAGTCGATTTTAGGATATACATGGTAGGTTTCGAGTTTCGAAAATTGAGAACTAGTCTCGACAAAGTAATTTTCGAACTTACTTTTTCATACTTGAGAATTTGATGTAAGATAACATTTTGGCTTGCTGGGCTCGGTTTCATTACGTGTGAATAAGACAGATCAAGTTCAAGATCAAACTGAGAGTATTTACTTCTCCTTTTCATTTGAAAGTGATCCCAAAAGAAGCCTCCACCGTGTACTTAGGTAATATTTTCGTTTCGTGTTTCTCTGTTGGAACAGGTTAGGACGCCCAAACATTCGACTTCGTCTAATAAAATGGATTGATGCAAGCCACATCATTCACATGACACACGACTGGGATGAGTTTGCACGTGGCCTCTAAAGTTACTTTTGTCCCGAGAAAAAGAAATGTGATTCCGACCGTGGATCTGCATTGTCCGAATCAAGCGCTTAAAAACTCAACCAGTCATCCAGAGTAAGCAGAAAGCATAGTCAAAGAGGCTTTGTCCATAAAGATGTAAGTCAAACTTACTAGGGCATGACACTCATTTCAGGATGAGGCCTTCTGTTGCAGAGCTCGAAAAGAACATTTGGGTTACGCTTACTATAACCCGTTCAGCCTGCTGCACAATGCTCGATCGGGTAGCTTAAATCTCGCATTCATGTTCATGACGTGTATGTACTGTCTTTCGATGTTCTTTTCCCCATATGCCTGAACTTTGGGCATATTAAAAGCACAGCAGAAAGAAAACAACAACAATCACCGAGGAATATTTTCTTATAAGGGAGAAAATAGGTCAAACAACCTCAAACTCGGGCAAGCGAATCCCTTCTTGCACTTGAAAGAACCACAAACCGCAACTTGTTCAGCGAATGTGTACATGTCCTCATATACAAAGGAAGGAAAGTTGTACCTGTAATGTGGAATACAAGATATTGCCCCTTGTACACGTAATTATTTCAACAGCCACATGAACTCAAGGGAGGAACAACAAGACAATGCGCAGAGCTAACTCTTGATGTCTCCGAACGTAAGCATTCAAAGAGAAATTCTCCGACCAATCTGCCAGAGGTAACACTCCAATGTACATGACCAAATCCAACTTATCCTACAAAATTCTACAATGTCCTGCAAAAGAATACAGAACTTGAACTGGATTTTAAACAGGGTTTCCGAGGCTGAATCAACTCTGAACTTTTGCATACCTCAGTTTTGCTTCCGAAAAATGGCTCGGAATATCAATGTGCATATGCTGATGTACCTCTGCTGGCTGCTAAAATTTCATTATCATGTGCGTCGCACAACAAGATGCAATTATCACCAGAAAAAGCTGAGCAGAGAATCTTTTTCGCATGACTCATTTCAGCCGAGCAAATCCTTGAACAAGTTGGGGTTTTGACTAGTAGGTGTCACACCCATCTGCCTCACAAGAGCATCCTTTTCCAAGGAATCCTTAAGGCTAGGGCCCTTGCTCAATGATGGAGACCCAGCAGCTCCTCCTGGAGCAGCAGTTTTGATGCTCTCGCCTGATAAACCACTCAACAAATCATCTCCATTAGTTGGAATAGGATTCACGACACCTCCACTTTGCCCACTTGCAGCAATCTCCGCATAAAGCGACATTATTTCAGGCGGTTTGGTGGCATTGACTGCTCCATGATTTGGTGCTGAGACATTTTCTCCTTGGTCAAGAAGTCCTTCCAACTGTTTAAATGGATCTATCGATGGAGCACTACTTGTAACAGTGGGTTCGCCCAAATCAAGCAAATCCGGAGGCGGTTGGACAGGAGTTGATTTCTCTGATGCATCTACAGGCTTGGCAGCGGGGGGCCTCTCTGTAGTGTGGCTGCTAGATTTCACAACCTTATGACTACTGGAAGTCGGTCTCTTATCAGTTTTCGATGGACCACCAAAAAGTGAAGCTGCAAGCCTCTGTTTCTCTGGGGAAATTTCAACCTGAGGCTTCTTTAAGTCAAAAGAAGAGGTGGCCTGTGCTCTTGATGTGGACGTACTTACACTTTCAGTCTGAGCAACTCCATTCACGGTTTTCTGTGATGAGGATTCCGAGGTGGATGTTGACCCAGAGGAATAATTTGGCCTGCCCCACTTTTTCTGAACACCATCAAGCCGTAGCTTGAGTTCTGCAGATCCTGAACTTGATATCGATGGTACTACTGTGGAAGTGTGGACTTCCCTGGAATATGATGGCTCAGGAACTGGAACAAGCTCCGTCGAGGGTGTGTAAGTAACTGGAGATTTTGAAGGTACCACTGGCTTGGGAAGGTCGTAAGCTTCAAATCTAAGACCATGCATGGACGCTTCATGATGGTCTTCGTTTCTAAAGCTGCTGGTGTTAAGCATCCCTGTGCGCTCGCTTTCAGGAATATAAGGTTGAGCACCTTTCTCCAGGGATTCTTGGACATAATGATTGAGGAAGGAGAGACTTCTATCAATCTGCAAAAATAGCCCGTAAGTATCTCATAAGAGAAGTTCATTAGCGCTATAGTGCCAGAAGTATGACCCAATTAGACAAACCTGTCCTGCAAACTACCACAATGCAAAGTAAAACACGAATAGATATTTGCGTCTTGCTAATATGCAGATGAATAATGGCAGATGAGAGGAATAATACATTAGACATGATAATACATTCACAAAGATTCACCAAGTGCAAGGAATACAAATGGAGTATTCCCATTGGTCAGTCCTGAAACTCAAAAGGAGCTGTTCTAACAAATGGAGTTTTGACCACATTACATTAGTAAAGGAATCTTATAATCAAAACTCAAGAAAGGGAAAGGATAAACCTATGTACATACGTATACATACTCCTCCTTTAGTGAGATAAAATGAACAAATGCCTGAACCAATATTCATTATTGCTATTGGAGAATGTACAATTCCAGGATGTAGAGACACCACAAGATGGTTTGAGGTCATAGAGCAATGAAAGGTGCCAACAGGGAAGAAAGATGATTAACAAAAGCAAAATTAAATGGATGACGAGCAGAGGGGACTCATCTAGAATTTCATTTGACACTATCAAGTGCCCCTCAGATGAAAAACAAGAAGTTTGTATCAGTTAGCAACCATTGAAGCCAAAAAACTAGCGGACAACTCCCGTAAGTCCAGTAAACAAATACATATATTAGGATCGCTCTGCCTACATAAATTTCAAATTTGCAACTAAATCCTGCAAAACTAAGTTGAGTATTCTTCAAGTCTCCAAGAGCAAATTGGAGGCTCTACAAAATTTGGCTGAAATCGAATACAAGCAATTTGTTTGATAAAGGTTTAATGAGTATACTATATTTTCTACCTGATGAACCATATCTTGAACAAACTCCTCCTTGTAGAAATTAGGCAGTTCAATAAGTAATTCAAGGGTAACAAAACAAGAATTCTAGCATCACCAGAGAACTAAAATAATCCACCTTATGCCAAACGATACTTCCGTAACTAAGGTAAAACTGATGCTTACATAATTCGGGGCATATTTTCTAATGCAAGGAAAATAAAGGAAGACCCTTAGCGAGAGGAAGAATCAATCACTGTAAGAGCATGACTCAAACAAATAAGCATGCATAGCAAGACCATAATGAAATTAGACATGCTTAAGTTCCGTAATCAAGGACCACCTCAATGTCTTCACAGCTGGCATCTGATGGCATGACACTCTCAACTGCGCGAGCATCTAAGCCAATGAGTGCTTGAAGTTCATATGCACGTTGCTGTAAATCTGTTGAGTGGGAGGCCGATAATTCTTCAATTAAGGATTGGCACTGCACCAAGCAGAGAGAATTAAAGTGATGATCACACTGCATACCCAGAATGATGCAGTAATCTAACCCTGATCAATACCAGACACCCCCACAGAGGTTTATTACTCACATGCAAGCAAAAGAAATAATGTCTAAGATTACTAGCTCAAATTTAAAGTGCCAAATTTAGGCACAGAAGCAGAACTTTCATAGACTACTGTCCACTCACTGATGCACAAGTCTACCCATCACCCCTCTGTTACAACTATACAATTATGAGCCATTCCCTAATGCTCCTTAACTGAAGCGCAGAAATGAAGCCATCAGACCAACCCAAATCTAAAAGTAGAATGTAAGCAAACAATTTAAACTCTCAATGCATGTTCAGCAACATCATATGGCATCAACATACTTAAAACATTTATCTGCTCCTATTCATACCTGGTGGAACAAAGAGTATCAATATCAAAGTGCATATAAGTACAACAAATAAACTACGCCATACAGTATTTTTAAAGGATAATGGCAAAAAGATTCCAAATCGACCACTGGAGTTCAAATCAATTTCTTTCACAAGCAGAAAAAATTTCGAACAGCCCTCTACCTTCAAAGGAACATTCAATACATTTATTATCAAAGCTTTTCCTTAAATCTCAATTTCCAAGAAATATATTCAACTTCAGGTCGTAATTAACTGTACTGAATCAAAATCAGGTGAATTTGATACGAGCCAACTGGTGAAAGTTAACCAGAAGAGAGAAGTTAAAGCATCTAGAAACTATACCTCAGGTAGGATATCCACTTTTCTTCCAGCAGCAATTTCATATGCATATAGTTTCATGAGTGCTGTAATTGCGTAAGCCTTCAAAAAACCAAGGAAAACATCAACCTTGAACCTTAGTGAGACAATCAAAACATTCCATAATGATGTAAGTGTCACATTTTTTTTTTCTTTTTTTTCTTTTTTTTTTTTTTTTGGTGCTGATAATGACGCACATAGCACATATTGTAGAGGAAGTGATCAAATGAACACCATAAGCTACCTGCCCTTTAAACTAAGAGATGATCAAGTTTCAAGGGTAGGACTTCAGCAGATAAGCAAAAGTTGCATAATGGAAATGGAAGTAACAGAATCAGATAAGCCTACCAAATATTTTAAGTTAAGTAATAAGGTTGGGTAGACTATAAGATGGCCATAAGTCAATGCATGAAAGACTTGTAATCTTGTCCCTACTAACTCCCGGCCTAAACTCAAGAATGAGCACGTTCTGCACATGCCTTCATGAGGCAATGCCAGTCTTGACAGAACCCACATTTAGTCAAAGTACATGATGTTTTTCAGTTCTTAAGTGAAGAAACAAACCCGGAGGCTTTGGTAAATCTCTCGACTCAATTTCTCAACACGTGGCCATTTGAAATTAGTCATTTTTGCCTCCTCCCCTAAATTTTCTATTTACCCAAAACACAACACACACACACACACCCACCCACACACACACACACACACACACACACACACACACACAGAATAACTGATCTTTCATAAATGTGTGTGTGCGTGTGTGCGTGTCAGGGCTTACAATTGCACAAGGGTTTTGCAAAGGCCTTAGAATGGGAAAAATCCTAAGAGATAGCACTTACATGCTTTTAAACATGTGTAAAATGCAAGAAGCATTGTCATTTAGTACATGCAAGGACGTGGCAGGTAGAACCAATAAGACACCCGCCAATATATGCTTTCAAGGCCAGTGTCCACTTGATTAGGCAAAGCGATGTCTAAAGATTCAAGAATATTAGGATCAGCATAATGAAAAAAAAAAAATTCTTTGCCTATGTACTTGTACATATAGATAATAAGGAACTTGTACAAGTATAACAATTTATCCAGGCCCGGCACGTGTTTTCTTTTCATTTTTGGATCGTTGAAAGGCAACTTACAGGATGAAAAAGACAGCACTTAAAAATAAGAAGAAAAGCTTCCAAAGTATTTTATTGCCTTGAAAGCGGGTCACTTACTCTGTCCAGCCAATAAATCTCTCAAATTATTTCAGGAAATATCGAACATTTCAGAAAAATTCCATCACCAACTCAAGTAGCCTCATGTTTTTTTTAGCATCATGTTAAGTTTATTGGATTGCTCCCATAGCTTTTAAGAAAAAAGTACACATAGCAGTCCAGTCTGGCAAACACAGATAACAGTCCAGATTTGGGGTTGAGAAGGGCATATGATGTTGTATCCCTTTCAACACCATCCTAGGTACCCAGGTCTGGCAGTAGGATGTGTGTGCAAGAGTATAGTGCTAAAACATTAAAAACATGCACAGCAGTTTATAAGGCAAACACCACTTCAATGTTAAATTAAAAACATTCATCTTCAACGCCTCCCTACAAGACAAGGGGCATACCTTTTGTTTCCTCGCTGCCACACAAAAATGTCTTTGAATAGAGAAAATTTAGGCCTAAGTACACTAAGAGTTTCAACTAAAGTCCCCAATAGAATCGCCAAGCTATCGCGACCTTCCTAGAGGTAAACCACCAAGGGAAAGCTAAAAGATTACTACGCATATGCTTAACGCGGTCTCTCCCAAGCCCATACTAATCACAACTTAGGAGTTTTAATTTAATCAATTAAACATGCAATTTGCTATTGAAAAACTTCAAAAAAAAAAATGGCAAATGCAACTTAACTAATTTGTTCTCATTCAAACAGATACTCTAAATATGGCAAGCAAAGTAACAATGAGATACCTTAACAGTTTCATCATTTGAATATGCCTCTGCAACATCACATAATTTTCCCGTTATGTAGGATGCAGAATATTTTCCATCAGCAGTGCCGTACTCCCCCGAGACCCAGCAGATCACCTACAAATTGCCACAGATTAATAGGTATTGCCATTTTTCTCAAACTCGTTAATAACTACATGCTCCAAATTGGAAGGACGGATATGTGAAAAGCTTACTTGCAGGAAAACTGATGGAAGTTTCGGCTCAGCAATAATGTGTAGATATGATTCCACCTACAACAAGACAATATAGCATCAAATTCAAAATATAGCACACAGGAAAAAGAATGGAAATGACTAGAAGGATAAAGTGTTTATGAATGCACATACACAAATGAATCTCTAGCCAATGACCTACTATATCACATGCACCAGCCATATGGCTGGTATTCTGGACCATTAACCCAACCTGTAATCTAGATAGAAAAAGTTTTAAGACTGATTTTTCACTTGCAAAAGCAATAATCTAAACGATTTAAAGCATCGGTGGGCCAATTAAAACTGTTGCATTTGATGCAGCCATAAAGAAAACTTCTTTTTCTTCTTCTCCTTCTTGTGCTCACACTTCACATTACAGAAAAAGGAATGAAGAACGCAAATCTTTTACAGCAAGGACAACACTTTGGCAGCTACAATAAAACTGTAGTTTGGTGTTGTTGCCAGCTAACTTAATCTGCCATTAGAGTGATCAATGGTCACCATCAACAGAAATTGCTAAAAAGGAAAAAACTTAACCAAAATTAAAAACAATGGAATGAATTTATAGCATTTTGTTCCTCCGAGGATTGTTTCCCCTACGAAACTCTACTCGAGTTGTTTTACTCATCAAGCTTAGTTCATGTTCTGTAACTCCATCAAAGATACAAAGAAAATACCTTCCATTCAATTTTTTGGGCCATTTCCTACTTCACAGTCTTAGATTCAAGGAAATGTCTGAAGTCATTTGGAACTGAAAAGAAAAACAATATGGACAACACCAGGCGATGGCAATCCACTCAAAAAGCACAAAAGGGCTACTTTGAGCAAACATTTGGAGACTGCCCTAATAAGCAATCTAGCATTTGCATTTTGTAAATAAATTGGAAGTAGATCTCTTATGGGCCTCGAAAAGAGAAGTTAAAATTGAGGAACATACAGCAGATGATCTTAACTGACTGTCTGCGTTATCATCGTCCTCTCCGAAACCCTCAGCAATCAACCTCATCAAGTTATGAGCAACTTTTATGTTCACCAAATCTCCAGCATGCTCAAAGACTTTATTCATGGTCTGCATAATTAAAGTACCACAAATGGATTAGGTAAAATGTAAAAAAACACACGAAATTGATGCTCTTTAGGTGAACTAGAAAATGGGAGATTGCAACAATACCTGAATAAACCAATGGTTGCTAGGTGCAAATTGCTCCGCAAGTTCCACGCATCGAGATGCTATTTCAGTTTTGTAGTGATTATCGTTGATGCTTATCATGTAATCAATCATGCGATTAACAATCACTTCAACATTAGAGGACTTCGTCATTTTGTAGAGCAGTTCAAAGGTTTTTCGCTTTAGAGTATCATCTGGGTCCTGGTGCAGATTTCATTAATCAGTTAAAAAAAAGACAAAATTAAGCATATCAATAGATTATGCATTACAAAGAAATTTAAAAGAAAAAAAAAACTCACCTCTAAGCAATCGATAACAGCCAGTTGGTGTTGTTCAGCAATATCTGGACTTATCTTTATTAATCTGCCTAGGGCATCAATACCCATATATTTGAGATTGTGGTCACTCTGTCCAGAAGATAGTGATTCATGTCATGTTCATCAAAATTGAAATGCTAAAGCAATGAGTTTATCATTAAACTGATAAAGGAAAACCACGAAAATTAGGCAAAAAACTAACCTTCAAGAACTTGGAAATTGCGTCAGCAGCAGTGTCTAATAATTTTGGATTTGGATATATACAAGAGACACAACATATGCATTCATACAAAACAGCATTTCCTATATTAATTAACGTGTCAGATTTCCTGAAGATGTCACCCAAAACAGTATACATCTGCTCACTGGCCTGTTTGTCACCACTTCCCAGCAAAGCCAGTATTTTTAACAACTTGATCTGCAAAAGCATCATACTTGCAGTTAGTTGAATCTGAAGAAAGCCGACACCTAGATGGCATTAGAAACTTGAACAAAAACATCATGTTTCAAACTATGCACCTGTCAGTAATTGCAACCTTTTAAGAATTATAAAAATTCCATTTAAGGCATATCATACACTTAGAGCTGTAGCCAAATAACACAATACAACACACTTGCTAAGCTAAGCCTAAATTAAAGCAGCACTTGGAAATATGGTTTACAAGACTAAATTTTCTATGTCCAATAACATTCGAATAGGCAGGTAGGAGCAATCTCACGAAAAGCAATGGAAGAATGACCTGAAGTGTTGATAATTTTAGTCCTTAGTGTTCACCTCTGAACTCTAAGTTTGCTCCATTGGACCGAGGAAACAATCCGGTGTTGCTACAACAAGTTTACATTTTCTAGGGGAATTTGACAAATAATCAGGAGACAGTGATTGGTCTCCAGGAAGATTGGCTAACCTCACGTTCCTGATTGTACCCCCTATCTAGCAAATTTGTATATTCAGATGTCTATCCATATGCAACAGAAATTGGATATTATGCTAGCTCTGAACATGAGAAAGAGACTCCTTCTCCTTTGGCTACGCCAATAACAATTGGTAAAATACATAGAATAGATATAAACTCAGCAAGAGTTCTTTAGGAGACTCAAATCTTTTTCTTTGTACAACACATTACCATCCTTCCCTGCATTAGGGCCCTACTTCATTAATCAATGCAAGGGACTCGCTATTAATACAAATGATCACACAATTTTCTTTAATTATCAGAGACTGGAAGTTAAATTTAAACTGTTAAGTTTCCATTACCAGCAATCGATCTATAACATTCAAAAGCAACATTAAAACAGATAAAATTTCCACCATATAATCGAAAATCCACATTTCTACATCATCCAGGATATACTCACACAAGTAAAAAAAACTTCCATGATGTTTCCGGAAAGATACTAATCATCATATCTAGATTTAAACTTGAATAGATAAATTAAGAGCAACGTGTTAGAACAAACCTGAATGAACGGGGCAGGCATTTGATGGTAGTCATAGCTCTTTGGTAATCTTCTCTCGGCTACTTGTTTGAGAATGCTGATAAAACTGATAACCAAATCTTTATGAGATTTAACATCAACTGTTACGAGATCAAAGAGAGGGCATAGAGTTGCACCCATGACACCAGGATCCTTATCACAAAGCGTCTGCAAAAAGATAATCAGATTTGGGAAAGAAAAGACATTTCATCAGATGAAAGGAAAAAAATATTATTATTGTCCCTAGAAAAGTGCTAAAGTTCAGGGTCCTCATATAAAATTCAGACAAGAGACTTCTGAAGTGCCATAGATGCCGCTGAACCAGCACATATGAGGAAAATGCATGATGAGCAAGAAAACGGTTCTGTATGACATAAACTGCTTTTATTCGACTCTCCAGCTGCATATGGTGCACTGAACAGGCAAAGGTGAATTGGCCCCATTTCCTTGATTGTAATTAAGTGACTGAACATTTACCCTCTAGGCCCAACAAAAGAATGAGCAAGGGCAGGAGGAGAACAATTTTTTCAGCACAGGACGATAGGGTATGACTCTTTTGATGACATACGATAAGGAAAGGAAGGAGCACTCTTCTATGACTATTCCTCCTGCAAGCAATTTCATTTTAGCATTTTCAGATTAGAGGTTGCAAAACGTTCATACCAGAGAAAATTGCCAATACGGATGGGACAGTTAGCAGGACGTCGAATCCAGATTGTTGTCGCAATTATAATATGTTCTTTTGCAACCAAAGGAGAAAATAATGCTTCTACATTTGCTAACTTTCAATTGGGCAATAGTGACGATATCACACTAATAACTCCAATAGCTTTGTCAACTTCACATCAAGTGGAAGCAATGGCACAATATCACAGGCCTAGCTGCAACAACTTTAGAATGCTGCTCTAGAAAAACTATCAGCGTTTCCTCAAATGAAAATGAATACGAATTGATAATAGCTAGTGCTCCACCAAACAATCTAAGACAATGTGGATAGCCTGAACTCACACATCTCTCAAAAGATACCGAAATTTCAGCATTTGCATTCATGCACTAATCCCACCTCAAACCCGAAGCCCAACCAAATAGAAAGCTCCAAATACCTTACGGAAATTCGATATCAGGTGCAAAACCGAAGCCGGGGACTTCTGATAAAACCGGTGCAGCGCCATGATCGCCTTCTTCCTCACGGCCTCCTTGGCGTGGCCCAGGAGCTCCACCACCTGCGGCAGCACGGCCGGAATCGTCTCCTCATTGATCAGCCTGCACACGGCGTTCAGCGCGGCGCAGACTACCAGGTAGTTGTCCGACCTGAGATCCTTCTGTATGGTGTTGACGATGAGGATGATGAGGTCGTGGTCCTCGTTGAGGAAGAGCGTGACGGCGAGGTACCCCGTCCGCTTGAGCAGCAGGCTGTCGTCGTGGGTCATCTTGACGGCGTGGATGTAGCCGAAGGAGGCGTCGTGGCCGAGCATCTCGACGTAGACGAGGCGGATGATGTACTCCTTCATCTTGCGCTTGGGGATGTCGGGCTCGACGATCCGGCGCTTTAGGGTTTCGATCTCGCCGAGGATGATGCGGTCCTCCTCGGACTTGGATCGGGCCTCCCCGATGGACTTGACGAGGTCGAGGAACTCCTTCGACTGGCCGAACCCGCCCTGGGAGCCCATCGCGAGCTCCCGCCCGATCGTCTTCAGCTGCTCCAGCTTGGCGGAATCACGTGCGCTCCGATCGATCGAGAGAGTGCTGCTGCTTCCCGGCGATCTCCTTTCAGCGGCGATCGGGGCGGCGGGGCATTGGGCGGGAGGGGAGGGCGAATGCGGAGGCCGTGGATCTGCGGCGGCGGCGGCGGCGGTTGTCGATCGGAGGTTCGGAAGGACGTGGCCGCGTGGGTAGAGAGAGAGAGAGAGAGAGAGAGAGAGAATCGGTGTTCAGAGAAGAGGAGAAGAAGAAGAAGACAAGAAGTGCAGAGAGAACGTTCGGGTTAAGTGAATCGGGGCTCCGGGAGAGGGGCAGAACGGGCGTCGGAGATGCTCGAGTGATTTTTTCACGGCCGCGCGGTGAAATGAGTGAGGGCAGATTTGTCATTTGGGAGCAAAAATTGGATTAGGCGGATTTGAGAAGGGGCGGTCGGTTTCGGAGCGGACCGGATGGGACCGAGAACCGGAACGGAAAAGCCGGTTCTCGATATGTGGAATTAGTAATCAATGCACTCGGTTTTGGAATCAGTTTGGCTCGGTTCTCGAGATGATCCAAGAATTGACGGTTTATTTTCTTTCTTTCTGTTTTAATTCTTAGAAAATTGAAAACGGAAGGAGTCGGCGATGAGTTGAAAGCACCTACTGGTGAATGGTAAGTAATCTCCAAGTACTTCTTGGAATGTTAGGTCGGACCCATCTTCTTGGCAAAATGCTGGAATCTCTAGCCATAAGTTTCCCAGTTAATCTAAGAAACCATAGAATAGATACTAGAGAGGAGGCGTGGAGTGGAGGAAGGTGTCGAGCGGGTCGAGCAAGAGGCGTGCGCGTAGTCTAAGTGGTTTGATCCACACTTGAAATAGGGAACTGAATCGATCATGACCAATTCCAAGTTTTAAGAATCGAGAACCATTCAAAGCCGGCTAGTTCAGTCTGATTCCAATGCCCACCTCTAGATTTGAGATTTTGTTTTCAATTCATATATGGTAAAAGTTGCAAGGAGTAAAGTATTGTGATGTGCAAATTTGACATAAAATTGGGTGACCTCTCGCACACTCACTTGCAATTTTATTTTTTATGGTCCTCTTAGCAAATTTTAATCTTAACAAATATGTAATTTTGCATCTCCAACTTGTATGCATAACTTGGAAACCTCTAATCTATTTTTACGCATTTGTTTGTAATAAATCCCTAATATATGTTTGGGTAATAAATCTCAAATCAATGTAAAAAATAAATAGAATTTGAATTTTCTGGTATTAAATGTTTGCAAAAATTGTTTATTCGTAAATAAATTATGTTTGAAATACTTATACAAATGTTTAAAATTAATCTTTTACGGTGAGGTTATGAATGAGTTTAACTATATATGGAAATGTATCTCGTATTTTACTATATATGATGAAAATATTATTAAAAGATCAATCTTCTATTTAAACATCGATAAATAGTTATAATCCAATAAATAAAAGAATCCGACATTACAAAAAATTTATAATATATTTTACCACGTCATATTACGTGATTGTGCATATTTGTTAAGATATGACTAAAAACATAATTAATGGTGGCACTCATGATTAAATGCATAATTAAAGATAACTTTATCGTTTTACAATTTAACCATTTTCGAAAAAGTTAAATTATATATGGATGGAAAATACAAAAAATTGTTTGCACAAATGAATGATGTTAGACAGATATAACTAAAGGAGAAAAGGACACTACAAGTCATAACTTTCATACAATACTCATTTGGGACCGCAACCTTTTTTTTTTGGTAAGAGGTAAGAATATATTGAGCTTCGGACAAATATACAAAAAAACCGATGCCAAAACTTACACTCTAGCTGCAACAACAGGAAGAGTGTAAGGGAGCCGAAGAAAAGCCAAAGGAAACAACAAACACAGCAGCACAGCCCAAGGTCGGCGAACAAGTAACACTATGAACAACTCAACAAACCTCGACTAGCAATAAGAAAGACAAAGAACGGAGAGAGTAAGTAGTGACAGGCAAAAGCAGGACGATACAAAAAACACACACCGCCTAAGGAGGAGAGGACGGCTGCCCCAGTTCCTCTGAAATCTCTTGTTTTTAGGATTACTCGAGACATTCTTGAAAGTGATAACTTTTTCTTTGACAACCTTGATGAGGTGGTTCTTTAGGGCCGAGACCACCAAGGTTTCACCACGAAATATGATGCTATTCCTCTTCTTCCAAATGAGGTGGCACATGGCGCCAAAAGAGAACCGCGTACTATGGAAGAAATCCTTACCCATTAAGAACTTCAACGCCCATGAGAGATTGTTCTTCCAAGATCTATTCCTCCAAGGAAAGTTGCACTTGGACCCCCAGAAGAAGGCAAGCGTCACCGAGGTTTCACAAACAAAAAATAAATGGTCAATAGAATCCGGAATGGTATTGCAGAAAGCACAAACTGAGTAGTCGATCCTTCCATGAGAGAGCAGGAGCGTCTGAGTAGCAAGCCATTTTTGGTGATCAATCACAAATTAAATTGAAACCGAGGGGCAATTGCATTATTCCAAACACAAGAAGCCCAAGACACACGGTCCTTTTTAGTTCTAAAGGTATTCCAAGCAAAAGCAACAGAAAAAGAACCAGAAGGATCATACCGCCAGGAGAAGCGATCCCGAGTTAAGGAAGAAACCGGGATAGAAATACTCAAACTGTCAAGAAACAATTTGAGCGAGCAACCCGCAGGGGAGAAGAGATCAGCCGCTACTGCATAACTCGGAAGGTCGAAACTCCCTAGTAGAGAAGCTGGAATAAAAGAGTCCAGAGGACCACAAGATAACCAATTGTCATGCCATAAAGATACATCAAAGCCGTTACCAGTCTTCCAAAAGAAAGACAATCTGAAGTATTTCCTAAGTTGAAGGATTTTCTTCCACACCCAGGAGCACACGGCCGGACGGGAGGAGATCCAAAACAAAATTTTCTTTAAGAAATTAGTATGAATCCAACGGCACCATAAGGATTTCTTATCAGTAAAGAGGATCCATATGTATTTGAGCATTGATGTTTTGTTGCAATCCTTCAACTTCTGAATACCTAAGCCCCCTTCATCTTTCGGGAGACAAACATTATCCCAAGAAACTTTAGCTCCCCCCAACGAAGGGTGGTGCCATTCCATAAGAATTGTCGTATAATTTGTTCGATTTTATCTAAAACCACACCCGCAACTTTTTAAATACATTTACTTGAGTATCATAACTTTTGATGGATCACTTGAGTGCCATAACATTTCTCAAGTGCCAAAATCCAACATGGTATAACACATATGACAAACATTTTTAAAAGATTACAGCACTTAATCAATTGAAAAGTTATATTGCATTTAAGTAATTGGAAAAAAAAAGTTATAGTGTTCAAGTGAACACTGTATATTAACTATGACATTCAAGTAATCGAAAAATAGTTGTGGCTTTCAAGTAATTACTGTATGAAAAATATGATACTTATGGTATCATTTTGTCTATAAGTAAATGCATTATAGAGATGATTCAAACAATTAAATGAATAATTATAGCTAACTCTAATTCTACTAATGGAATATTGTATAATTATTACAATGATTTTCAGAAAAAGGTACATATGATTTCAAAAAAGTTGTAAAAGGAAAATGCATGCCTTGGTGTTGTTTCATCAAGAAAGAGGGGATAAATAAACAGTACATTAGCATCTGATCAACGTAGCTACATTGGGTTGACCTGAAATTATTAAAAAAAAAAACGTAGCTACATTGGGTAATGATGGACAAAGCTTCATGTTGTATAGATCAAGACAATGACAACTGACATTCAGTGTATCCGATAGAGTTTGTCAACATCAACAAATTTTTAACTATTATTATTGTTTCACAGCAACAACAAGTTCGAAGTATCATGTACATGGCACTCTAAGATATTTATCATATTAAAATATCATCGTAACTGTTAAACTATATCTCATACTCTAAAATTTAATGTCAACTTTTTTTTTCCATAGAGATGTTAAAGTATGGAGCACCAATATTTCACTATTATGACATGAATGGCTATGTAATATATTAAATATAGTAACATAAGAAAAATCATAGAAGAATATAATTGCAAAATTAGGAAAAGTAATTCAATTCAAGCATCAATAAATTGAAAACATATTAACAACTAACTAGGGGTGTACAAAAGAATCGGGATCTATCCTAACTGTTCAAAACCAAACTAAAAGCCCTAAAACCAACGGTTCCCTTGATGACTAGTTCGGTTATAAGGGTGGAATCACCAACTTGGACCAAACCTATATTCACACAATCATATAAATGAATGATTTATGCAACTTTGATGAGAAATTAACCCTCCATTTCTCTATGCCTTTTCTAGATAAGTATTGTTAAGGTTTTCTATCAATTAATAGTCACTGACGGTAGACTTGCTTCTTTGATGTCTTAATGAGGACATTGATGCTCTCTTCTTGCTATCTAAGTTTATACTCATCTCCACCATCATCACTGTCCTATTCGCCGAGCTGAGTTTTCTTTTCCCTATTTCTTCAATGCCTTTGCGCTAGCATCCATGGCCCAAAACTTCATCATAATCTCACGGTAAGGATTTCAATCTAGGGGCAGATTTACCGACCACACTTCTACACAAATAGAAGAGTCCCTTCTACATTGTTTCCTTCATTAGGATCGCATGCTTAGCGTGGCATCTATACAAGACACATTAGAAATATTTTAATTTTATTCATTCTTGTTAGACCAGTTTAATAGACCCAACTAGAAACTGGATTAGATCGGCGATCTAAATCCCATGGAACCAACAAGTGATTTTTGTTTCCCATTGGAACTGATCCTTAATGGATGATTCTTGGTTTCGGGGTGGAACCCGCCTACCTTGGAATCGATCACCCTTATAATCAATTGTTGGCTATAAAATTTCCACGAGAAAATTAAGGAATATGTAAATATCATTATCCTAGAAATCAATCAAGAGAATTCTAGATATGCATTATTCGATGAAAAAGATATTGCGAATTTCTTTAAAGCATAGCAAGATGTCCAGGCGTTGCACAAGTCTAAGATTTTATGTGCTATATTATAAATTGAGTATCGCATATTTCCACAATATATCCAATAATTCTCCTAGTGAGAGATTGGCATGGATAATGAGATATCCATCAACTCTTCCCAAAACAAAAGGATAAACAATAATTTGGTCACCATCGAGATAGGAAGAATATTCATTAAAAAAAAAAAGGAAACTGAAATGAAGAAATCGCCTCCAACTGCCTACAAAGACGAGCAAATGTGAGGGAGAAGAAACCATTTTACTTTCAAGAAAATTATACACGAGTATCCTCCCCATCTTTTTTACACAAAGTCAATAGCATAAAGGTGAAG
The DNA here is from genome assembly GCA_014182515.1 of Eucalyptus microcorys. NCBI lineage: Eukaryota > Viridiplantae > Streptophyta > Magnoliopsida > Myrtales > Myrtaceae > Eucalyptus > Eucalyptus microcorys. The sequence goes on from CM024566.1 coordinate 8,818,697, forward strand.
ATTTCGATAAGTAAAGACACGCTATCAAGAGAGAGGAGAATTTACATTCGTACCTCATATTTTCATGTTTCTTATGAATTCATATTATATTACGGGCTCAATATATTGCGTTTGTTTATATTATGATTTAACGAATATTTCAATTTTACATCTTACGTTTCCTTTTTATTTGCCCTTTCAGTTCACCGCACCGAGTCCATGTTGTTTTATGTTAGTGCTTTGATGGGAGATTTAACTTGCATCTTGTTGCGTGCCTCGTTCTATATACCATCAATTTATCAAAATAATGTGATCGAAAGAAGAATAACAAGAGTATCATAACTTTCGCATGGTGCTCACTTGAGCGCATTATTTTTTTTTTTACTTACTTAAATATCACATAGGAGTAAAATCGATTACTTAAATGTCAATTATGGCCAATTTTGCTTCGAAACCCTTGCCCTTGATCGTCAAATTTGAGCGAGGCAGCCTTGCCCACAATTGGTGAGGCTACGTTGCCCTTGCCTAGGGCCTTCACAACTAAGGGCAAGGGTTTTGTGTCCAGCGAGGGTTGTGGGTGACCTTTGTCAACCTAAGAAAGAAAGGGAAAAATAAAAAATTCAAAAAATAATAATACAAAAATAAACAAAATTAAAAATTATCTACGTCAGCATCGGTGAATTTACATAGAATAACCGGTTGCAATGTTGGATTTTTAGGCTAGACAAATTGCCGATAGCACTCTAATTGAACTTTCAAATTTGTATTACTTAAGTGAGTGAAAAAAAAAAGTTATGGTATTCAATTGAGCGCCGCACAAAAATTATAACACTCCTACTATTTTTACATGAATATGCTACACACCCCCTTTTTAACAAAAAGAAAATTAACCAAACGAACCTATCATTTAGCTATAATTACCCTCACCTATGTGTATAATCATACCTCACATCTTAAAACTAAGTCTAACTCAGCGAACTAGCTAAGGGGTAATGGTGAATTTAGCAATTTTATGAGTACATTTTCATGATTTTTATGACAATCCAGGTCGAAAACCGTGCATTGTTTAAAAGTGTTAATAGTGCATCCGTGATCGGAACATTATAATGGATTACACTCATCCACAAGTTTCACGTGCATAAAATTTATAAGTCAATTTACTATCGAGTTAGGTAGAACTGTATAGTTTTTCACAGACAATATAAACGGACGTGAAATGAAAGTACGATTATGACGCGCTTACACCAACCGTGGGGAAGTAAATTCCTGGTTTTCAGGCAGAACTTGCCTCCAAGGGCCCATTATATTGGAAAATGGACCGGGTCGGGTAGAGTCGACTACGTAAACCTCTACTTGGTTAGGCCCAACATGGTTGGGCTCCAGAGAATTCATTAAGTAGCTAGGCCCATTCAAGGCCTTGACGAGGCGGATCGAGCCCGCAGAGAAGAGCTGCTTGCCCAAGCCCGCAATTTTTCGTCCGGCCGGCCACGTCCGAAGGGCCGAGCCCCTCCCGAATGGCGAGTCGGCTAAGCAAGGCCAACAAGAAGTCATTACATAGGCTTAATCTATATAGATTAACACTATCGTAACTATTTATTATGCGGCCACATGGGTCACCTCCATAGAACATTTTTCTCACGACACTAATCATAAAAAAGTTAATGACTGAAAATTTTGATTAGCAAGTAGCCCTGAACTCGTGAATTAGCATGCCCCCACCTCATAAGCCGTATGCCGGCCGGCCAAAATTGTTTAGAATGCTCTCTCTTGACCATATGGAGTAAGTTGCTACAGCGTACAGAAAAGGGCTTCGTTGCCACCAAACATGTTATTATGTACTTCCGGCAAAGAATAACCAAGATCTTAAAGATCCTAATTCTTACTCTTATTACTAATTGTCGCTCGCTTCCTCTTCTATTTGTCGCAAATCGGAGCCGGTCCGCATGATTGGCACGACACTCCACGGGAAAAAACGCGTCGATTCGTTCGTTACTTTCGCGATCGGTTCTGCTCTTTTTCAGCCGGCCTGCGGGTGCAGCTTGAGGTCCTGCTCGATCCGACCCTTCTTCATGGACATCACAGCAAGGCAGAGCGTGCTGCCTGATGCGATCACGACCAGTACCGCCGAGGCGACGAACATTCCATCTCTGACCAGGTAGCATTCGCCGTCGAGCCATCCTTTCCCGTAGGGCTGCTCTCTGCTCATGCTCGTCGCCGCGCCGAGCACCACTGCCCCCACCCCGAAGCTCGTCCTGATACAGCAAAATTAGTTCAGAACCCGCGTAACGATCATCTAATACCGGTTTTCTTACCGCCATCGAACTGTTCTGTAATGGATATGACAAGCGACAAATTGATTTATCTGTCGGAATGCGATTTCGGACGTACAATCAACCAATAATTCATGGCTTTTTTCGTTCAACCGCTAACGACTCAAATCCATTATTGTGACTCGAGAAGCATATACGAAACGCCAAACTCCAACCCCCTGCAATAATGCAGACGGGTCTGCTTCAAACGAGAGACAGGTGACCTACCACGAAACCAGAAAGAGAGCCGCCGTGATCGTCAGCCTCTTCCCTTTGCGCCTCTCGACGCCCTTCCGATCTCTGGCGCAAAAGCTGGCACATACCGCAGCATACCCTACCACCTGCGCGGCCGAGAGGCAGGCCAGTGCCGTGACCCCGTACTTGAACGCGTCGCTCCCAGGCAAGGAGCACAGCTTGCCGTCCCACTTGAGCTGCCTCACCTTGAGGAACAGAACGAAAGCATCACATCACACGACATCACCACCGACCCCAATTGACTCCAATGAAGTAACGACTACTCTTTTCTCCGCAATGCTCACCTTGGTTTTCTTGACCTCAGCCGTGACGCACGAGAGGACTGCCACGACGGCGAGAGCGACGAGGAGCAAGGAGAGCAGGAAGGCGGTGAGGCCGGGCCGGTGGCTTCCCATTCCAGGATGCTTTGCTTGGCTGATTCTTCTTTTGGAGAGCTGGAGGGAGGGAGAGGCTAGGAATAGGGGAAGGCTTGAAGGTCACTCAAGAAAATGGAAGTGGCCCTTGGCTTGCTTGGGGAGGTGGATGATTTCAGTTGCTTTGGCGAGTGGTTGAAAGGATTCATTCCAAAGGAGCAATCTTTCGTTGCTTGGAAGGAGGGGCAAAAGTCCCCATGCGCTGTGCTGGGGAACGGTTTTGGTATCGAATCAAATAATGACCTTCTTGAGGAAAAAAGGGCTTCTGCCCAACCTGTGCTATTCCATGAAGCTGGTGAAATTCACCTAACATTAGGTGGACTATGCGAGAGAGAGAGCGACAGAGAGAGAGAGAGAGAGAGACAGAGATTTCAAGGCTTAATCAGAAGAAATCGGATGCGTTTTATCGTGAATGTGATGGTGCCACAGTTCAAAGTTGTGCAACTAGAAGAATTACCCAATATTCATCTCGAATCGGCACACAGGAAAACTACGGAATGTGGATGAATTGCAAACATGTCTGATCGATGCAACCCAATCCTCCCGGCGGTCTTTCGGATCGCCGGGACTTCCCGTGAAGAGACCCGATTATGTTTTCACTGTCGCCGGGTATTGCGATCGCGACATACTCGGAAAGGACCAAATGACCTTTCCATCACATGGAACTCTCTCTTTGTATATGTGACTAGTGGGGAGGTAAGGAGTGGGTGGGTTTAAGCTTTAGGGTGGGGGCCAATTTGACCTCTAGGAAAGACCTGGCGAAAGAGCGATTATGCCCTGGAATCGATTCGAGGACAGAATAATCTTAGCGAGTGGGCTGGAGACTTTTTCCCTTTTTGGGGATCCGCTGTTGCGTCGTCTTGGAATGGAAACTTCCTGGCGTGACCCCCGGACGCATTCCAATCCAATCCGACCACTGACAGATGCAGATGAAGACGATGCAGCACCGTTTGTCCTCGCTCCTGCGTTATCTCGGCGAAGATTCAGGCGCATGTGGACACGGCGTGGCGCTTCTGGGTCTGCTGTGGAAAATGCCAGATTGACTCTTGCTGTTCGCACGGTCTAGGGATGGATGGATACATCGATGGTTTTCATTCAGGAACAGTACATTTAGAGCATTTGAAGAGCGAAAACACCGTTGGATTTCGCTTAGAGATACAGCTTTTCTTCCTTTTTTTTTTGAAGTGGGAAGTCTCGTCTAGATTGACTATGGATGAAACTGATTTTCTCGGAAAAAAACAAATCGAACGTGGTCTATTATTTGGAAAGTCAGGAATTTTTCATTTTTCATGTCCTGGAAAAACGGTTCTTGTGATTCTTGATTTTGGATGTAGGACTGGAAATTTGTACTTAAATTTAGAGAATTTGAAGAGCAAGGACAACGTTGGATCACGCTTAGAAATACAGATTTCCTGTTTTTTTTTTTTTTTTTTTTAATGTGGAAAGTATCGTTTGAATTAACTATAGATAAAACTAATCATGTCAAAAAAAAAAAAAAAAAAAAAAAACAAATCATATGGAGTCTACCATTTCGAAAGCGGGGAATTTTTCATTTTTCATGTTCAGGAAAAGTGGTTCTTGCGGTTCATGATTTTGGATGTCTGACAAGAAATTTTGACTTGTACCGTCATATTCAAGAACCCACATTAAATTCTTGACGCATAATTGGATAGAACTATTAGCGCCTTTCAATATGTTCAATCACAGTAGTCGCATATCGTTGGTTGTCAGCACTAGTGATCTCCTTTATGTAAAGTGATAAGAGATATTAGTGTCCTTTGAATTTTATCTTTTTGTTTATCTTGGAATATTTGGAACTCTCTTTCATCTAATAAATATCAATCATCATATCACTTTATTTAAGAAATAAGATTAGGGGTTTCTTCTTTATGTGGTCAAGGATATATGTTGCTTTTGTTAGAATTTAACTTGTAGATAAACAAAAAATTATGACTAGCAAATTATAAATATGATGATTCGTGTCCAGCAAAAATGATGTTAAATAAACAATGTCGTTTGGCACAATCGAACACCATTTTGATTGAGAAATGATTTTACAAATTAACAAAGAGGATAATGTTTTTTTCTTATTTATGACTGAAAACAAAAAAATAAATGACACCAAACGCCACCTAAAATTATGCATTCCTTGTGAGGACACATCTCAATCATTAAAGCTGGATGGTTGAGATGACTTATTATTTTTTTAATTCATTATTAATCACTTTTCTTTTCTTTATTTCCATCTCTAGTCTTCTTCTTCCTCGTGACACCGAGGCTAAGGAAATGAACGAACGCACATAAATGTCCCCGGTCACCTGAGGCGAGTGGCCTCCATAGCTGAAGTGGTGGCCTTGGCCCCTCCTCTTCGTTCAATTTTAGAGCCACAGAGAGAAAGAAGGACCCGTGGCTATGAAGGTTGCAATCTCTGTTAGTTCCTTCCGACAATGGTCGCGCCAGTCGCCCTCTTTGGCACGACCCTAGGTCTGTGGTCACACGAGGCCGACCGCCTCCATGGTTGCCATGATGGGATGGTGAATTACAATGTGTGTGATCGCTTTGTAAAAGACTGTTGCTAAAATCTTTGAAAAAAAAAAGGAAAAGAAGAAGAATGGGTTAACTCAAGCAACCTTGGCAGCCATTGAGAAAGTTGAAAGCTCAAGCGGTGGCCCATCACTAAGGTCGCGCAACCACAAGTGAGGCAATAATTGTTGAGATCATGCGATCCGAGGTGAGGCGACACCGAGGTCACGCAACCTAAGGCGACATAGATCTGAAGATAGAGGCTCAAGTGACCCTTGGCACCAAAAAGAAGGCTGAAAACTCTAGTGGCAGCACATTGCCAAGGTTGTGTGACCTTGGGGATAAGTCGCCAATATCTCGTGACCTCAGGCGACATGGATTTGGAGATAAATGCTTGAGCAACTTGGCGAGCCTTGACCTCGATGGCCCTCGACAATTTACTACTTGGCTAGATATCGCATGAGTCGCAACCCTCTAGGTCTCACCTAATAAACTTGTAACCATCAATGAGGTTTGGCAACCCTCGGCCACTATTGGCAACATCTGGTTGGCCTCTTGCAACCATCGGTGGAACTTCACAGCGGCAATCTAGATGTGCAACGTCTGTTTCAAAGAGGAAGAAGGTGCACAATTTATAAGGCCAGGACCACAAAGTTGAAGGAAAAAAAATTCGTTAACCCTAAAAGCAACATTCCAAAAATGCCAAATACAGCCGGGATACATTGGATTATGGGCTTTTAGAAATTTCGACTTTGCCTCTAAGGCCTTTGTAGTTTCATCGCTGAATGCCCCAGCCTTTTGTCCAAGGCCTTCCTGGCTTAAGGGTCTTTTATAGGTATACTGTATACATGCCTTTGGTGAAGTTGTGTCAAATCAGATGGAGCCTCTTTTGGGGGTCACCGCTCAATGTTCTAACGTTGTTCGAGTCCTTTTGCTCCAAACCACGCTTTCACTGATCCGCTTTTCGATCTTAGGTTAATTTTCTTCCAAATCGGGTCGTGCTCACCCTCATTCCTAACTAAATTCAGTTGTCATTGCTATCGTATGTTACGTGGCGGGACTATGAGGCATGCCAGGTGTAAAGACTGGCCTAATTGGTATTGACCTACCCAATCATCCCCTCTCTCTTTGACAGGGATTGTGAATTACAATGTGTGTGACCACTTTGTAAAAGATTGTTTGCTAAAATCTTCAAAAAAAGAAAAAAGAAAAATAGAAGAATGGGTCAGCTCAAGCAACTCTTGGTGGCCATTGGGAAAGCTAAAAGCTCTACTAACAGCTCATCTTTAAGGTCGTGCGATCATAAGTGAGGTAATAACTGGGCGACTCTGAGGTTATGCAACCTAAGGCGATAGATTTGAAGATAGAGGCTCAAAAGCAACCCTTGGCACTAAAGAGAGGGCTGAAAATTCTAGTGGCGGCACATTGCCGAGGTTGTGTGACCCCAGGGGATAAGTCACCAATGTCTCATGACCTTAGGTGACATAGATTTGGAGATAAAGGTTGAATGACTTGGTGGGCCTCAACCTTAGTGACCCTCGATGGCCCTCGATGGTTCTCTAATCGACCAAATCTTCACCTGAGTCTCGATCTCACCTAACAAACTTGTAACCATCAATGAGTTTTGGCGACCCTCGGTCACTCTCGGTGACGTCCGGTTGGCCTCACGTAATTCTCGGTGGAGCTTCACACTTGTGATCTAGATGTGCAACGTCTGTTTCAAAGAGAGAGAAGGTGAACAGTTTATAGGGCCAAGACTAAAGTATGAAAATATTCGTGAACACAAAGTCTGAAGCCAAAAGAAAATTCGTTAATTCTAGAAGCAGCATTCCAAAAATGCCAAATGTGGCTGGGACTTACATTGGGTCATGGGCTTTTAGAAATTTCGGCCTTGCCTAAAAGGCCTCTGCACTTTCATCTCTGAATACCTCAGCGTATTGTCAGAGGCCTTCATGGCTTAATGGTCTTTTGTAGGTAAATGCCTTTGGTGAAGTTGTGTCAAAACCAGATGGAGCCTCTTTTGAGCGTCACCGCTCACTGTTTTATAGCCTCGTTCGAGCCCCTTTTGCTCCAACGGTGCTTATTTAGCAATCATAATCTTTTTTCCCAAAAAATTTAAATGTCATAATTTAAAAAAAAAAACGTTAACTTAAATGTTATAACATTCAATTAATCACTTTAATGTCACAAGTCATAATTTTTTAATAATATTCACTCAAGTCCCGCAAATTCAAGGCATCATGATATTTATGGTAAAAGTTTTAAAAAAAGTTAGGCATTTAAGGTATGGATCGAAAAATTACATGACATTTAAGCCATGGAGAGAGAAAAAGTTGTTGCACTTGAATGGGGGCAATACCGAAATATATGTGATAAAAAAAAAAAGAGTTAATATCCCGAAAAATCACAAATTGATATATTTGTAATAAATTTATTTTAAATTATTTTTTTGACCATGAAAAGCCATAAACCTGGTATATCGCGACAAATTTATCCTAACCGATCATAAAATACCCTAAACCGGTACATTTATGATAAATTTATTCCAAACTAATTTATTCGATCGCAAAAAAATCACAAATTGATAAATTTGTGATAAATATATCATTCGCTAAATTTGATTAATACCACAAAAATCACAAAAATTGTAACCGTAACAAACGGAGTGTAAAATCCCAAATTGATATACCAATCAATTGTCATGTATTATTTAATTTAATAATTTGACGGTAAAATTTAACGAAAATTAACATAAGGTAAATTTGTCATAAGCGTATCAATTTAGGGTAAATTTGTCAAATATATATTAATTTTGGGTTTTTGATGGTTAAAAAAAAAATTTAGGTTAAATTTATTACAAGCGTATCAATTTAAGGTTTTTTTCACGTATTAACCCTAAAAAAAATATTACCATAATTAAGTGAGCGTCGAAAGTTCTAAATCTTGCGGAGATATGTTCCACTCGTGAGGTTTTAGCTCTTCGTTTGTCCTCGTCTTCTCTCCTTCGGGCGTTTGACTGATGATCCCTCCCTCCGACTCCGACACGATCGATCACCAGGCTTTTCTCGGTCAACGACGGTCGCCGGAAGCTCGGTCGGCGCTGCCCGCCGCCATCTCTCTCGAGGTTCCTCCTCTGCTCGGTCTTCTCTCCTTAAGCACGTACATGAAAGGCACGAATTGTACATACCCATATGAATTCACGTACAAAGAGGGAAGAAAGATTCGAACTTTGCGAGTTTTGCAGCGAATTTGATGCTTTGCGTTAGTGGGTTATGGGAATTCGGCAGCGATTGGGATGGTAGATTGAGAATTTCTGCTTCTGGGTTTTTAGCGTTTTAGTTTCTCAGTCGCTCCGCTTTGATGGAAGCCATGGCCGAACATCTGGGTCGATCGGGGCTTAGATACCCGCCTAAAATCGTACCGTCTTCTCAACTTTTGACGGACCACGCCAGCTTGAGACTGCCGCCGAACTTGCAGCCCCTTCAGTTCCCCTCCCATGTCCATGCCAATGACATCTCCCCGTTGGCGAAGACCGTGTGCGATATCCTTGCGCGGGCGTCGCCCGGGGAGATCGAGGCCTCGCTCGACTCCACCGAGATCCCTGCGAACCCGATCCTTGTGGAAGAAGTCCTCAAGTATTCCTACAATCACCCCACTTCGGCCGTGAAGTTCTTCCGGTGGGCCGGCCAGAAGCACAAGCACTCTGCGATCGCGTGGAACCTCATGGTCGACTTGCTCGGCAAGAACCAGGCGTTTGAGCAAATGTGGGATGCTATACGCTCCATGAAGCGAGAGGGTGCGCTGTCGATGGCGACATTCGCGTCGGTTTTCTCGAGCTACTGCAGTGCTGGTCGGGTCAACGAGGCGGTCATGAGCTTTGATGTGATGGACCAGTATGGGGTTCAACAGGATACTGTGGCAGTTAACTCGATATTGAGCGCTATTTGTGCTGAGGACATGCAGACGATGAGGGCATCGGAGGTTTACAATAAGATCAAGGGGAAGATACCCCCAGATGGGGATACATTTGCAATTCTGCTTGAAGGGTGGGAGAAGGAGGGAAATGTGGACAAGGCCAAGAACACTTTTGGGGAAATGGTTGCCCGCATCGGATGGAGTTCGCAGAATATGTCATCTTATGATGCTTTCTTGACTACTCTGGTTCGTGGGTCGCATGCTGAGGAAGCCATCAAATTTCTCCAGGTGATGAAGGGAAAAAACTGCTTGCCAGGTTTGAAATTTTTCTCCACTGCCCTTGATATTCTTAGCAAGAGTGATGATTCGCACAACTGTGTCCTATTGTGGGATATCATGGTCGGTAGTGGGTTGATGCCTAGCTTGTTCATGTACAACCAAATGATCGGTTTGCTGTGCAAAAATGATGACACTGACAATGCATTCAGGCTGCTAGATGAGATGGTGTTTCATGGTGCTTTTCCTGATTCCTTGACATATAACATGATTTTTGAATGTCTTGTTAAAAACAAGAAGGTCCGCGAAGCAGCCAAATTTTTTGTTGAGATGATCAAGAATGAGTTGCCACCAACTCATTCTAATTGTTCCATGGCCATATCTATGTTTTTCAACGGCGACGATCCTGAGACAGGTGTCGATATATGGAACTACATGATTGACAACTGCTTCTTGCATCTTGATGCAAGTGCAAATGCCTTGCTTCTTGGCCTCTGCACTTTGGGTAGGTTCTCAGAGTTGAGGAAATTTGCAGAAGACATGTTTGATCGAAGAATTAACATCTATGAATCAACGAGGGAAAAGTTGATGGATGCCTTGTATAAGGCGGAAAGGAGGAGTGCAAGGGACACATACGATTTCCTTTCAAGAAGATGGAGAGCTTGAAGTTATCCCCATACAAGCTTCACTTTCAGAACACTCTCATGTTTACATCTTTTTTTTCCCTCTATTTTTGGAAGTCTCCCAAAGAATTGGATTAGTCGGTGTAAATACAAATTTCTTGATGTGAGCACTCTCTCTCTCTCTCTCTCCCTCTCCAGCATTTTGCTGTTTACTTTTGCATTTTTGGTTGTTTGATTCCCCAACTAATTGCTTAGCTTCTGATAATTCGTTCTGCAAATCTTGTATTCATTCTTTACCTTGTGAAGGGAGCTTCGATGTCCTTATTTTTGAATATTTGGTTTAAAGGAAGTATTATTATGGGGGAGTGCTGTTGTGCAAAAGAGCCAGGGAGATGGCAGACCGTCTCCTACTTCACTGGTAGGTTGCTTGGGACCTCATGTTCCATATCTCTTCAAAGAGTCTTCCATGGCTTATGCCGCGAACTGTCAGTGGCTTTTCTTGATTCCTAGAATGTGTGGAAGTTTCATACAATTATAAGGAACTTTCAAACATGGCACAACTACACATCTTTTTGACCAATTGGTTGAAAAGGGATGCACAAGCTTGACCTCAAAAGTAATTCTCTGATGTCAAGCCAAAGTGTATTCTGGCATCTACTGGTGAATTGTCCTAGCTTTGACATTTCACCTTTGCCTGCAGTCCCTCTCCCTCTTGCCATTGTGTCTCTTTGTTCTTTTCCTCTCCTTTTCTTTGCCCTTTCATCTCTCCATCTCATTTAAAAGTACATCGTGTACTTTTCTCTCTAAAAAAATTCTGCTTAAATAGAAAGTCTTATAGTTGTTTAGCGTATTCTCCCAATCACCATGCTCTTTGAAACCCTGCTTCATTAGTTATAATTCTGTTCCTTTCCATCTTTTCTGGACTTTTGGGTCTCTTGGGAACATATCTTTCGTTTGGTTTCTCATTTCCTACATTACTTTTCTGCATACTCCTGGAGTCCGGAGATTGTGAAGTACATATCGTTTCCCTTATGATGGAGCATGGTGTCAAGACATTTCTATTACAGAAATTGACATTATTGCCTTGCTTGACCGGACATGCGCCTTTTTTTGCACTTGAAATTGAATATATATTACCATTTTCCTGGTTATGGTGCTTACTGCTTGGGTTATTGGCCAATGAAGATATGGACTTTAAAGCTTGAACTGCTGATTTACGGGTTGCTCCTGGGAATCATTTTGCTACAAAGTCCAGTTAAGCTTTTCATCCTCTCAGGCCATTATGCTGGAAATGCATTTGTTATGTAGAGCTATGAGAAGCGAACTTCTGGTTGCTCTTATGATTAATTTTCATGAGTGCGAAGTCGAGCATGAAAGCCTGAACTGCTATCTATTGTCTTGCCCCTGCCTTTTGATGTTGGTAATAAACAGAATGTTTAATTTAATCTGGCCATAAAGAGACTTCCTTCATGTTTCCTCTCACAGAAGTAGAGGGCCATCCGCCTTAACTTTAATAACCAATTTGGTGGTGTGGCTGTGAGGGAAATAACCTATAATTTCTTTGTCAACAACCCAAAATAATCAACTTTTAAGACAAGTCCTTGTTACCGGGCATGGTGGCTTAAATATATAGGCTAATACTCCATTTGTGAGGTCACGAGTTCAACTCCACTTGCAGTAATGGTGCATGTATCTCTCTTTGGTGAATGGATTCCGGTCCTCTAGCACCTTGGAGAGCTTTGTCGATGGGCGGGCCTACTTCAGACTGATGGTGGTAGGTGCTGTTTAGTGACAGTTTTCCTGCCATCTAAATTCAAACATTTACTAGTAAGTATGTGACTCTACTGACAGCAGCTAGAGGGAGTAGCTATGTTGGTTGCCCCTCCTCGCCCTCTCTATTTCAATGTATAAAAAAGGGAATCTTGAGATTATTCCTTTTTGTAACCCTTTTCCGAATTATGGACACTTCGAGATTGTAGAAGTATTTCCTTTTTATAGAAGTATTTCCTTTTTATACTTACTCAGGTGTGATGTAAAGGGATTATACTGCAACTCGGTAGTTCTGTCTATATCCCATGCTCTAGACAATGACTCCCTTAAACATCAATTTTGAACTTCTTTCTTGAAACTTACCCAAACCTCTTGAAAGTTGGAACCATCTCGAAACTAGTTGATACCGGTTCCATGGGTTTTGGGAAACCTTGCACAGTCTTAAACCTCTGCGGCGTATTTGCAAGTGGAAACCAAAAAAATTTGTAATGAACAATTTTAATGCATGCTTGATCTGCAATGGTTTTAAGGGATAAAAGGTAAATACAAAGAGTCCACAATAAAGTATCAAACGTTCTTTGTGTGATATGGGTCAAAAATGAGGAAATGCTCAACATCAATAATTATGTCGTGAGTGTATTGACCACCTTACATAAGTTGTAGCTATGTAGGGTACAAGATGTACCAGTTTGGTGTGATCCATACCTTGGAATCTATCCTATATTTTCAGGTTCTCAATTGTTCAAATGGAGAACTTATCATATTACCTGGGAAACTGTCCAATCATGTCAATAATGTAAGGTCACCCAGTTCACCTTCACGAATTATTGTGCAGCCAGGAGCATGGCCAGAATAGACGATTTCTTGCTCCTCCTATATTTGGCATATGTGTTGAAGTGAATGCTTTGTCATAGTTTACAAGCTGCAAATGGCAGTTGAGAAATTCGACAATATTTTTTATAGGAGTAAAAAGAATTTTCTACTGGACAAATGTATCATGAGGTATGACTTGGGGGCAGCTGCTTATTGGTTCGATGATGCTTTGCTGGAAAGTCAACTTATTCTGTTGCTATGGATGTGATGGACACCATCGTTCTGCTTTTCAAGTTGAACAACTTTTAGCTATCGGATTATAAGCTCTCACAACTGTAGTTTCAAGTTTACATATATTTGGCTTTGGGCAGCCTTTTGTTCATAATCTAGTGCATCTACTCAAATTGTGTTACATCTATGTGTATTAGCCCTTTTCTTATAATTTTGAAATTGCATTTATTTATTTATTTATTTTGTGTTGATTGTTCGGAGTGCCCATAAAGTCTTAAGCAGCTCTGTCTAGATATTCAAATGTTATCATGTCAGGAGCCCTAGAACGTTTTAAGCATTAGGTTTGATGGTGCTAAAGCTTTGCTTAAAGTTGCATGCCTTTTCATCAGGAGTGAAAAAGAAATTGTCAATTGAGCAAATAAAAAGTCAAAACAGATAGTAAAGGTTGTCATATTTCTGCCAGAAAATTCTAAACTAGATCGTTTTTGTTATGATGAACTGTTATTAGCAAACTCAATGGTAAAATTTAGTACTTAAGTGGGACAGTCCCCCAAAAATGAAAAGAAAGAAACAGAGAGAGAATGAGTGAAGAAAATGTGTGCTATTGTCTTCTGGCTGAGACTTTGGAATGTATTGTAACAGTGTGTAGCCTTGAGGATACCTATAAACTGAATATTGTGCAGTCAAAAGCCTTGTCATTAGGTGATTTTTGCATTGTGAGTAGATAATTGAGTGCACATCTGTCATCACTACCATCCCAGTCTCTTTTCAATGGGTCAATGGCAATCCCTCAATTTTGTCTCCGAGATCTGATTTTTTAGGTTTTACTTACCTTAGGCACGATCTTGGATAGTATTCCTGTACCTCATATTATCATGCTTGAGCCAGCACTTCTCATTATCTCTCTCCTCTTTCATTACAGCGGACCTTGGCTACTCTTTGAATCCTCATCAGGATCCTTTCCATGCTCTACAATTTGTTTCTACTTCCATTGTTTCTATGAGCTGTGTTCAGTTCTGAACTTGGAAGTTTTAGGTCATGTTATGTGCTGATTCCTGGTTCTGGACCTCTTGTCTATGTTGAAGTTGCTTGTGTCTGCCATCCACCTTTTGTTAAATTTTGGAAACCAACAAAAATGCTCTAGTTTTTATTATATTATTTGCACTTGTCTACTGACCCTGTCCTGTTCCATTGGTTCTTTTCATTGATTGAGCTTGTAACATGTGGGCACAAGCTGATGACCTGTTTCTATATGTTGCATCCCTTTGTTTGTGAGAATTTCCTCAGTGTTAGGGCCTTCACATCTTTACTAATGTGGTGATCCATTTGTTGAAAAGGCCAGACTCATGCCCCAAGTCTCAGTTGGAAGTAAACCAGAGTTGCTGAGATGGGTGTAATGGAGCTGAGTTGAGATGAACCCTTTTAATAGTCAAGCTTAATTTGATTTGAGAATTTCATGTTTTTAATTCGTTTTGAGCTTGAGCAAGCTCGACTTTTCAAGCACAAAGCCAAAAGGAAATATACTGGGTGGGTGCTTAAATTATGTATTGCAATGGTCCAGCCAGAGTAGGATCGATACTCGAGTCAGTTGAGCTCAACAAGATTGAGTCATGTTAGAGTTGTTAGCTGTTGACCTCAAGAAGATTGAAAGGCTCATTAAGATGGCTTAGAGTAGGCAGCAGATTGTGGTCATTCAGAGCAACAATAATGGTGGCCAATTGGTCGGGGTGATGTGATGTGATGTGATGTGATCTCTAATTGATTGAAGTGCTGATTAATAGCTTCACGAGCTAAGAATACACTGGCCATGACTAGTTTAAGACTTCATCAATATGACATCGGGTCTTTTAATCCTTTGACAGTTTTCCTAATTACAAAGCGTCTTGCAGGCGTAATGTTGCCACGACTGTTGACCAGGATGATGACATGATTCTCCAAACAAACCTGTTGCTTGACACCGATGGTGGCAGGTGTGATTGTGCTAATTTTTTTTGGGCTGCTTCCGCAAGAATAGCAGGAGTTCCTCGAGCGGAAATGTCTCCATTGATGTCTATTTTGGCAACCGAGGAGATCACATGGAGAATATCGGTCAACGTGTCAAGACGCGCTGTACATTTCTCTCTGCTTAATGCAATATGGATCTCAATATATCCTTCATTGATTGGGTGCACTCCAGAACGGGCATCGACGGTCATGTCGCCACATATCACCGAAGCAGCGTGGGCAAGAATGCTTTGAAGGAACCTGTCTTGATTTAACTCCAGTTCCTTTCCGAAATGGTAAAACCTTCTGCGCAAGGAGGGGTGTGTATGAACAGTTTGCTGTCTGTTGCAGACAAAATTAAAGCATCATATATGCCCAGAATATTTGAGGAACGTAGATCCTGTCCTTCGATTCTAACATCCAGTTCATTCTTCTATATCATATGATGGTTCATAATTAAATAATTTTTAGGATCTGAGATACCTTGAAAGCCAATCAACGGATGTTTTTTTGCCCCATCACTGACAAAACATTTTCAAGGATCCGTGTGTCCTGAATAAAGGTATCTCTCGCCTGTGAAACCAAGGCAACACAGGGAAAGCCTTTTCTTGTCCGAGACGTCTTGCGAAGTTTGACGGCTGATTGGCGATTGGGTTCCTTTGTTTCGGCGAATCTAACGTTCGATCATGTCATTGATCTCTCGCAGACCATCGGCGAGACACCTTTGACGCGTGTGACTTCACTCAGTGATGTGGTTCTCAGGCAAAAGGACCGTTGGTTAATGTTATAGAATGGTTAAAAACAGACGCAAGAAGCTGAGTTTACACATACATGATGGGGGTAATTCTTACTTGAGTACGCAACACACACACACTCTCTCTCTCTCTCTCTCTCTAACATATCAGGTCTCTTTCAACAGGGAAAAAAGTGGGATTTAACCTATGATGTTCCCTCCACATGCAGCCCAAAAAAATAAATTTTCCTTCCTTGTTAAGCACAAAGTGGGAAAGAAACCACTCAATTGGGGATTAAGGAGGGCATGCAAGTTTGGTATTTTTGCCTTCCCTTGTCCCCTCAATAAAGCTTCCTTAGGGAGATTCATAGATACAGCAAAGACTTCTCACCCCCCATATCACAAAAAGATACCAAACCGTCCCAACATCAAAGCGCAAAGAGCCCAAGTTAACTCGCTCTTCCTTCCCACCCCAGCCATCCAAACACCTGAAAATTTATCTTTGGGCAGGAAGAAGCAAGAACACCAACTTGTGCTTGGCCCTCATGTTGTCTCTCTCAAGGCAAAACTCCAGTCCCTCATCCTGTTATCACCTCTAACATGTCGAATGAACCTCGTAAGTTGTGGGACGAGAAGCGGACCCACCCGCTCATCTGGTGCGCGGCCGTCATCTGCGTCATCCTCTCGTTGGCCGTGATCATTGCCGGCATCGCCGTGTTCGTTGGCTACGTCGTCGTCCACCCCCGGGTGCCCTTCATCAGCGTTGTCGGCGCGAGCCTCGACATCTTCCGGATCGATTACGGCGGGGTCCTGGTGACCCAGGTGACCATCGACATCAAGGCCGAGAACGACAACGCCAAGGCCCACGCGAGCTTCCAGAAGATGGAGCTGGTGCTCAGCTACGACGGGGAGAACATCGCGGAGCTCCGCGCCTACCCGTTCGACGTGAGGAAGAACGACTCCAAGGTGTTCCACTACGTCGTGCAGTCGTCCCCGATCCCGCTCAACCCAGAGCAGTCCAACGAGGTGGGCGAATCGCTGGAAAAGAACAAGGTCACGTTCAACCTGAAGGGCACCGCCAGGGCCCGGTGGAGGGTGGGGCGTCTGGGCTCGGTCAAGTTTTGGTGTCACCTAGACTGTCGCCTCCAGTTTCACCCTCAGAACCAGACGAGCACGAACGCCCACCGTTGCAGTTCAAGAGGCAAATGAGAGGGAAACCCTCAGTCTTATTCCACTACGAATCGGGTCAATTGCAATCATCGACGACGACAAGTCTCATGTGAACTTCAATAACGTGATGCGCACCGGCCCTGATGACATCGATATCTTACGAACCCGACCCATGCGAGTATGTCTCCATTTTTCTTGGACTTGTACCCATGATTCCCCCCTTGCTAATGCACACTCCATTAGGCTTAGAGTAACAAAGCTGTAATTTTCTTTGTGGAGCAATAAAGCTGCTAGAGGTTGCAATCACTTTTTTTCTTTCTCTTCTCTTTCTTTACAACCTTCTGAAGCAACTTGTGGAGCTCTTTGCTTTTCCTTTGTAATGAAGTAAAAGCCTTTTGCTTCCCTAAGCTCTTTGAACAGTCCATGAGCAAAATGGACAGGCGGTAAAGCGGAAACCAACTTTTGCTTCACGCTTTTCAAATTCTTAAATTACATCACTCTTGATGTTTCTTCTACCTTCTAGCTCGTATAATTTAGAGAAAGAACGTATTAAATTGAATCCAGCCGAGCTCACATCTGCCTTCAGATGAAATCGGTCCACAAGAGATTCACCTGATCCGACGGTACATGTGAGTTGGTCTTACGTATTCCGGTTTGGCAATGACATTCCCAACCTTTGACCCAAGGAAAAAAAAGAGAAGATGTTAGTGCGTCCTTGCCTTTGTCAAATTGGAGCCACATGTTCAAAAAGGTTTTGATTGGGAAACAAAAAAGGGAAAGTTTCTTTGCCGTTGCCGATGCATTCAATCATTCGACATGAATGCTCGATTGCGCTTTATGAAGGCATTAGCTGCTACACTGCAAATTTCTTTTTATGGGCTAGGATGAAGCTTCGGAACAATCAATCGAGTACTCCATCTCAGCCCCTTTGTCTGTAATCGAGTTGAAAACTTCAAATTCTTTCCCCCTTTTAACGTTAGAATCATCGAGAAGAAACTTCGGTGCCAAACTAATTAGAGTCGAAGGGCTAAGGTTCGCGATATTTTAAAAGCATAGAAAAGCATAGCGTACAGCTAGGCTATCGGAGGAAAATATAACCTAGGCAGAAATAGCAGACTTTGTACTCGAGGCGGGCCTAAGCAAAGGGGGAATTCAGCCCCATCGGTGAAAGAGATTTGACGTTTAATCTCGGGACAACGTAGCGTAGAAGCTAGGGATGCGGTAATGATTTTTCACAAGCTACCACGATCACCATTCATCGGTTCATTTTTTTGGGAGACTGACCAAAGATTAATCCATCAATCTTTGCCGGTAAAAAAATTTCGAATATAAAAGAACTTTCGATGGAGTATGGGGAACCCTTTTTGTCATGGACAGAGTTGGGATGGTAATTCCCTAAAAACTAGTACATTAGAGCCCACAGCCCAAAGTCTTAAGCCGTCATATTAAGCGCGACGATTCTTCTTTCACTTAAAGTTTCTTTTTTTCTTTTTTAATATGAAAAATGGATTGAAACACATCTAATTCCAGTTATTTTCGAGTTATTAATGTTCGTAGTGCCATAATCAAGTGTATTACTTTGTTTCAATTTGGTATCAGTCGTAAGGCTTATTCAAAATTGCGATAACGAGGATTATCACTTTAGAGAAATCAAAACCAAAAAGAATTAAAAAAAAATTGAAGAGAAAAGAAAATAAAGGTAGTGGAAGGAAAAAAAAGAATGGGATAGAATATTTTAATTACCTTGTGTTTGTTTGGAAGTGCATTGAGGGGAAATGATGTGCAGGGGAAATAGTGAGTGAATTTATTTAAATATTATTGTCCACGAGGGGCAATAATGGAAAAAGAAGAAGCAAAAAAAGAGTTCATTTTCATTCGATTCTTTTCAACTTTGAAGAAAGGGATAAATGAACTAAGGACTTGTTTAGTAACGTATCAAATAGTGCATAACTATTCTTTTATTTTTCAAAACAAAAAAAGAACGAAAATCCACTTGGTACCTGAGAATAGATTTGAAATAGAATTAAGAAATTTAAAAAAAAAAGTTGCTTCTTTATTTTCAGGAACAATTCAAGAATCAAGCTTTTTTTTTTTTTGCTTTTCTTTTCTCATTTTCGTTTTCTTTTTCTTCTTCTTCCTTTAGCCGGTTGCCTACCTTGGCAATGGTGGGCAACCTCACAAGAGCCCCACCAACCCTCGTCAAGGTCAAGCCTCGTTGGCTGCGCATGACAACATTTCTTGGCTGGGAAGAAGTTTTTATTTCAGAAATAATTCTTTTCTATTTCTATTTCCAGGAACAATTTCTAAGTAAAATAAGGTGTTTGGTAACTACACAAAATTTTTATTTCAGAAATAGAAAAAGAATAGAAATACGTTTGGTACGAAACAGTTTCTTTTTTGTATTTATTTATTTTTTATTCTTACTCACGGACCGCCGACCGTCGCCGACTGTCGCCGCCGGCCGCCGCCGCTACAAGACCGCCGGCCGCCGACTGTCACTGCCGATTGCCGTCGCACAGCCTATCGGCTGCAGGAGGTGGCAGCCAATGGGCTGTGCGGCGGCGGTCGGCGGTGACGGTCGGCACCGACAGTCGTGTAGCGGCGGCGACGGGCGGCGACGATCGGCGACGGTCGGCAACGGCGGTCGGTGAGCGGCGGTGGCAGTTGGCGGCGGGCGACGGCGGTGGCTTCAAGTGGTTGGAGGTGGCCGCGGTAAGAGAGAGGAACAAAAGAAAAATAAAAAAAGAAAATTGGTTTATTTCTATAAATTATTCTTAGGAACAAGAAACTACTCTTTTTTGTTTCTTGTTTCTATTCCAAAACTGTTCCCGGGAACAAAAGTTTACCAAACGGATTTCTATTTTTTTTGTTCTGATGAACAAAAGAACAGAAATTGGGAGAAACAGAAATGTTACCATGAAGACCCTATTGTGGCTAGGCAAGGCTCGAGCTGATGAAGCTTGGCCTCACATGGGGTTGGTGAGGTCGTCGACCCTCATCTAGCTGGTTGCCGGCCGTAGCCTAGGCTAGGGATTGGGAAGAGGAGGAGGAGGAGGAGGAGGAGGAGGAAGAAGAAGAAGAAGAAGAAGAAGAAAGAAAAAAAAAAAAAAAAAAATGTATTAAAATTATTCAAAAATTGAAAGAAATTCTAAATCACAAAAATAAAATAAAATTAAAGATTGTATCAAAAGCATTTCTACTCCATGAATAGAAATTTTGTATAGTTACTAAACGCCTTCGAATTCTCAGAAACTCGTATGGTGAATAAAATTAGAAAACCGTTTCCAAGCAGAAATTGTTCCTAGGAATAAATGGTTACCAAATGCACTCTAAAAGTTATAAAAGTTATCATGAAAGTATAAGTGAATTTTAAAACTTATCAAATTGGTGTAGTCAAATTGTTCTATTAATTCTATTCAATTTAGATAGTGAAAAATACTAATATGGCTTCTTTTTTTTTTTTTTTTTTTTTCTATATCCTATGTGATGATGCCGTGGCCAAAACTATGTTGTTTTGATTTATAAATTTTATTTAAGTTATATTAAAAATAAGCAAAAAAAAAAGAAAAATAAAAATAGAAGAAGGAAAACTCATGCGAGGTTTTAGCTATGTGCTTTATATTTTAGCCACGTCATCACCATGTAGAAGAGAGAAAAATTGAAAAAAAAATCAATGTCAGCATTTTTTATTGATCAAATTGGACGACGTTAATGGAAAGATTTAATTGTACTAATTTGACAAATTTTATGACTTAATTACACTTTATAACTCAATTGCGTTTTTGTGATAAATTTTAAGATTTCCGATACAGTTATTCCATAAAGAAAAATGTAAGTGCAAGTCTCTTTGGAAATACTTCTCTCTTATTTAAACCTATTCCCTAACTTCCCTTCAATCGTAAAAATGTAAGAATCTCATACTCACAAAATATTCTATTTGAGTCATACATACTCAACTCACACGTAAGTCTACGAGCTGATCACTACAACTCTATTGGCATACCAAAAATCAAAAAGCCTTTTATATGAAGTAGCAAATACACAAGATACAAAGCTGCTCTGGCATTTGTTCGCAATGAAATCTAAATTTGTGATCTCGTGAAAGATGGTGTGACCCTTCACCATTGAACCTTTGTGTATGCCTTTCTGCGGTATTTGATTGAACACTTGACTTTATGAATAGGTAGCATTAAAAGGTTTGATTTCTCAACTTGTATTTAAGGGGGGAAAGGGAATTGATTATCAAGAGAAACAAGGCAACCCATTTTTTGCCGTACTTTCCTATTTCACTTATATTTTTCCCTCCCGGCAAAAATAAACTATTTTTTTTGCTTAATCTATGTTAGGAATATACATATGAATGAATTCGATTACCCAGAAACAAGAACCGATCATGCAACCATAATCTATGTATTTCATAATGCGTGTAGGGTAGGTAGAGGAGTCTCCTGCTTTGTTGCAAAATGGAATGATTGGATCTTGGGCATTGGTGTGAAAAGAATAATTGGATCTAATGAAAACTAAAACAAAAATAGGGCAAAGTACAAAGCGCCCTCGCAATCAATTTTAGTGAAGATTTGTAATGCTTGGAGACTTGTTGCAGGTCATTGTAAAGTCTAACTCGATCGATTAAAGTTAACAAAAAAAAACAATTCAATGAGTGCAATATGAGGCAATCTATTTGATTATCAAGACAAAATTACTTAAGTCAATTCAATACAAAAACCGAAGGGGACAAGATTGGGCCCTTCTCCATTCGGAAGTATTTGAAAGGTGCACTCGCATTTGTTGCCCTCTCCCCACCTTGCCGTTTAATGGCAAAAGGAAACTATTTATTTTCTATAAATATATATAGAAAATTCCGTAAAATGATATGCGAATATATATAATATCCTGAAAAAAAAAGCTATTATAATCAATTGTATTAAACAAGTGAAAGGTTTTGCGGGTAGGGTAGGTGGAGGGTTCTCTTGCAAAAAAGAATGATTGGTCATGATGAAAATAATACAAAATTAGGTTAAAGTACAAATTTCCCAAGTTGAGCTCCATGTTCTGCAATGATCCACGTCAAATAGCTGGCCTTTAATATTTGTCATTTCCTTCTCTAATCACAATCGCCGATCTTCTTTCCATTCCAATCCTAATACGAATTTACGAGACTTCATTGTAGTTAATTTTCGCATGTTCCAATTAAAAACTCAATAAATATAATAAATTTATAGGGAAAGAATGCAACTAGTAATTGATTTGAAGGTGGATCCACCCTAGAACTGAAACCGAATCAGAAGGGTTAGTTCTCCAAAATCGGCCCCTGATCCTAGAATTGTTGGGATTTCTTTCTTTCTTTGTATTCCATGGGGGGGAATGGAACACTAGAACCGGACAAGCGATTGGGAAGGATTTTTTTTTTTTTTTTTTTTTTTTTTAAACTCTTGCAGGGAGCAAGTGTGTCTATGAATGTTGTTTTTCTTTTCTTTTCTACCCTTTCGGCAATAAAACTATTGGTCTGATCCGAATGGTTCAGTCCACACTTGGGGTTCGGAATTAGATTAATTATCATCGGTTTTAAATTTTAGAAATTGGGAACTGCCCAAAACCAACCAATTTGGTTCAATTTCTGTGATCACCTCTTAAATAGAAGGGTTCGAAAATATTGTAGTAAATGAACCGAAATTATTCGCCTCCTCACATGGCGTGCACGCCACATCATCGACAATAATTTTGCGTTGCTTTCAAGATGTCGAAGCAAAGGCGGTTTGGTTTGAGCCAGCGGATTTAAATGAATACGAAGGACCCTTCTTGGGACAACTTTTGAGTGACTAAAATCAAACCCTATCGCCGTTCAGAGACATGGTGGCGATGGCAAGGCCGGAAGACCCTCATTAGGGGCTAGACATGATTGTCGATTTATACTACTACCATAACATGGGGGCAAGTTGACCATGGTTGTGACTTAGGCTTAGGACGGCTGGTATTTATTGAGATATTGTACCGCATTACTTGACAAATGATCATATATTCTCTTCATATTCATGTAGTTTTTCTTTATCTATCAGTTTAAGTTTTTGGGTTAGACTTTCTAACATAGTATCACAAATATGCGTCCACCTTTCATTGAAATTCGTCTTGCTTTTTATATTCATGTGATTTTTCTCATCCATCGGCTTAACCTTATATGTCGTCAGATTAAATTCATTAAAAAGTAAAAAGCCACTCTATACAGGCCTGCTCACTTGCTATCCCAATAGTCAATCTTTCATA
The DNA here is from genome assembly GCA_014182515.1 of Eucalyptus microcorys. NCBI lineage: Eukaryota > Viridiplantae > Streptophyta > Magnoliopsida > Myrtales > Myrtaceae > Eucalyptus > Eucalyptus microcorys. The sequence goes on from CM024566.1 coordinate 8,841,951, forward strand.
TTTCGAGGCTCGATGGCTGACGCGTGGAGCTTGCGATGATTTACTACACAAGGTTAAGAACCAAGAGCAAAGGACTATTTAACTTTTAAGGTATGTTTATTTAGTGAAAAATATAAAATTTGGCTAAAAATATTCTCTTTTATTATTTGAAATAATTAATCAATAAAAAATAATTTGATTTTCGATCATCATTTTTATAAATGATATAAATTATCGTTTTTAGGAAAATATTTATTAGATTATTCATTTACTACAAAAACAAACGGACATATAATGAAGATCAATGCTAGGACACTGGTCGCAGGTCCCTATAAAGTCTTAACTTGATCGATCAAGGTGACAAGTGCAATTTCAAGCAATTTATTTGATTATAAAAACAAAATTGTTAATTCAATTTAATATAAAACCGCTGGGGACAAGATCGGGCCTTCTCCATACAGAAGGAATTAAAAGGTGCATTAACATTTGTTGTTGTCTGCCCACTTCAATTTAATTTTTTGGTCACTGAAACATTATTTTATAATACTCATCACATTCACAAGCAAAAGCTCAATTAAAAGCACCTCGTTTCACGGTTTGAAATAGCGGCAAAAAATAGAACAGATTGTTCTCTTGCGACACACCTTTAGATAATTCTAATCATCACCTTAGCAATCAAATCGCCAGTTAACTTTTTGATACTACGTTATATGATTAAAGAAATATTTGTTGATATATATATATATATATATAAATTATTATAAATTGGGATTGAGAGGGGCCATCGGCCAGCTCTCTATGTAGCCGTTACCATGATCCTTCATTTGGTTTTACAAGTTGCAAGGGAAATGAAGGAATTAAAAAAAAATGGAAGGAAAAATTTGTAATAGAAATTTTAAGGGTTAATACTACGAAAAACTCCAAATTTATACGTCCATTATAAAGTTATTCCAAACTAATTTTTTAACCACTAAAAAACCCAAATTAGTATACTTATAACAAATTTACTCAAACTTAATTTTTTGACTACCAAAAACTCTAAATTGATACATTTATGATAAATTTACCTTCTATTAGTTTCCATTAAATTCTATTTATACCACAAAAAATCACAAACGGGTATGCCTATAATAAACAGTGAGTAAAATCCCAAACTAGTATACTCATTAATTGCCACATGTCTGATAAAAATTAATGAAAACTTAGGAATATTTAGTTTCCGCACTTCCCTCCAACTAAATACAATTTAAAGATCCTACACTCACTACAGAATGTTCAATTTGAGTCATAAATCCCTCAATCTATTCATAAGTCTATGGACCATCACTGCAATCCAATCGACACACTAGAGATCAGGAAGCCTCTTCACATAGAGTAGGAAATGCAAAAGCACGGGCCACCAAATACTCACTCACGACATAGCACGAATTTATAATCTTCGAAACACGGTGTGACTCTTTATCATCGGGCGACTAGACCATAATTCTCGGTGAATAATTGGTGATAAATGAGAATTAATACAAAAATAGTGCATGGTAAAACAAACACATCACTAGGAGATTCGCCACCGAGTTTCAAAATACCATGATAGTTTATTTAGCCACGTCTAGTAAAGACTAGTGCTTAGAGACTCTTCACAGGTCACCATAAAGTCTAATTCGATGAATCAAGTTAACGGAAAAAGTCAATGAATGCAATTCGAGGCAATCTATCTATTTGACTATCGAGACAAAGTTGTTAATTCAATTCAACACAAAATCGTAGGGGACAAGAAATTATTCATTTGGAAGGAATTAAAAGGTGCATTCATGTATGCCACCGTCTCCCCACCGCTGTGCCGTCTACCGGCTAAAAGAAATGATTCATTTGACTGGTGGGGACGAGCATTGATTTTGATACCAATCAAAAAATCTAATTCAAATACTTTAATAATTAGATGCTTGGACACTGGTTGCGGGTCATTATAAAGTCTTAACTTCATCAATCAAGTTGACAAGATCAGGCCTTCTCCATTCGAAAGGGATTAAAAGGTGCATTCACATTTGTCGCCGTCTTCCCACTTCACTAAAGTTTATATATATTGGCCATTAAACATTATGCTATACTATTTATCACAAGCATAAGCTCAGTTAAAAAGCACCTCGTTGACGGTTTGAAAAATCGGCAAAAATTAGAACAGACCGTTCTCTTGCAACACACCTTTAGATAATTCTATTTGATCGCCTCAATAATCGAGTCACCAGTTACCTTTTTGGTATTTCGTTATTTGAATAAAGGAATCTTTTTTGAAAACGTTTTTATATAAGCTAGGATTGAAAGAGGCTATCAATGCGGCCATCTCTCTAGGCATTATCATAATCCTTTATTTGGTTTTACAAGTTGCAAAGGGAACGAAGGGAGAAGAAAATAAATGAAAATGAAGGGGAAAAAACGAATAGAAATTTTAATTACCTTACATCGTTGGGAACTGCATGGAAGCGAAATGATGTGGAGGGAAATAAAGTGAGTAAATTTACTTAGATAATGAGGGGGCAATATTGGAATAAAGAAGCAGAAAAATGTTCATTTCCACTGGGTTATTTTCAACTTTGAAGGAAAAATAAAATTGTAGGCAATATTTGGTTTCCACCCTTCCTTCCAACTATATACAGTGTAATAATTTCACGCTTGCAGCAAAATAATCGATTTGAGTCACAAATTCCTTGGTCTATTCATAAATGTACTGATCATCGCTAAAATCCAATCATCACATTAAAGATCAAAAAGTCTCTTCACATGCAATATGATATGCAAAAAACACATACCCTTATATACTCATTCACGACACAACACAAATTTACAATCTCACGAAAGATAGCGTGACCCTTTATCACTGGACAACCTGACCAAATCGCTCAATGGATAATTGGTGATGAATGAACACGCCACCTAGGAGATTTGCCCCCAAGTTTCAACATACCATGATAGCTTACTTAGTCACGTTTGGTGAAGATTAATGCTTGGTGACTGGCGCAGTCACATGTCACTATGAAGACAAAAGTCAATGAAGTGCAATTTGAGGCAATCTATTTGATTATCAAGACAAAATTTTTAATTCAATTTCATACAAAACAGCAGGGGGCAAGATTGGGGCTTCTCCATTTGAAATAAATTAGAAGGTGGTGCATTCACGTGGTCGCCGTCTACCGGTGAAAAAAAACTATTTATTCGACTGGGATGAGCACATAAGAAAATGTAACAGAAAATGTTAAATTAATTGGTAGAGGGAAACCACATGATTATATAAAGTATATAAAAATAGTTGTCAAGAGATGTGAGACAGATTTTTATAATGTAAATAATAAATATGGACGTCACTATCCCGAAAAAAAAAAAGTGTTATGCTTCCATAATGCGCGTATTAAACAAGTGAGAGGGCTTGGAGGAGCCTCCTGCTTTAGTGCAGAAAAATATTCTCTTAGGGAATTGGCGCAAAAAGAAAAATTGGTGACGATGAAATTAGGGCAAACTACAAGGCTTCCAAATTGAGCTTCGTGTTCTGTAATGACCCACTTAACAGAGATGCCTTAAATATATTTGTCATTTTCTTCTCTAATCACTATTGCTAATATTCTTTTCAATCCAATTCTAATATGCACTTTTCGTGAAATTTTTGTGAATGCGGCGTAATATCATGTGAATTTTCTTATGTTCTAATTAAAAAAACCCCAAAAATCATCATAAATAAAAAAAAATCAATTAAATAAATTGCAAATATTAGAATACCCACTAATCTTTCCTGGATCTGGACTAACCATATTATATATTTTAATTAAAACGATTCGGAATACTGCAGTAAATATCCATAGAATATCCGCCTCCTCACGTGACGTGCATGCCACTGAGACAATTATTTTGCCTTGTTTCGAGATGTCGATGCAAAAGGCGGCTTGAGCCCACCGGAATTGAATGAAATATGAACACGAAGAAACCTTGTAGCAATTCGGAGACATGCCAAGCATGACACGCCGGACGCACATTCTTTTATCGGGATAATAACATAAAAAGTCTCGTTCCCAACATTTTTATTAGTGCAGTGCAGTGTCTAAACTTTGGTCCATTGCGCAATACCGTTCCTAAATTTTTGATTTATTTAATATAATTCACAAACAATTGATAAATGTTCAATGCAATGATTCCGTTTGCATTATTTTTACATAGTCCGTGGATTAAATTGGATATTTATCAATCACTCAGAGACCACATTAAATACGATATCGCAAATTAGGTCAAAGTTTATAAGCCATATTAAATTGAGAGATAACATTGCATGTCAAACTAAAATTTAAGGGACGTTGATGTAGTTTTCCCTTCTATTATTAGGTCCTCTTTCGTTTTCATGTTTGTCATATTCTTACATGTGGTGGGCACGAGGTTTTGTCAAACTTTCAATTCCGTCCGTCCTTTTTCCCATGAAAGATTAATATTATATTTGTAATTATGGGTCACTTCGACTGCGATGGACACTTAAAACATGCGGCTTAAGCAATGTAATTATAGTTTCCTTAAATGAGGACACATCATCCTGGAACATATCGAATCTTGCATCGCACTCATGTCGTTTATTATGGCTTGCTATTATCATTAAAGAAGCGGGCACGCCTAACGCGTGAAGAGAAAAGAAATGATAGTGTCAAAAACAAAAAAAAAAGGCTTCCTGTCACAGGAGTTGATGCCAATTATTTACCCAAATCAAGATTTATTATCTGCAGCGTTGAAGCCTTCTTCCTCTCTTCCGATCGCCCAACTCATACCACATTGAGCACTCAAAAAAACTTTTTTTTCCAGTAATAATCATCACAAAACTCATGAACAAGCATAAATTTTTAAATTTGATTAATTTAGTTCTGAACATTTTGACGTTTTGTCGATATAGTTCTTCTGACCAATTTTGCCCAGTAATTATTGATGTGGACAACCAGCATTAACGTTGACAGTTTTTACAAATTTTTAAGAATTTTTTTTTTAACTTTTTATTATTTTCTTGTTTCCCTTGTTCCTTCTTGGTTGCCGGCCATTGGCGGGGTGAACCTCGCCACCTTGGGCGAGGCTAACTCTCACCGAATCTAGAGAGTGGAACCCTTGCCGGCCCTTGATTGTGATTGCGACAAGAGAAGGAAAAAAAAAAGAAAATAGAAAGAAAAAGAAAAAAATTATAAAAAAATGAAAAAAATGGTCAATGTCAGCACTGGCCGAGCCACCTAGGATGGCTAGCACCAATGTCAACGATTACTAACCAAAATTAGTTCAAATGACTATATTGACAAATTATCAAAAGTTATAATTAAATTAATCAAATTAATATATTTAAAATTGAATTGATATATGTATAACGGATTTATGATTTATTGGTAATTTTTCCTTTTATTTGTTTTTGTTTTTTGTGCAATTTAAATACCCTAACCTACTTGACTCGTACCATCAAGTCTACTGGTCATCAGGTACAAAGTTGCTGCCCACTTACAAAGCTACTCATAAAACCGAGAAGGGGATTTGAAAGAGTTGAAACATGTACCTCGTAAAATTAAAACTAATCAAACGTAAAAAATTAAAAGTCACTTCAAATAAACTCGTCGACTCGTTATCCTGACTGAAGGCGAGGATCTTGCCATGACTTATTACATGAGGTAATGAACCCTGAGGAAAAGAAGGACTATTTAACCTTTCATTATCAATTGTAATTGCGTCGGCATGACATTATATGGTTCCTAGCCAACGAATCAAATCGAAAGTATCATCTACGGAAAGGAAAAATAAAGACAACCTACCTGTAAGCTAGCCTAGTCAATAATGCCAATGGCATCTTGACTTTTACTTTGTTTGCTTTCTTTTCATGTGTTTTCCGAGGGAGAAAAGAAAGACAAGGACTTGGGCATGACTTATATGGTCAATGGAAAAAGTTTTCAAGGACTGTCATCATTCATGTATAAATTGACGCAATTTTCACCCTAAACCCTATACTATTGGAGCAAGTTTCTGATAAAACGCATTGTCGCAAGAGGATAAAACATTTGAAGTATTATATCTTATCACTTTTGTAACTTTTTGTGGTGATATGTGATTTAATTTTACATAATTTTTAGAGAGAAATATATCGAAAATTTAAGACGTTATGTCATTGGAGTGAGTTTCAGTAAATCGATCTGTCACAGTGAGTTCGAGAGGACATAGCTTTCGAAGTACATTTTTTTTTATCGCCCCAACCACTTTTTGAAACACGAGGAAGTGAAAGACAGGGACTTGGGCATGTGATACGTGGTCAATGGCAAAAGTTTTCAAGGGCTGTGATCATTCATGTACAAAAATGGGCGCAGTTTTTCCTTACCACAGCCATAATTGCATTGACACTTAGCCACATACTCTTGACTTGATGCATCTTTCCAGTCGATTGATAATGCGTGGAAAAGGACACATGGGAGATGGATATGTCAAAAGCTTAGCCCGGACCAATTCTAACGAGACGCGATAGATGATTTCGAAGTTTGGTAGTTTAAAGAAGAGTCGGTATTTTGATATTGAGGAGGTAATTTAACTGGAGAATCGGCGAGCCGTGCTAATCAAATTGGTAATCTCTACAAAAAAAAGGGTTAGTGATTATGAATGGTTGCTAACTAGAATAAATAAAAACTGATAACTCGATACAACAATTGGTGAATTATAAAAAAGAATTAGAGATTGGTAAACATCCAAATAAGAGTTAGCAATTTAGAATTAGTTAGTAATTTAACCTAAAAAAATTGATAAATCATGCTAATTTTTAGGTCGGTATAATGTAAGAATTCGAAGTGTCAGTAAGTTATGCCAATAAATATTGGTAAGTTAATGCAAAAAATTGTCAATTTGTAAACTATAAAAGAAGAAGAAGATAATATCATAAAAGTGTTAGTAAGTTATCTAGAAACTATTTCGAAAAAAGTTGGAGGTCAATTTTTTTTTTTTTTCAACATTGTTTTTTGAACTTACCAACGCTAATTAAAATTTACCAATATAAAAAAAAATGTATTTAACACAAAAAAAAATCTGTATTATTAAAAAGAAATTTTAAAAAGTGTAAAAATTGTCTATGTCAGAGCTGATTGTGTCACATATAATGCCTCACGTCCATGTCAACGATGTGATTGGAATGATTATATTGATAAATCGTTAAAAAATTTCAAACTAAATTAGTCAAATTAAAGAGTTTATGATCAAATTGATATGACACGTTTATTTATTTTTTCTTGGGTGTGCTACACTTGCTTCACGATGTCGCCCTCTACTCTCTGTATGAAACTACTAAAATATAAGAATAGAACTCATAAAAGAAGAAATAGGTTGGGATCCGAACCAAGTCATACTTTGATTAGTATCATTTTTTTGAATGAAATGAAAATAAATAAAATAAAAGTCGTGTGAAATGAAAAGGCGAGTATAGTATCCATCGACGATGATACCAAACTTACCCAATTAACGAAACAATTAAAAAAATATCCATTTATATGGTTAAATCGATGCTCAGGATGACCTGATTCAATTGATATGTTGGGTCCATAACCGCACGAAATTAGATGGAGAGTCTACATCCTTAATTACAAGTGAAGCATGGGGGATCTGTCAAAACTCCATCGCATGCTGGAATTCCCCCCCGGGATCCGTACACGTGGCGCGGCGTGGATCGCGGGCACGTGACGCCACCGTAGCCACTAGTCACCCCCCACGAGCCGGCCGGGGGGGCATTTCCGTAAATACGCGCCGAACCGGCGACCGCTTTCCGCGGCGGCGCATTCAGCCCCGATCCGGCCCGCCTTTTTAATATTTTCGAGCGGTAAAACTCCCAACCACCGCTTCCCGCCCGCCGCTCTCCAACCTACCGACCCGGGGAGTCCTGGCCGCCACGTGTCGCGATCCCGTTCGTCCGTTCTCCCTATAAATAACCGTCGCTCCCCTTTCGGCAAAAGCCCCCCATATCCTCCCACCATAATAATTCCGTAGGGTTGTGTTACTCTGCGACGCGTGCCTGCCACGTCCTCCCTCCTCTTTCTCTCTCTCTCTCGCTTCCGAGGGGGAGGAGAAGCTCCGCCGCCGCCGCCGTCCCCGTCGCCGTCGAAGCTGAGTGCTTTCAGTTACCGGCGGTCTCTAATTCGCTTGGTGCAGGTCGGGAACCGGTTCGCCGGGAGGGCGGCAGGAACCTCTCCCGCCGGCGGCGCCGGCGGCTGAGTGGGCGGATTCGATTCCCGCCTTGCATCAACTGAATCGGAGACCGCGGTGAAGGTTGCAATTCGGATCCGTCGGCCGACTTCTCCCGCTCCGCCTTCAGATCTGGAGCTCTCTCTCTCTCTCTCTCTCTCTCTCTCTCTCTCTGAGTCGCTCTTCGTATTCGCGCCATTGAACATCGTATCGAACGATTTGCAAATGCGTCATTTCCGACCTACGCGCGATTTTCTGGCGATCGCGAGCTCGAGCAATCTTCTGATTTCGATCGGAGAAACGCCGACGAGCTCTGTCTAAAGCTTCGGTTATTGATGAATCTGGTAAAATGCGGATACACGATTTAGTTCGCGATATCGCGGTGATTTTGCGGTATTGAAAGTCTCGCGCCTGCCGATGTGATTGATGCGTTTGGACATCGGGAGTTCATCCGTTCTTGTACTAACTAAGTAAATCAGCTCGGATTGAGTGCAGAGGGTCGGGATATCCATTCGACAGAATCCTTACCAAATCTGGAAAAGATGTCTGCAAGGTGGGGAATCTACTGAAGTGTAGAGGTATTTATAACATGCATTGCTGATTCGTTTTTGCTTGTTCTGCAGTAGGCTCTGTGTATCTCTGCTTCTTAGTATGTTCTGGTGCTGGTGAAGTGAAAAAGCTAAAAAGCTTTTGTACTTCATCAGACAGGCACGCGTAGATATCATCTAGATTCGCGTTTAGAGAGGTCCCCATTGGTATCACCGCCATGGTAATTGTTGCCTTGCCGGAAGCTCAAGATTGAAACTCAAACCTTTATGTAGCAATATTGTGAAATCTGCTTCCTGTTACCTTCAGAAATGATTTCTTCATGTTAGGATAGAATTTTGTTTGGATTTGCTCGAAAACATTTTTAAGCTACAGTTAATCATTTGCATGCTTTGAAAAGTTTCAGCGAGTTCGCATTGAAAAAGGCTAAATCGTCTAAAGATGCTAAATTTACAAAGAAAAGAAACAGCAAAGGGTACTCGAATAGGATCTTCACACTTGAATAGGATCTTCACTCTCAAATTCTTTCCTGCGAGTGTGGGTAGGCATGTATTTTTGGGTCCTAGACTTCTAGTTTGTAGAATTTTGATAGCTCATGCACAGGGGTAGGCAAGTAACGCAGTCAAATTAGCCGACAATGGCCAGGATTGATGTATGGTTCTACAAAGAAGGTTTCGCAGTCATTGCCAGTTCCTTTAACATAAAAGTTGAGCCCTGCCAATTGAGCGTTGCATTCTCGAGAGAGTAGCTCTTTGGCCTGTTTAGGTTTTCTCAGCAAAACCATGCTTCTTATTTCTTTCTTTTTGTGTCTAAGCAGAATATGCGAAACATCACATATGTGCAAGGATGTGTTTTTAACTACAACGCTCAATTATGTTCATAACCCTCCCATCTTTAAAGTTATGTGCTCCTGCAGGTCTCTTCTATTTCTTCTTCCGTGCAGAAGATGAACGAATTGGACCAGCAAGAACAGGTATGCTCGATAAAACCTGAACGCAGCAAAAACCTTGCATAAAATATGAGTTTTATTCAAATTTTGGTCGTAAATGACAGGCAATTTATTTACCTGCCGAGAATCGTTTCCTCCGAGTACATGTACAAAAACTGTGTCCATCTCAATGATGGATCTATTCTTGAATGCTAGCAGCAGTCTGCTTTCTATTTGAGCTGCGAATGCTGTCTGTCTCTCCTCACATGAATACTTTTCTTTTCATTTCTCTGTCTGTCTCTGTCTCTTGCAATGATGCTCGGAGCATCTTCTCTGGCGAAGTAGGTACCCACCATGGCTTCTCTGGTTAGATGCTCAAATGGGTTCGCTGTGATTTAGCCATACTCGGTCATGTGTATGGTCATCTTCATAGTTGTCCTGTATATGATGAATTCCAGATCCATTGTTTGACGAGTCCTTGTGAATAATTGAAGCTGTCTCTAGTCCTCTGGCCTCTGTTTTGGTTCTACTCGATCTGAAATGCTTGGATGTAAATAATTTCTAGTTGGTGCTGTATATGGCTCACTCGTTGAGATAGCCAAAACATATTTAGGACTTAAGAGATCATTCAATCTGTAAATCAATCTCTTTAATAAGTTTTCGTGCGATGACAAACTGAAAATGCTCTTGGGATTTATCGCTGGTTTAAGCTCTTACAGCTTTTGTGGCGTTTGTTAAACATTATTATAAAATGATTATATAGGTTTTATTGATGGGTGTCTGAACGCAAAATCTTAAGGAAAAAAAAATGCATTCGTAAGTCAAATAGGAAATTTTAACTTGGAAAAATTGCCCTTATAAAACATTTTTATGACTTAATGCCACAATTAATATTTTGCAGGCGTTGAAAAATGAACCCAAGACATATTCAAAGGAATGGAAATGTTGAAATTCTCACGTTCCCTTAGACCGGTGAATGCTCGTAATTATGGACGCGATATGTAAATTCTAAGGAAAGCACCGACATCGAATAGGGAACAAAACCTTTCAATAACATTTAATGGGATTCTAATGTTTTCTTTAAGTTATATGGATCCTTTCAATTAGGACTGACATCGAATAGGGAACAATACCTTTCAATAACATTTAATGGGATTGTAATGTTTTCTTTAAGTTATATGAATCCTTTCAATTAGGGTTTAAGTGACAGAATCCATTCCCATACTATGATGGGGTTCTTCCCCTCCTTAAGAGGCCAACGCATTAGCCAATGCTATCCTTATAGTTCATCTACCCACCGTATGCCGCAGTTTGGCTAAGCAGGAAAGAAGAGCTAGAGGTCTTCAACTCTAGTCAAGCTGATAATAAAGAGGGCATCATCTTCTGCTTCTCCATCCAAGTACTGCTTTGCTCTAGGAAGCTACTTTTTCCTTTGTTTGACAAGCCCAACGAATTATTTAAGTCAAATGTCTTCTATCGACGAGGAGCATCCTCACACGTCAAGATTTAAAACCCTCTTTTCCCCCAACTTTCCTCGTCGCTGGCTCTAATGTCACACGATTGTTCATGCCTTTGCCTTCTCGTCAAAAGCCGAGGCAGAAAAGTGGTCCCGGGTAGAGCCACCTCCTGGAATCGCTTACGTACGAAAGTTTCACCTTCCTCAAATCTTGTTTCTTCTGGAGAAGCTGTCTGGTCTCTGTCTCCTTCAGTCGGGGGCGGTGATGAGATTATTCAAAACACGAGCAGCGTCGACCGTGCTCGTACTTGTGATGGGACTCATGAGAGAAGGGACTCGCAATGTGCGTCTCGTGCCGGAACCATTATGCAGAACCTGTTCACATCGACAAAGCCAGCCTACATTGATTGGGCCGGTGCAGTTGTTTTGATAACCTGCCGACCACGTTATGAGATGCTGTCGCTTGTTGCCCTCGTTGTATAATGTCCTTCTTTGTGGAGTAATTGTGACTATCTGAACTTACAACAAATGCAAACGGTTTTATCATTGACACCTAAATTTTATCATTTTATTTAGGACATAATCACATACAAAATTAGGAATTAATTGCTAAAAAATAAGGAGAAGGAAAAGTAAAAATTTTTCATTAAAAGGTATCTGTTTTCATTTTTGCACCGCATATTGGATGGTTTTTTTAAAAAAATTTCCAAAAAAATTTGTCATCAAAAGGAAAAAAATTAAAAATATTATTTAAAGAAATTAGTTACAAAAAAAAAAAAAAAAAAAAAAGAAAGGAAAATCGGAAAAATGAGACCGGGCCGCAAGCATGTCAACCGGGCCTCTTTCTTTCCCTTTTCTTTCTCTTCGCCTGGGCCGGCCCACTTTTTTTTTGTTTTGCCCAAGATGAGCCCAGCCTTCTTTTCCTCTCCTTTGTCCTTCACGCGTTCTGCAGAAAATAGGAGGAGGTAGGCGAGCAAGAGGAGGGACAGATGTCAGAGAGAGGACAGTGCGAGCGTCGCGTGAGGCGTTCGGTCGGGGGGGCAGGCCGGCAGCCGCAGCGGCAACTGGCACGGCAGGAGGCCATGCGCGCCGGTGCTTAAAAGTGTGAGAGTGATTTCGTTTTGGGGAGAAAAAACGGAGAGGGAGCAAGTGAGGAAGAAGAACAAGGTCGGGTCTTGCGGCGTGGGTGGGTTCCGGATCTGCATGCATTCCGCGGGCTATGGTTGTTCCTCCTCCTCCTTCTGGTCCGGAGACGCCGGAGCTGGCTGCCGCCGTTCCTCCGTCGCAATCTGATTCCCCGTCTCTTCTCCGCGCTCTCTGGGTCGGGTTCTTGTTCCGTTCTTGAGTCGTTCTCTCTACCGTCTTTTCTCTTCTTACCGCGAGCTGAGCTTCGGAGCTTTTTTGGGTTTGGGTCTGAATCGGCGGAGCTCTGCGGCTGTGCGTTGGCACGGGGGAGACCGAGAACGAGAGAGATGGTAGAGTGAAAGGTCCAAGCGACTGAGAGAGCAAGAGAGGGCGCCTCGGCCCGCGCAGACCCGTCCGAGGACCTTCCCGGCGACGTCCTCAAGCTGAACAGGTACGCTCGGCTCTGCTCGCGTTCTGTTTTGGGCACACCGGGCCGGAGATCGCGGCCGTCCGGCTCGTGCGAGCTCCGGCCCTTGTCGTCCTTGTATTTTGTTTCCACAGTCCCCGTACGTCGTGCGTTGAGGTCGCCGGCGTGGATTCGAGTCCCGGCGGAGCCGGAAACCTTAGGATTTGTTAGCGCACGTCTACTGTTTGTGAAAATGTCTCACTTACACCAATTTTTGCTTTGCTTCGGAATGCTAGTTGTGATTCCATATTTCCTTCGTTCGTGGTTTGCTTAGTCGGCATTTCCTTGTCGCCTGTTTCGACTGATGGTGGGGTCGGGTCGGTCAAGTCTCCGAGTCTGGATTGGGTCAGTGTGGTCGCCGGAGTTTGGGGACTGCTGGAGGCGACCGCACCGCTCGTTGGCGGTTGCGTAGGTCGGCATCGGCGGTTGGTGTTGAGGCGAAAGGACTTTCCGGTGAGAGTTCGTCTGGAGGATGGCTATTTCGGTGAAGGTGGGGGAAACAAACGTGTAAATAAAGAAAAAAAGACAAGATGGAGAAGAGGAAGACCAGAAGAAAGAAAGAAAAACAAAAGAAAACGCAAGAAAAGAAAAGTGCAGCAAAAAGTAAAAAGAAATAGGAAGAAAAAGAGCAAAAGTTGGCTTCGGGAATGAGGAAGTGCAGAAGATGGAGCAGCAGAAAAAGACAAAACAACGATAAGACAAAAAAAAAAAAAAGGAAAAATATTTATTTAAAAAAACTAAACTAATTTTTTTATGGATTAATATTCTAAAAACTCAAAACTGGACACCTTCAATAAATTTATCCCAAACTATTTTTTTTTACTACCAAAAATCTCAAACCCAGATATTTTTGATAAATTTATCTCAAATTGATAGGCTTGTGATAAATTTACCCTTTGTTAGTTTTCGTTAAATTTTATCAAATTATTAAGTTAAATGACCCATGACAATTGACTGATATACCAATTTGAGATTTTATGCTTCGTTTGTCACAATTTACAATTTTTGTGATTTTTTTGTGGTATTAATCCAATTTAGCGGATGGTATATTTGTCATAAATTTATTAGTTTAAGGTTTTTTTTGTAGTTGAATAAATTAGTTTGGAGGTAAATTTATCATAAATGTATTAATTTAGGGTTTTTTATTTTATGTTATGGTTAGTGGAATAAATTTGTTACTTGGTGTCTGGCTTTTGGGTTTTCACATCAAAAAATAATGTTTGAAATTTGTATAGATGTATCAATTTTGGGTTTTTTGGGTATTAACCATTTTTTTATCTCGATGTGGGTTGGACCTAGGCTCGGATTGGATCAGCGGGCCGAATTGAGTTTACCTGGTCCGAACCCGTTTTTCTTGAATATAATAATATCAAATATTAAAAATATATTAAAAATTCAAAAATTTCGAAAAAAATAATAAAAATTCAAAAATTTTCCGAAAATTCAAAAACTCATAAAACATTAAAAAATTCGACCTTTTTTTAAATTTTTTTAAAATTTTAAAAATTTTAAAAAAGTTTTAAAATTTTAAACATTTAAAAAGTTTTAAAAATTTAAAAATTTAAAAATTTAAAAAATTTAAAAATTTAAAAATTTAAAAATTTAAAAAATTTAAAAAATTTAAAAATTGCAAAAATCCAGTTTTTTTTTTTTCTGGTGAAAATTCGAAAATTCATTTAAAAAAAATAGAAAAATCCAAAGAAAAATTCTAAAAAAAAATAATAATAATAAATTTCCTCCAAAAGGTTAAAATTAATCTTTGGAGTAATTTTCCAAAAAAATAGGGAGCCTTATTATGTCCAAGTTTGACTAGGTCTTTACGGTTTTACCTTAGGGTTTCAATTGTTCTTAAAGACAAACACCCTCGATTGTGCAATTTTGGTATGTTGATTTTGGCTTCCATTTAGTCTAGTTAGTATTAGCATTTATCTTTTCCTTAATGTTAAATATTTGCTCTCCCATGCAATTTATTTGAACTTTTCCTTGGTCGTTAACTGTTATTTTGATGATTATGTACCCGCATGATCACCTTACATGTTAGCGGATTAGTCTAAAGTTAATTCAAACCGCTTGACAAAAATCTTTTTAAAATGAACAAGATTAGATACCGACATAGCACTAATCGGTTCATTAGTATAATCAAGTCACCGGCCCAAGATTCTCTAGTTGTGTAAGAAGTGAGATACATCCCTATACCTCATTTGGTTTCTAACCGATCTCAATAGGCTAGTGGCGACTCCTTATTGTGAAATTTTTAAGAACACTTCAATGTCGCGCGAGGTATGGGCTTAGGAGAGCCGGTGCCTAATCATGGGCCTTAGACCCGCCTTTTAGGCAATATCTTTAAACCTATTCCCTCCCCCTAAGGGGTAGGTTACGACAATCATTTTGTCACAACCTTTTCGAAGGTGAATTACTTAAAGAAAGTTAATGGATTACTAAGTTCGAAGATTTAGCACGAACCTTCCCAAGTTCTACTAATCGTAATTTGACATTAAAAAATTAATCCATTTAAACATGCAATTTTACTCAATTTGGAGCTACCACTAACCAATTATGGTTGATTAGAAACCCAAGTAAAGTATGGGAGAATACTTTACTTTTGCGAACTAGAGATTTAATTGGTCCGGGGATATGATTACGCTAAATTAATCTAACGCCCTTTTGATACATTTTCATTGTAATTTCAAAAATATTTTGTAAGTATTCTTGATTAATTTTTACCTAAGTTACTAACATACAAAGGGTAGTCATGCGGTGCACAATCAATGAAATAACATTCAATAAACCAATGTGATAAATTGTAAGAAATTATAACTAACCTTAGGCAAAATAAACTACAACTTTATTAAAGTTTATTCTCTAAAAAAACTTATAGAATGCTGATTAAAAATGCATGCCCTAAACATGATTTCTAAATGATATGACACCTAATTTTTTCATTTTTTTAAAATGTTAATTATATGCAATCTTAATCTAAATTTAATATGCATGATTTTTGCTTTAATGACATATGAGAGGCAATTCATATGACATAACTTGAACCATTACAACATGTGTGCAATCTAATTTATATGATCCTAAATATGCATGTTCTATATGATATGGAATGGATGATGTGTTAATTCTATATGCATGTTCCTTTTATGATTTATTTTTAAAATAATGCAATTTCGATAATTTTTTTTTTATATGCAGCCTACATGAAATAACAATGATGTGAAATAGGCTAATTATGAATTAACCCTATTAATTAACCAAGCAAAAGATCTTTGTGTTTCCTTTTTAAATAGATAAAATTTTTTTGGCATTTTCTTCTTTTCTTTTTTTTTTTTTTTTTATAGAATTTTTGGATTTTTTGGAAAACTTGAATTTTCGAATTTTCGATTTTCCAAAACATTTTGGGGTTTTTTAATCTTTTGATTTTTTTTTTTTTGGTATCTTTCTAATTACTACTAAAATTTTTAGACTTTTCTGAATTTTGAATTTTCTAAGAATTTTTTAATTTTCTTAATTTTCTATTTTCTAGTTTTTTTTTTAATTAATTTAAAAAAAAACTCGAATTTTCACTATTTTCTGAAATTTTTTGAATTTTATGTTCTTTGAAAGTTGTTTAATTTTTGGAAATTTTTTGAATTTTTAACATTTTTCGAAAATTTTTAAATTTTTTTTTGAAAATTTTTGATTTTTTTTGAAGTTTTTAAATATATTTTTAATATTTAATATTATAATATTCGAGAAAGCAGGTTCAGACCGGATAAACCCGATCCGACTTGATGACCCGACCCAAACCTGGATCCGACCCATTTGGATAAAAAAACGAAAATTTTTAGTTTTTTTTAGTTTTTTTTTTCTTAAATTTTCGATTTTTTCTTTCTAGTTTTTGCTTTTTTTTTTTTTGTCTTTTCTTGTTTCGTCCCTTTCAACCCAGCATGGTCTTCAACCTCTCGCCCCTCCTTCAACGAGACCGAGCTCCTGCAACTTCGAACCCTGGACGCTCGACATCGCCACTATCACGCTTCGTCACCGACACCTACGTCGCCATCGAACCACCGCCAACGACGTCGCTCACTTGCTCCGACCTTCGTACATCAACTCCGGCCGCTCACTCCGGCGGCCGCAACGACAGTGGAAAATATCCATACCCAAGCTAAATCCCTCAAATCAAGCATCTCTAATGGACGAACAATCACCAGCACATTATAATACAAAGAAAGAACTAATGGGGGTGGCCTCGAACCACAGGCTTTGCCGGTGAGGGGAATGTAACTCCGGCGGAAGTGGGGGATGCGCGGCCAGCTTGATGACGGGGGAATGTTTCCACGAAATCACATAACAAAAAAAGAGAAACACAAATATCAGACGCGATTCAACATATACGGAAGAAAAAATGAGTCAATCTTAAGCTTCAACGATGAAAGCCATCCGACTCTCTCTCAGACATCTTGTCAAGCACATGATATGCAGACTTCACAATAGCATTCCGATTCGGTTTCGAAACGAGTCCTAGCCAAGAAAACGTTGCACACGACTTAAAACGCCGTTACTAACAGAAAAATGGCTTTGTTTCATCAAGATTTCGTCAAAAACAGCAGTCGATTAAGGCAGGCGTGAACATGGGAATTTTTCGGTTTTATTTTAGACATTTTAGCAAACATTTGATGTACGGATACAAAATTTGAGTTCTCAACTCAGAACCAGCACCATTTCCAGCCAAAGCGTGACCAATCATGCTCTAAACGTCATCATCCATCACTAACCCATTTCAGTTTCACATGCTCAAACACTGAGTTCAATATTCCTTCATTGACTGAGTTCAATATTCTTGAATCCTTAATAGCACGAAGAGAAGAAGGGAAAAAAAAAAAAATAAAAAAGAACGCATGAAGGAAGCGTGATCCCTACCTAGCCAGAAATGGTGTCGCTGTTGCCACTTGTACGTCGGGAAGGCTCAAGAAACGAATGACACTCCTCCCTTCCTCTGGCAAACTATCGCGCTTGATGGTGCTCGTCGCTTGACCACAGGCAGGTGCGGTGACCGACGGTAACCAGGTGGGGCTCGAGATGAACTTCGGCGAACCCTTTCCTCAAAACTCCCAGAAAAACTCGCTTAAAACTCTCCCGAGCTCTCCGATCTCTCTCCCTCTCTCTCGGTCAAAACGGAACCCCCAAAAACACTTTGCTCTCTACCTTTTGAGCTCGGCCAACGATAGGCGCGCATGGCTTCTGCCACCGCCAGCCTGTCGCGGCCGGCTTGATCTCCGACCCTGGGATCATGCTGTCGTCTGCCCTCGCGATCCTCTGCCTCACCCCCTGGTTTGAGGGTGTGAGGGAGGAAGAAGACCCACGCGCGGGCTGGACCGAAATGAAAGGAGCTGGGCTAGTTCGCGTGTGAAAAGAAGAATAGAAGGAAGAAGAGAGGTGGGCCGGCCCCATTCGATTTTCTTTTTTCTTTCTTTTCTTTTATGATCATAATTTTTCAATAATGATAATATTTTTTTCTCATTCTCTTTTTTTTTTTTTTTTTTTTTTTTAATGACAAAATTTTTGGAAAAATTTAAAAATTACCATTAGTGATGCAAATATTCCTAATGCTAATACGCAATGCAATTTAGTGAAAATTGTTTTTTTTTTTTTGGCTAGGGTTTGAAAATTAATCCCTAATTTTCTACGTGATTAATCCTAATTAAAATGATAAAATTTAGGTGTCAATAAGAAGAGGAAAAGAAAAGAAAAGAGAAAAAAAAAAAAATAGCTTAATTCTAGAATTGTTTCCAAGGAACAAAGAATTCTTGATTTTGTTCCAAATTATTCTCAAGAACAAATCTATTTTTTGTAGTAGAAAAATTAACTAGTGTTACTAAATGGATCATTATTTTTTTGTTCAATGAGCCAAAGAATAGAAATAGTCTAGAATTGGTTAGTTACCAAAAAGATCCTAAAAGAACAGAAAATGAAAAACAAAGATTCAATGCCTTGTCAGCTTGCAGAGAGTTGATAATGTTGGATGAAAGATTAATAAAGGATAGATTTGGAACTTGAGTAAAAGTTGGAAGTTTTTCTTGAGATAAAAAAAAAATTTTAAGGTAGAATTTGGACTAAACTTAAATTTTGATTTTTTTTTTTTTTTTTTATCAAAGTTTTAAATTTACGCAACGTGGAATGGTACGAGGATACTGTACGAGGGGACCAAACTGTTGTGGAGTGCGTTCCCCTTGAATTTTGGGGTCCTCCTTCTTCATAATGCAATGAATCATTTAACGCGTTTTTAGTTTATAAAAGGCAATGCCTCAATTTTGACACAGGATACTTATTCAATCAAATATAATTATTTTGTTCTTGATTTTCTTCAATGTTTTCAAAAGACTTGTCGTTTTTGTAAGAATTACTACAGGAGCCATGATTCTTTACTTTGGCGGCATTTAGGGTTCCTTGAATAATGTGATATTTCATGCAGGATAAATCTTTAACCACAATAAATCATTTGACATGTTTTTAGTTTATAAAAGGCGACGTTTAGATATGCTAGATGATAATATTAATTTGTTGACACCTAAATTAAGAAAATTAGGGTTGACCACGGTCCCTAAACAAATATATTAGTTAAATTGCATATAAATATTAAAAGTATTATCATTTAGGAATAATAAGCCCACATAAATTGTATTATATTTTGCATGCGTTGCAAAATGTGTTTCAATAAACACGGATGAGAACATTATAATTCATGTTGGCTTCAAATTAACTCATATCATGTGGCGTATTGAGTTTAAATTTGTCTTGACGCATTCTTATTGCATTCGAGTCATGTTCTCATATTGTTAAGAATTGTCGGGCTCCTGAAGCCTTGTTTAGAAGTACGAGACAGTGCCAATCCACACAAATTCATACATCATGCATGGAATTATCTATCTTCTTGACAAACATATAGGCCTACACATACCTTCATGGGAGAATTATTAAAAAAAATAAAATTAAACCCATCACAATTGTACTAATTTTTTTGGGTAAGGAATTTTAATTTTTTTTGGGTAAGGTATCACAAATGTACTAATTCAGTACTAAACCTTTTGTAATTGTGTCAATACAATCCACTTGACCAAATTTAGTCGGCTAGTGCTGATGTGGATGTCAGCTATTTTGCCAACGCTCACATGGACATTTTTTTAATAATATTTTTTCGAATTTTTTGTTTTTTTTATTTTCTCTCTTTTTTTCCCTTCTTCCTTTTGCCGATCGTTGGACTAAGGTGATTGTCTAGAGGTGAAGGCCGGTCAACAAACTAGGTAGTGGCCAGTGGCGAGTTGGGCTAGGGCGAGATCACCCAGCCATCGGCAAGGCGAGCCCCAACCGGATTGGGCAAGGTTGACCTTGCCCATCGATGGCAATGTTGGGCTCGTCGAGCCACTGGCAAGGCTCAACCTTGCTAGATCTAGTAGGGACTTGCCTTGCAAATGGTTGGGTGAGCTCGCCCTTGCCTAGCTTTTCACTAGGCGGCCACCTTAGTTTGACAACTAGCCAAAGGAAGAATGAGGAAAAAAAGAAAAAAAGAAAAAAAAAAAAGGGAAAAAGAAAATAAAAAAATTGAAAAAAAAACATTATTAAAAAATGAGGAGATGCATTCAGATCTCTCTCTCTCTCTATTACTCTCTCTCTATTACTCTCGCTCTTCCCGTTCGCACCATTGAACGTCGTATTTGAATAATTTGCATACTATGCGCACTTTGCTGGTGATCATGAGCTCAAGCAATCTTCTCATTTCGATTGCAGAAATGCTGATGACCTTTGTGTAAAGTGTTAGGGAAACAGATTCCAAAAAATCGATCCGATACTCAAATGATCGAATACCAAAAAATGAAAAGCGGAAAACGTGCCCAAGAAATACTTTACACTGATTAAAGGCATATCACGGAGTCGGACATACCTTGATTGCCATAGATTAAGTATCGTCGCAGTTTTGAGGAATTCTTTGAAGCCCTGGAGTCCGTTCGTCGAGAGAGCGTGTACTATTTCAAGGGGGAAAATAGATAAACGTATTTATCTTTCTGAAAACGCAACTGTTCTAATATCCCCTTTTTTACCTTTTTTTTTTTAATAATAACTGCACTCTTTTATGGGCCTTTCATTTACGGGCCGGGTTTTGGCCCAACATAGGCGGACGGGCTTAAGTTGGCCCATCAAATATAAAAACCCATCATAAAGCTTCGGTCATTGATGAATCTAGTAAAATGCGGAGATGCAATTTAGTTCGTGATATCGCGGCGATTTGCGGTATTGAAATCTCGTGTTGCCAATGTGATTGATGCATTTGGACATGGGGAGTTCATCCATTCTTGTACTACCTACGTGAATCAACTCGATTTAGTGCAGAGGGTCGAGACATCCATTCGAGGAATCTCCTGAAGCATGGAGGCATCTAGAACATACATTGCTGATTCGTTTTTGCTTGTTCTGCAGTAGGCTCTGTATCTCTGTTTCTTAGTATGTCATGGTGCTGGCGAAGTGAAAAAGCTAAGCTTCTGTACTTCATCGGACAGGCACGCCTAAATATAATCTAGATTCACATTTAGAGAGGTCCCCATTCGTATCACCGCCATGGTTATTGTTGCCTTGCCAGAAGCTCAAGATCGAGAATCAAACCTTTATGTGAAAGACTCAAATGCCCTGTGTTCTCTCATTTGCCTTGATAATATTGCGAAATCTGCTTCCTGTTACCTTCAGAAATGATTTCTTCCGCTGACTCATGTTAAGATAGATTCTTGATTGGATTTGCTCGAAAACATTGTTGAGCTACATTTAAACGTTTGCATGTTTTGAAAAGTTTCGGCGAGTCCACATTGAATGAAGGCTAAATCGTCTAAGATGCTAAATTTGGAAATTAAAAAAAGAGCAAAGGGTGCTTAAATAGAATCTTCACTCTCAAATTCTGTTCTGGGTGTGTGGGTAGGCATGTATTTTGGTTCCTAGACTTCTAGTTTGTAGAATTTTGATAGCTGATCCACGGGAGTTGCCAAGTAACACAATCAGATTAGCCGACAATGGCTAGGATTTGTGTATGCTTCTATGAAGGAGGTTTCACAGTCATTGCCGGTTCCTTTAACATGAAAATTGAGCCCTGCCAATTGAGTGTTGCATTCTCGAGAGAGTAGGCCTTTGGCCTTTGCAGGTTTTCTCAGCAAAAAATGCTTCTTATTTCTTTCTTCTTTTGTCTAAGAAGCATATGCGAAACATCACATTTGTGCAGGGATGTCCTTTAACTACAATGCTCAATCATGTTCATAACCTTCCTGTCTTTAAAGCTATGTGCTCCTGCGGGTCTCTTCTATTTCTTCTTCCGTGCAGAAGATGAAGTAGACCGGCAAGAACAGGTATGCTTGATAAAATCCGAACACAGTGGAAACCTTGCATAAGTATGAGTTTTATTTGAACTTTGGTCGCTAATTACAGGCGATTTATTTTCCTGCCGAGAAATCCTTTCCTCTGAGTACATGTACAAACTATGTCCGATCTCAATGATGGATCGATTCTTGAATGCTATCGGCAGAGTCTGCTTTCTATTTGGAGCTGTGAATGCTGTCTGGAGCTGTGAATGCTGTCTGTCTCTCCTCACATGAATACTTTTCTTTTCTCTTCTCTGTCTCTGTCTATTGCAAATGATGCTCGGAGCATCTGCTCTGGCAAAGTAGGTACCCACCATAGCTTCTCTGCTTAGATGCTCAAATGGGTTCGCTGTGATATAGCTATACTTGGTCATGTGTGTGGTCATCTTCATAGTTGTCCTGTATATGATGAATTCCAGATCCATTGTTTGACGAGTCCTGCTGAATAATTGAAGCTGTAGCTGAGGTCACCAGTCCCCTGTCCTCTGTTTTGGTTCTACTCGATCTGAAATGCTTGGATGTAGTTAAATTTTTGTTGGTGCTCTGTGTATGGCTCATTCGTTGAGTTACTCAAACATATTTTTATTTAGGACTTTAGAGATCATCCAATGTGTAAATCAATTTTGTAAATAAGTTATTATACGATGACAAACTGAAAATGCTCTTGGGATTTTTCATTGGTGGTTTTAGCTCTTACAGCTTTTGTGGCATTTGTTAAACATTATTATAAAATGATTTTATAGGTTTTATCGACGACTGTTTGGATGCAACGTTTTCTTAAGAAAGAAACACATGAGATATTTTTGACTTGTAAAAGTTGCCCTTGGAAAACATTTTTATGATTAAATATGACAATTAATGTTTTGCAGACGCTGGAAAATGAGATATGTTTTCATTTTTAGGTCGAAACATGAGACATATTATAAGGCATTGATTTCTGAAGTTCCCTTGCACAACCATAAAGAGGGCAACGTCACCTTCGTCACCAAGTCGTGGATTGAGGGTGGCCGACAGTGGCTGTTGGTCCGAGGAGAGAGAGAGAGAGAGAGATGGGTGTTTAGTACTTTTGGCGAGTATTGATTTGGCGTGGTGAGGTCCACATAAAGAGGACACGCATCGAAACCTAATGAATGAGTGAGAAGGCGTGCACGCTGAATAAAGTCGGGTTCCGTCTACAATCGGTCCATAACCAAAATGGCTAGATCAGTTTCGATTCAGCCCTTGTTCAATCTTGGCCACAAATCCCCCGTTCGTAAGGTCTTGTCAACCGGGGAACACGATAAGTTTAGTTATCAATGAACAAAATTTTCCCTTAGGCATCGCCTATGATAGTTACAGTTCATGTAGAGACGGTACCTTAAAATCAATGAAATAGCATTCAAATCCTGTGAATTGATTGAGTCTAGACTTTTGGCTTGTGGGGGTGGCCATTTTCAAACTCAAGTGGGTGACCTCTGGGTTTTAAGTTAAATTTTTTTTAATGCTCCAAGCAACTACGATCTTGAAATTAACATATGCATATGAGGAGAGAGAATGTGATCATACGCGTCCAAGAGATAACGTATGAAGCCAACTGCATTCTTTTACGTATGAGAACAAGAGAAAGCAAAATTACACAAAGTAATTAGTTGTAAATAATTAGCTAATTATACATAATTTTATGTATCCAAGACAAGTTTTATGATCCAAACAAAAATGGCCACGTGCTCATACTTCAAATTCCATGCAAGGTACATTAAACTTTTCAATAAATAATTGGCCTAATTTCATAAAAAATCCAAAATTTTAGTTTTTATACCAATTCTATCTTGACCCTTTTTTTTTTTTCTCAAAAAGAACCTTCAAATTTTTCCTTTAACTCACATATCTATCCCCATGTTAAACATATTGGCCACGAAGCGGTCTCCACTAATGGTGGAGTAGTGATGGAGGTCAAATCGGTGGCAAGAGACTCTGGGTGGTCGCGGATGAGATGTGGCGTGAGGATGAAGATTATGAACGGTATGTGACAAGCAAAGAGGAAAGGAAAGAAGGCCATTAAGGGTCTGTTTGGTAATTATTATGTTTTTAGGAATAATTTTAACTTAGAAATAGTTTTTGCTCTTTATTTCCTTGAACGAGTTTCTGAGTATTCAAATGCGTTTGATAACTGTACATAATTTATATTCCCGAAAATAAAAAGAGCAAAGACACGTTTGATGCGACTCTCAAATTTTTTTGTGACTACGAATTTCTTTTATTTTTTTAATTAATTTTATAAGATTTTTCTCTATTTTTTTTTTCTTTTTTCCATCTCTTATTTTTCTTCCTCCTCTAGCCAGTCAACGACAACCTCTCCCTACCATCGCGAGGTTGAGCCTTGCCTAGCCATGGCAAGATCGACCTCATGGTGGTCGAGTAAGGTCAAGCCTCGTAAAGGGTCAGCGAGGTCTCAAGACCTCATCTTTGGCTGATCGCAGCATTGGCACAAATATGAGTATATTTAGAAAAGCCTCACGTTGGTAAGTAGTGTGTCCGACTAATATATATTGATGGGTTTAGACTTGAGCATCCTCTTGACAATCTCCATGAATGAATGTATCAGTCTATCGCGCGCTCTCAACGGATAGTATTAAAGCCAATGGTAGATTGGTGGGCTCCTAATCTTATTATGGTATGTGATAAATTTCTCAAGGAAGGAATCTGATGGCCAATGCGGTTTCTAAGTTGGTGGGCTTGTGGTGAAGTAATGCGGGCTCAACGGAATCTAGTGACCAGTGTGGTTTCCGAGCAAGTGGGTTTGTGGTGTGGTAACACGACCCTGATGGTAGATTTTATAGTTTAGTCGTAAGAAAGAGACTAGAGATGAAATTGGGCGTTGATGGAAATTCAAACTGAGATATCTTGATGCATGAGGATACTTGGTTAAGGGGATGTAACAACACCGACTTGATGACAAACTTCATGGTTCGGTTGGGAGAAAGAGACTAGGGATGAAGTTGGGTGTTGATGCAAATTGGAGCTGAGATATCTTGATGTAGAAGGATACTTGGTGGACCCATCTTGATATAAAATGATATCGAGATGGGTTTGATGGCATACTTCATGGTTCGGTTGGGAGAAAGAGATTAGGGATGAAATTGAGTATTGATGGAGATTCAATATGAGATATTTTAATGTAGACAGATAGCTAGATTAAAGGGATGTGGCAACGCAAGCTTGATGGCAGACTTCGTGGTTCGGTCAGGAGTAGAACCTAATATTGAGCTCATGCATGTAGATTTCATGGCTCTGTTGGGAGAAGAGACCGGGAATGATGTTGGGCATTGATGGAGATTCGAGATGAAATATCTTGATGCCAAATGATACTTGGATTAAGGGGATGTGGTAATGTGGGCCTAATGGTAGACTTCATGGTTTGGTCAGAAGCAAAACCTAATACCGAGTTCACACATGTAGATTTCATGGTTTGGTTGGAAGAAAGAGATCAGGGATAAAGTTGGGTGTTGGTAGAGATTCGAGCTGAGATATCTTGATGCAAAAAAAATGCCTGGATTAAGAGGGTGTGTAGCAATGTGGGCTCGATGACAAACTTCCTGGTCCGGTCAAAAGAAAGAATTTACATATGAAGTTAGACATTGACGGAGATTCAAGCTGAAATATCCTGATGCAGAAGGATGCTTGGATTAAGGAGAGTAGGATCTTACACTGAACTCGTATGTAAGAAGGAGATTGTTAAGATGCATGAGTGAGTTGTGTTAGAAAAGTCTAACATTGGATAAGTGGTATAATGTGAAGCGGTTAATATATCTTAATTAACTCATAAACTTTTGAGTGAAGGTGAGTCTAAAAGGATATGTTGATGAGTTTAGACTTGAATTCCCTTTTGGTGATGTCCCCTTGTGTAGTTATTGGGCTTCTACTACATTTTCCTGACAATATGACCACTAGCCTCAATCCACTTGCTCTTAGTACCCTTTTGCATCTTCGTGGCAAGCTAGTTCATGGTTGATTCGGATTGTACTTTAATCAGAATCTACTTATCGGTTTTGAAAGTATGCCAGCCTAAGCTTTGGATAGTTACCGTTGGTTTCAACCAATACGAGACCATCGATGTTGATGTAAAAAAGGTTAGTTGCGAATCCTTCTTTGAGGCCTGCGTCTGATGTTACAGGATCCTAATATGAAAACCAATGGAGAATTCACAGAAGCATAATGAAAGGAGTTGCTATCAGTCAATGCTGCATAGCCTCTTGAAAATTTAGAAGTCATGTTTTATAGAAGGTGAATGCTATAGCACGTGACGGATTTACAACGTGTATCTAGTATGAGAATGTCCATGTGGTTACGTGTCATTTGATCATGAATTGTGAGTATATAAAGACTAATTTTACAAAGTGACATAATAAATGAAGTGTGCGCTTTTTATCAGGTAGGTCATATAGCACATCAAAAGTGTGTCGACTTTCAAATCGCTTTGGGTGTATTTGTTTCAGGAAAAATCAACAATTTAAAATTATTTCTTAAAAATGATCGGTTATATATTATTAATTAGATGTAGTCAAAATACACCGAGGATAAAAAAGTTAGAACATTGGATTATCTTATTATTCGATCGCTTCTCTATAAGACCAAATTTAATATACACCCCTCGGAGATACTAGCGTGTGCAAGTTTATTTTTCTAAGTTCAATCAAGAATTTATTGATGCGACATGATTTATGAATGATTGCTTTTATGGCAGTACTCGAATTGCATATGAACACAACAAAAGGGTGATTCAACGCGATGAGTGGACGCGCAAACTATTTTTGACACGAGCATTGTCAGATAATTAGATGTTCTGTCACATCAATTAAACCTCGGCCACATTTGGTGAAGTGGTGGAGAGTGCTTTTGAAATAATCTCGTGTCCTTGCTGTTGGATATTTCAGCAGTTTTGAAATATTTACAATAATAGCTTCGATAAAAGTTATGACTGCATTGAAGACCATCATTATTTTTAACGGTCACATAACGGTTTTTTAACGGTCATATAATGGCTTTTTAAATCGTTTTGTAACGTTTAATTTATTTCTCAAATAAATCCTCCATTATTTTACAACGGCTCTATTTTGTCTGAATATAAAAATAAGATCTCATAAGACACAATATGTTCATATATCTTTCTTTTTCTTTCAGCTGGGTTATACACAAAAGTTGTTCTGTTTCGTTCTAATATTCAGTGCGGAGTATAGAGGAAGGTTGTTGTATCTTGGGAGGATAGCCGCTAAAGCCTTACGCACCGAGTTTCGTACTCCGAGGGGCGGAATTATCCTTAAGGACAATGCTTGCACGCCTCAGACATTTGTTTTTCTATTTTCTAATCCTTCGCAATGTATTAACAGTTACTATTATTTTTTATGTATTCGAAACTTTTTCCAACAATCTTAAGGATAAGTCCTATGGATTTCCAAGTTGAAGTTGTTGCTGTCGCTGCCACCGCAATTGGAATTGAAAGAATGATCGAGATGGTGAAGGACAAGTATCACATATTCATGGGCGAATGTCGTGGGAAATTACTGAGCATCGTCAAAGGTTTCTTGGTCATTTTGGTAAGGTTATTGAATGTCAGGTAAAATCGTACTTTGAGGCTTTAATACCTAAATCTGTTTCGAGAGGAAGTTGGGTGTTTGTAATTATCTCAAGTTCGTGATTATTTTCATAAGCTTCGATCCACATTGGGGTTTCCTATTCTATTCTTGACCTGGAAGTTGTAATTTTAGGATTAGAGATTGTTTGTTCATTGTGACTTCATTGCTCCTATTGTTTTAATTGGTTGATCGCTTGATATTAACCATTCTGAAATGACCCATTTCATATTTTAGAAATGAAAAAAAAAAAAAAAAAAAAAAACAGAAACATTGGATTTTTGTGAGTAAATTTTACTTTACAAAATGGTTTCAAATTCTTACCATCTGAATGTCAACGACTTCTAGTGTCCGTCAAGGAATTTTTGTGTCGATAGGACAAGAAGTATGTCTCCAAGCTTGAGAACCACCGTAATTATGTTGTTGTTAGTAGAATCATGTTCTTCTTGTTGTTTATTTTTTTTGGAAAATTCATTAAGGTGTTAGTTGTTCTTCCATTAGGAGAGAGAAGTAGTGATTGTGATCGGGTGGTGTATTTGAACTCTGAACTGTTATATTAGCAGGTTTTACTTTGAGTATTACTTGGCTTTGACCTTTTTGTCCGGGTGCAATTGTTAATAATGCAACCTGAAAATTATGAGTCTCATATTGGCCTTCTTTATGCTCATTAAAAATAGAGGAGGTACATCATACGAAATCAAGCTATATATATTTTTGTGTTTTGTCTTTGCCCTGCTTTATATTTTAGGGATATTGGATGAGCACCATTGATGGATGCATGCCAGTAGTTGTTTCTTTCTCAGTTTGAGATTTTGAATAAACTTTGAGTGCCAGTGGAAGAGATTTAGCCGGTTCATTTTTAGTCTAGTGCTTGTAAAGTGAAAGTGGTGGTGTTTTCATGTATCATTTCAATTTGTGACATTTTATTGCCTCTTTAATAGAGCATGATGAGAACTTATCTAGGAGACAGGACACTATTAGTGTCATTCAAGATTTGTTAAAACTTATTGTCACCTTGTTTTGTTACCTTCTAGAAGCTGCAAGTGAAAAAGTAAACTGAAATAGAAGATTTTATGATATTCTTATTAAAGAGCCATCACTCTACTTGTGGTAGTGCAAGACCAAGGTATTTGTATATCTTATAATAACTTTAGATACCCTTTACCTTGATATATTCATTTGACCCAGTGCGTACTGCTTACTTTCCGTTATCTGATATGTGGGTCAAACTCAATAAATAACGTTAAATGCTTAGCCAATCTAAGGATTGTAGCTAATGTTCCTTTCTAGAATGCGAACTATATTATTCATTTTTTTTAGCGTGAATAGTTTCACTTGTGTTGGGAGTGGTAATCATATTGCTGTTGATCTTAAGACAGGACTTTTTGTGGTAGGATTTAGAATCGAGCGTTAATTAGGGTTTTTGTGCTCCCACATGTGTATGTAAAACTGTTGATTAGGATACAACACTCTCAAATGGGATTTATGATAATTTCATGATGCTGCTTTCATAAATGTTTAGCAAAGCAACAAATTTTCTATCGCCGATATACCATTTAGTGTTGACGAGTGTCTGGTATTGGGTTTGGTGGAGGCCAAATTTGTCCTTACAAATACTCACTTCTTCAAGCTTCTTTTTATTAGAATAAGAGCAGCTCCTAGTGCAAAATTTTCTTTGAATGAATATGCTATCATCAACGAACTTGTATGTCTGGCTGATTTGAGTAGAGATCAGCATGAACAGACAGAAGTCAAAGACTCCATGACAACCAATGAACGCCTCAGGTGAGATCAATTTTCACAACAATAGAATTTTTGTGGATTTTGCAGCCATGTGAATATAAACTATGACATTTTTCATAGTGGATTTTCCGCTGTATTAGAATAATACAATGATGTTAAGTGGATCTCGGATTCATATGAGACAAAATCCACTAATGAATATGTGTCCACCTTGTGGAGGTGTCGCAACATAAAAAGCAGTCGAATGAAATTGTGGGGGAAATGACAATCCTGCTCAACCAAAATTTGACTTGGTTGAAGTAGATGATCTGATGATATAATTATTGTAGTCATTTTCCAAGCCAATATTTTGGCAAATGCAAAAGAATTGGAGGTAGACTCAGGCACTACCAAGCATATATGTTAAAAACATAATGCTTTATCCTCCTAACCTCTAGTAAGGAAGGAGAAGAAAAAATTTATCTTGATGATTGAAGAACTACTCAAGTTCTTGGGAAGAAGAAAAATTTCTCAAACTCATTAAAATTGAGGCTGAGTAGTTGAGAAATTTCTTACTGCATGTTCCTATGGAAATGAAATGACACTTATGTCTAGACATTATGATTGCCAAAAGGCAATAGCTATTGCAAAGAATGAAACTTTCAATGGCAAAAAGAGATGTTTGGTTGAGACGTGATGTGGTGAAATAATTCCTTATAAAAGGGATTTATATCGATCGATTATGTTAAGTCAGAAATGATTTTGGCTAATCCTTTGACTATACATCGAGGAGAATGGGACAAGCCAATTGAAGAAAATCAACAGTGATGGTAACCCAACCTATGTGATTGGCGATCCCATGAATTAGGTTCATATGGGTAATAACAAGTCATTTGTTGATCTAGTGCACTATTAAAATTTATTGTCCTTTCTAAGGTGAAAATAGTGCAAAATTGCAAGGAAAAAGAGGTTGAGCTAAGCTCTTAATGAAATTCCATAGCCATTATTGGTGGTGTATTAAACTGCAAAATACACTTGATGGAATCACCTATATAAGTGTGGAGTGGGGCCGCTCCTATGAGAATTTTTGGCGAAAATCTCTAAAGCATTTATGAATAAAACCAAGCACGCGCATGGCCTATTAGCGCAAAACCGCGTTGAACAACAAAGTTTGTGTGAGTGTAATGTGATTGGTGAAAATTATAATTCACAAAAGAAATTTTTGGTTCATAGAAGTTTCAAACTTCACCAATGATTTCGTGAATTATATTTCATTCTTTCTAGGGTTGGTTCATAGCCTAACAAGCACCAATTCCGATGCATTACTCTCCAATAACCCAGCATTATCCTATTTTCTTGTCAAAACTTTCTGAAATATGTGGGGGATTGTTGGATATTTCAGCAGTTTTGAAATATTTACAATAATAGCTTCGATAAAAGTTATGACCGCATTGAAGACCATCATTATTTTTAACGGTCACATAACGGTTTCTTAACGGTCATATAATGGCTTTTTAAATCGTTTTATAACGTTTAATTTATTTCTCAAATAAATCCTCCATTATTTTACAACAGCTCTTTTAACGGCTCTATTTTGTCTGAATATAAAAATAAGATCTCATAAGACACAATATGTTCATATATCTTTCTTTTTCTTTCAGCTGGGTTATACACAAAAGTTGTTCTGTTTCGTTCTAATATTCAGTGCGGAGTATAGAGGAAGGTCTGTTGTATTTTGGGAGGATAGCCGCTAAAGCCTTACGCACCGAGTTTCGTACTCCGAGAGGCGGAATTATCCCTAAGGACAGTGCTTGCACGCCTCAGACATTTGTTTTTCTATTTTCTAATCCTTCGCAATGTATTAATAGTTATTATTATTTTTTATGTATTCGAAACTTTTTCCAACACTTGCATGGGACGCGATTGGTGGGAACAACGTGACTGAGATGATTCCAATGCACGTCCCTGTCCCTGAAAACTTCATGGTCGGCAGGTGAACTTGTCGAGCATGAACCAACCTCCTCCCTCTCTGCCATATGAATCTTCACAGCTCTTCTTCTTTAGCGGCGCATTGATTTCTGATGTTCTCTTTCGCAGCGTAAAAGAGGGCAAAGTTACCTTCTTCACCAAGTCGTCGATTGAGTCCAGGGAGAAGGGGGGGTGGGGGAGGAGAGAGAAATGATGGGTGAGGAGGCGTGCACACTGAAGAAAGTCGGGTTCCGTCTAGAATCGGTCTAGAACCAACATGGCTAGCTGGATTTCGATCCAGCCCTTGTTCTAGCTTGGACCATCGCTCACGCTCGGTAAAAATGAGATGCTTTTCCCACGAATTGACTCTGTGATGCAGTCCTAAAAGAACAGAAAATGGAAAACAGAGATTAAATGTCTCGTCAGCTTGCTGATGGCTGACGTGGAAATGCCACTTTGCATGACGTTGGATGGAAGGTTTATAAAAAATAGATTTGGAACTTGAGGAAAAATTGAGAGTTTTTCTTGAGATAAAAAGAAGAAGTTATAAGTAGAATTAGAACTAAACTTAAAGTTTGAGTCTTTATCAAAGTTTTAAAGTTACCAATTGAGTCCGCTGATTAATTTTAGCCGAAAATCACTAGAGTAAACTTTGACCATCTCACTTGGCATGGTTGGCCCTGACATGGCCAGTTTTTATAATTTTCTATTATACTTTTATTATATTGTTTATTATTTTTTCCTTTTTTTAAATCTTTTTCTCCTCTTTCTTTGCCAAATGCCAAGCCTTGGCAATTGTTAGGGATCGGCCATAGGCAATGACTAGCGATGGTCGGCCTCACCAGCTTTGGGTGAGGCTCGACCTCGCCAGTCTTGTGACATGAGACTTGCCTAAGGCTGGCAAGGTCACCTCTTACCAAATCCCAACAAGATCGGTCCTTACTTGCCTCTGGCGAGACTTGTCCTCACTCGAGGCTGGCGAGGTTGCCCCTCGCCAATCCTAGTGGTGTTGACCTCGCTTGAGCCCTCTAAGGGCAACCCTCATTGGTCGTCATCTTTGGCCTACCGCTAGCCATCATTAAGGCCCGGCGATTGGTGGAGAAAGAATGAAAAAGAAACAAAAGAACAAAAGAACAATATAAAAAAAAAATGATTGAAAAAATAATAAAAAATTACAAAAATTATCCACGTCAGCATCAATCATATCGGCTAGAATGCTCAATATTCACATAACTGATTTCATATCAATATTTGCTTGATGCACTTAATTAGTAGAAAAGAAAAATGTTGAGGATTAAATTAGTTCAATTAAATGATTTAGGACTAAGTTCAAATCAATATAATAGGTTTATAACTTTTTTTTGCACTTTCTCAATTATATTTCAGAAAAAAAAAACTCCATGTGTTAAACGGGATCGAAACTAAAAAAAAAACATATAAAATAAAAGTTTAGTCACCAATTTCCTAGGTCCATTTTAAGTCCAACAAAATCCAACTTCTCCTTTGTTTCTCACTATATAAACCACGAACGATTCCCAAGTTTTCTAAATCGTTCAATCCGCCATCATAAAAATGGCTTCACTGCCACCTTCTTCTCCGGCACTACTATCCGTGAACCCCCACAAGCCAGAGCTGATCTCCCCGTCGCATAAGACGCCACGCGAACTCAAGCCCCTCTCGGACCTGGACGACCAGGAGGGGCTTCGCTTTCAGTTTCCCTTCCTTTTCTTCTATCCCAACAGCCCCCCAATAAGGGGCCGAGAAGACCCGGCGAGCGTCGTCAAGGAAGCGCTCGGGAAGGCGCTCGTGTACTACTACCCGTTGGCCGGGCGTATCTGCGAAGGGCCGAACCGCAAGCTCGCAGTGGACTGCACGGGCGAGGGGATCCTGTTTGTTGAGGCCGACGCCGATGTCAGCCTCGAGGAGCTCGGCGACTCCATGAGGCCGCCGTGCGGCTTTGTGGACGAGGTGTTGTGCGATGTGGCCGGGTCTGGCGGCATCATTGGGTGCCCTCTCTTGTTGGTTCAGGTTATCAACTGTAATGACAGAGAGATATGCCCTCCTGCTCTGAATAATCAACCTGCTGTAACTTCTGTGGTTTCTTACTGAGTTCCTTCCGATTTGTAGGTGACCCGTTTGAAATGCGGGGGCTTCATCCTCGGAATCCGGCTCAATCACGCCATCAGCGATTCCCTCGGCCTCAGACAATTCCTGAAGGCGGCCGCAGAACTTGCAGGAGGCGCACACGTGCCGTCTTGGCTACCTGTTTGGCAAAGAGAAATCCTCTGCGCCCGAGACCCGCCGCGAGCGACGTGCAGGCACCCTGAGTTCGAGGATGTGGTCGACGACGCCAGAAGCGCTGCCGTGTCGTTGGACCCCAAGAACATGGTACACAGATCCTTCTTTTTCGGCCAGCGCGAAGTGGCGTCAATCAAGAAAGGCCTCCCTCACCACCTGGTCCCGAGATCCTCCACCTACGAGTTACTTACGGCATGCCTGTGGAAGTGCCGCACGATCGCCCTCGAGATTGATCCGGACGATGCCGTCCGCCTATCGTGCATGATTAATGCGCGAGGCAAGCAAGGCCTCGGTGTGCCTCGTGGTTATTACGGGAACACGTCGGTGTATGCAACGGTGCTTTCGAAGGCGGGTCATCTGTGCAACAGTCCGCTGGGATACGCGGTTGAGTTAGTGAAGAAAGCGAAAGAAATGGTGAGCGAAGAATATGTGAGGTCCTCCATTGACGTCCTAGTCCTTAAGGGACGGCCGAAGTACACGACCGTTTGGAACTACCTGGTGGCCGATGCAACCAAGGTCGGGTTCGAAGAGGCCGACTTCGGGTGGGGGAAGCCGGCATATGGTGGGGTTGCAGGCGCATTTCCTATGATAAGCTTTTACGTGAAGTACAGAACGAGGAAGGGGGAGGAAGGGATTGTGGTGCCAATAATGTTGCCGGAGAGAGCAATGCGAAGGTTTCAAGAAGAGCTTGCAAAGATGACTGATGAAGGGAGGGAGGGTGATGATCGTTATGGCTTAGATTCAACTGCAATTAGATCGAATCTCTAGAAGGATAATTAACCATAGATTCTCTAAAGTTTCTCAATCACATAAAACAGTGCTTGAATTATTGAATGGAGTATCTTTCTTTGAATTTATTTTCTAATTATGGACTTGATAGTAAACCGATCAGATGATGGGATGTTTTCTTTTTCATTTCAGTGACTATTTAGATCTCGAGAGTCTTATAGCGACTTAAGAAATGTCAAATTTATTGTTTTTCTTGAAAGCAAAATAAAGAGATGGCAATGAATGGTAACAGGTGATGTCTCCAATTTTAGGTTTTTTTATTTTTTCAAGTTTAGTAGTCGCAAAATCCGTTGGAATTGCCTGGGGGGTTAGGGGTAATTTGATAATCTTAGCTTCCACGAAGATGGGGAGTGAAAAGGTCATGGGAATTACATACCAGGATGCGACTGGACACGCTTTTTATTTTTTGATTTTTTTTATTCCTTACGATGGCGACTTAACCACAGAACGAGGAATGGTACGAGGATACCATCCGAGGGGACCACGCTGTTGTGGAGTACGTTCCCCTGTAATTTTGAGGTGGCCCCATTCTTCATAACGCAATGGATCATTTAATGCGTTTTTAGCAATGCCTCATTTCTGACACAAGATACTTATTTAATTGAATAGAATTATTTTGTACATGGTTTATTTTGATGTTTTCAAAAGACTTGTCGCTTTTGTAGGAATTACTATAGGAGCCATGATCCTTTACTCTGGCAACATTTAGGATTTCTTGAATAATGTGATATCTCACGTAGAAAAAATCCTTAACCACAATGAATCATTTAACATGTTTTTAGTTTATGGAAGGTGATGTTTAGTTATGCCGGATAATAATATTTATTTGTTGATACCTAAATTTTAATGACTCCATATAATCGTTCATTACATAAAAAAATTAAGAATCGACCATGATCCTTAAACAAATATATTAGCTAAATTGCATTTAAATATCAAGAGTATTATCATTAAGTGGTAATAAGCCCACATAAATTGTATTATATTTCACGTGCGTATTAAAATGTGTTTCAATGAACACAGATTGAGAACATTATAATTCATGTTCGCTTCGAATTAACTCATATCATGTGGTGTGTTGAGTTCAGATTTACCTTGATGAATTCTCATTGCATTCGAGTTATGTTCTTGTACTGTGTTAGGAATTGTTGGGCTCTTAAAGCCTCGTTCAGAAGTAGGAGAGAATGCCAATCGACACAAATATTCATACATCATGCATGGGCATACATATAGCTTGCATATACATTCACAGTAGAATTACCAAAAAAATTCTAAGGTTATTATACTTGTGATAATTCAGTCCATCCAGACGCTAGTTATTCAAATTTACGACATAGATAATTTTTTATAATATTTTTTTTAAATTTTTTTTAAAATTTGTTCCTTTTTTTCTATTTTTTTTATCCTCATTCCTTTGGCCAATCCTCGGACCAAAGCGAGTGGCCAAAGGTAAGGGTAGATCACTGGATCAAGGCGACTGACCAGTGGTGAGCTGGGCAAGGGTGAGCTCGCCCATCCATTAGCGAGGTGAGCCCCCGTCGGATCGGGCAAGGCCCACCTCGCCTAGCGATGGCAAGGTCAAGCTCGTCGAGCCATTGGTGAGGCTCAACCTCGCTAGATCTGGAGGAGGCTTGCCTTGCTAGTGGTTGGGCAAGCTCGCCCTTGCCTAGCTCGTCACTTGTCGATCGCTTCAGTCTAATGACCAGCCAAAGGAAGAAGGACGGAAAAAAAAAGGAAAAAGAAAAGAAAAAAGTATTTTTTTTTGAAAAAATAAAATATTATTAAAAATTTATTTATGCAATGGTACTTTCGAGGCTGGCCATCTGTGTAATATTCCACTAGGATATGCAGTGGAGTTAGTGAAGAAAGCGAAAGAAATGGTGAGCGAAGAATCCAAGAGGTCCTTCATGTTAGACAATACATATAATACTTGATGCGAAAATTCAAAGTAAATAGTGATCTTTTTTTTTTTTTTTTTGTCTTTGGAGGAACAGGCTGCAGCCAATGACACCGCGCCGTAAACCCCTGTGACACTTAAGCGGGAGGACCCACCACCCCCGAGTCACACTTAATACACCTAGCGCCTCCTCTGGGTTTTTAACCCTTCACCTCTGGGCTAAGGATCAGCAGGGCCTTATCCAGCGGAGCCACTGCGGCCGGTGGTGTAAACAGTGATCTTTTGATCTTCATGATTTTCATAAATAGATGAAGACATACCTTTATCCATAGTATTACACTTGATGATGATCATTGTAGAAAACCGAAGAATCTCGAACCAAAAGAAGAAATCCGATTTCTCAATCACATAGGACAATAGTGAATTATTGAAATGAGCATCTTTCTTTGAATTTGTTTTCTAATTATGGACTTGATGGTAAATCAATTAGAGAATGACATGCGTTCTTTTTCCGTTGAGTGATTATCCAGAACTTGAGACCCCTTGGTGCTCAAGAAATGCTCGATTTGCCGTTTCTCATGGAGATAAAAAAAATAAAGAGATTGTAATGGATTGTATTAAGTGATATATTCAATTTTCAATTTAGTAGGTGGAAAACCTGTAGAAATTGCCCGGGGGTTAGCGGTAACCTGACATGTAGATATATAATAGAATCTAGCTCCAAGGAGCTCACTGGATTGAATTGTACGATGGAGACGGGGAGTGGGAAGGTCATGAGAACCACACATTGGGACCCGACTCGTCAAACAAGCTTTTTTTATTTTTTGACTTTTTTTATTCCTTGCGATGGCGACTTAACCGCACAATGGGCCACGAATGGTACGAGGATACTGTTGTAGAGTGCGTTCCCCCTGGAATTTCGGTTGGCCCCATTCTTAAAACACAAGGAAAGCATTTGATACGTTTTTAGTTTATTGAAGGCGACATCCTCGTACCAGGGGACCAAACTGTTGTGGAGTGCGTTTCCCTTGGAATTTCGGTTGGCCCCATTCTTACAATACAAGAAAAGCATTTGACACGTTTATAGTTTATTGAAGGCCACGTTTAATTACCGGACAATACCATTTATTTATTGACATATAAATTTTCGCGACCACATTCATACATAAGAAAATTAGGAATTAATCATGACCTATAAACAAAAATATTAGTTAAATTGCATATGGATATTAGGATAATTATCATCTAGTAGTAATATGCCCACATTTATTGCATTATATTTCGCATGTGTTGCAAAAAAGGAAAATTGTTGTAATATGATCACAAACCATGTTTCAGTGAACATGGATGAAAATAGTATAATTCGAGTTGGTTCCAAATCAATTCATATCGTGCAGTGTGTTGAGTGCTTATTTGTCTCAACGGATTTGCATTACTTTCGAGTCGTGTTGTCGTATTGTGTCAAGAATAGTCGGGTCCCTAAAGCATCGTTCGGGAGTAGGAGAGCATACCGATTGACAGAAAAATCCGTACACCATTAGAACGTCTTGATTTCTTCTCCTTTTTCTCTCTA
Organism: Eucalyptus microcorys; assembly: GCA_014182515.1. Lineage (NCBI taxonomy): Eukaryota > Viridiplantae > Streptophyta > Magnoliopsida > Myrtales > Myrtaceae > Eucalyptus > Eucalyptus microcorys. The sequence continues at coordinate 8,879,892 of CM024566.1, forward strand.
CCATAACACGGGCTCTCTAAAGTTTCTCAAATCAAGTATGAGAATGCTTGAATTATTGAATGAAGTGTCTTTCTTTGGAATTGGTAATGTTCGAGTCTCTCTAAATAAAGCTATGGACTCGATAGCAAATCGATTAGACAACGTTATGCATTCTCTTTCATTTGAGTCTGTAAGTGAAGGGTACAAGGAAATCGTACTGGAGAGTGCGTCCCCCTTGGAATTTCAGTGGTCACATCATTTCAATACAATGGATCATTTAACATGTTTTTTTCGTTTATTGAAGGCAATGTTTAGTTATGCCAGGATGACGATGTTGATTTATTAACATCTAAATTTTAGCAATCTAAATTAGTCATTTATTGTATAAAAAATTAGAGATTGATGACGACCTCAAAACAAAGATATTAGTTAAACTACATGTAGATATAAGGAGTATTGTCATTTAGTAGTAATAAGCCCACATGAATTGCATTATATTTTGTGTGCGTTGCAAAAAAGAAAAAAAGTTGTGATGTGCTTACAGACTCCCGGGCTATGTCCTTCTCCTCCCTTCGACTCCATTGGTCATTGGTAATTACAATAGAAGCATAATCATGGAATAAATGTGACTTGTTATTAGAACGTCTTGATTTCTTCTCTTTTCTCTCTCTACTGTAGCACAGGCTTAGTCAAGCGCATATCGCTATCGTTATTTACTCTCTTGCATCACCTGCATTGCCGACAACGCCTCTTCTCTTACTAATCTTCACAAGATGTTATTCGCTGTGAGCCACTTTATTTCTGTATGTCTCAATGACAACGAGGATATTGTTTCCCTTTAGTCAAGTTCTCTGACCGTTGGCGTAGTTTGTTGATAATGGAGAAAAGAGAGAGAGAAAGGGGCCCCCGGGGGTAGGTATATGCATACGCCATGCTAACAATTTTCAACTATAATGAGACAGTAGTTGAAGTAATGTATACGTATATGCCATATCAACAATTTCTGACAATAATCTCTCTCTCTCCATCTACTTGGATATGGATGCCTCCTCGAATGCACTCACCATGGGAAAATTGTCTAAAAAGTCGTAAACCTTTTAATTTTGTCAGTTAAATCTTAACTATTTTCATGATTTGCCAATTCAATTTATTAGATAAATTTTGACTCGAAAATACTGATGTAAGTGTCAGCCATCTTACATGGCGGCCAACGTTAACGTGGATAATTTTTAATGATATTCTTAAAAATTTTGAATTTCGAATTTGTTATTCTTTTTTTATTTTATTTTCCTTTTTTCTTCCTTCCCTTCTTCCTTCTCTAGCCAATCACCAAGCCTCGACAATTGGCCAGAGGCAATGGCCTGCAAGGTCATTGTTAACGTCAGCGATTTTTGGCTAAAATTTACTTAGATTGACTCAATTAACAAAAAGTGAAAATGTTTAAAAATCAATTGGCAAAACTAAAAAACTTAGAACTAAATTAACAAAGGTACAATGAGATTAGGAAATTCGCCATTAAAAAGTAAGGAAGCACTCCCAGTCAAGTGCAAACTATGCTAAATGACGACCTGCACAAGCCAAAGAAGTAAAAACTTAATAGGTTTATGAGACTTGCAGAGTGTTTTATGGATCACTAAATAATTAGGTCTCCACCTCCCTATGAAATACAAAATTTCAGAAAATTTACTTCTCCATTGGGAGCCAGTTAAGCAAGTAGATCAATTTCTGCGAAATATTGTGCAATCAAAAATCTCTATTACTCTTGAAAGAACGACGGACATGTCGCCATCGCGTTACTTGTATGGATGATATCGATATCATATATATATATATATATATATTGTATCCCTAGAGATCTTAATTTGGTCTAAGAATTCAACAGCCGATGCCATCGCATTACTCGTGAATCTCGTGAGAGCGAGAGGAAGCATTGTCTTATTTCCGAAAGCCAAAAGGACGATTCACCAAGTAATTTTTTGGCATCGCTTTATTGACTATACTTCATTTTATGTACCGCGTGGACATTCTTTAAAACTAGGTCCCAACCCTTGTTTCCCACCTTATAAACCCTAAAACAATTCCTTGCTCTCTCTCGTCTCCAACCTGCCATCACGAAAATGGTTTCACCACCTTCACCTTCTTCTTCTTCTTCTTCTTCTTCTTCTTCTTCTTCTTCTTCTTCTTCTTCGGGACTACTGACCGTGAACCGCCATGAGCCGGAGTTGATCTCCCCGGCGGGAGACACCCCGCGCGAACTCAAACCCCTCTCGACCTGGATGGCCAGGATTGGCTTCGTTTTCTGCTCCCCCTCCTTCTCGTTTACCCACAAAGCCCCTCAATGGAAGGCCGAGAAGACCCGGCGAAAGTTGTCAAGGAAGCGCTTGCGAAGGCGCTCGTGTACTATTACCCGTTGGCCGGGCGGATCCGGGAAGGGCCGGACTGCAAGCTCGGGGTGAACTGTACCGGCGAGGGGATTCTGTTCGTGGAGGCCGATGCCGACGTTAGCCTCGAGGAGCTCGGCGACTCCATGAAGCCGCCATGCGGCTTCGTAAATGAGGTGTTGTGTGATGTGGCTGGGTCGGGTGACATCATTGGGTGCCCTTTATTGTTGGTCCAGGCAAGTATTGTGTAAAATCGACGATAATATGTGATGCGATTAACAAATGAAAAAAAGAAGAGTTTGGAAATTCAAAGAGTATAGTTATAACTTTTTTTTTGTACTTTTCCCAAATTATAATAAAGTAATATAAATTTTTCAGTTGTACTAATTTAGATTTTATTCGTTTCGAGGAAAATATGGTATTTTTGAAAAATATTTTCTAGAAAAATGTAGTTATTTTTTTTTTTTATGTTCGGTTGAATGCTAAAAATGAAGCGTTTGCATTTTTTTTCTGTTGGATAAAGAAAATCTTTTCCACCATGCACTCTTTTTCAATAATTTTTTTATTTTATATTTTTAATTTTTAAATTTTTTTTTTTAAAAACCGATTTTTTCAAATTATTTTAAATTTTAAATTTTCTTTTCTTTTTTTCTTCTTCTTCTTCTTCTTCTTCTTTGTTCTTCTTCTTCTTCTTCTTCTTCTTCTTCTTCTTCTTCTTCAGCTGGTGGCTAGCAACCAATTGAGCTCACCGCTCGTCAAAGGCTCGAGCTCACTTGGCTCGCCAATTTGGCGAGTGGCAAGATTGCTAAATGTAGGCAAGCCTTGAGCTCACCTGAAGTAGATTGGTGGCCGTCGTTGTGGCCAACAACTGGCCAAGACAAAAGTTTTTAAAAATAATAATAATAATAATAAATTCTAATTTTTTTAAAAAGGAAAAAAATGAAAAAAAGAAAGATGGAAAGGTTAACATGTGAGATAAGAGAGTGAATGAGGAAAATGTTTTTTTCATCTTGAAAAGTCGAAAACATCGTTCCCTATTTTAGAAGACTTTTTTTGCAGAAAAAAAATATTTTCCTCAACCAGTTTATTTTCTGTATGGAAAATCTGGAAAATGTTTTATTGGAAGTTGTTTTAGCAAAACGAACAAAGCCTTAATCATAAGTTTTTTCACATTTTTCCAATTGAATACATTTGGCCAATTCTAGCTAAAAATGACTGAAGTGGACGTGTGGTATTTTGATAATATTTTAATAACTTTTTCAACTATTATTATTTTTTAGTACTTTCTTTCTTTCGTTCTTTTTTCCTTTCATTTTGGCTTGGGCGAGCACTCGCAAATCCTTGCCAGCCACTAGTGAGGTCACTCGCCTAGAGCCAGCAGGGCCATGAAGACCCTAAGCAAGGCAGCCCTCGCTTAGATCTAGCGAGGCCTTTGTGCCCTTGCCCATGGTCCCGCCGGCTTTGGGTGAGGTGGCCTTGGCCCAAATCTAGCGAGGGTTGCGACTCTTGTCAAGTCCTCACTGGCCAAAACTTTTTTTTTTTTAATCAAATTGAAAGGAAAAAATTATAAAAAAAATAAATATCATTAAAAAAATATCCATGCCAATGTTAGCTGTATCATGTAGGATAGTCGACATCCACATCAATGATTTATGGCCAAAATTATTAGGATTGACTTAATTAGCAAAATATAAAAATATTTATGACTAAATTGATACAATTAAAAGTTTAGGACTGAATAAATTTAACAAAATGTCCGTATAGATATATAGATATATATAGAGAGAGAGAGAGAGAGATGCCCTCTTGATCCGATTAATTCAACTTGTACCTCTTTGGGTTTCTCACGAGTTCCTCGTTTTATGGTATGTAACCCGTTTGAAATGTGGGGGCTTCATACTCGGAATCCGACTCAATCACGCAATTAGCAACTCCGTCGGCCTGAAACAGTTCTTAGAGGCAGCTGCGGAACTCGCACGTGGTGCACGTGTGCCGTCTCAGCCGCCAATTTGGCGAAGAGAGATCCTCAAGGCGCGAGACCCGCCGCGAGTGACGTGCACGCACCCTGAGTTCGAGGACACCATCGATGCTGGAAGTGCGGTCGCAATGTCGGACCTCGCCAACATGGCACACGGGTTGTTCTTTTTCGGCCCGCGGGAAGTGGCGTCGATCAAGAAACGCCTCCCTCACCACCTAGTCCTGAAATGCTCCACATTCGAGCTACTCACGGCGTGTCTATGGAAGTGCCGCACAATCGCGCTTGAGGTCGAGCCGGACGACGTTGTCCGCCTCTCATGCGTGATCAATGCACGAGGTCTCAATGTGCCTCGCGGTTATTATGGGAGCACGTCGGTGAAGGCAACGGTACTTTCGAAGGCGGGCCATCTGTGTACTAGTCCGCTAGGGTACGCGGTCGAGTTAGTGAAGAAGGCCAAGGAGATGGTGAGTGAAGAGTACGTGAGGTCCTTTATCGATGCATCGGTAATCAAGGGAGGGCCAAAGCACACGACCGTTTGGGACTACGTGGTCGCCGACACAACCAAGGTTGGGTTTGAAGCGGTTGATTTCGGGTGGGGGAAGCCGGTGTACGGCGGCGTTGCCGGTGCAGTTCCTTCGGTAAGCATCTATGTGAAGTACAAAACAAGAGAGGGAGAGGAGGGGATTGTGGCGGCGATAATGTTGCCGGAGAGAGCAATGCGAAGGTTTCAGGAAGAGTTGGAGAAAATGACCGATAAAGGGACGGTTAGTGAAGATCAATATGGTGTGGATTCAAGTCCGATTAGATCGAAACTCTAGAAGGATCGTTCAACGAATTGTCATGTCGGCACGGTGATGTCGGCTAGGTTTCCATGGGAAGATTAACCATAGACTCAATCTCGATGAAAAATTATTGAAAAGAGTCATAATCTATTGTACGGATGAATTTAGTCTTCATGCTTTTGATTTAATCAATTTAGTTATAAACCTTCCGACGATTTGCCAATATAGTTCTTCTAGCTAATATTTATTGGAAATCGTGAATGTGAATGATAGTCATCCTATATGGTAACACTAATACTGATGTGGACAATAATTACAACTTCTAAATATTTTTTTATCTTTAATTTTTTTTTTTCATTATGGCCGATGAAGCAACCCTCACCAACCAATAGACAAGGGCCTACAACCCCTCACTGGCCGCTGGACCCTCGATGGGGAGATCTAGCGAAGGCCAGGGAAAGGTGATTGCAACCTTGTCAATTTCGGGCAAGGTGGCCCTTGCTTACCATAATGAAAAAAAAGAAAAACCACATAAACTGAAAAAAGAAAAGAAAAAAGAATAAAAATATATTTAAAAATCTGTATCTTAAAAGAAAATGCAAAAATTATCTATATTAGGGTCAGCCATGCCATGTAAGATGGTCGACGTCCACGTGACTAATTTCCTATTGAAATTGGGTAGAATGATTATATTACAAATTATCAAAATGTTTAGAATTGAATTGGCCAAATTAAAAAGTTCAGAGCTGAAGTTACATCTATACAACAAATTGAAGATATTTGTTTTTCTTTTTTGGCAACCCATTTCTCAGTCACATGTAACATGCTTGAATCATTGAATTAAAGTATTTCTCTTTAAAATTTTGTCTTTATAGTAAAGCGACTAGACAAGGATACATGCATTCTCTTTAGTTCGAGTGTGGTGAGTGATGGAGAAGGTTTATTCTCCCATCACGCGACTCGTTTTCCTTGTGATGGGGACTCGACCAACCAATAAGCCACTCGTGAACTTGAGGAGTGCAACACAACAACGTTGGAAAAGACTTATTATTGTCTGCGCCCGGTGCGGTAGGTCCAATGCATGTGATCCGTTGATCGTGCACGCTGTCAATATCATAAAGAGAGAGATTCTGAGAATTATCGGAGAATGGATCTTAACCTATCGATAAATAGAAAGAAAAGCAAAATCTTGTCCATTGATAGTAAATCTTGAAGTTCTTATTTGCCACGGCATTCTACATGAGCGTTACAGAAATTGCAAGGAGTTACAATTCGTTAAGACTCGAGGATCGTTTCTTGGATGAAAAAGGATCCCAATCGCTCTGTAACAATTTGATAAAGAAAGAAGTAAATCTCGTCTTTAGATAAGAAACTTTAAACCTCTTGGGTGTTATGACATTTTATATGAGAGTGATGGAGTTATGGAGTCTGATAGAGAAAAATAACATTCAAGTGCAGAAACAGCTTATTGTGTGGGTAGACACTTCCCAGTAGATCACCTCACCTATCCTGTTATGTTAAAGCAAATAATAGAGTTTTATTACTGCTAATGGCATACATGTATATTTCATCATAATTATATATGCCCTAACCTCCTATTATATATAGGGGCGATATCTTTTACAGTTGTAACGTTAAAACTTATAAAGTTGATACTGATAGTGGAGAGATTACCTAATGCGGCACCATGATTTTTCCCTTCCTGATTTTGGGAAGGGTTTTTCATGTAAAAATTCTTGCTTGTTTTTTATTTTTTATTTTTTCTCTTCATATATTTGTGTACCTAACAAAGAGTTGTGAAAATTTGCAATGAGAAACAATCATTATGAACTCGAGGATTTCATTTCTCGGATGGATCATGAAACCGTTAGAGAGAGAGAGAGCGACCTCGTTGATGGGTGAGATCACCTTGGTTTGTCGGCAAACGATGCAAACGATTAATGTTGGGAATTTTTACCTATTTGCAAAGTTCTTTTTTTTTTTTTAATTTTATGAAAAGTATTAGCATTGTCCCGGTCTAAGTCTAGAGGCATTTTTGTTTGTGCCAATTGCACGTGAGCTCAATGTATCCCGGCCTTTGGATCATATGAAATGAAACTCACCGACATTAAAGACTCGGATGCATTGGGCTTATGTGCATCCCAATCACCTAAGAATTTTTCTCACGTGTGACTACCTTATCTGGGTTACATCCAAAAAAATTGGAGATATTTTCTCAAGAGTTATCTAGGTTAGATCCAAATAAAATCGGAGATATTCTGTCGAGAGTTATCATCAATCATAAATTGAAATAAGTTTTATGTTAATTCACTTTCCAATCTTCCAAATGCAATTTAAAAGGATTACTCATATTGCCTTGACATGTCATTTCAATTCGAAAATTTATCACCATTCATCGTAACTCTCCTTTAAAAAAAAAAAAATGGGTGGAGAATTTTGGTGGTCCCATTCTATTAAAATAGCATTAATTAATTAATATCGTTAGTAATCTGCATACTTGCTTATGAATTTGAAACCGAATGTGGAAATGATAATTTAACAGGTGTTTGTTTTGTTGGTTTGGGAACCCTTTTTTTGTTTCCATTTATTAAAAAGAATATAATCATTTAACTTGTTTTTGGTTTATTGAAAGCAACGTTTGATTACAGTGTGCAATAAATGTTTATTCTCATATTTTTTAGTAGACACGGATGAAAATGTGGTAATTGGTATTGGCTTTGAGGTAACTCATACCACATCGTTTGTCGAGTTCAGATGTAGAAGAGAATACCAATCAAGACAAAAGGTCAAATGTTTTATGGATGCATATATGTATATCTTGTTGTGCACATTTGGGCCTGCAACTTGTGATTTTTAGGTTTGACATTCTCAAATGGACCTTTGAATGAGCTTTCGAATGATGGCAGCACCATGCCAGGACCATGGCAAGTTTCCCGGGCTCAATAGACCTCAAATGATTAAAACAAAATCATGAGCATGGGAATAAGTGACACGTGTAATTAGAACATCTTAATCTCTTCGCTTTTCTCTCTATCTGGCCTCCCACAAGCCTAGTGTAGCCATGTCGTTGCCGTCGTTCACCCCTTCTTGCACCACCACCACTATTGATAGCGCCTCTACTATCCCCAATCTCACGCAAGACGCTTTTCTCTCTTTATCTTTGGTTGTTTTAATGACAATCGGGGACATCATTTCCATTACTCATTTAGCTCACTGATAAGAGAGAGAAAGAGATGAGAATGTGTTAAATGACCACAATGAAGAATACCTCCTCAACTGCAGCAATCATTAAAAAGTAGGGTATTTCCTGTCCAAAGCTCTAACAGAAACTTCCCGACGCAACATCGCCTTCATTTTGATCTTTATAGCCCAAAATTATTTTGGCCATCAAAAGGTGCCACTTCAAACTTCATAGATGCCATCTTGAGCAAAAAACCAAAATTCCTTTGCTTTGGTACCGGTTAGTTGCATAATAACACTAATTTGATTCACTAATTGAAGCACAAATAACAAAGGACGAAAGCAAAATCGAAATTACATAAGACGCAAAAAAAATATGTGAAAATCCAAAACGGACAAAATCACAGGGAAAGAAAAGGATTTCATTATCTTCAACAACCAGTACAAGAGTTCAATCCAAAAGATAAAAAAAACAACTTTAGATCTTCCAAGAAGATAGGAAGAACAAAAAGGAGAGAAAATGTAGAGCCTAGTCTTCAATATGAGTTGTGCAACACATCCCTTTATAGTCCATCTTAAAAAAAAAAAAAAAAAAAAAACCTAAAATAAATGTATATGGGTTACCAATCGTGTGCATACTCTAAACAATTCCTTGTTGACTATGTTTTTATATTCCCCGCGGACGTTCTTGAAAGCCAAGTCCCAACGTCTCCCCTTGTTTCCTCCCATATAAACCCTAAGCAGTTCCTTGTTCTCTCCCGTCTCCAACCTGCCATCACAAAAATGGCTTCACCACCACCTTCTCCATCTTCTCTAGGACTACTGGCCATTAAACGCCATGAGCCAGAGCTGATCTCCCCAGCAGGAGCGACGCCACGCGAGCTCAAACCCCTCTCGGACCTGGATGGCCAGGAGTGGCTTCGTTTTCTGCTTCCCTTACTTCTCTTCTACCCAAACAGTCCCTCAATGGGAGGCCAAGAAGACCCGGCGAGAGTCGTCAAGGGAGCGCTCGCGAAGGCGCTCGTGTACTATTATCCGTTGGCCGGGCGGATCCGGGAAGGGCCAGACCATAAGCTCGTGGTGGACTGTACGGGCGAAGGGATTCTGTTTGTGGAGGCTGACGCCGACGTCAGCCTTGAGGAGCTCGGCGACTCCATGCGGCCGCCATGTGGCTTCTTAGACGAGGTGTTGTGCGATGTGGCCGGGTCGGGCGACATCATTGGGTGCCCTCTGTTATCGGTCCAAGTAAGTATTGTGTGACAAGTCCAACATTCAGTCGTGTTGCAACATGCAACTTGGATAAGGCGTAACGCTATTGATAAGCGTATCGCGTCCAGATTTTGTATATTGGTAGAATTTCAAGAGATCAAGTATAAAATTCTTCTGTAGAGACGTGCCCTCTTTACTCCGATTATTCGACCTTTACCTTCTAGGTTTTCTTACGAGTTCCTTCTTTCTGGTAGGTGACTCGCTTGAGATGTGGGGGCTTCATCCTCGGAATCCGACTCAATCACACAGTCTGTGATCTCTTCGGACTTAAACAGTTCCTAGAGGCAGCTGCGGAGCTCGCCCGAGGAGCCCATGTGCCGTCGCGGCTACCCGTTTGGCAGAGAGAGATCCTCAACGCGCGAGACCCGCCGCGAGTGACATGCACACACCATGAGTTCGAGGACATTGTCATCGACACCGGAAGTGCGGCCACAATGTCGGGCCCCAAGAACATGGCCCACAGATCGTTCTTTTTCGGCCCGCGGGAAGTAGCATCGATCAAGAAACGCCTCCCTCACCATCTAGTCTCGAGATCCTCCACCTACGAGTTACTCACGGCATGCCTTTGGAAGTGCCGCACGATTGCACTTGAGAGCAAGTCGGACGAAGTAGTCCGCCTCTCATGCGTGATCAATGCGCGAGGCGTCGGCGTGCCTCGTGGTTATTATGGGAGCACTTCAGTGATCGCAATGGTACTCTCAAAGGCGGGCCATCTGTGTACTAGTCCACTAGGGTATGCCGTCGAGCTAGTGAAGAAAGCGAAGGAGGTGGTGAGCGAAGAATACGTAAGGTCCTCTATCGATGCGTCAGTAATCAAGGGAAGGCTGAAGCACATGACTGTTCGGAACTACGCGGTTAGCAACACGACCAAGGTCGGGTTCGAAGAGGCCGATTTCGGGTGGGGGACGCCGGTGCACGGCAGTGTCGCCAGCGCTTTTCCTTGGATAAGCATTTACGTGAAGTACAAAACAAGAAAGGGAGAGGAGGGGATTGTGGTGCCGATGACGTTGCCGGAGAGAGCTATGCAAAGGTTTCAAGAAGCGTTGGCGAAAATGATTGGCGAAGGGACGGCGGCTGACGATCATTGTGGTGGGGATTCGACTACGATTAGATCAAAACTCTAGGAGGATTATTAAACCATACATTCTCTGCGGTCTCCCAATCACATGTAACGATTCTCGAATTTTTTAATGAAATATATCCCTATGGAATCTACCTTCTAGTTATGGAATTTGAAGTAACTATCGTTGACTTTAGGTGTGCGACTTAAGGATGTTGAAAGATTATGTCCACCCCCAGAGCGCCGGCTGCAACTAATAATTATTGGGGTGTGGTTTATACTCCTCATGACCAGAAGTATAGAGGTTCTGTTCCAAGTGAATAGGCGGAGACTCGGGGGCCACCTTGGTAGGGATTGTAAAGGGCAACGCCCTCAATCTGCCAAAGGATTTTTATAGTTTGGGCCCACATGGCTTAGGGCTTTTTTTGGCTCCTCGATTTTCTTGTCGCTTTTATATAATCTCTTCCTCTTTAGAAAATCTCTTTCTCTTATAGTTGTAGTAGAGATGTAAGATGTGCTAATTATGAGAAAGGTATCAAAACAGTTTTAAAACTATTGTATTGGTATGTATTGGTACCGATTCAATCCAAAATCTTTCAATTGAACTAATTTAGTCATAAACCTTTTCATATTGGTATTAATTAAGTCTATCCAGCCAATTTTGGCTGACTGACGTTGACATGAACACCGGCCAGTGGCCAAAAGCTGACATGTTAGCTCACTGTGCGCTATTCTGTTCTCCGGTCCCCCGTGCCTTCTTGTCCGGTAGCAGGGGGTGAGATGATGCGGGGTGTATGTGTGTTTTTTCGAATGAGCAGATCCCCTGCAGGGAGATTTCCCTGAAGTGATCGAGGAGTACTTGAAGCATGGCATCATGAAGTGCATCGCCTTAAAATGCCGAGGTACCCTTCTTGCCGGTACTCTCTCTCTCTCTCTCTCTCTCTCTCTCTCTCTCTCTCTCCGTGGAATTGTTTTGGAGTTGCGTTCTACCGCTAAAATTTTGATTTTTAAGCTACTTTGATCTCTGATGAAGAAAAGATGAGTTCCTTTTAGCTGCTGTCTAAACTGAGCGCTTTGAATTCGGAAAAGATGTGGCTCATCCTCCGTACTTCGGTCGTTAGCGGGGCTTGTGAGAGCTCTATCCCTATCCCAACCTCGTTCGTCTTAGCTTACTCGTGGGACTGTCTGGCCTGTTTTGGGTGGAGTCGTATTTTGTCGCCATTTACTCACCAATGCTGCCTTTGTATTTCCTTACAATCTGGGCATGCTGGAAGCTTTAAAATTACGAGAAAGTTAAAAAGTTGTTTTGAATACATCAACTGCTTTATCCCGGAATTGTTCTGATTTGTTCCGAGACTAGATTAGAACGCAATTGAAAGATGGAAAGAAAAGTAAATACCAAAATGGAGTGGAAGGTTTGAAGCACATATCTCACACTTTTGGAATGCATATGATTGATGACCGATGAATGTTGGTCTTCGGACCATTTGGGTGATTTTTTAAGTTTCGCACTACATTTTAGAATCGTAGGGCAGACTTTCTTTTTCCAGCAAGTTGTGGCATGTGGTGAGTCATTTGTTGGTGCATCCATAAGTTGAATGTTATTTTGGAGAAGTAATTCTAGTTCATCACCAGGATTAGTTCATCACCAGGGCCTAGGTGAAGGCCGCCATGGCCTTGCTAGCTGGGGCGAGGCCACCTTCGCTTGCAACAAGGCCAAGGCTAGGCTAGCCTTGCCTAGATATAGGTGAAGCTGCCTCACCTGTGGCCTTGGGCAAGGTTGAGCGAGGGCTTCGCGGCCCTCACCTGAGCCGGCCATTGCAAGGAAAGTCCAAGGAGGAAGAAGAGAGAAAATAAAATGAAAAAGAAAAAAAAAGGAAAAAAAAATTAAAAAATTAAAAAATGAAATTATTAAAAAAAAATTGTCACATCGCGTCTAGCCACCGATCAACCGAATTTGGCTAGATGGATTGAATTGGTACAAATATGAAATTATTTAGAACTAAATTGGTCCAATTAAAATGTTTATGATTGAATTGATATAAATACAATAGATTTAGGATTTTTTTGATACTTTTTCCGCTAATTATAGAGAAATCTTTAGCTAGATGTAACCCTAGTTTAAGGGTGAATGAGGATAAATCTTGTGTATCGATTCCTCTTTCTCGCCTTGACTCTCTATTTCGTTGCGTCATTGTACCTAAATCCTACCAATAATTTTCCTAGTGGTAAGCCGGCAAAAAATGATGGCATCAACCTAACCACGCTTCGTGCCTAAACTAGTCGTATGCAGATGTTTGCGGCTCCAGTAAATGACGGCACCTAATAATTTCTAATCAAGATTCCTATGGTTTGAAAATAGCTTGTTTGTGGATACACGCTGTCTGTTAATAATAAACCCACCGGTTCTTATCTGTAACGGCGTGGTGCGGGAGCCTCGTTCAGACGCAGGCGAGAATCCCGATCAATATAAAAGTTTCAAACATTTTACGTATGCATATGCGTATATTCTCGCACGCGCCGGGGGCTGCATGGACCTTCACAGACGAACTTGTTAGGACGCCGGATGCATAAAGCCGCGAGAAGATAAGGTCGCACGTCATTGCCAAAGCAACGTTTTGCCTTCAGTCTTCTGCGGACAAGCTTGTGATTTTTAGGTTCCGACATTCTCAAATGGACCTTCGAATGGGCTTTGGAATGATGGCTGGCCATGCCAGGACCATGGGGTTGTTTCCCAGGCTCAGTAGACCTCAAAGCAGATCATTACAGCTGCAGAGCCATGTCTTTCTCCGGCTATGGTTGGAGGAAGCGCCCTCCAGCTCCGTCGATCATAGGTGATTACAACAAAATCATAATCATGGGAGTAAGTGTGACTCGCGTGATTAGAACATCTTAAATTGTTCTCTTTTCTCTCTCTTTAGCCTTCCACAAGCTTAGTCTAGCCATGGCGTTGCCGTCATTCCCCACTTCCCGCAACACCGCCATTATCAACGACGCTTCCACTCTCACCAATCTCTCACAAGACGCAATTTGTTATGAGCCACTTTATCTTTGGTTGTCTTAACAACAATCGAGGACGCCATTTCCCTCTAGTCAGATTCACATTACTAACTTAGCTAATTGATAATCTCGTATGAGGTTTTTTTTTTTTTTTTTTTTTTTTTTTTTTTTTTGGGGCGAGAGAGAGAGAGAGAGAGCATGTGCAAAATGCTCTAAATTTGAACCTGTAAAGGTCAAAGAGATCCATACTTAACTAGTTCATAGAGCTTGCATATTTTTTATGGGTCTCTAGATTATCGGGTCTCCTTATCCCTATTATTAAATTATCTCCAAATAAAAAAAGGAATGGTATAATAGGCTATGAACTTATGAATTGTAAATACATATTTCAAAAAATAAGCGCGCATTTGGTATACAAAATGGCTACCCGGCTTGATCGGTTGAGTGTGAGCCCTAGCAAAGCTGGAGATTTAAAGACATGAAGGTCAGCTTCCTCTTTTTCTTATACTAGTTTGTCAATGCGAAGGAGGTTAAAGGGCAAGATGAAACAAAATGAAAGAAAGTTCTACAACAGTAGTAAACTTTAGGGCAATGCATATAAGAACATTGATGAATTCATATACTTTGATGATATTATAAACTCATCACTTACAAGATCAGACTTAAAATTAAAAAAACCGGAACATCAAGACTGTTGCGAAAAGGTGAGCGATCGAATAATAATATAGACAGAAGAAGAAAACAAATCGAACACCAGATTTATGTGGTTCAGTCGTAAAGACCTACGTCCACAGGGAGAGTAACGGCGAATTTCACTATAGATCAAGCGATACAAGGAGATTACACACTCGAGTCACTCAAATACTCTCTCGGTGTTTCCCAAACCCCAATTACACCCAATAACACATGCAGTGTTTAGCCCTGAAATTCCTCAAGAAATAATCTCTCAATCTCACGAAGGAATTACACGCAAATTTTACCGCAAGATTTAATTGGCTTGAATACTAAATCTTCTTGGATGTAATTCACGGACAAGAATGACAAAGAAAAATCCCTCTCAAGCACTCGACAACAAGACGATGCTTCAAGAACACTTCTTCATGATCAACCCTCTTCCATCCATGGCTACAAGTCTATATATATAAGTGAGACCCTTTTTTTTGCCGATTTCTCATAGAATTCTGTTTCCTATCTTAAACTATTTTATCCAAAACATATCTCTGTATATTTTAAACAAAATCCAAGTCCAAGTTGGACATTCCTATTTTAGCGGCCAAATTCTCCAACACAGATTCGAATTTTGGGAAGTTGATCTTCGGATCTTCTTTGCTCAATTTCGAACGTCAACAACATATCCATTTTGGAATATTCAAAATTTCAAATTGGACTCAAACTCGAGACATATTTTAATAATCTCCACATTGGCTTGACGTTTGAGCTAAGTTGCAATTGCTTTGCAAAAATTCAAACTTTGCTACTACTCTCCTATAGCCCCTAATGGGTTCAACCGCCACAGATATTATCTAAGTCCAAGCTTCGCTTGAACTTCACTATAACCAAGGAACTCATCAGAATACCAACTCCACATGCACCTTTAACTACTCCGCAAGGATTTTCCGACGCAACCTCCTTAACCCCAGATAAAGCAAAACCATTGTTGCATCCATATCTGTCAAGAGATCTCGAATATGTACATTGTTAATTTAAGCAATTACAGCAACCGTTGGCTCTATAAGCTCCACCCCGCTCACTCGTATACGCTACCTCAGGAGTTTTTGGTTGCAACTCCACCTTAAGCTGAACACCGTTAAGATCCGTTTGAATACTGCTATAATCACTCATAGTCAGAAGTATTGGAGACTTATCAAACGTAACTTTCTGCTGATAATAGGTGAATTTAACTTTGGGCACCACAATCGATAACCCTTATCACCTTGTGTATAGCCTAAGAATATGCACTTTCTTACCCTTCCATCGAGCTTATCATTACTCGCTCGAACATCACATGGGCAACCAAATATTCTAAGAATAGAATAATCAACAACGTTACCTGACCACATTTCTTCGGGAGTCCGATATCCAATCGTAGTCGATGGTGATCTATTCATCAGGTAGCACGCCGTATTTAGCACATCCGCTAGGAATCTTCTAGCCATACTAGCACTAGAGAGCATTTTATGGGCTGTCTCTAGCAATGTTTTGCTCATCAATTCCACAACATATTGTGGTTCATCAACATTAGTGCGGTGTTTCACTATACCTTCCTTCATGTAGAATTTGTTTAACAGTTTTGAACAAAACTCCATGCTACTGTTAGTCTACACTTGTTTGATTATCTTACCAGTCTCCTTTTCTATCAAAGCTATCAATTGCTTAATCCTGACAACAACATCAAACTTGTGCCTAAGCACAAATACCCACGTCTTTATTGAGTAATCATCAACAACTGTTAGCATATATCTAGCACTCTTCCTCGAAGGAAACCGCAACAACTTGCGAACATTCAAGTGAATTAACTCTGCAATTTCCGTGGTTTCTTTAACAGTCGTACTGAACTGCACTTTCCACCATTGATCTAACTCACAGCACTTGCATACATTCAGTTCGTTAGAAACATAACCACATAGCAGATTTCTTTCACTTAAAACCTTCAGGCTTTTCTCACCAATGTACCCTGAACGGATATGCCATAATTCATACTCTCGAACAGATGCATCCGACGTCTCCACAGTGAAATTTGTCACTGTCTCACCTTGAAGCTCATATATGCCATTGTGCTTGATTCCTTTCATTATTATCAAAGCGCCTCAAACAACTTTTAGAATTCCACATTCTGAAATATATCGATGCCCAGTTGAATCCAAGGCATTCAAGGAAATTAAGTTATTCTTCAACTCTGGAATATACCTTACTCTAGTCAATGTCCTCACGATACCATCATACATTCCGATTTTAACATTGCCAACACCGATGACATCGCATTCAGCATTGTTCCCCAGCTACACTTTACTATTATCCATGCATTGATAAGTAGTAAACCAATTTCTATTTGGTATAACATGAAAAGAACAACCAAAATCCAGAATCCATCCATCAAACAATGAATTATTTGTGACAGACAAGACATAATTGGCACTATCAGCTACAGCTGCAACATTATATGCAGAATCAACTATAATTCCTTTACCCTTCTCATTCTCCAGCTTAAGGCAATTCCTTCTAAGATGCCCCCTCTTGCCACAGCTCCAACAGACAATATCACCAGTCCTAGACTGACTATATTCATATTAGTACTACTCTTACCCACACGTGTTCAAGATCTTCCTCTATTTTCACCTATTAAAATAGCAGATATAGGTTCACCAGATTCTCTTCTACAGATGTCCTCGCCCAGAATTAAATCTCGAACTCCATTAAATGTCAAACTTGTTAACCGAGAGGAATTACTAACGGTAGTAACAGTAGTATTCCAACTATCAAGCAATGAGGATAATAGAATCAAAACATGTACCTCATCTTCAAAGTCAATCTCAACTGAACTCAATTGACTAACAATCACATTGAATTCATTGATATGATCTGCAACTGACGCATCTTCGCTCATTTTCAAATTAAATAAACGTCGCATCAAATAGACTTTGTTGATCGCAGAGGGCTTCTTGTACATATCTGATAGAGCTTGCATCAAATCAGCAGTGATCTTCTCCTTCAAGATGTTAAACGTGATGTTACGAGCCAACGTCAACCAAATAACACCCATAGCTCGTCTATCTAACAAATCCCAATCAACTTGCTTTATTGACTTTGGTTTCTCCCTAGATAAGGGCAAGTGCAGTTTCATCTGGTAAAGATAATCTTCAATCTACATCTTCCAAAAACTAAAATCATTACCATCAAATTTGTCGATTCTCACTTTTACTTCTTCTGTCCCCATCGATTCGCTTTAACTTAGCCAAATCTAGCTTTGATACCAATTGTTACGAAAATGCGAGCGATCGAACAATAATATAGACAGAAGAAGAAAATAAATCGGACACTAGATTTACGTGATTCAATCGTAAAGACTTATGTTCACGGGGAGAGTAACAACGAATTTCACTATAGATCAAGCGATACAAGGAGATTACACACTCGAGTCACTTAAACACTCTCTCAGTGTTTCCCAAACCCCAATTACATCCAATAACACAGCAGTGTTTAGCCCTGAAATTCCTCAAGAAATAATCTCTCAATCTCACGAAGAAATTACACGCAAATCTTACCGCAAGATTTAATTGGCTTGAACACTAAATCATCTTGGATGTAATTCACGGACAAGAACGACAAAGAAAAATCCCTCCCAAGCACTTGACGACAAGACGATACTTCAAGAACACTTCTTCATGATCAACCCTCTTCCATCCATGGCCACAAGTCTATATATATAAGTGAGAACCTTGTTCTTTTGCGGACTTCTCATAGAATTCTGTTTCTTATCTTAAACAATTTTATCCAAAACATATCTTTGTATATTTTAAACAAAATCCAAGTCTAAGTCAAAGTTGGACTTTCCTATTTTAGCGGCCAAATTCTCCAACGCAGATTCGAATTTTGGGAAGTTGACCTTCAAATCTTCTTTGCTCAATTTCGAACATCCGCAACATATCCAATTAGGAATATTCGAAATTTCACTTTGAACTCAAACTCGAGATATATTTTAACAAAGACAACTTTATCTTCTAAGTGACATTGAAGATAGCTTTATGGAATCTGGATCAATATCATTTAGCAGCGAAGAAATAAAAAGTACATACTTAAATAGAAAATATTGTAGTGTTTTGGTGTGAAAATTTCTCTCCATCAATATAAAATTATAGATGAACAGAATTACTATCCTAATTATTAAAAGCAAAAGTTTCTACTTTCGGGATGATAGATTATATTGAATTTTGTTTTTGAAAACAAATTATTCTAGCCGTAACCATTTAAATGGTGATTTTTGAAAACGACTTATTCTAGCCAAACGGGCTCAAGGCTGCATTAAAATTTAATTTTCATCAATTGAAAGCTTGAAGAAGATTTAAGAAAATTAAAAAGGTCCATCTGCACCACATGACTTGATAGATCCAAAGACTTGACTTGAATGGGGCTGGCAATTCGTGCTTTCATACCATATTCATGCTGATCACTCATGTTATTTAATATATATATATATATATATATATATATATATATATATCAATATGATTACTAACTATTTTTCATTAGACACAGTTGAAAACGTGGCAATTCGTTTCAATTTCGAGATAACTCATATTACCTCTCATTTGAATTCTAATTTGTATCTGTGAATTTGGGTTGTATTTGAGTCCTATTCTCAAATTGTGTTGGGAACTGTTGGGCTCCCGAATGAACTTCCAAATCACCACATTGTCTGTATTTCATGGTACAAGGTGCAGGTGATGATGCTAGTATGAACACTTAGAGAGCGGGTGAATAGGTATTCAAAAGAAATCTTGACAAATAAATACGGAATAAAATAAGTTGGGAACAAAGTCTGAATAAAGATCAGAGTTTGATAAGAGAGCCACAAGAACTTCTAGGACAAGGAGGTGAGCTTCCTCTTTTCTAATGCTAGTTTGTTAATGCGGGGAAGTCTTGGGATGGCAACATATAGCACACCTTATAGCACTGCATAGAACCAATAGAATAGAGCTAGCTTGTGGTTCCATGCAGTACCGTAAGACATGCTAGCTCTGTTGTTGGCCTTTCACCTACCCTCACTCACCCGAGGCACGGGTGGCTACTATATCAGCTTACCCGACGGTAGCCGAGGCTATGCAAGCACACCCCGATGTGAAGTCTACCTTACCCACCGTAGGGCCCCCTAATTCTATGTCTATCTTTTTCTTTCCGACAGAGAGGGAATACGAAGGATAGCGCGGGATCTCTCACCCCAGAGCGGTTCTCCCACCTATTTCTTCCTTGAGCCTTTTAAGCACCTACTCAGGTCCTTGGATGGCAACATATAGCATACAAAGGAAGATGGGCTTCTTCTTTTTCTTTTTTCTTTTTTTATTGAGCTATAAGATTGCTAGTGGAGCGACCTTTTGTAAAAAGGGTTCGATTGCCATGTTGAGAAAATCGAGTCAACCCATCCTTGCATCTGAAGATCTCCCATAACGTGTACCGAAAGGGGTTAAAATTCATCCTATGTTGGAGATCCGAAATCGATTTTCTTGATATGATTTAATTAAGACACTAAAAGGTCTATAGATTTCATTTGTAGCATCTTAACTTATTAAAGGATCAATCCTCTCGAAAATGCTTGACACTTTTTTTCTTTTTATAGGATTACAAGGACCCATTTCAAAATGCAAAGAACATCAGTGACTAAAAGCAAATAAAATGTCGGTCCCTTGTCTCTTAACTCTTCCATTTTGTACGACTTGGTCCTCAAAATTTTGTTCATGAAATTGAAATTTCTAATATATTTGACATGTGCAATCGAGGGGAAAATTGTCCAAAAAATCCTAAATCCATTGTATGATAGCCAATTTAGTTATAAACATTTCAATTGTGCCAATTTAATCCTAATAATATGTCAATTTAGTCCTAAATCTATTAAAGAATCACCAATTTAGTCATTCTTGCCAATTTTGGTTGGATAGCTAACATGATGGTCTAGTAAGTACTAACCATCTTAGGTGGCATGGCTGGCCGACATTAATATGGATAATTTTTACAAATTTTCTTTTCTTTTTCCCTTTGCCGACCTCGGGTGAGGGATGCCTACGCCTAGGTTGGTGAGTGCTACACTCATTGGATCTCGTCACCTAGGCGAGGGTGGGCTACCCTCACCAAATCCAATGAAGGGGGCACTCGCCCAAGGTTAGCAAAGGTCATTAGCTGTGACATCCTGAATTTCGACCCCGTTTCAATTACATGAAATGGGCTTTTCAACGACGCGCCTATGTTCCTATTTCTCTGAGTTGGCCACTCACGAGTTAACTAACCTATTAGGTGAAGCCATTAAGTGATATAAATGTGACACACACGAGAATTCCATCGGAAATCGACTGCTCGACCAATAATAATCGGCAATGGCCAATACGACACCATTATAATCGATTAGTGATTAGATATAGGTCAATTCGACGGAAAAATGTAATTGAATTATGGGTGATTCCATATGATTGCGAAATTCGCATCAAACGGCACTAACCCAATTTTGTGTCGAAATTATAATCGGTACAAGTAATTGAAACCTTACAATTTTTGTGACAACCGAAAGTCACCGATGAGTCGGAGATGCACAAACGTGGATCGAAATTATCGACCACGGGTCAAACGCGCTAAAATTCCTAAAAGCTACTCGGTAGGTTGGGTCGCGCTAAAATCACGTCCGATCAATTTTAACCACAAAATCGAATGTTCGAGCGTGTCACAATTTATTTTTAGGATATCGTCTCATCTTTTGGAAAAATTCCGTCGAGCCAAGAATTTTGCGGAAAAATCGATTTTCGGATAATACAAAGAGGGGCCCGGAAATTAATGGAAATTCGGATGGCTGAGAAAAATGGATTAAGGACGCGTTTGGTAACGATTCTGTTCCTGGGAACAGATTCTGATCAGAAATGATTCTTTTTTGTTCTGTTCTCGGAAACAATTTTTGTGCAAAACAATACGTTTGGTAACTGTACAAAATTTCTGATCGTGGAATAGAAAAAGAACAGAAATGTGTTTGGTAACTATATAAAATTTCAATTTCAATTCTAAAATTTTGTCAAATTATAGAAATTTTATTGATTAATTATATTTATATTAAGTAATAAACATATTAACTAATCAAATTTTTATTAAATAGTAAATAATAAACTATAGTATAAACTATAAATATAAATACTAAATAATAAATTAAAATACAAAATTAAATATATATTCTATATATAGCAAAATTTCCATTTATACTTCAAATCATTTTTTTTATTTTTTTAAATAATTTTATTAATTTTTTCTTTTTTTTTTCTTCTTCTGGCTAGTTGCCAGTCGCCGGCCCTCGGCGAGGCCGTGCCTCGTCGGTTGAGCCTCGCCGGCAACGGGCAATGCTTGGCCAAGGCTTGGCTGGGCGAGTGGCTTTGCCTAGATTTGGTGAGGTTGGGCTTGCCCAATCGCCGGTGGGGCCCGACCTCGCCGGGCCATCGCGAGGTCAACCTCGTTCGGCCAGGTGAGGCTCTCCGATGGCCAAGGGAGGCTCACCTCACCGACAGTTAGGCAAGCTCGCTAGGCCTTGCTGGTGGCAAGGCGAGCCTCCGGCGAGCTTGCCGGCAATTTGCGGCAGTAGGTAGCGAACGACGGCATTTGGCGAGGGGCGGCGACGACGGCAGATGGCAATTGCAGCGGTGGCAGCGACACTTAAAGAACAAGAGAGGGAAAAAGAATAAAAGAATAAAGAGAATGAAAAAGGAAAAATTAGGTAGATTTGATTCTAGAATTGTTCCCTGAAACAAAGAATCAACTTTGTTTTTTCTTTTTTTTATTCTTGATTCTACTCCACATCTATTCCCGGGAACAAAAATTTTACCAAACACGATTTTGTTCCAAAACTACTCCTAGGAACAAAAAATCATAATCGGGTACTGTTTGGATGGTTATCAAACAACCCCTAATTGGCTGTCCAAAAGGATTTCTTTGTGAGAATTGAAGGAAATTTTGATATTGGAGAACCCCTTGACAAAATTGGCAAGAAGACTTTGGGGCTTAAGTAATCATGGTATAGATATTTGTCTTAAGTTGTGATTGGTTGCCTCATGGACTTTCTTTCCCCTACCTTTCTCTCTCCAATTGCCCCCATTCTTATGTGCGTGACCCTCATTGTTTAGCTGCCTATCTCCCTTCCTTCTGTAAATCAATTTTGTAAATAAGTTATTATACGATGACAAATTGAAAATGCTCTTGGGATTTATCATTGGTGGTTTTAGCTGTTATAGCTTTTGTCACGCCTCGAATCTCGAGCGCGCGCACATCCCTCGGTGGTCGATAGAATTTTGCGATGTTCCCAAGACTCGCGCCAACCATTTTCATTTTATTGCACATGCGGAAGCAAATTAACTAATCCCCTGACAACAACAAACATGGGATAGAAAAGTAAGACAACCAGTTTCAAATCAAATACACTTTCATAAACACCTCAAGCTTATACAGAAAGTCTATCTCATAAAGGACTACTAAGCCACCTATGTTCCTAACCCTTCCATTTCAAGCTTCGGGTTCTTCACACAAGGGACCTGAAAATGGTTATTCAATAACTAGTGAGATATAAATCTCAGCGAGTTCCCCCCCTAAGCCCCCAGTTAGAACACTAACTCAACTCGGGGTATCTCACCAGAACCACCCCCACCAATAAGCAACAACTAACGGTCAATTCATATACAACCTTACCTGGTATGCCATACTCTACACGATATCACTCAGTATGATACACACAAAGCACATGGCCATTAGATGATGCAGTTCATCAATCACACACGAGTCGTATCATAAGCGATCTTACCTGGCCATTGCCACACTCTACACGTTATCGATTCATGCGTACATGCCATAAACAATGTGCTTAACTCATGCATGACTGAAATCACAGATGCCATGATTCTCATGCGTTCTTGCACATTAGCATATTTCAAAAACATAATGCATATACCCAATGCCTACAACAATTGAAGTGCCTCATTCATCTCAGTCAATCACTGGGGTCCTGATTATAAGACTAAATCGTTATGACACATCATATTCCGTGCCACACAATTTTGTCTCATAATCCAGCGCATCAACAACACTTAACATGCGTTCCAATTATTATCCAATGCTACACATGGGCATAGCCTATTCGTAATTCGGCTATCTACTGGCGTTTAGCTAGGCATCGTCTCCCCACCTTGGAGCACGACTTTGTTACTACGTCAACGGCGTTCCCAAAGGAGTATAGGTCCAGAATCAACTGTGACCATAACCTACTCGCAGTTTGGCTATCTACTGGCGTTTAGCCAAGCATCATCTCCCCACCTTGGAGCATGGTTTCGTCACTACACGACGGCGTTCCCGAAGGAGCATAGGTCCAGAATTAACTGTGACCTGAGCCCACCACATGGGGCATCCCATATAGGGTACATCCAACTCAACAGCTTAGGATGGTTCCTTATTAACCAACACACGACAAATCATTATCGGCCCAGGATACTTTGCATTTCACTCATATGCCTCGATTAAAACAGTGATCCTAGCCTCTTTCCTTCGTATTAAAAAAATCCGAGAAAGTAGTTGTGTGTGGGTACACGTCAATTCGAACCAGAAAACTGATACTTTCCTTTTTCAAACCCCACCGTTTGATATAATATATAAAATCCATTTTCAGTGTCAAAACCCAACACTCGGGGTTTTCTGAATAAATACCAAAATTTCCAATCACCACACAATTGCACAATCATCACTCAATTCATACAGATGCTCATGCATTTTCACATCCACTTACTTCATAAAATCAACACATGAATTTTAGACATTTTTCGCATTATGGATGAACAGTGCACGTGACCAGTATTTTGTGAATAGTGTTGTGTGAACAGTAAATTTCCATAATTCAATAAATAATAAATTATATTCAGAAATCATTAAAACAATGATTAAATTTAGGAAACCAATCAATTAAAATAAATATGCTTAATTAACCACATAAGCATCATTAAGCTAATAAAGTAAAATTAAGTTAAACTAATCTTTCCATTAATCTAACCACCTATCTTAGGACTAATACAACTTAATTAAATCACCTAAACTAGAATTAAATCTAACTAAACTAACCCTAAGCAAGTTTAGGCTCTAATCAAAGCATTATGAGCTAAACTCACCCGTTAAGCGGGCCGGAGGCACCGACGCGGCGGCGACGACGGTGGCTACACACCAGGACCTCTACCACGACGATCCAAGGCGGTCCTAAGCTCAACACAACAACCACAGCTTGTACTCCCTTTGAAATTCTGGAAAAACAGCCCTGCCAAAGGAGAAAACAAGTTGAACGGCTTGGCCGGAGCTCCGGTGAAAGGGGTGGCCGGGAACCGGTGGCACCCGGGGGTCTTGGGAGTCTTGTGGGTGGCTGGGATGGGCAAAGGAACGGCTGAAATGGGAGAAAAATGGCCGAAAACGTTAAATAGTGCAGGCTGCAGGCGGATCGATGCACAAAGAATCGGCAGAGGCTTGCGACGGCCGTACAAGACGGTCGGCGGCTCCGTTTGGGGCGAGGTCAGGCTCGTTGGAATAGTACATCTCTCCCGGTTATGGTGATGGGTGGTTCGGTGGCTGATTCATCCGGGAAGACCACTTTTGACTCGATTCTTCACCGAAGGGTCAGCTGGAGCAGAAACTGGGGGAAGAAGAAAAACAAAGAGAGAGAGAGAGCTCCGTCGAGGAAGGCCGAATGGGGGAGAGAGAGAGTGAATTGAGGGCTGTAAAGACCCCCATCAATGCTTGCTTCAAGTCCTTATGCCATGATATCATCTTCTCTCTTTTCTCTAGCCTTTTTCTCCCTACAACTAGGGGCAATTTGGTCATTTCACATTACACAAATTACAAATATGACATTGGGCTGAAATTGGTGGATGGGCCTAAGGATTGGGCTTGGCCATGAATAGGAGTGGGCTTGAAATTGATTGGACTTGATTGGGCTCAAAGTTGGACCATGGGCTTCGAAAGATGAATACTTGGTTTAGGCCTAATGGGCTCATTTGTTTTCTTTGGGCCAACTATAGTGGTTGTCCACCTTGGGCCTAAGGCCCACATTGACTTGGCCGGACCCATGTCCTCATGGACTCGCTTCCTCGGTCCGAAAATCCCTTTTTCAATTGCTCGGCTTAACTGGCTCTGTCGACTGTTTGATGTACCTTCATCCAAAGTCTAACCCAAACATTCCCGATAATTCGATATCCAATCCTAAGTTCTCTTGCTATGTCAATTTCACAAAATGCCATTTTGGTTACAACTCAGACTAACGAGCGGCTCCGAGAATTCACGCATAATCGACTTGTGCCAAACCACATTCAAGACATCTCGACGCATAAACGTCATTGACTGCATGAAATTACGGAGGATAGATTCTTATTTCAAAGCACACGATTACTGAGGATTGACATAGGGTCATTCGTAGGTTCAATAGCAGTAAACGGAATCACCTGTCATTCCATTATGTTTTGTCCACAAATCGACTTCTAGTCGTCCTTATAATTGGCCTGCCTATCTACAGGATCGTCCTCACACAAGTCTCACGGTCAAGTCGTTTTCCCACGGTCAAGTCGTTTTCCCGGGTCAAGTTCTTTAATCGTACGAGTTCTGACCTCATTAGCCTTTCCCCTCAAGGTCAATATCTTAGGAGTGATCAATTCCGAGTGAGATCAACCACCAATGCATTGACGAAATTCACATTCATCCAGAGGGCTCGAATTTCAGGATGTCACAGTTTTTGTGGCATTTGTTAAACATTATTATAAAATTATTTTATAGGTTTTATCGACGACTGTTTGGACGCAAGGTCTCCTTAAGAAAGAAACACATAAGATATTTTTGACTTGTAAAAGTTGCCCTTGGAAAACATTTTTATGATTAAATATGACAATTAATGTTTTGCAGACGTTGAAAAATGAGATATGTTTTCATTTTTGGGTGGAAACATGAGACATATTATAAGGCATTGATTTGTGAAGTTCTCTTTCACAACCATTATGAGGGCAACGTCACCTTCATCACCAGGTTGTCGATTGAGGGTGGCCGACAGTGGCTGTTGGTCCGAGAAGAGAGAGAGAGAGGATGGGTGTTTAGTACTTTCGGCGAGTATTGATTTGGCATGGTGAGGTCCACATAAAGAGGACATGCATCGAAACCTTATGAATGAGTGAGGAGGCGTGCACACTTAATAAAGTCGGGTTCCATCTACAATCGGTCTATAACCAAAATGGCTAGATCAGTTTCGATTCAGCCCTTGTTCAATTTTGGCCACAAATCCCCAGTTGGTAAGGTCTTGTCAACTAGGGAGCACGATAAGTTTAGTTATCAATGAACAAAATTTGCCCTTAGGCATCGCCTATGATAGTTATAGTTGATGTAGAGACGGTACCTTAAAATCAATGAAATAGCATTCAAATCCTATGAATTGATTGAGTCTAGAAGTCAAATTCCATCTTCAATCGGTCTATAACCAAAATGGATGGATCAGTTTCAATTCAGCCCTTGTTCAATCTTGGCCACAAATCGCCAGTTGGTAAGGTCTTGTCAACTAGGGAGCACGATAAGTTTAGTTATCAATGAACAAAATTTGCCCTTAGGCATCGCCTATGATAGTTATAGTTGATGTTGAGATGGTACCTTAAAACCAATGAAATAGCATTCAAATCCTATGAATTGATTGAGTCTAGACTTTTGACTTGTGGGGGTGGCCATTGTGAAACTCAAGTGGGTGACCTCTGGTTTTAAGTTAGAATATTTTCAATGCTCCAAGCAACTACGATCTTGAAATTTACATATGCATATGAGGAGAGAGAATGTGATCATACGCGTCCAAGAGATAGCGTATGAAGTGAATTGCATTCTTTTACGTATGAGAACAAGAGAAAGCAAAATTACCCAAAATAATTAGTTGTAAATAATTAGCTAATTATACATAATTTTATATATCCAGGACAAGTTTTCATATGATCCAAACAAAAATGGCCACATGCTCATACTTCAAATTCCACGCAAGGTACATTAACCTTTTCAAAAAAGAAACGGCCTAATTCCATAAAAAAATCCAAAACTTTAGTTTTAATCCCAATTCTATCTTGAACTTTTTTTTTTTTCCTCAAAAAGAACCTTCAAATTTTCCTTAACTCCCATATCTATCCCACTGTTAAACATATTGGCCACGAAGCGGTCTCCACTAATGGTGGAGCAGTGACAGAGGTCAAATCGGTGGCAAGAGACTTTGGGTGGTCGCGGATGAGATGTGGCATGAGGAGGAAGATTATGAATAGTATGTGACAAGCAAAGAGGAAAGGAAAGAACGCCATTAAGGGTCCGTTGGGTAATTATTCTGTTTTCAGGATTAATTTTTACTTAGAAATAGTTTTTGCTCTTTATTTCCTTGAACAAGTTTCTGAGTATTCAAACTCGTTTGATAACTGTACATAATTTCTATTCTCGAAAATAAAAAGAAGAAAAATACGTTTGACACGACTCTCAAATTTTTTTGTGACTACGGATTTCTTTTAATTTTTTTTGTTAATTTTATAAGATTTTTCTATATTTTTTTCTTTTTCCATCTCTTCTTTTTCTTCCTCCTCTAGCCAGTCGTTGACAACCTCTCCCTACCATCGCGAGGTCAAGCCTCGCCTAGCCATGGCGACATTGACCTCGTGGTGGTCGGGTAAGGTCAAGCCTTGTCGAGGGTCAGCGAGGTCTCAAGACCTCATCTTTGGCTGATCGCAACCTCGACACAGATATGAGTATTTTTAGAAAAGTCTCATGTTGGTAAGTAGTGTGTCGGACTGAATATATTGATGGGTTCAAACTTGAGCACCCTCTTGACAATCTCCCTGAATGAAGGTATCAATCTATTGTGCGCTCTCAACAGATAGTATTAAAGCCAATGGCAGATTGGTGGGCTCCTAATCTTATTATGGTATGTGATAAATTTCTCAAGGAAGGAATCTAATGGCCAATGTGGTTTCTAAGTTGGTGGGCTTGTGGTGAAGTAATGCGGGCTCAATGGAATCTAGTGACCAGTGTGGTTTCCGGGCAAGTGGGTTTGTGGTGTAATAACACAACCCTGATGGTAGATTTTATAGTTTAGTCGGAAGAAAGAGACTAGAGATGACATTGGGTGTTGATGGAAATTCAAACTAGATATCTTGATGTAAGAGGATACTTGGATTAAGGGGATATAACAACGCCGACTTGATGACAAACTTCATGGTTTGGTTGGGAGAAAGAGAATAGGGATGAAGTTGGGTGTTGATGCAAATTGCAGCTGAGATATCTTGATGTAGAAGGATACTTGGTGGACCCATCTTGATATAAAATGATATCGAGATGGGTTCGATGGCAAACTTCATGGTTCGGTTGGGAGAAAGAGATCAGGGATCGGCCATAGGCAATGGCTAGCGATGGTTGGCCTTACCAGCTTTGGGTGAGGCTCGACTTCCCCAGGTCTTGTGATGTGAGACTTGCTTAAGGCTGGCAAGGTCACCTCTTACCAAATCCCAACAAGGTTGGCCCTTGCTTGCCTCTGGTGAGACTTGTCCTCACTCGAGGCTGGCAAGGTTACCTCTCACCAATCCTAGTGGTGTTGACCTCACCTGAGCCCTCTAAGGGCAACCCTCATCGATCATCATTTTTGGCTTGCCACTAGCCATCATTAAGGCCCGGTAATTGGTGGAGAAAAAATGAAAAAGAAAGAAAAGAACAAAAGACTAATATATAAAAAAAAAAAAATTGAAAAAATTGAAAAAATAATAAAAATAATAAAAATTGTCCATGTCGGCATCAATCATACCACATAGAATGCTCAATATTCATGTAAGCGATTTCATATCAATATTTGCTTGATGGACTTAATTAGTACAAAGGAAAAAGGTTTAAAATTAAGTTAGTTTAATTAAATGATTTAGGACTGAGTTCAAATTAATATAATAAGTTTATGACTTTTTTGGTATTTTCTCAATTATATTTCGAAAAAAAAAAAAACTCCATGTGTTAAACGGGATCGAAATAAAAAAAAAAAAAAACATATAAAATAAAAGTTTAGTCACTAAATTCCTAGGTCCATATTAAGTCCAACAAAATCCCACTTCTCCTTTGTTTCCCACTAATATAAACCACCGCAAACGATTCCCAAGTTTTCTAAATCGTTCAATCCGCCATCATAAAAATGGCTTCACTGCCACCTTCTTCTCCGGCACTGCTATCCGTGAACCGCCACAAGCCAGAGCTTCTCTCCCCGTCGCTGGCGACGCCACGCGATCTCAAGCCCCTCTCGGATCTGGACGACCAGGAGGGGCTTCGCTTTCAGATTCCCTTCCTTTTCTTCTACCCCAACAGTCCCCCAATAAGAGGCCGAGAAGACCCGGCGAGAGTCGTCAAGGAAGCGCTCGGGAAGGCGCTCGTGTACTACTACCCGTTGGCCGGGCGTATCCGGGAAGGTCCAAACCGCAAGCTCTCAGTGGACTGCACCGGCGAGGGGATCCTGTTCGTCGAGGCCGACGCCGACGTCCGCCTCGAGGAGCTCGGCGACTCCATGAGGCCACCATGCGGCTTTGTGGACGAAGTGTTGTGCGATGTGGGCGGGTCCGGCGGCATCATTGGGTGCCCTCTCTTGTTGGTTCAGGTTATAAACTGTAATGACATAGAGATATGCCCTTCTGCTCTGAATAATCAACCTGCTGTAACTTCTGTGGTTTCTTACTGAGTTCCTTCCGATTTGTAGGTGACCCGTTTGAAATGCGGGGGCTTCATCCTCGGAATCCGGCTCAATCATGCCATTAGCGATTCCCTCGGCCTCAGACAATTCCTGAAGGCGGCTGCAGAACTCGCAAGAGGCGCACACGTGCCGTCTTGGCTACCTGTTTGGCAGAGAGAAATCCTCTGCGCTCGAGACCCGCCGCGAGCGACGTGCAGGCACCCTGAGTTCGAGCATGTGGTCGACGACGCCAGAAGCGCTGCCGTGACGTTGGACCCCAAGAACATGGTACACAGATCCTTCCTTTTCGGCCCGCGCGAAGTGGCGTCAATCAAGAAAGGCCTCCCTCACCACCTGGTCTCGAGATCCTCCACCTACGAGTTACTTACGGCATGCCTGTGGAAGTGCCGCACGATTGCCCTTGAGATCAAGCCGGACGATGCCGTCCGCCTATCGTGCGTGATTAATGCGCGAGGCAAGCAAGGCCTCGGTGTGCCTCGTGGTTATTACGGGAACACGTCGGTGTATGCAACGGTGCTTTCGAAGGCGGGTCATCTGTGCAACAGTCCGCTGGGATACGCGGTTGACTTAGTGAAGAAATCGAAAGAAATGGTGAGCCAAGAATATGTGAGGTCCTCCATTGACGTCTTAGTCCTTAAGGGACGGCCGAAGTACACGACCGTTTGGAACTATGTGGTGGCCGACGCAACCAAGGTCGGGTTCGAAGAGGTCGACTTCGGGTGGGGGAAGCCGGCATATGGTGGGGTTGCAGGCGCATTTCCTTTGATAAGCTTTTACGTGAAGTACAGAACGAGGAAGGGGGAGGAAGGGATTGTGGTGCCGATAATGTTGCCGGAGAGAGCAATGCGAAGGTTTCAAGAAGAGCTTGCAAAGATGACTGATGAAGGGAGGGAGGGTGATGATCGTTATGGCGTGGATTCAACTACAAAAAGATCCAATCTCTAGAGGGATATTTAACCATAGATTATCTAAAGTTTCTCAATCACATAGGACAATGCTTGAATTATTGAATGGAGCATCTTTCTTTGGATTTATCTTCTAATTATGGACTTGATAATAAACCGATTGGACGACGGGATGTGTTCTTTTTCATTTCGATTCCTATTCAGACCTCAAGAACAACAAGAAATGTCAGGTTTACTGTTTCTCCTGAAGACCAAATAAAAAGATGGTTTAGGTAACAGACGATGTTTTTTTTTTTTTTTTTTTTTTTTCAAGTTTAGCAGTCGCGAAATCTGTTGGAATTGCTTGGGGGGCTAGGGGTAATTTGATATGTAGAGATAGAGTAGAATCTTAGCTTCGACGAAGACGTCGGGGAGTGAAAAAGTCATGGGATCACATGCCACGATGCATTGTTGGACACCTTTTTTATTTATTTTTATTTTTTGGATTCCTTCCGATGGCGACTTAACCACCCAACGAACAATGGTATGACGAAGACGTCGGGGAGTGAAAAAGTCATGGTACGTTCCCCTGGAATTTTGGGGTGGCCCCATTCTTCATAATGCAATGAATCATTTAACACGATTTTAATTTATAAAAGGCAATGCCTCTATTCTAACACATTATTCGATTGAATAGAATTATTTTGTATATGGTTGCTTCGACATTTTCAACAGACTTACGCTTTCTAGGAATTACTACGGGGCCATGATCCTTTACTCCAACAACATCTAGGGTTCTTCGGATAATGTGATATCTCACACAGGATAAATCCTTAACCACAACGAATCATTTAACATGTTTTTAGTTTATGGAAGGCGATGTTTAGTTACGCCAAGCAATAATATTTATTTTTTGACACATAAATTTTGACAACTCCATATAATCGTTCATTACATAAGAAAATGAGGCATCAACCATGATCCCTAAACAAATATATTAGTTAAATTGCATATAAATATCAGGATTATTATCATTTAGTAGTAATAAGTCTACATAAATTGTATTATTTTTAGCGTGCATAGTAGAATGTGTTTCAATGAACACATACGAGAATATTATAATTCGTGTTGGCTTTGAATGAACTCATATCATGTGGTGTGTAGAGTTCAGATTTGTCTCGATGAATTCTCATTGCATTCGAGTTGTGTTCTCGTACTGTGTTAGCAATTGTCAGGCTCCTAAAGCCTTGTTCAAAAGTAGGAGACAATGCCAATCGATACAAATATTCATACATCATGCATGGGCATATATATAGGCCTGCACATACTTTCACGAGAGAATTACTAAAAAAGTTTTAAATTTGTTACACTTGTGCTAATTCAATCTATCCGGCCAATTTTTTCATAATATTTTTTCTTTTCTTTTTCCTTTTTTTTTCTCTTTTTTTTTCCTCCTTCCTTTGGCCAACCCTTAGACCGAGGCAACTGGCTAGAGGCGAGGGTCAGTGACCAGATCAAGGCGGCTAACTAGTGGCGAGCTAGGCAAGGTTGGGCTCGCCCATCCATTAGCGAGGTGAGCCCACGTTAGATCGGGCAAGGCCCATCTTGCCTAGCAATGGCAAGGTCAAGCTCATCGAGCCACTAGCAAGGCTCGACCTCACTAGATCTAGAGGGGCTCGCCTTGCTAGTGGTTGGGTGAGCTCACCCTCGCCTAACTTGTCACTGGCCGATCACTTCAGTCTAACAACCAACCAAGGAAGGAGGAGGAAAAAAAAAAGGAAAAAAATTGAAAATATATAATATTATTAAAAAATTATCTACGTCAGCGTCAGCCGAACGACCAGCATCCACGTCAATGCCGATTGGCAAAATTTGCTGGATGGACTAAATTGGCATAATTGCAAAATGTTCAGGTAAAAAAATAAGTTTAGTACTGTTTTGATAATTCTTTCTACCTTCACATACAAGCTTGTTGGGACATGGATGCATAAAGCCACGAGCAGTTAAATTTTCCTCAGCAAGCAGTGTTTTACCTTCCGTCACTTGCAAACAACTTGCGATTTTAGGTTGGACATTCTCCCATGGACCTTTGAAGGGCTTGGAACGAAAACTGCCCTTGCCAAGACTAGGGGTGAGCTAGGAGAATCGCTCGGACTTGACTGAACATGTTGAATTTGGGTAGTTTCTAGGGTGTTGGTCTGATTCCCGATTTCAGTGGTAGAACCGCCCACCCAGATCACTTGGATTAGACTGATTAATCTTTTATATTTTATGTTTTTATTTGTTAAAAATCTTTAAAGAAACTCTAATCCTATTCATAATCACACTCACTCTTTCCCTATTCCCTCTCAAGCCAATCACAGATTTCTTAAATATCTATTAAAAAAAAAAACCCCAAACCTAACCTGCTGCCTCGCTCCAAATCTCCAAGCCTTTATCACTTGCTCACTCATAGTTACTGGTTCCATTTACTCACTCGGGAATCGGTTCAGTTCGGTTCGATTCTAAGAGGTGATGGTCCAGTTCCTGATTTTAGAAAATGGGGAACTGGTCCCATCGATCTAATTCCCAATTTATGAGTGGAAATTGAACAGCCCAAGAACCGGTCACTTCTAGTTAGGAGCATGAAAAGAGTTTTGGACTCATTCTAAGTAAATAGTGAACTTTGTCGAGAGATGTCCGCCTATCGTGCATGATCAACGCGCGAGGCAAGCAAGGTTACGGTGTGCCTTGTGGTTATTACGGGAACACGTCAGTTTATGCAGTGGCACTTTCAAGGCTGGCCATCTGTGTAATATTCCACTAGGATACGCAGCGGAGTTGGTGAAGAAAGCGAAAGAAATGGTGAGCGAAGAATCCGGGAGGTCCTCCATCGACGTGTTAGTAATTAAGGGACAGTCGATGTACACACCGTTTAGAACTATGAGGTGGCTGACGCGACCAAGGTCGGGTTCGAAGAGGCCGACCTCGGGTGGGGGAAGCCGGCGTACAGCAGTGTCACGGATGCATTTCCTTTGATAAGCTTTTACGCGAAGTACAGAACGACAAAGGGAGAGGAAGGGATTGTGGTGCCGATAATGTTGCTGGAGAGAGCAGTGCGCAGGTTTCAAGACGAGCTAGCAAAGATGACTGATAAAGGGAGGGCGGATGATGATCATTATGCGTGGATTGAAGAGCAATTAGATCTCATCTCTAGAAGGAGAATTGACCATAGATTCTCTAAAGTTTCTCAATCACATGGGACAATGCTTGAATCATTGAAAGGAGCATCTTTCTTTGAATTTGTTTTCTAATTATGGACTTGATAGTAAATCTATTGAAGAATGATATGCGTTCTTTTTCGTTTGAGTGATTATTCAGAACTCGAGGCGCTTTAGTGGGCCAAAAATCTTGGTTTCTTTGCTTTCATGGAGACAAAAAATAAAAAGATGGTAATGGATTGTATTAAGCGGCATATTCAATTTTCAATTTAGTAGGCCGAAAACCTGTAGAAATTGCCCGGGGGTTAGCGGTAACCTGATATGTAGATATGGAGTAGAATCTAGCTCCAAGGAGTTCATTGGATTGAAATGTACACGGGGAGTGGAAAGGTCATGAGAACCACATATTGGGACCCGACTCGTTATACAAGTTTTTTTATTTTTTTCCTTGCGATGGCGACTTAACCGCACAATGAGCCACGAATGGTATGAGGATACTGGACCAGGGGACCCAACCGTTGTAGAGTGCGTTCCCCTTGGAATTTCGGTTGGCCCCATTCTTAAAATACAAGGAAAGCATTTGACACGTTTTTAGTTTATTGAAGGCGACATCCTCGTAGCAGGGGACCAAACTGTTGTGGAGTGCGTTTCCCTTGGAATTTCGGTTGGGCCATTCTTAAAATACAAGAAAAGCATTTGACACGTTTTTAGTTTGTTGAAGGCCACGTTTAGTTACCGGACAATAACATTGATTTATTAACATATAAATTTTCGCGACCTCATTCATTACTTAAGAAAACTAAGAATTAATCCTGACCTATAAACAAAAATATTAGTTAAATTGCATATGGATATTAGGATTATTATCTCTAGTAGTAATATGCCCACATTTATTGCATTATATTTCACATGTGCTGCAAAAAAGAAAAATTGTTGTAATATGATAACAAACCATGTTTCAGTGAACATGGATGAAAACAGTATAATTCGCGTCGGTTCCAAATCAATTCATATCATGCGGTGTGTTGAGTGCTTATCTGTCTCAACGGATTTGCATTACTTTTGAGTCGTGTTGATGTATTGTGACGAGAATAGTCGGCCCCTAAAGCATCGTTTGGGAGTAGGAGAGCATACCAATCGACACAAAAATCCATACACCATTAGAACGTCTTGATTTCTTCTCCTTCTTCTTCTCTCTACCGTAACACAGGCTCTCTAAAGTTTCTCAAATCAAGTGTGAGAATGCTTGAATTATTGAATGAAGTGTCTTCTTTTGGAATTGGTAATGTTCGAGTCTCTCTAAATAAAGCTATGGACTCTATAGCAAATCGATTAGACAACGATATGCATTCTCTTTCATTTGAGTCTGTAAGTGAAGGGTACAAGGAAATCGTACAAGAGAGTGTGTCCCCCTAGGATTTTCAGTGGTCACATCATTTCAATACAATGGATCATTCCACATAATTTTTTTCGTTTATTGAAGGCAATGTTTGGTTATGCCAGGACGACGATGTTGATTTATTAACATCTAAATTTTGGCAATCTAAAATAGTCATTTATTGTATAAAAAATTAGAGATCGATGATGACCTCTAAACAAGGATATTAGTTAAATTACATATAGATATAAGGAGTATTGTCATTTAGTAGTAATAAGCCCATATGAATTGCATTATATTTCACGTGTGTTGCAAAAAAAAAAAAATATATGTTGTGATGTGCTTACAAACTCCCGGGCTATGTCCATCTCCTCCCTTCGACTCCATTGGTCATTGGTAATTACAATAAATGTGACACGTTATTAGAACGTCTTGATTTCTTCTCTTTTCTCTCTCTACTGTAGCACAGGCTTAGTCAAGCGCATATCGCTATCGTCATTTACTCTCTTGCATCACCGGCATTGCTGACAACACCTCCTCTCTCACTAATCTTCACAAGTTGTCATTCGCTGTGAGCCACTTTATTTATGCATGTCTCAATGACAACGAGGATATTGTTTCCCTTTAGTCAAGTTCTCTCACTGTTGGCGTAGCTTGTTGAAAAGGGGGGGGGGCTTGTTAGCAATTTTCGACTGCAGTAGTTGAAGTAGTGTATACGTATATGCCAAATCAACAATTTCTGACAATAATCTCTCTCTCTCTCCATCCACTTGGATATGGATGCCTCCTCAAATGCACTCGCCATGGGAAAATTGTCTAAAAAGTCATAAACCTTTTAATTTTGTCAGTTAAATCTTAACTATTTTCATGATTTGCTAATTGAGTTTATTAGGTTAATTTTGACTGGAAATTATTGACGTAAATACTAGCCATCTTACGTGGCAGCTAACGTTAATATAGATAATTTTTAATGATATTCTTTAAAAAATTTCAAATTTCAAATTTTGTTATTCTTTTTTCTTCCTTCCCTTCTTCCTTCTTCCTTCTTCAACCAATTGCTGAGCCTCGACAACTTGCTAGAGGCAATTGCTGACCCGCGAGAGTAGTCAAGGAAGCGCTTGCGAAGGCGCTCGTGTACTATTACCCGTTGGCCGGGCGGATCCGGGAAGGGCCGGACTGTAAGCTCGGGGTGGACTGTACCGGGGAGGGGATTCTATTCGTGGAGGCTGATGCCGACGTTAGCCTCTAGGAGCTCGGCGACTCCATGAAGCCGCCATGCGGCTTCGTAAATGAGGTGTTGTGCGATGTGGCTAGGTCGGGTGACATCGCTGGGTGCCCTTTATTGTCGGTCCAGGCAAGTATTGTGTAAAATCGACGATAATATGTGATGCGACTAACAAATGAAAAAAAATAAGAGTTCGGAAATTCAAAGAGTATGGTTATAACTTTTTTTTTTTTTTTGTACTTTTCCCAAATTATGATCAAGTAAAATAAAACTTTCAATTGTACTAATTTAGATTTCATTTGTTTCGCAAAAAAATATGGTATTTTTGAAAAAAAATTTCTAGAAAATTGTAATTATTTTTCGATGTTTGGTTGAATCCTTAAAAATGAAGCGTTTGCATTTTTTGCTGTTGGATAAAGAAAATCTTTTCCACCATGCACTCTTTTTCAATAATTTTTTATTTTTATTTTAAAGTTATTTTTTAATTTTTTTTAGAAACCGATTTTTATATTATTTTTAATTTTTATTTTAATTTTCTTTCTTTTTATCTTTTTTCTTCTTCTTCAGCCAATTGCTAGCCACAGTAACAACTAGTGACCAAACAAGATTGAAATGTCGCCGCTGGCCAAAGGCTCGCGCTCAAAATAAAAGGAAAAATAAAAATAATTAAAAATTCTATTTTTTTTAAATAGAAAAAAATGAAAAAAAAAAGAAAGATGGAAAGGTTAATGTGTGAGACAAGAGAAAGTGAATGAGCTCGCCAATTTGGCGAGCGGCAAATCATAAGCTTTTGAATACATATTGCTAAATGTAGGTGAGCCTTGAGCGACCCGGATGGCGCCACGTGGACGGCAGGATGGCGACAGAGATCTCCCCCTCCCCACCCACACCTGACGTGGGGTTTGCCGTTTGTTCCCCTCCGCCCGGCCCCCGATTAGAGATTGGAACGGAAGGGGGGAATGTGGGGGGACCGCGTCCCACGTTGCCGAATATGCCCTTTGCTTTTTTGTTTTTTGTGTTTTGTTTTTCATTTTCGCGTATTTTAAGGAAGGTGTCGAGGGGCGGCCCCGTTATTGGCACGGTTTTGGAAAAGGAGTCCCCGGCGCCTCAAATCCCCTTACGTGGCTTTCAACGTTTTCGGCAAGCATCTTTTCAGGATTAATAATTATTTTTACATTTACTTTTTCCTAGGATTGTGCAACTAGACCGATTCTACCCATAAACTGGATCAATATATCTTGCAAATCGGTAGTTCCTAGTTCCAAAATTTTGGAACCAGTAAGAATCAATTTCGAGTAGAGAATTGGACCAATCGAAAAGAATTTGGACTAATGGTACATTTGGTAGAAATTCTATTCTCTTGATTAATGGTTAAAATTGTTAGGATTGACTCAATTGACAAATTGTAAAAATATTTAAAAGTAAATTGATACAATTAAAAGTTTATGACCAAATGAATTTTAAAAAAATTTCGGTACTTTTCCCATCAAAACTTAGTCATGTTGTGATATGTAACTTGTTTAAAGCATTGCACTATTTAAAAACGGTGTGTAGATGTTGTAAATTTATAAAATTTCAAGATATATATATATGTGTGTGTGTGTGTAGATATTGATAGAGAGAGAAAGAGATATATATATGCCCTCTTGATTCGATTAATTCAAATTGTAACTTTTTGGATTTCTCACGAGTTCCTCGTTTTATGGTAGGTGACCCATTTGAAATATGAGGCTTCGTACTCGGAATCAGCATCTCTTGATCCGATTAATTCAACTTGTACCTTTCTGGGTTTTTCACGAGTTCCTCGTTTTATGGTAGGTGACCCATTTGAAATATGGGGCTTCGTACTCGGAATCGGCATCTCTTGATCCGATTAATTCAACTTGTACTTTTCTGAGTTTCTCACGAGTTTCTCGTTTTATGGTAGGTGATCCATTTGAAATATGGGGCTTTGTACTCGGAATCCGACTCAATCATGCAATTAGCAACTCCCTCGGCCTGAAACAGTTCTTAGAGGCAGCTGCGGAACTCGCACGTGGCGCACGTGAAGGAGATCCTTAAGGCGCGAGACCCGCCGCGAGTGACGTGCACGCACCCTGAATTCGAGGACACCGTCAACGTCGCCCCGTTGGTTGAATTTTTACCTATTTGCAAGTTTATTTATTTATTTATAATTTTATGAAAAGTATTAGCATTGTCCCGGTCTTGCACGTGAGCTCAATGTATCCCGGCCTTTGGATCATATGAAATGAAACTCACCGACATTAAAGACCGGGATGCATTGAGCTTATGTGCATCCCAATCACCTAAGAATTTTTCTCACGTGTGACTACCTTATCTGGGTTACATCCAAAAATATTGGAGATATTTTCTCAAGAGTTATCTAGGTTAGATCCAAATAAAATCGAAGATATTCTGTCGAGAGTTATCGTCAATCATAAATTGAAATAAGTTTTATGTTAATTCACTTTCCAATCTTCCAAATGCAATTTAAAAGGATTACTCATATTGCCTTACATGTCATTTCAATTCGAAAATTTATCACCATTCATTGTAACTCTCCTTAAAAAAAAAAAAAAAATGGGTGGAGAATTTTGGTGGTCCCATTCTATTAAAATAGCATTAATTAATTAATATCGTTAGTAATCTGCATACTTGCTTATGAATTTGAAACCGAATGTGGAAATGATAATTTAACAGGTGTTTGTGTTGTTGGTTTGGGTACCCTTTTTTTGTTTCCATTTATTAAAAAGAATATAATCATTTAACTTGTTTTTGGTTTATTGAAAGCAACGTTTGATTACTATGTGCAATAAGTGTTTATTCTCATATTTTTTAGTAGACACAGATGAAAATGTGGTAATTGGTATTGGCTTTGAGGTAACTCATACCACGTCGTTTGTCGAGTTCAGATGTAGAAGAGAATACCGATCAAGACAAAAGGTCAAACGTTTTATGGATGCTTATCTGTATATCTTGTTGTGCACATATGGGCCTGCAACTTGTGATTTTTAGGTTTGACATTCTCAAATGGACCTTTGAATGAGCTTTCGAATGATGGCAGCACCATGCCAGGACCATGGCAATTTACCCGGGCTCAATAGACCTCAAATGATTAAAATAAAATCATGATCATGGGAATAAGTGACACTTGTGTAATTAGAACATCTTAATCTGTTCGCTTTTCTCTCTATCTGGCCTCCCACAAGCCTAGTGTAGCCATGTCGTTGCCGTCGTTCACCCCTTCTTGCACCACCAACACTACTGATGGCGTCTCTACTCTCCCCAATCTCTCACAAGACGCGATTTGCTATGAGCCACTTTATCTTTAGTTGTTTTAATGACGATCAGGGACATCATTTCCATTACTCATTTAGCTCACTGATAAGAGAGAGAGATGAGAATGTGTTAGATGACCACAATGAAGAATACCTCCTCAACTGCAGCAATCATTAAAAAAGTAGGGTATTTCCTGTCCAAAGCTGTAACAGAAACATCCCGACACAACATCGTCTTCATTTTGATTCCTTATAGCCCAAAATTATTTTGGCCATCAAAATGTGCCACTTCAAACTTGATAGATGCCATCTCGAGCAAAAAACCAAAATTCCTTCAGTTTGAGTTGCGGAATAACACTAATTTGATGCATTAATTGAAGCACAAATAACAAAGGATGAAAGCAAAATCGAAATCACATAAGACACAAAAAAAAAAAAAGTGAAAATCCAAAAGACAAAACCACAGGGAAAGAAAATGATTTCATTATCTTCAACAACCAGTACAGGAGTTCAATCCAAAAAGTCAAAAAAACAACTTTAGTTCTTATAAGAAGATAGGAAGAACAAAAAAGAGAGAAAATGTAGAGCCTAGTCTTCAATATGAGTTGTGCAACACATCCCTTTTATAGTCCATCTTAAAAAAAAAAACCAAAAAATAAATGTATATGGGTTACCAATCATGTGCATACTCTAAACAATTCCTTGTTGACTATGTTTTTATATTCCCCGCGGACGTTCTTGAAAGCTTTCCCCCCATATAAACCTTAAGCAATTCCTTGTTCTCTCCCGTCTCCAACCTGCCATCACAAAAATGGCTTCACCACTACCTTCTCCATCTTCTCTAGGACTACTGGCCGTGAAACGCCATGAGCCAGAGCTGATCTCCCCGGCAGGAGCGACGCCACGCGAGCTCAAACCCCTCTCGGACCTGGATGGCCAGGAGTGGCTTCGTTTTGTGCTTCCCTTACTTCTCTTCTACCCAAACAGCCCCTCAATGGAAGGCCAAGAAGACCCGGCGAGAGTCGTCAAGGGAGCGCTCGCGAAGGCGCTCGTGTACTATTATCCGTTGGCCGGGCGGATCCGGGAAGGGCCAGACCATAAGCTCGTGGTGGACTGTACGGGCGAAGGGATTCTGTTTGTGGAGGCTGATGCCGACGTCAGCCTTGAGGAGCTCGGCGACTCCATGCGGCCGCCATGTGGCTTCTTAGACGAGGTGTTGTGCGATGTGGCCGGGTCGGGCGACATCATTGGGTGCCCTCTGTTGTCTGTCCAAGTAAGTATTGCGTGACAAGTCCAACATTCAGTCGTGTTGCAACATGCAACTTGGATAAGGCGTGACGCTATTGATAAGCGTATCGCGTCCAGATTTTGTAAATTGGAAGAATTTCAAAAGAAGCGTATCGCGTCCAAATTTCGTGAATTGGTAGAATTTCAAGAGATCAAGTATAAAATTCTTCTGTAGAGACGTACCCTCTTTACTCCGATTATTTAACCTTTTCCTTCCAGGTTTTCTTACGAGTTCCTTCTTTCTGGTAGGTGACTCGCTTGAGATGTGGGGGCTTCATCCTCGGAATCCGACTCAATCACACAGTCAGCGATACCTTCGGACTTCAACAGTTCCTAGAGGCAGCTGCGGAACTCGCCCGAGGCGCCCATGTGCCGTCGCGGCTACCTGTTTGGCAGAGACAGATCCTCAACGCGCGAGACCCGCCGCGAGTGACATGTACACACCATGAGTTCGAGGACATTGTCATCGACACCGGAAGTGCGGCCACAATGTCGGACCCCAAGAACAGGGCCCACAGATCTTTCTTTTTCGGCCCGCGGGAAGTGGCATCGATCAAGAAACGCCTCCCTCACCATCTAGTCTCAAGATCCTCCACCTACGAGTTACTCACCGCATGCCTTTGGAAGTGCCGCACGATTGCACTTGAGATCAAGCCGGACGAAGTAGTCCGCCTCTCATGCGTGATCAATGCGTGAGGCGTCGGCGTGCCTCGTGGTTATTATGGGAGCACTTCAGTGATCGCAATGGTACTCTCAAAGGCGGGCCATCTGTGTACTAGTCCACTAGGGTATGCCGTCGAGCTAGTGAAGAAAGCGAAGGAGATGGTGAGCGAAGAATACGTAAGGTCCTCTATCGATGCGTCAGTAATCAAGGGAAGGCTGAAGCACATGACTATTCGGAACTACGCGGTTAGCAACACGACCGAGGTCGGGTTCGAAGAGGCTGATTTCGGGTGGGGGACGCCGGTGCACGGCAGTGTCGCCAGCGCTTTTCCTTGGATAAGCAGTTACGTGAAGTACAAAACAAGAAAGGGAGAGGAGGGGATTTTGGTGCCGATGATGTTGCCGGAGAGAGCTATGCAAAGGTTTCAAGAAGCGTTGGCGAAAATGATTGACGAAGGGACGGCGGCTGACGATCATTGTGGTGGGGATTCGACTACGATTAGATCAAAACTCTAGGAGGATTATTAAACAATACATTCTCTGAGGTCTCCCAATCGCATGTAACGATGCTCTTTTTATTTAATGAAATATATCCCTATGGAATCTACCTCCTAGTCATGGAATTTGAAGTAACTGTCGTTGACTTTAGGAGTGCGACTTAACCATGTTGAAAGAAATTATTGTCCACCCCCATATCGCCGGCTGCAACTAATAATTATTGGGGTGTGATTAATACTCCTTGTGACCAGAAGTGTGGAGGTTCCGTTCCAAGTGAATGGGCAGAGACTCGGGGCCGTCTCGATAGGGATTGTAAAGGGCAACGCCCTTAGTCCACCAAAGGATTTTTATAGTTTGGGCCCACATGGCTTACGGCTTTTTTTGGCTCCTAGGTTTTTCTTATCACTTTTATATAATCTCTTTCTCTTACAAATTGATCGTTGTAACAGAGATGTGAGATGTGTTAATTATGAGAAAGATACCAAAACAGTCCTAAATATATTGCATTAATACCGATTTAATCCTACATCTTTCAATGGAACCAATTCAGTCATAAAATTTTTTACATTAGTATTAATTAAGTCCATCCGACCAATTTTAGCAAACCGGCATTGACATGAACACCGGCCAGTGGCCAAAAGCTGACACGTTAGCTCGCCGTGCGCTGTTCTGTTCTATGTGTTAAAGATAGTGATTTGAAGACAGGATCTATGGCAATACATAAGTCTGTGGCAATGCATAAGGAAAAAGAAATTGAAAACAAAGCTCATGACTGAGGTGC
The DNA here is from genome assembly GCA_014182515.1 of Eucalyptus microcorys. Lineage (NCBI taxonomy): Eukaryota > Viridiplantae > Streptophyta > Magnoliopsida > Myrtales > Myrtaceae > Eucalyptus > Eucalyptus microcorys. The sequence continues at coordinate 8,923,192 of CM024566.1, forward strand.
TCTGCAGATGTTGTGCTCGTGGCAATGAGGAAGAAGTACAGAAGATGGTGAATTCAGAATTCATGACCGACATGAAGAGAGAGATTGTTCTTCACGAGCCTGAAGACTTTAACAGGAAATGCACGTGCTCTAATACATTAGGGTGGTTAGTTTGTTAGATAAGTAATCGAAGTTGTTAAGTCGGTTAAAGAGTTTCCGTTTTATCATCTTCTTCCTCAAGTCTTCTATAAGTTGCGATGCAATGTACTTTGTTTTTCAATATATAGAGAAAAGAGGAGAGAGAGCATAGATAGAGAGAGAAAGAGATGAAATGAGATTGTATTACAAAATAGATGAAAAGCTCTCAGTGAATACATGTTTTGTTCTTCAATTCAAGTAAATACATAAGTTCTTTCTCTTCTACATCTTGTATCTTGTTCTTCATTTCTTCACATGGTATCAGAGCTTTCCTGAGAGCTCGAGTTTCTTCTACTATACTGCTCGAAGTTTTTAATGGAGTTTGTGTGATCCATTTCGTCTGTGTGATCCAAACGACAGCAAGAAGTTCAAAGAACAAAGTCTGAGGTGTCTATTCGATAGTAATCAAGAAAGCACATTCTCAAAAGCTTCTGGAATACAGTATGACAGCAAGGATGCAGAAATGTCCTTTTCCGATTCATGTCAATATAGCCAATTTTGTTACAATAAAATTAGCTGAAGATAACTTCCTACTTTGGCAAGCACAGTTTCACAGGTTCTTGCGTAGTCAGGATCTCTTTGGATTCATCAATGACGAAACACCACCACCAGCTCAAATGATGCAAGTTGAGATTGAAGGTAATGAAACAGAAGTGGTGAATCCTGATCATACAGATTGGATGAAGACTGATCAATTAATCTCATCTTGGATAAGTGGAGCAGTAACCGAGAACATTTTAAGCTTGATCATCGGGCTAAAGACTTCATATGAGGTATGGCAGACTCTCCTTAATCGTTTCACACAAAAGTCTGTGGCAAAAGAGTTCGAACTAAGAGGAAAATTGCAAGCATGTCAGAAAAGAGATAGAACGTTGAATGCTTATCTTCGAGAGTTCAAATCTATTTGTGATCAACTTAATGCCATTGGAAAACCTGTTGATGAGATAACCAAGATGTTTGGTGTTCTCGAGGGATTAGGTTCAGAATATGAAAGTTTCAGAACAGCAATGTATTGCTTAAAACCTCAGCCTGATTATGATGAGGTTATCTCTCAGCTCGAGAGATTTGAAACTAGGCTACAGACTTACTCTATGAATCAATATAATCCTAATCTAGCCTACTATGGCCAAAGAAAGTCTGCTGGAGTTGTGCCAAACTCTAACTTCAGAAACCAAAGAGGAAATAATCGAGGAGGATATAGCTATGGCAGAGGACGTGCAATGAGTGCTAGAGATCGTGGTAATGACTTTGCTGAGACAGGAAGAAATCAACACTACAGAATGAATAATCTGAATTTGAACCAAGAAGATCAGATTAAGAAATCACCACACAACTAGTCTAACTATGGACAGGGGTTCAGACCATATGCAAATCCTGCACAAAAGTATCAAGCCACTAAGTCATATCCACCACAAAGTGCAGCATCTGGTCAGAGTATGCAGAATGCAAAAATAACAAATAATAGTCTATTAGAATGCAAAATTTGTAAAAGACCAGGACAAACAGCACTTCGATGTTGGTATCGTTTTGATAATTCATATCAAGCAGATGAAATACCAACTGCACTAGTAGCAATGCACATTGAAGACTCTCATGGCACCGAATGGTATCCGGATACGGGAGCCTCGGCTCATATCACCGTTGCACTCGGTATGCTTCAATACTGCTCTTTATATAGTGGAACTGATATTGTTATGATAGGAGATGGGTCTAGTTTATCAATATCCTGTGTTGGTAATGGCTTATTGCATACAAAAACTGGCTCATTACCATTGAATGATGTACTGATAGTCCCTGAAATCAAGAAAAATCTCCTTTCTATTTCGAAGTTAACGGATGATTATCCCTGTTCATTTATTTTTGACAAACATGGGGTATATCTGAAGGACACCTACAATAATTCAACAGTGAGGCTAGGAAGGAAAGTCAAGGGACTGTATCAAGTCGACCCTAAAGTCACGTGCTTTCTTCACTCAAACTCAAAAAGAAGTAGGAGAAGATTTGTGGCATAAGAGGCTGGCACATACCAGTTTAAAAACAGTGAAGTACTTGCAGAGTCAGCACCTAATTCAATGTAATTCAAGAAATCAAAGTATATGTAGTAGTTGCCAGATTGCTAAGAGTTCAGCTTTACCCTTTCCTATGTCAAACTATACAGCTACTACTTCCCTAGAAAAGATACATTGTGATGTTTGGGGACCCTCACCAGTTCAGTCTTTTCAAAAATTTCGATACTATGTCATTTTTGTAGATAATTTCTCTCGATACAGTTGGTTATATCCAATGAAACAAAAGTCAGAAGTCTATGATCTCTTTGTCATGTTTCAAAAGCAAGTTGAGAATCAATTTGATCATAAGATCAAACTCTTTCAGTGTGATGGAGGAGGAGAGTTCACTAGCAACAAATTTCAGAACCATTTACAACAATGTGGAATTAAACAGAACATTTCCTGTCCTTATACACCATAACAGAATGGACTCTCGAAAAGAAAACATCGACATGTGGTCAAGCTAGGAATGGCAATGCTGTATCATGCCAAAGTACCCTTAAAATATTGGGTAGATGCTTTTATGACAGCAAATTATATCATTAATTTGCTTCCTACATCAAAACTTCATATGCATTCACCCTACAATAAGTTGTACCAATAGAAACCAAGCTATACACATTTAAGGGTCTTTGGATCTGCTTGTTACCCTTGCCTCAGACCATATGCACAACATAAGCTTGATCCAAGATCTCTTACATGCATATTTTTGGGGTACAGTGAAAGACATAAAGGATATCGATTTCTTCTACCCACTAATGGACATGTCTATGTCAGTCATCATGTGGTCTTTGATGAAACAATTTTTCCTTTCACCTCTCGACTACCAGCTGAATATTATCAAGGTACAAACTTATACAAACAGTGGATAAATGGAGTAACTTTTCTAGACTCTATAGCTGTAGTACATATTCAGCCTACATCTAATGAACATATGGGACATCTGCAAGATACAGGATTGATACATAATATCTACACTCCTATCTCAGCTTCCACTGAAACACCACAAATGCATACTGAGGAACTAGTATGCTCTATGCCAGTATCCACTCTGTCACCAGAAATCAACATTGAACAAAGCAGCTCTTCAAACAACACACAAGGTATAGTGTCTGTTCATCCTATGCAAACCAAATTAAAGTCTGGCATAGTCAAACCGAATCCTAAATATGCATGCTTGGCTGGCTATAAAGTTCTTCTCGAACCAAAAACAATCAAATCAGCAGACGACAGACGAGAGGATGGTATCAGGCAATGCAAGATGAAATGGATGCCTTATACACAAACCAAACATGGGAACTAGTGCCTCGCGCTGATCATATGAATGTCATAAGATGTAAGTGGGTGTTTAAAACCAAACTTACAGCAGATGGTCAACTTGATCGACTCAAAGCTAGACTAGTAGCTAAGGGGTTTCATCAAGAAGAAGGTATTGATTTCACAAAGACCTTCAACCCTGTCATTAAACATGCTACTATTCGAATTGTCCTGTTTGTGGCAATGACAAAGCATTGGCAAATTCATCAGCTTGATGTTAAGAATGCCTTCCTACATGGCAATTTGAATGAAACTGTGTATATGCAACAGCCACCAGGTTTTATACATCCTCAGAAGCCTCATCATGTATGTTTGCTTAAGAAATCCTTGTATGGTCTTCGCCAAGCACCACGAGCCTGGTTCGATAAATTCAGTAACTTTCTACTTGAGAATGGGTTCTCATGCAACACCACCGATCCCTCATTATTTGTATTTCATCATGGCTCAGACACCATACTGTTATTACTCTATGTCGATGACATTATGCTCGCTGGAAGCTCAACTTCCTTACTTTCCCACTTGATTCATCTACTGAGTCTTCAATTTCATATGAAGGATCTTGGTCTCCTACATTACTTTCTAGGCATTGAGGTTAAACAAACTTCACAAAACCTATTCCTTTCTCAGACTAAATATGCTCTTGATCTACTTACTCAAGCTAATATGAAAGATTGCAAACCTATTTCTACTCCTCTCTCATTACGGCCTGTCGCCATGACAGCTGATGACACATTATTGCAGCATCCTCTTGAATATTGAAGTCTTGTGGGTGGACTTCAGTATCTTACTATCACTTGTCCAGATATTGCTTATGCCACTAATCTTCTCTGTCAGAAGATGCAGCAGCCCACATTAGGAGATTTTTACAAACTCAAAAGGGTTCTTCGATATGTGAAAGGCACTGTTGATCTTGGTCTAACTATTCATTCTAATAGCTTCATGAATTTATATGGTTTTGCTAATGCTGATTGGGCAGGGTGTAGTACTACAAGGCGATCTACCACTGGTTTTTGTACATACCTTGGCTCCAACCTCATCTCTTGGTCAGCAAAACGACAATCTACAGTCTCTTGTTCTTCAACAGAGGCTGAATATCAAGCTTTAGCCACAGCTACAGCTGATCTTACTTGGATCAGTTTTGTACTTCAAGACATTGGCATCAGTTTATCTGCTCCAACATCTCTCTTTTGTGACAACAAGTCAGCCATTGCTCTCTCACTTAACCCTGTTTTACATGCTCGCAGAAAGCATATTGAAGTCCACTTTCATTTTGTTCATGAAAAGGTGGCTTCAGGATCCTTAATTGTCTCTTATACTCCCAGTACTTGCCAAATTGCATATATCTTTACCAAATATTTACCTCGATTTCTACATTTTACTCTTCACACCAAATTGGGCTTGGGGTCTTTACCCCTTCCCAATTTGCGGGGGAATGTTAAAGATAGTGATTTGAAGACAGGATCTGTGGCAATACATAAGTCTGTGGCAATGCATAAGGAAAAAGAAATTGAAAACGAAGCTCATGACTGAGGTGCTCTTCAAATGTTGTGCTCGTGGCAATGAGGAAGAAGTACATAAGATGGTGAATTCAGAATTCATGACCGACATGAAGAGAGAGATTATTCTTCACGAGCCTGAAGACTTTAACAGGAAATGCAAGTGCTCTAATACATTAGGGCGGTTAGTTTGTTAGATAAGTAATCGAAGTTGTTAAGTCGGTTAAAGAGTTTCCGTTTTATCATCTTCTTCCTCAAGTCTTCTATAAGCTGCGATGCGATGTACTCTGTTTTTCAATATATAGAGAAAAGAGGAGAGAGAGCATAGATAGAGAGAGAAAGAGATGAAATGAGATTGTATTATAGAATAGATAAAAAGCTCTCAGTGAATACATGTTTTGTTCTTCGATTCAAGTAAATACAGAAGTTCTTTCTCTTCTACATCTTGTATCTTGTTCTTCATTTCTTCACACTCTGGCCCCCCGTGCCTTCTTGTCCGGTAGCAGGGGGTGAGATGATGCGGGGTGTGTGTGTGTTTTTTTGAATGAGCAGATCCCCTGCAGGGAAATTTCCTGAAGTGATCGAGGAATACTTGAAGCATGGCATCATGAAGTGCATCGCCTTCAAATGCCGAGGTACCCTTCTCGCCGGTACTCTCTCTCTCTCTCTCTCTCTCTGTGGAATTGTTTTGGAGTTGCGTTCTACCGCTAAAATTTTGATTTTTAAGCTACTTTGATCTCTGATGAAGAAAAGATGAGTTCCTTTTAGCTGCTGTCTAAACTGAGCGCTTTGAATTCGGAAAAGATGTGGCTCGACCTCCGTACTTCGGTCGTTAGCGGAGCTTGTGAGAGCTCTATCCCTATCCCAACCTCGTTCGTCTTAGCTTACTCGTGGGACTGTCTGTCCTGTTTTGGGAGGAGTCGTATTTTGTCGCCATTTACTCACCAATGCTGCCTTTGTATTTCCTTATAATCTGGGCATGCTGGAAGCTTTAAAATTACGAGAAAGTTAAAAAGTAGTTTTGAATACATCAACTGCTTTATCCCGGAATTGTTCTGATTTGTTCCGAGACTAGATTAGAACGCAATTGAAAGATGGAAAGAAAAGTAAATACCTAAATGGAGTGCAAGGTTTGAAGCACATATCTCACACTTTTGGAATGCATATGATTGATGACCGAAGAATGTTGGTCTTCCGACCATTTGGGTTATTTTTTAAGTTTCGCACTACATTTTAGAATCATAGGGCAGACTTTCTTTTTCCAGCAAGTTGTGGCAAGTGGTGAGTCATTTGTTGGTGCATCCATCAGTTGAATGTTATTTTGGAGAAGTAATTCTAGTTCATCACCAGGGCTTAGGTGAAACCTGCCATGGCCTCGCTAGCTGGGGCGAGGCCACCTTCGCTCGCAACAAGGCCAAGGCTAGGCTAGCCTTGCCTAGATATAGGTGAAGCTGCCTCACCTGTGGCCCTGAGCGAGGGCTTCGCGGCCCTCACCCGAGCCGGCCATTGCAAGGAAAGTCCAAGGAGGAAGAAGAGAGAAAAGAAAATGAAAAAGAAAAAAAAGGAAATGATATTAAAAAATTAAAAAAAATGAAATTATTAAAAAATTTTCACATTAGCATCCGGCCACTGACTAACCAAATCTGGCTAGATGGATTGAACTGGTACAAATGTGAAATTATTTAGAACTAAATTGGTCTAATTAAAATGTTTATGACTAAATTGATATCGATGCAATAGATTTAAAATTTTTTTGATACATTTTCCGCTAATTATAGAGAAATCTTTAGCTAGATGTAACCCTAGTTTAAGGGCGAATGAGGATAAATCTTATGTATCAATTCCTCTTTCTCGCCTTAACTCTCTATTTCGTTGCGTCATTGTACCTAAATCCTACCAATAATTTTCCTGGTGGTAAGCCGGCAAAAAAAGATGGCATCAACCTAACCACGCTTCGTGCCTAAGCTAGTCGTATGCAGATGTTTGCGCTCCAGTAAATGACGGCACCTAATAATTTCTAATCAAGATTCCTATGGTTTGAAAATAGCTTGTTTGTGGATACACGCTGTCTGTTAATAATAAACCCACCGGTTCTTATCTATAACGGCATGGTGCGGGAGCCTCGTTCAGACGCAGGCGAGAATCCCGATCAATATAAAAATTTCAAACATTTTACGTATGCATAAGCGTATCTTCTCGCACGCGCCGGGGCCTGCATGGACCTTCACAGACGAATTTGTTAGGACGCCGGATGCATAAAGCCGCGAGAAGATAACGTCGCACGACGTTGCCAAAGCAACGTTTTACCTTCAGTCTCTTGCGGACAAGCTTGTGAGTTTTAGGTTCTGACATTCTCAAATGGACCTTCGAATGGGCTTTGGAATGATGGCTGTCCATGCCAGGACCATGGGGTTGTTTCCCAGGCTCAGTAGACCTCAAAGTAGATCATTACAGCTGCAGGGCCACGTCTTTCTCCGGCTATGGTCGGTGGAAGCTCCCTCCAGCTCCGTCGATCATGGGTGATTACAACAAAATCATAATCATGGGAATAAGTGCGACTCGTGTGATTAGAACATCTTAAATTGTTCTCTTTTCTCTCTCTTTAGCCTTCCACAAGCTTAGTCTAGCCATGGCGTTGCCGTCATTCCCTCTTCCCGCAACACCACTATTATCAACGACACCTCTAGTCAGATTCACATTACTAACTTAGCTAATTGATAATCTCGTATGAGGTGTTTTGGCTGGGGAGGGGGTGGGGAGAGAGAGCATGTGCAAAATGCTCTAAATTTGAACCTGTAAAGGCCAAGGAGATCCAAACTTAACTGGTTCATAGAGCTTGTAGAGTGTTTCATGGGTCTCTAGATAGTTGGATCTCTATATCTCTATTATTAAATTATCTCCGAATAAAAAAAAATAAAAAAGGAATGGTATAATAATAGGCTCTGAACTTATGAATTGTAAATACATATCTCGAAAAATAAGCGTGCATTTGGTATATAAAATGGCTACCCAGCTTGATTGGTTGAGTGTGAGCCCTAGCAAAGCTCGAGATTCAAAGACATAAAGGTCAGCTTCCTCTTTTTCTTATACTAGTTTGTCAATGCGGGGGAGATTAAAGGGGAAGATGAAAAAAAAATGAAAGAAAGTTCTACAACAGTAGTAAACTTTAGGGCAATGCATAAAAGAAGAATTCATATACTTCGATGATATTATAAACTCATCACTTACAAGATCAGACTTAAAATTAAAAAAACGGAACATCGAGACAACTTTATCTTCTAAGTGATATTGAAGATAGCTTTATGGAATCTAGATCAATATCATTTGGCAACGAAGAATTAAAACCTACATACTTAAATAGAAAATATTGTAGTGTTTTGGTGTGAAAATTTCCCTCCATCAATATAAAATTACAGATGAACAGAATTACTTTCCTAATTATTAAAAGCAAAAGTTTCTACTTTTAGGATGATAGATTATATTGATTTTTGTTTTTGAAAACAAATGATTCTAGCCGTAACCATTTAAATGGTGATTTTTGAAAACAACTTATTCTAGCCAAACGGGCTCAAGGCTGCATTAACATTTAATTTTCATCAATTGAAAGCTTGAAGAAGATTTAAGAAAATTAAAAAGGTCCATCTGCACCACATGACTTGATAGATCGAAAGACTTGACTCGAATGGGGCTGGCAATTCGTGCTTTCATATCATATTCATGCTGATCACTCATGTTATTTAATATATATATGATTACAAACTATTTTCATTAGACGTGGTTGAAAACGTGGCAATTCGTATCAATTTCGAGATAACTCATATCACCTCTCATTTGAATTCTAATCTGTATCCGTGAATTTGGGTTGTATTTGAGTCATATTCTCATATTGTGTCAGGAACAGTTGGGCTCCCAAATGAACTTCCAAATCACACATTGTCTGTATTTCATGGTACACGGTGCAGGAGCCTTGTTCAGATGTAGAACAGAATACCAATCAAGACAAAGTTCAAACGTTTTATGTATGCATATGTCTATCTCCTCGCGCACATGCGGGCCTGGCCTGCACATACGTTCGCATACAACTTTGTTGGGACATGGATGCATAAAGCCGCGAGAAGATAATGTCGCATGACATTGCCAAAGCAACGTTTTACCTTCAGTCTCTTGCAGACGAGCCAGTGATTTTTAGGTTTGACGTTCTCAAATGGACCTGTGGATGGGCTTTGGAATGATGGCTGCCCATGCCGGGATCATGGGGAAGTTTCCCTCAATTATTGGTGATTACAATAAAATCATAATGGAGTTGAGTGTGTATGACAATAGACGAAGCTCCCTCCAGGTCCCTCAATCATTGGTGATTACAATAAAATCATAATGGAGTTGAGTGTGTGTGACTCTTGATTAGAACATCATAATTTGTTCTCCTCTCTCTCTCTCTAGCCTATGACAAACTTAGTCCAGCCATGTCATTGCTCTCATGTGAGCCGCTGTATCTTTGGTTGTCTTAACAACAATCGGGACATCATTTTCTCAATAGTCACATTTGCATTACTCATTTAGCTCATTGATAATTGAGAGAGAGAGAGAGTTGAATAACCACCTTAACATCTACGTCAAATGAAGAATACCTTCTCGACTGCACTCGCCATTAATAAGTCAAGAAGCACTCTTAGTTTTGAAGAATATGGTATAACACGCGCAAGTTGCGCTGTATCAGAACGTGCATAGGTCAAAAGGATCCAAACTTAACTTATTAATAGAGTTTGCAGAGCGTTTCATAAATATTCAGATAGTCGAGTTTTCTTATCCTTACATAAAAAAAAAATGATATAGTAGGTTCTAAACTTATGCGTTGTAACTATACATTAATATATGGCGACACTACTTGATTAGTTGAGTGAAAGCCCTCACAAAGTTCAAGATTCAAGAAACACAAGGGTCAACGAGCTATCTCGGAAGAGGGTAACGAGGAGGAGCCACATACAATAGTGGCTTTCCAACTTTCCATTCCTCAAAACTCCATGCATGGAAACCAAGAAAAGCACACATGGAGAAGGGAATGACCATTGTATTATCATATTCCGATGCCCACCACCACCACAAACATCGGTAGTCGCTAATGGGAACAGGACATGGTGGTGAGCTTCCTCTTTTCTTATGCTAGTTTGTTAATGCGGGGAAGTCTTGGGATGGCAACATATAGCACACGAAGGAAGATGAGCTTCTTTTTTTTTTTTTTTTTTTTTGGAGCTATAAAGTTGCTAGGGGAGCGACCTTTTGTAAAAAGGGTTTGACTGCCGTGTCGAGAAAATCGAGTCAACCCGTCCTTGCACCTGAAGGTCTCCTGCGACGCGTACCCAAAGGGGTTAAAGTTCATCCTATGTTGGAGATCCGAAATCGATTTTCTTGATATGATTTAATAAAGACATTAAGGGGTCTATAGATTTCATTCGTAGCATCTTATCTCGAAAATGCTTGACACTCTTTTTCTTTTTATAGGATTATGAGGACCCATTTCGAAATGCAAAGAACATCAAATGGTCCTCAAAATGCACATAAAATGTCGGTCCCTTGTCTCTTAACTCTTCCATTTTGTACGACTTGGTCCTCAAAATTTTGTTCGTGAAATTGAAATTCCTAATATATTTGACATGTGCAATCGAGGGGAAAGTTGTCCAAAAAATCCTAAATCTATTGTACGACAGCTAATTTAGTCATAAACATTTCAATTGTGCCAATTTAATCCTAAATCTTTTAATAACTTATCAATTTAGTCATAATCTTTCAATTGTGTCAATTTAATCCTAATGATTTGTCAATTTAGTCCTAAATCTATTAAAGATTCACCAATTTAGTAATTCTTGCCAATTTTGGTTGGATAGCTAACATGATGGTCTAGTCAGTACTGACCATCTTAGGTGGCGTGGTAGGCCGATATTAACATGGACAATTTTTATAAATTTTCTTTTCTTTTCTTTTCTTCTCTTTTTCCCGTCGCCTCAAGTGAGGGACACCCACGCCTAGGCTAGTGAGTGCTACACTCATTAAATCTCCTCACCTAGGCGAGGGTGGGCTGCCCTCACCAAATCCGATGAAGGGGGCACTCGCCTAAGGTCGGCGAAGGTCATCAGCCATTGACAAGGCTCAACAATGGCCAGCGGAGGAAAAAGAAAATAAAAAGGAAAAGAAAAAGAAGAAAAGAAAAAAAATTATCTCCGTCAGCGTTGGTCATGTCACATATAATAGTCAGTGCTGACTAAACCGCTATGTCAATATTTTTCTAGCAAAATTGACTGGAATAACTAAACTAACAAATTGTTAAAAGATTTAGGACTAAATTGGCCAATATACAATAGATTTAAGACTTTTTGGATAATCTTCCCTACAATCTAGACATCTAACCAAGTCATTCGAGTTTGTGCAACCGAATCATGGGAATAAGTGCGACTCATGTGATTAGAGCACCTTAATTTGTTCTCTTTTCTCTTTCTCTAGCCTATGACGAGCTTAGTCTAGCCATGTCGTTGCCTGTCATATGAGCCGCTTTTATCTTTGATTGTCTTGACAACAATCAGGGATGTCAATTACTTTCTAGTCAAATTTGCATTACTCATTTAGTTCATTGAGAGAGAGAGAGAGGGAGAGAGAGAGAGACCACTTTAACATCTACATTGAATGAAGAATGCCTCCTCGACAACACTCGCCATTAAAAAGTGAGAAACACTCTTACCTTTTAAGAATATGGTATAGCACGTGCAAGTTGCTTTGGATCAGGATTTGCATCGGTGTAAGGGGTCTGGATTTAACCAGTTAATGGGGTTTGCAGAATGTTTCATGGGCTTTCAAATAATTAAGTCTTTTCATCTCTATAAAAAAATATGGTATAGTAAGTTATGAACTTATGAGTTGTAATTACATGATTCAGAAAATAACCGCTGATTTGGCACAAAATACGGTGACACCGCTTGATCGGTTGAGTGAAAGCCCTCACAAAGCTCAAGATTCAAGGGACACAAAATGAGCTCTCTCGAAAAAGGGTAACGAAGAGGAGGCTCACACGTTATTGGCTTTCCAACTTTCCATTCCTCAGGCTCCATGTATGGAGACCAAGAAAAGCTCATATGGAAAAGGGAATAGCCATTGTACTGGCAAGCGTCGATGCATAGCATTATCATCCTCCGATGCCCGCCGTCGCCACAGCATCGGTAGTCGCTAATGGGGACAAGACATGGTGGTCAGCTTCCTCTTTTTCTTATACTTCGTTAATGCGGGGAAGTATTCGGATGGCAAAGAAGCACACGAAGGAAGATAAGCTTCTTTTCCTTTTTGTGCTTTCAAGTTTCTCCCGGAGTGTCCTTTCGCTCATAAACTATATATCAAAATAAAAATCAACTGATTAAAATAAAATAAAAATAACATTAATACTTAACTATAAGAAGGTGCAATAAATAGACAATACATTATTAATCATGCACACATTTTTAAAGGGCAAGATAATTATAAAAAAAAATGAAAGAAAGTTCTACAACAGTAGTGAACTTTAGCGCAATGCATATTAGAACATTGATGAATTCATATACTTTGATAATTTTATAAACTCATCGCCTACAAGATCAGACTTAAAATTGAAAAATGGAACATCGAGACAACTTTATCTTCTAAGTGATATTGAAGATAGTTTTATTGAATCAGGATAAATTTCATTTGGCAACAAAGAATTAAAATGTACATTCTTAAATAGAAAATATTGTAGTGTTTTGGTGCGAAAATTTCCCGCCACCAATATAAAATTACAGATAAACAGAATTACTTTTCTAATTATTAAAAGCAAAAGTTTCTACTTTCACGATAATATATTATATTGATTTTTGTTATTGAAAACAACTGATTCTATCCGTGACTATTTAAATGGTGTTTTCATGTGAAAAAAAGTTTTTTATTCATATATATGAACATAACCAATCGGGCTCAGTGTTGCATTAAAATTTAATCTTCATCAATTCAAAGCTTGAAGAAGCTTTAAGAAAATTAAAAAGCTCCATCTAAACCACATGACTTGATGCATCCAAACACTTGCCTCGAATGGGGCTGGCAATTCGTGCTTTCTTACCATATTCATGCTGATCACTCATGTTATCATAAGAAAAATGTCTCAATATGATTACAAACTATTTATCATTAGACATGCATGAAAACATGGCAATTTGTATCAGTTTTGAGGTAACTCATATCACCTCTCATTTAATTTCTTATTTGCATCAGTGAATTTGGGTCGTGTTCGAGTCCTATTCTCATATTGTGTCAGGAACTGCTGGGTGCCCGAATGAACTTCCAAATCACACATTGTCTGTATTTCATGGTACATAGTGCAGGAGCCTCATTCAGATGCAGAACAGAATACCAATCAAGACAAAAAGTTCAAACGTTTTGTGTATGCATATGTCTATCTCCTCGCGCACATGCGAGCCTGGCCTGCACAAACGTTCACAGACAACTTTGTTGGGACATGGATGCATGAAGCCGCGAGAAGATAATGTTGCATGGCATTGCCAAAGCAACGTTTTACCTTCAGTCTCTTGCAGAGAAGCTTGTGATTTTTAGGTTTGACATTCTCAAATGGACCTTTGGATGGGCTTTGGAATGATGACTGCCCACGCCAGGACCATGGGGAAGTTTTCCAGGCTCAATAGACCTCAAAGGAGCTCATTACAGTTGCAGGGCCATGTCTTTTCTCCGGCTATGGTCGGGGGAAGCTCCCTCTAGGTCCGTTAATCATTGGTGATGACAACAAAATCATAATCATGGAGTTAAGTGTGTGTGACTCTTGATTAGAACATCATAATTCGTTCTCTTCTCTCTCTCTCTCTCTCTCTCTCTCTCTCTAGCCTACAACAAGCTTAGTCTAGCCATGTCGCTGCCATCATGAGAGCCGCTTTATCTTTGGTTGTCTTAACAACAATCAGGACATCGCTTTTCCGCTAGTCACCTTCGCATTACTCATTTAGCTCATTGATAATTGAGAGAAAAGGGTAACGAGGAGGAGCCACATACAGTGGTGGTTTTTTAACTTTCCATTTCTCAAGTTCCATGCATGGAGACCAAGAAAAGCACACATGGAAAAGGGAATAACCATTGTAGTGACAAGCGCCGATGCAATGTATTATCATATTCCGACGCCCACCACCACCACCACCACCACCACCACAGCATCGGTAGTCGCTATTGGGGACAAGACATGGTGGCCAACTTCCTCTTTTTTCTTATACTTAGTTCGTTTATGCGGGGGAGGCTTGGGATGGCAACATAGCACATGAAGGAAGGAAGGTAAACTCCGTTTTCTTTTCGTGCTATAAAGTTTCTACCGGAGTGTCCTTTTGTAAAAGGGGTTCAACTGCCGTGTCGAGTAAGCCGAGTCAACCCGTCCTTGCAACGGATTGTCTCATGCGATGCGTACCGAAAGGGGTTAACCTCTTGCTCTTTTAAAGATCCGAAATTGATTTTCTTGATATAATCTAATTAAGATACTGAGGGGTCTGTAGATTTCATTCATATCATATTAACATATTAAAGGATCAATCCTCTCAAAAATGCTTGGCACTATTTCCTTTCTTAAAATTATGAGGACCAATTTCGAAATGGAAAGAATATCGGTGACTAAGAGCACGTAAATTGTTGGTCCCTCGTCTATTAACTCTTCCATTTTGTATGATTTGGTTCTCAAAATTTTGTTTATGAAATTGAAATTTCTAATTTATTTGACATGTGCAATCAAGGGGAAATTTATTCAAAAAATCTTAAATCTATTGTACAACAGTCAATTTAATCATAAACATTTAAATTATGTCAATTTAATTCTAAATATTTTGACAACTTACCAGTTTAGTCATAAACTTTCGATTATATCAATTTAATAGTGATCATTTGTCATTTTAGATTTAAATCTTTTAACAATTTGGCAATTTAGTTATTATGGCCAATTTTGACTGGAGATGTGGTAGTTTAGTCAATGCCACCGTCTTAAGTAGCATGACGGGCACTTAATGAACAATTTTTATAATTTTATGAGTTTTCATATTTTCTTTTCTTTTTTTTCCCCCGCTGGCCTCAAGTGAGGGATGCCCACGCCTGAGCTGGTAAGTGCTACCCTTGCGAGATCTCCCTCCTTTGGGAGAGGGTGAGCTACCCTCACTAAATCCAGTGAAGACAGCGCTTGCCTAAGGTTAGCAAAGGTCATCGACCATTAATGAGGCTTGACAATGGCCAATGCAGGGAAAAAGAAAATAAAAAGGAAAAGAAAAGGAAAGGGAAAAAAGAAAATTATCCATGTTAGCATTGATCGTGCCACATAGAATAGTCAATGCTAACTAGACCATAACGTTAACGATTTATGGTCAAAATTTGCCAGAATAATTAAATTAACAAATCATTAGAAGATTTAAGACTAAATTGACACAATCAAATATTTATGACTAAATTGGTCATCATATGATAGGTTTAGGATTTACTGAATAATTTTTCCTACAATCTAGACATCAAAACAAGTCATTTGAGTTTGTGCAACTGAATCATGGGAATAAGTGCAACTTGTGAGCACCTTATTTCTCTCTCTCTCTCTCTCTCTCCACGAGCTTAGATTGGCCATGTCATTGCCATCATATGAGCCACTTTTATCTTTGGTTGTCTTAACAACAATCGGGGATGTCAATTATTTTCTAGTCAAAGTTGAATTACTCATTTAGCGCAGAGAGAGAGAGAGAGAGAGAGAGAGTGAGTGAGTTAAATGACCGTCTTAACATCTACATTGAATGAAGAATACCTCCTCGATTACACTAACGAGTTAAATGGTCGTCTTAACATCTACATTGAATGAAGAATACCTCCTGGACTACACTAACCATTAAAAAATTGGAAGCACTCCTACTTTTTATGCATATGGTATAGCACGTGCAAATTGCTTTGGATCAAAACCAGTATCGGCTGAAGGGTTCTGAATTTAACTTGTTAATGGAATTTGCAGAGTATTTCATGGACCTTCAAACAGTTGGGTTTCCCTATCCCTATAAAAAGAAGAATGGTATAGTTGGCACTGAATTTATGAGTTATAACTGCATATTTTGAAAGATAATTGCTGATTTGGCACAAAATACTGTGACGCCGCTTGATCAGTTGAGCGAGAACCCTCACAAAGCTCAAGATTCAAGGAACACAAGGGTCAACGAGCTCCCTCGGAAAAGGGTAACGAGGATGAGCCACATACAGTAGCGGTTTTCCAACTTTCCATTCCCCAAACTCCATGCATGGAGACCGAGAAAACACCCATGGAAAAGAGAATGGCCATTGTAGTGGCAAGCGTCGATGCATTGTATTGTCATATTCCGATGCCCACCACCACCACCACGGCACGACCACAGCATCGGTAGTCGTCAATGGGGACAAAAAATAGGGTCAGCTTCCTCTTTTCTTACACTAGTTTTATTAATGAGGGGGGAGTCTTGGGATGGCAACATATAGCACACGAAGGAAGATGAGCTTCTTTTCTTTCTGTGCTATAAAGTTTCTGCCGGAGTGTCCTTTTGTAAAAAGGGTTCGGCTGCCGGGTCGAGAAAGCCGGGTCAACCCGTCCTCGCGTCAGAAGGTCTCATGCGACACGTAGCGAAAGGGGTTGAAGTTCCTGCTGCGTTAGAAATTTAAAATCAATTTTGTTAATATGATTCAATTATGACACCAATTTCATGGATTTCATTCGTAGCATCTTCACATTTCAAAGGATCAGTCCTCTCGAAAATGCTTGGCACTTTTTCCTTTTATAGAATTATGAGGACCAATTTCGAAATGCAAAGAATATCGGTGACTAAAAGTGTGTAAAATGTTGGTCCCTTATCTCTTAACTCTTCCATTTTGTACGATTTGGTTCTCAAATTTTGTTTGTGAAATTGAAATTTCTAATTTATTTGACATGTCAATCAAGGGAAAAATTATCCAAATAATCCTAAATCCATTGTACGGCAACCAATTTAATTTCAAACATTTCAATTATGTCAATTTAATTATGAACATTTTGATAACTTATCAATTTAATCATGATGATTTGTCAATCTAGTGCTAAACTCAATTTGGTCATTCTGGCCAATCTTGATGAGAAATAACTGACGTGGCAGTCTAGTCAATGCCAATCGTCTTACGTGACACAATCGACATTTATGTAAATAGTTTTTTACAATTTTAAAATGAATTTTCATATTTTTTCTTTTCTTTTTCTTTTTTGTTTTATGTTTTCCCCCCTGCTGGCCTCAAACGAGGGATCCCCACGCCTAAGCTGGCGAGTTTTACCCTCATTGGATCTCCCTCACTTGGGCCGGTGAACTATCCTCACTAGATATAGTAAAGGCAGCACTTGCAAGCACTCCTACTTTTAAAAAATATGGTATAGCAAGTGCAAGTTGCTTTGGATCAGGACCAGCATCAACCGAAGCAATCCGGATTTGACTTGTTAATGGAGTTTGCAGAGTGTTTCATGGTCCTTTTGATAGTCGAGTCTCTCTATCCTTATTAAAAAGAATGGTATAGTAAGCACTGAAATTATGAGTTATAACTACATGTTTCGGAAAATAACCATCAATTTGGCACAAAATACAGTGACGCCGCTTGATCGGTTGAGCAAGATCTCTCACAAAGCTCAAGATTCAAGGAAAACAAGGGTCAACGAGCTCTCTCGGAAAAGGGTAACGAGGAGGAGCCACGTACAATAGTGGTTTTCCAACTTTCCACTCCTCGAACTTCATGCATGGAGACCAAGAAAGGCACATGTGGAAAAGGAAAATGGCCATTGTAGTGGCAAGCGTCGACGCAATGCATTATCATATTACGATGCCCACCGGCACCACCACAGCATCGGTAGTCGCTAATGGGGACGTGACATGGTGGTGTGCTTCCTCTTTTCTTATGCTTAGTTCGTTAAGGCGGGGGAGGCTTGGGATGGCAACATACAGCACACGAAGGAAGATAAGCTTCTTTTCCTTTTTGTTGCCATAAAGTTTCTGCCGGAGTGTCCTTTTGTAAAAGGGGTTCGATTGCCGTGACGAGAAAGCTGAGTCAACCCATTCTTGCATCAGGAGGTGTCACGCATCGCGTACTGAAATGGGTTAAAATTCCTGATGTGCTTGAGATTCGAAACCGATTTTCTTGATATAATTCAAATGGAAAAAGTGACAGAAAAGTTCAAAACCTATTGTGTTATTACTAATTTAATCCTAAAATTTTTTAATTATGTCAATAGTCCTAAATCATTTGACCTAATGTCAATTTAGTATTTCTGGCTAATTTTAACAGGATATTAATGACATTGATGTTAAGTAATATTGATGTAGACATTTTTAATAATTTCGATTTTTTTCTTTTTATAATATTCTTTCTTTTTCTCCTTCTTTTTTTCCTCCTCTTTGCTCTATTGGTCCGTATGGCCATAATCGGTGAGGGTTGGCCTTGGGCAAGGCAAGTGCTAGCGAGGCCGCCCTCGCTAGATTTGGCGAGGCTAGGTGTTGCCTAGTTGAGGGTTGGACTTGTTGGGCCTCAACCTAGCCCAAGTGACACCCACTAAAACCGCCTTGGCCTAGGCAAGGATCAGCCTTGCCAAATCCCACTAGGGTGTTGCTTGGGCCAAGGCTCTATGACGCCAACCATCACCCAAGCAATACTCGACGAGGCTGTCCTCCCTAGTGCTTGCCCTCGTTGGCCACTAGAGGAAAGAGGAGGAAGAGAGAGAGAAGAAAGGAAAAAAATAATAATTAAAATGTTAACATCAACGCTACCTATGTCATGTCGTAAGCTGACTTCAATGCCAGCAATATCCAACCAAATTTAATCGAATGGCTAACTTGGCTCTAGGTAAAAAGTTTTAGGATTTTCGGTAAAATATATTTAAAAAAAAAACTATATGACCAAATTGACACAATTAAAAACAGACTAAATTAACAATAGTGCAATAAATTGAAGACTTTTTTTTTACACTTTTCCTTAATTTAAGTAAGACAACAAAGGGTCTATAGATCTCATTCATAGCATCTCAACATTGTAAAGGATCAATCCTCTTGAGAATGGTTGATCATTTTTCCTTTTATAGGATTATGAGGACAAAGTTTGAAATGCAAAGAATATCAGTGGCTAAAAAGCACGTAAACTGGTGGTCCCTTGTTTCTCAACTCTTACATTTTGTGCATTAAGTCCTCAAAAGTTTGTTCACAAAATTTGTAATTTCTAATTTATTCGATATGTGCAATCAAGACATCTAACAAACTTAATCAAATATGTACAACCAAATCCTTCTCACTCGTCATTAACGACCACATCAGCTTTGCTGACACGGCCCTACCGATTCACATGCTAGAAGATAGATTCATTTCGCAAAATGAAGCAAGGGCTTCATTGCACTGGAATAAAAGAAGCATGGGAATCCAATCGCACCATGCGCAGGAGCCAGGAAACGAAATGCGTGCTTAAAACCTCAAAATTGGCCATGGAAATATATATATTACATAATATAAAATTGGTCGTTAAACTGCGCAATCCTACAACCAAAAGGAATCCCCTGACAGGGCTTACGAGCCCGAAGCAGGTAAAATTGGATCGTCCTAGGCAGGACGTTAAAAGGCCTTGACAGTAGTTAGAGGTTGGGAGAGGCCTCGAAAAACATGCTCTCCTCACTGCTCTTCCCGTCCACTCCCCTTAATTGGCTATGGAAATATATATATTACATAATATAAAATTGATCGGAAAGGAACATATTATGTATAAAATAATTATATTATATACATAAATAAAGTAGCGGCGGAAGAGAGAGAGGGACCATGAAAGGCGCGCAGGTTTTGAATGGGGACAAACCGGACACACAAACAGCCGACGAGTCGAAGACAGAGAGCGCAACAGCAATCATGACCGATCCCGCTTCCCCTCGTCGCCGTTTCGACAAAAACCCATCTCCCCCGGCGCCTTTCCTGGCCCATTACCATCGTCAACTTCAATGCCAAAACTGATAAAAAAAGAATAATAATAATTGGTGGAAGATCGAGGCAAAGTGGAAAACTTCTATTCTCTAATTGATTAAGAGAGAGAGAGAGAGAACCAATAGTATATGCTTGAGACAGCTTTCCAAATTTCGATGCTTGTTCTCTTTGAGAACCCAATTTGGCTTTACTTCGAGTTTAATTTAAAGGTCATTCTCCCACCTTGTCTTGTGTCCCTAACGTACCTCTTCATACATGGGAAAATTCAAAGACAATACAGAACTTTACAATTACATGACCAAAGAGATCTAGCTATCATCTTGTGATAGATATTGCAAGCTTTATAAACCGATTAAGTCTAAATCGGTGGAATAGGTCTTTGCAGGCAATCTCGATTCTAAATAATTTATATACAACCAATGAGATATCAACGTATCAGTTTCGTTTCTTGAGCAATTTGGGGTCCAAATCTTCGTGGCACGTGGGATCCCGGATCGTAAGGCTTGAGATGGCTGAAGATCTTGGAATGGTTTTGAAATTTGAAGACCGGTTGATATAATTTTTTTTTTCCGTTTCTTTTGCAATAGAAATCCTGCATCTTGATGTTGACTTTTGGTCCAAGAAGAAGGGCCCCATGCTATAATTGCGCAGGTTTTTCAAATATAGTTGAACAGGCTTCTTCGCCGTGTTGTCCCGTGGCGACGATCCTTTCATCAACGTTGCGAAAATAGGTCATCTCTTTCAATGAAGTGGACAAGACACCATGAAGTAATTACAAAGCTCCTTATTTTGAGTTCACCTTTTTATTTTATTTTTATTTTGACTTTTATAAATTTAATTTCATGACCAATCAAATTCATGTCGAGAGGAAGATTAAACATACGTCTTTTCGTAACTTTTGGAAATTGAGATGATATGTTAACTTTTGACTGGAAGGTAAAAAATGAGTACTTTTAACTTTTTGATCTAATGCTAAACAAACGTGCACTGAGAAATCTAGTTCGTTGGAGAGTTTCTTAGGTGCTCTGAGGGCCCAATCTCTTTGTCTATGCTAATCGCTTGAAACATGTACATATCATTATCTCAAAAGAAAAGTCAAAAAAAAAAAAAAAAAAAAAAAAGCCATAGTACCCGACACACGATAAATGACTTGAATAGTCGTATTCAAGAACATTGACAATTGGACCAACACCATAAAAACCCTAAATTGGTATGCTCATGCCATATTTATATTAAATAAATTATCATGGAAAACTCACATTCTCAAATTAATTTTTACGTCACAATAAGCCCCCCAACTGATAGTGCCATGTTTATCTAAAGCATCTCATAAAAAATTAGCTTGGGGTAAATATAACTCGATATGACACAAAAATTAATTTAGAGCAAATGTGGCATGGATGCGTACTAATTTGAGAATTTTTGCAATAGGAAAATTTAATTCGAGGTAAATATGATATCCATTTGAGATTTTCGATGGCATTAACTTTTTACAATCTTATGCAAAAATATGCTGTGTCATGAGGATGAGAAAGAAGGATGCGCGTTCCTTTTTTTTTTTTTTTTAAGAGAGAAGTTCTAATTTAATGATTATTTTACTGATGATTCCATGTCTTTTGTATAATATAAAGTCCGGCACACACGATGCATGTCCATGGACTATAGATTCAGGACGGACGATGATTGACATCATAGCTCCTAGATTCAATCATGCTCGATCTCATCTCACCATCTCTCTAATAATTATCATTTAGGACAAGTTTCAGTAGACATGCAGCACGACATTAAATTAAAAGGACAGCAACCCACTTGAAAACAACAAATAGTTTTTCTTTTTCTCTCTCTCTCTTTTTCCACATAGAACATGTGCAGTTAGGTATTTCATTCAACAATCGAGAATCCATGAAAGTCAATAATTTTCTGCTACGTATCAATCGAAATTTTAATTTGATTCTTTTGATAGTTCATCGATCCAACCTTATATCGACGACTTGAAGATTGAAAGATCCATTTAAGGACGCGAGACCTGATTTTACTATCATTTCAACACCTCTTTTCTCTAACTATTGCATGAGGTTTGTGGGGACCATAAAAGGACTTGCAGTCCAATCTCAATATTTTATCAAATAGAATGCGCGCTACCATCCAATTGTAGCACAGGCACGAATCTTCTTCCTAAATCAACATTATATCTTCCTTGACACTTAATATAAAGGAGAAACCAACACGGGATTTACTCCCCAAGAGGAAAAAAGATCATTTTCTTTTATTATCGATGAATGTTTTTAAAATATTTATTAGTTTTTGAATTTTCCATATTGGCATCACTTGAGATATTTTAAATCTCTCTAATCACTACTCACTAATCCTTGGTAAATAATTTTTTCTTCCCTCTTCCAAAAAAACCTTTAAATTTTATTTTCCAGAGCGTGACAGTTTTAACATTTTTACTAACAACGTAATTGTCAAGGCTTTGGACCGCGATTACGAAGCTCCACCCAAAAAAAAAGCATCTCTAGCGTAGCGACGCCCACCGAGGGAGCAAACGAACGCGGGCCGTCGGATGGTTGGCGTCGCCACGGACGGCCCCGATCGCGTCCCGGAACGCGCCTCGGACGCTGGTGGAGGGAGCCTGTCACGCACGACTGCCATAAACCTCCCCCCCGTCCTCTTCCTCCTCCTCCTCCATCTGCTCTTCTTCCTTCAATGCTCCCCCAAAGTTTCTCCCCCAAAGTTTCTCCGCCACTCTCTCTCTCTAAAACTCTCTCTTTCTCTCTCTTCTTCTTCGTCTTCGTCTTCTTCTACTGAACGATCGATCGCGAGCGAGCAGTCAACGCCGGCGCAGCGCGGCCTCCTTCTTTGACCGCCGCAGCTCCGCCCCCGTCCCGCGGCGGAGACTCCCCGTTTGCTGATCCCGCGGCGGCGGCGGCCGGCGACCTGAACGACCGGAACGACCTCGCGATCGCGTGCTCCGAAATGCGGCGTTCCTGAGCTCGGAACCGGAGACGCGACCGAGTGCAGGTACTGCTCTCTCTCTCTCTCTCTCTCGTGTGGTCCGAGTTGGACGCGCCGAATCTGCTTCGCGAAGCGCCTCCGACCGACTACTTTGCGGTTTTTTTTTTTTGTCTGTTTCCGGTTTAGTTTCCCCTGCTTCCGTTGCTGCGAAGAAGCACGTCGCCTGTCTAGGGAAGAGAAGCTGCGTCGTGCGAAGGCAGAGAACGAGAGTGCATTGCGCTGAAACGCTGATGTACGGATTTTTGGCCCGTACTAAAGGCTGTCGTCGGAGAGATTTTGAGCTCCGGATGGTGTTTTTGACCGTCTGGCGTTCCGAATCGAAGGGTGTGCTTCGAGTTTGCTTGACTCCGAATTTGAAAACGTTCGGTTCCTTTCTCCTTTCTTAAATCTACGCTCTTTCAGTGGCGGTGACGACCGTGTTTCTTCCTCCCTCCTTACTGTTTCTTGCCCTCCTCCCCTGACCACTCGCGGTTGGAGATGAATGGCAGATACGTGCGCTCCTTTCCATAAAGTTTTGTTCTGACAGAATCCAAAAAGTTCGCATGTCACTTTTCTCTCGTTTGCCTAGATTGTTTATTCACGCCTTTTAACTTGGGTCTTTGGAACCGACCAAAAAAAAGAAAACTTGGGTCTTTGGACATATTGTTGAACCATTTCTCTTGGCCTTTCGTTTTGCAATTTTTACCTTTCTGGGGGGCCAAAACGAACCATTTCTTTCCTTTTTCTTGAAAATGGACCCGAAGGCAGGCGATGATGTCTTGCTTTCTCTGCGGAATGTTCATATGCTTTCCACATTGGTGCTTGAGGGACGACGCTGAACCTTTTCATCGAGGGGCTCACCTAATTTAGTGTTTAACTTCTTATCTAATTGCCTTTTTCTAATGTTCATTTTTTAAATTGCGCTTTAGTTAGATGGGGTCTGGGACTTTATTGCCCCCATTTAGGAGTCCCTTTTTGATTAAAAAATGCGAGGCCGGGAGGTTTCAGGATCACCTGCCGGTCCACTCCTCGAAAAAAGCTCTCCACTTGCTTTGTGTTAGTGCCCTCGTATTTTGATCCGCGGCTGGTAAAAGCAACGTCAGGCCTTTTTCACCACTAAAGTGCTCGTCTTACCTGAAATCACTTCATACATCTCTGTCATCAAAGTTGCCCATCTCACTGTTTTATGCCTGCCTTCCCCTTCTGTTCAAAGTAATTTCACTTCAATAATGCCAGTTTTGACTGAATCAGTGCTGTAGGAGGTGGTCCTGCACGTTCCGTATCGATGGTCTGCTCAATCAGAAGCCGTGTTATCGCGGTCCGATTATTGTTTTGACCGAAGAAAGCAACCTGAAGAGCACCAAAGCTATTTTTAAGGTAGAGCCAAGGGGAAGGACTGAGTGAATATGATACTGATGAGGAGAAGACTGGCTTGCTGCACTCGAGACAGAGAAGTTAGCCTCGACTTTGATGAACAAGAGAGTAAGCTCCTAAAATTTACTTCTTCTTTTTTAACAGTTTGCCACATCTTTTAATATGTCCATTTTGTGGATCAATTTCAGTGCCGGCGCATTTATGTTAATCCTTCCTGATTGTCTGCCGCGATTGTAGCGTAATCAGTTACTTGCTCCTTTGTTTTTTTTCTCGCGAGCCCACCACGTGGGTGCGCGCTTGCGTGAAGAAATTGGGAGCGGTTCTGGATTTTTCTGATAAAAGAAATAAATGGTGGCCGATTTGTTAGGCAAAGATCGCCCCGGTTTACATGTCGTTTATACGGAGATTCTGCGGCCCATAAGCGCGGAAAGGACGAGAGGGAAAGCTCGGTGGGTCCCCATGAAGGCCTCCTTCTTGTCATTGCGTGTAGGCTCGTAGACTGCCCTGGTAATTTTTTTGGGACGGAGCAGGAAATTAATTGCATAGTAGAAATCATTCATTTCCCGTCCTCGTGGACAAATCGGATACCTAGAGCTTTTCTGTAGTCTTCGAGCCGGGTGCCCCTAATAAATGCAAAGCTAGTCTCTTTCTCCATGGCGGCCAATAGAAAATAGACGGGTTTCACCCAAGAATCAAAGCCCCAGTTTGCATAAGTTTAGGCTAGTTCTGCTGTCTGATTGATTTGGCACTTACCTGAACTTTGTTCGAGGGGTTGCCTCTCTGCGATGGTGGGGAGCTATCAATTCATTAATGTGCCCAACTATAAAAGTCTTTAACTATAATGATCAACATGGTTCGTCAAAAGTCTCAAGAAGAATTTCTTTTCAGGCTCATTTTGAATTAGTAACATGTGTCGCCTTTTCCGATGTGATAATGTTATTTCCCGGTCTGTCATGGGATATTCTCAGACCGTCCTTTTTGACTCCGGGCATGAACGAGAACTGCTGGCAATTTTATTTTTTATTTTTTATTTTTTATACCGAAGCCTCGGTTTTTGAGTAGGGGAGTGCAAAGTTCCCGTTGCCTCCTCCCCCAACCGTCTGAATTTGAAGCGGCGAAATTCTTTTTCCTTTCGTTTTGTCCCGGTTCTCCTTGTAAAAACGAGAGAAGATTTTACATGAGTCTCTCATGGTTTTTTCCTTCCTTTTTTTAGCTTCTTTCAAGTATTTCTCTGGTAGCGAGTAACTTCTTTTTTCTCGGATGCGGGAGGAAAGTCGTGTTGCAGAATATCTCCTCTCCATCGAGAAAAGGAGGTAATAAAGTAGCGATCGCGACTTGAGAGAATAACTCTTATCGCAGAGCTCCTGGAAGTTGCGTGATTACTTTGATTGAAAATTTGTGGTCCCTTCGGACAGAGAAGTAACTATGGGTGGGGACACAGGTTTCGTTGTCTTTAGTGGGCTTCTTGGTTCTGAAAAGCACAATACATTTCTCCATTTGTTGGGTGGTATCATTTGCTCGGTTCAGCCTTTCCTTGTTGTTCCTTTTCTTGTCGCATCCCACGGTCCCATTTTCCCAAAGCAAGATATTGTTTGGAAGCGAGTACTGGGGCCCTTTTTAAGTCTTCAAGTAGTTCGTCTTTGTTGATGAAACTTCGTGTTATATATTCAGTGGTCCTGAAGTCCGGGTTGGTCGATTGTCCGGACTGTTAGAAGTTTTCCTTCCATGGCTTGATTTTTTCCTAATCTTGCAACATGTTTCATTTGCGGATGATAGCCCACTAGAAGAACCTTGTAAATAATACTGAATATGATGGGCATTGGGCACCAGTTATTGTCTGGTATTCTTGTTTATCTATCCTGGAATTTTCTGTGGAAGAAAGGTTATAAATCTCTATGATGGGCTGGGTAAATTTTCTATGGTTGACATAAAGATAACTGGACACCCAAAGATTTTTCAAATTTCAGGTGTTGGGTCAAATATCATGGCACCCTTTGCGGTATCTTTTTCACATACATCGTCCGTTGGGAACTAGCGAACTCCATTACTTCCTATATAACCGTACCCTAAAATCATGTACATGTCAAAAGTCAAAGATAGACATGTAAGCAAGGTAGAATCATGTCTTAATTTAGGAGGTGCACATGCAACTGATGCACATCTAGGTCCCCATTTTTCCAAATGTAAAGTAATCATGCCTTCTGATGTGCATTTAAAATTTCATTCTTCTCCCATAAGAACTGCTTTAGCACTGGGTGATAGTTTATTGAACTTTAACTTTAATGACTGAACTCTTGAACAGAGGATGTATCTTTGTAGTGAAGAAATCTTTCTTCTTAGCTCAGATGACTCGTGTTGGTGGAGTTTACCAGTTGCCATCTATCACATAAAGAGATCCTCCAATAATTAGACAAAATGTGAAGTAGAATGGCTTTTTGGATATATTTGAGAATTTACGGGTCTGGTAGAATTGCTTCTTGAACAGCCTTGATCATTAAATTCTCTCATTTTTCTGGTCCTTCTGCCACATCCGTGCATTTAATGCCCAAAATATGAGGCACTTTCATTGCTTCCTCCATACTATGATGCTTCGAGACTTCTTGTGAAAACAACCAGAGAATAAACTATGCTTGATTGATTTCAGAGATAATGACCTACAATGGCCTCGAGAGTTGCATACTCAACAATCACTCTTGTGAAATTGAGAGCCGAACAAGCAGGGGAGATGGATGTCCAACTGACTCTTTGGATGAAGATGATTCAAGTTTTTCTTCCAGTAAAGATGGTTTTGGATCGTTATCCTCAAAGTGGTTATCAATGAAAAGGGATGACCAAGAAATGGATGAATGGGCAGTCCCTGACTGTCCCCGGCACTTCTATGTGAAGGAAAAGCCTGCTTACTCTATTCAGTTTTCTGATGTGGATACTATGAAGGAAAAGTTTGCAAAGCTGTTACTGGGAGAAGATGTTACTGGAGGGCGCAACGGCCATAGCACGGCTCTTGCCCTGTCCAATGCAATCACAAATCTGGCAGGTGTGAAAGATATCTGTCTCCCCTTCTTGTCCTTACCTTGTTTCAATTGCGCAGCTTTGCTTTGAGGTTTTACTTCTACAGAGCTACTCCTGGAAGAAAAGCCAGTTTACCAAAAATAGAATTTTATTGAACCACAACTTTTTTCCTGAAAAGCATTGCAAATTTGCAATTGGTTAAAGAACTTCAGGAAGTACGAATCAAAAAGAAATATTTCCAAATGTATAATAAATTAAATGACCTTAGGAATTTTTGCATCATTTTATGAAATACTTTTCAGCAATGTATATGTGACAGAAATTAAACTTGCAGCATCGATTTTTGGGGAGCTGTGGAAGCTGGAACCATTGCCTGAAGAAAGGAAGAGCAAATGGCGGAGAGAAATGGATTGGTTGGTGTCCCCAACTAACTATATGGTTGAGTTGGTCCCAGCCAAGCAAAATGGTGCCAATGGCCACACCATGGAGGTACTTCTGTACTCCTCTTGTTTTAAGAGTGCAATACATGTTATGCAGTAATCTGAGGTCAAGTTTCCTCATAATGGAGCAGATAATGACCCCTAAAGCCCGAGCAGACATCCATGTCAATCTTCCAGCACTTCAAAAGTTGGACTCTATGCTTATTGTAGGTGATTTTGTTGCTCACATCACAATCTGCCGAGTTTTTGTTCGTGACATCTCCTTCTGACTTATTAAATTTCATTTCTGCAGGAAACGCTTGATTCCATGGTAAATACTGAGTTCTGGTATGCAGAAGGAGGTAGTCGAGCAGAAGGAAGGAACAAAGGTGAAAGGCAAAGCAAGAGATGGTGGCTTCCATCACCCCAGGTTCCAAGTACTGGTATTTCTGATAATGGAAGGAAGAAACTGATTTGTCAGGGGAGGTTGGTGCATCAAGTGCTCAAGGCTGCAAAATCCATCAATGAGAATGTTCTGCTTGAGATGCCAGTGCCAACCATCATCAGGGATGCACTTCCTAAGGTAAAACGAGTTGTCTGTACATCAAATATTCTCAATCATGTATAACCTTGTGGATCTTTTCCAAGAATCCAGTGCATGTCATTACATGTTCATTTATGTTTTTCTAGTTAATGCCATATTGGTATTATTAGCAAAGGGACCTATCTAATGGAACATTATCAGGATCAGGGATACAGTTTAGTAACTTAAATTTCTGAACTTATGTGGCCAAAAGAGTGACTTAAACTACCATATCTTGGGCATGCAGAAGGGGTGATAGACAGTTCATCTTGAACTTATGTTTTCTACTTTACTTTGAATTTTCTAATATTTATACTTCTAATCATCTAACAGTCTGGAAAGGCTAGCCTTGGGGATGATCTATACAAGGTGTTATCGGCAGAGACAACGTCAACTGAGGACATCTTTAGATCCCTGAGTTTGAAATCAGAGCATGATGCTCTTGAGTGCATTAACAGATTGGAAGCTGCGGCACTTGCATGGAAAGAGAAGATTGCAGAACAAGTGAATGGCAAATCACCGACCAGAACATCATGGTCATTCATCAAGGACCCAATATCTGAGCTGGACAAGATGGAGTGGTTGTTGGATCGGGCGGAGTCTTTGATTAAGTTTCTCAAGACTAAATATCCAAACCTTCCCAACACATTCCTCGATGTCACTAAAATTCAATATGGCAAGGTGAGTATGAACTTTTGGCATTTGAACTTTCCTTATTTGACCGTTTGTGTGCCGTGTGCTTTGTATACATACATGGACACACACTCCCTTCGAATTTCTATCTCGTCAATTGGATATCAACCAAGCCAAAAAAAAAACAAAGCTTGTTGCTGGTGTGTGTTGCCTTCCGTAGCTATACTTGGGAAATGGGAATCCTTGCCTTGTTGCTAACGTTATATAGACACCTATTTTTGGCCAGACTCCTACCAGTATGGCAGACCTTGAATGACTGAACACTTCTAACCAAAATAGTTTACTTCTAACATTTGTCGAGTGTAATTGATAATATGCATACTGGAGTGAATCATAAAAGGAAAGAAACTAATACCTGCTTTATTTTTTTACTATATAGGATGTCGGGCATTCAATACTGGAAGCATATTCTCGCGCTCTGAGAAACGTAGCTTTCAGCATTCTGTCCAGAATACAGGACATACTGCAAGAAGATTCCCTGAGCAACCCCAATTCGCCGGCCATCTCGGCCGTCTCTCCCTGCTTCTCGGGACTGAGCTTTGCCAGTGTTTCCGACAGTCCAATAATCAGCCGTCAGGTGAGGCATTCGCTGATCGATCAGATGAACAGAGCCGAGGCACGATGCAGCGACTTGTCCGCAATGGGCACCTCTGACGTGGAGACTTCATGTGGTGAACGCAAGACAAGCTCTGTCACGGCGACGCCCTGTAGGAACCGTGGATGGTGCATCAGGAGAGAGGCTTGTAGTACCGTATCTCCGACAAGCTCCCCTTGACGGGTGACTCAGCGGTTTGTTTTGTAAATTGTAGTAACGTAAAGATTAGCGAGAAATCGATGATTTTGTTCTGTCTCTCTTATCTATTGTCGAATTGGTCCTAATGGTGACACTACAGATGGTCCCGCTCATTAGGGATTATCGAGTCTGTAATGTATCGACCGATTATACTAAATGAGAAGTCTCTAAGAGGAGGCGTTTCGCTTCCAGCTGCGGGTAATCTAATATTCTGCAGAACGTACTAGGTGCTACCCGCATCGGGTTTTCACTAGTTACTGAAGGTTACTCCTGTCAATCCACAAAATAAACGTGAAATCTCAGCCATGGCGGCTAAAGCTTCTTCAACCTCGCGGTTATGGCCGCTTGAGGTGTTGCATTGATGGGGATTCTAGATTTTGGATTCGATTTGGTGGGGTTTAAGTGGAAGAAGACGGGGGAAATCCCAAAAACGGAAAAATAATCCAAATTGACAATTTCTAAGGCTTTGGCCTCTATGGACCTACGTTTGGGCGCGCGAGCTCTAGGCACTGGTCTCAAGCTAGGGACCTGAGCGTGGATAATGAGTCCCCGAGCTTAGTCTTGATGGACTTAGACCCGGGTGAAGAAGACCCAAGGATGGGCACTGCGTGGGCCCAAATTCGATAGACCTGGGAATGGGCATTAAGCATGGGCATGGGGATCCAAGTATGAGCACTGGATCCCAGTCCAAGCCTTGATGGACCTCGGCCTGACCTCTGTGAACTTAGGCTCGGGCGTCGGGGATTCCGAGTAAGGCTCCGGCATCTAGGCCTCAGCCTTGATAAATTTAGACATGTGCATGGGAGACTCAAGCATAGGCATAGGAATTCCCAACTCAGCTTTTGTGGACCCAAAGCATGGGCACTGAGGCTCTTAACTTAGCCTCGATGGACTTGATCTTAGGCACAAGAGATTTGGGCATGGCCACTAGGGTCTTGGGCCTAGCCTTGAAGGACACAAGCTCCAACATGTTGAGACCTGCACATCGAGGTCCCGAGGACTTGGGCCAAGGCATTGGGGACCCAATTCTACATGTTGGGACCGCCAAACAAACGAAAATTAAAAGATTTTTCCTTGAATTTGGGCTTAGCTTGAATATTTTTGCTTTTACTTATTTTCACATGATTTAAGGAATATTTCTATAAATTGTTTTTGGAGTCATAAGAGTTTGAGTAGGCTTGTGATTTTGCTCACTTCAGTATATAATGAGCTCCCGAGCTTAAGGGTGAGCAATCGAGACAGTTCAATCGGAAAATTGAATTGAATAAAAAATTGAAGTGGGCGGTCTTGACCGATTTGATTTCCGATTTTATATAATGAATCAATTTTTATTTATTTTCATTTCAATCAATATAAAAAAAATGAAGATATGTTGGAGATGAATTTCAAATCCGAAAACCTTAAAAGAAATCCATCGAAAAATTATTTATATTTTTTAACATTATATGTCATATTTTTTGGTTTCTTTTAATTTTTAATATTTTTATTTTATTTTTCCTTTTTTATTATTTTTATTTTTTTCTTCTTTTTGGCCGGCTCCCTTCGAGTTCGAGCTACCCCTAAAAAGAAGAAAAAAAAGAAAAGAAAAAAATAGGAGGTAGGAAAATTATTTCTTGAAAGTGTTCCAGAAATAAGAAATAAGTTTTTCCGACATGGGTTTGCCGAGATTTGGGCGTCCCAACGGTTCATAAACGGCGGCAAATATGGCGGCGGCGGCGGCGGCGAATCGATTATTTTATAATTTTTAAATATTTTTATTGTATTTTTTTTTTATTTTTCCTTTTTCTTTCTTCCTTTTGGCCGGTCGCCGGCCTCGGCCATGACCGGCGACCAGCCGACGAGGGCCGGTGGCTTCGCTAGTGGTTGGGCGAGCTCGGCCTCGTTGGATTTGGGCGAGCCTGAGCTCGCCCGGCCAAGGCGAGGCCGAGTGTTGCCAACCTAGCCGACGGCCGGCGTGAGATCGACCTCATCGAGGGTCGGCGACGCTCCGGCAAGGTTGCCGGTCATAGTCGAGGCCGGTGACCAGCCAAAAAAAAAAGAAGAAAAAAAAAAAAGAAAAAAAGAAGAAAAGAAAGAAGAAAGAAAATTTGTTTCTCCAAAGTATTCCACGACATTTTTTTGTTTCCGTTCTTTTTCTGTTTTGGGAACCCAAAAAAAACAAGTTTTATGTTCATAAACACACCCTATATATCACAGATCATTCCCGGCTCCCTTCGAGTTCGAGCTCCCCCTAAAAAATAACCGACATGGGTTCGCCGAGATTTGGGCGTCCCGGCGGCGGCGGCGGCGGCGGCGAATCGAGCCCTAATCTCTACGTCGCCAACTGCGGACCGGCCGTCGGGATCTCGCACGACAAGATCAGGTCCGTCTTCGGCGGATTCGGGCCGGTGACGGGAGTGCACGCGGCCGACGACAGCGGCGCCCGCGTCGTCGTCTGCTTCGACGGCGAGGCCTCCGCTCGAGCCGCGCTGGAAGCCCTGAACGGCCGTCCCTGCGCGGACCTCGGCGGCCGCTCCCTGCACGTCCGCTACTCCGTCGAGCGACCGGCTTGCCAGGTTCGCCGCTTTCTCGCGATCCCGTCGATCCGGGCGTAGCGCAAGCCCGAATCTTGCGGCGTAATAAAGTAGTTTTGGCTGCGCGTGGTCATAGAGATTGATTAGCTTGTTGCATTCGGCTGTGTCGGTCAGCTTGCGTACGATTGAACTGCATTTATTGGGCGTGTTTTGGTTTTGCTCAAGCATTTCTAGAGGCGATTGATTGGCTTTGCGGTATGATGCTGAGAACTTATCTTGGTGTGAGAATCTGTGCTATACATTATGCTATTGTAGTTTGAGGTTCGGTTTGAGGATCGGTTAATTTATGGTTATTGAACCTGAATGCAGTAGTATGGAAAATATTTGTTTTTTTCCGGGCGATTTACTTTTGTGAAGTTATTTGTCTTCGATGCGATTGACGCGTGGGCTGCAATTTAGGCGAACGTAAACGATTCCCTTCCGGTGCATACACATGCTTCAGAGCTGGAAATTCCTGGGCTTTACTTGTTGCATGATTTTATCAGTCCGGGAGAAGAGAAGGTCAGTTGAGTTCTCTTATATGGTGATATCTAGTCATGATTTTTCTGTTCCTCGATTTTCATGCTTTTGGCATCTTGCTGGCTTGTTTGTTACGTACACGCCTCGACTTGACCAGATTACTGGCGATTTTTCTAGGAATTACTTGCGGCAGTTGATGACAGGCCTTGGAATAGTCTTGCAAAAAGAAGGGTTCAGCATTATGGCTATGAGTTTCGATATGATGTAAGTATGCTTTGAAGAATGATTCTTGTGTATTTCGCAGTGAAGTATGCAGTGTGGTGTACCCATAAGTTGCTCTTAATATATGAGATGAATATGCTGCTCATTTCCTGAACTCCCAGGTATTTTGTAGTTAAACATACTTTATCAATTGTATGCAAACATATAGTGTCCAGCTTATCCATATAGGAAAAGTTGCTTCATAGTCAGTTAGCAGGCTTCTGTATTGAAGATGTTCATTTTCAGAAGAATAAGGAATTCACATCGTGGAAGTTGGAGTTGTCTGCATATTGATTGCTATTTGTCTGAGGATTTCTTCACTGTAATGGGTATGATTTGTCCGATGGACAGTTGCATGGGATTGACTGTCAAAATCAGTAATACATGCTATGGGTGGGGTGGAAACTATTTGTAGTGACATTTTGATTCTGTGGTTTAGTGATTAGTTTTATGGTTTTT
Source organism: Eucalyptus microcorys (assembly GCA_014182515.1). Taxonomy (NCBI): domain Eukaryota; kingdom Viridiplantae; phylum Streptophyta; class Magnoliopsida; order Myrtales; family Myrtaceae; genus Eucalyptus; species Eucalyptus microcorys. Next base: position 8,956,846 of record CM024566.1, read on the forward strand.
CCTGAGCTTTATTCGTAAGATCACTATGGTAAATGTATGATATGGAGTATGATAACAAAGCCTCGATATGACCCAAAGATGATGAAAAACTGGAAACAACTGTATGTGCTGGATCAATGTGAAAGGGACCTTTATTTTTATTTTTATCGCTATATTCCTAGTCAAGGTGTCTAGTCCTTGCCAGTGATTGTTAATTGCATCAGTAAATTAATAGCTTTTTTTTCAGATAATGATGGTAATCAGTTTTACAGCCTGTTCTTGATTTTCTGCTCCAATTTGTGCAGACGAGAAATGTAGATGCGAATAGGCATTTGGGTGAACTTCCCTCATTTGTTTCTTTCATACTTGAAAGGATATCATCCTTCCCAGGCCTTCCGTGTGCTTCAAATTCAAGTTTGGATCAACTGACGGTGATGATTTTCTATACTCTGTAGTATCTAGTCATCATCTGTTATCTGACACTCAAGATTATCTGTCAAATTTTTTCATTTCTAAGTGTGATAAAATTTTAACTTCCAGCTGCATTCATGTGGAAGCACCACTATGCTTTCTTGATTCTACATTTCTTTATTTTTCTCTTACTGAAGGCTGTTTGCCAGAATACATGAAACTAGAGGTTGATTGTGGTGACACAGGTCAATGCGTACCCAGTTGGAGTGGGATTGTCCCCACACATAGACACCCATTCAGCATTTGAGGATCTCATTTTCAGCCTTTCATTAGCAGGTCCTTGCATTATGGAGTTCAGGAGATACTTAGGGGGTGCCTGGCTTCATAAAGATGTCTCTGGCATTGATGGGAATGTGGATAGTCCGGAGAACTCAAAATTCTTAAGGAAAGCCATTCATCTTCCCCCTCGGTCAATGCTTTTATTGTCTGCAGAGGCACGTTATGCTTGGCATCATTACATTCCGCACCATAAGGTTAGTTCTCTTTATTTACCCTCGTTTTGAGCTTACACTTGAAAGTTAGTTTTCCAATGTTCAACTTTATCTTATTAGGCTAACATTACAACCATAATATGTAGAAGCTGATCAGCTCACATAAATAAAAAGCTGATTAGCTGAAAAATCATCTGGTAATTCCTAGTTTGTTACTATTGCACTGGAACTTTTCTTCTAAGGAGTAGTTGTCTGTTGCAATTAAATACAGAGCAACAACCAGTGAATTTCCATATTCAGCATCCCGACTTGTTGCCTTTAAGACTTGAATTTAGATAGCAGGATCCAAACAAGCTTAAATATATTCCGTGCCTTAGTGTGGTCACCATTGGTCCATTGTCATTTTCTTCATGATGTTCTTCAGTTTGTGGTCGATCCAGAAAACTGCTGAATGAATGTTGCAAACTTGCAAGTATTCTTCCTATGGGACACAAGTCTTTCACTGTTGTGTTTGGAGATTTCTATTGTTATAGAAGAGACTGAAGTTTAGAAACAACAATAGTATTTTAGAATATCTGCAATTACTATATACAGCATGGGCATTTGTAGATAATGTAAATAGAGTATCTGTATATCTCGCTAATGCATGAGAACTTGTTCTTACTAATAGGTATTGATCATATGGTTTTGCAGATTGACATAGTAATGGATAAGGTTATAAAAAGAAGTTCAAGAAGGGTATCTTTCACATTTCGTAAGGTGTGTGATCTTCCTCTTTATTGGATTGTGCTGACCATTAGAAGTCACTCTGAGTATATTCTTTCACTCCATATGCACTTGAATTGTAGATCAGTGTGCTTGCTGTGACCCAAGGAACAACTTCCCTGCCAGGCAGTTTCTGTTTGTTACTATTGTGTTCTTAAGCTAAAAGTAGCTTCAGGCATTATATCTATAATAGCACATCATCATTTAATAGCATAATTCATTCTATAATAGCACATCGTCATTCGATAGCATACTTCATCTAATTGTAAAGTCATCAATGCTTGATTCACTGAAGAGCAGTATTATATCTTGCAGGTTAGAACAGGTCCCTGTAAATGTGAATTTCCCTTATATTGTGATTCTCAAAGTAAACGTGATTAATGGAAATATGATGATCTAAGTTATGATTGATGGAGAACGGGAGGCTCTAGTGTGTCATTGAGCCAAAGTACCATAAGTCCTTCAGAAATGTTTAATGTGGAAGAAGCACGTTGCCAGTTTGAGGAAACTCTGACTTACCATTTTCAGACTGCTGTAATTTTAGAGCGGGCTATTCATCCAGGGTGGAAGTTGAAAATGAAGAAAGAAACCAACCAACTCAGGATTTGCATTTTTGGTCTATTGTATGCTGGACGTGGACTGCTGAAACTGGGTTCATGTGATTGAGGAGCAATGTGCTGGAGAGAGGAGCAGAGAATTAGCGGAGAAAACATATGTCTCAATGTCCCAATCCCATGTAAAAGCTAAAATTTGGTTCATGCTGGAAGTTGAAATGTTACATTCATTTATCTATTTTGACAGGCAACCGTTGCTTTTGATTATTGCCTGCTACAGTTCATGTCATGTTTGCCTTGGACCTTCTAATGGACAATTCTTCAGGATACATGTCAAATATTCTAGTGATGAGATAAAAGTTTCGTTCATTGATCTGCAGATCTTGAAAAGTTAGTTTTTCTTTGATTGTTCCACATTGAGAGGTCAAAGATGACACTTTTGGATCTCCAAAATTGACCCAAAAGAGATCATGCAACATGTGAAAAAGCTACTTCAATGTGAGGATTATGTTGGACATTAACATGCTGATATCTTTCAACTTACTAACATGTTGAACAAAGTCCACCCATCCAAAATTCACTTTTACCTAACATTGTGTAACCAGCTCCTGAAAGGCTGCCCTTATTCATTACTATCAATACTTTGCATACATTAAAGAATTACACAGAGTGACCAGCATGCGGTTTTGGTGCTGCAACGACCTGTGCTGATGCAAAACTAAAATAGAATCATGTATCCCCTTAATTGTTCAAGTTCATCTTGCCAATAACAAATGAAACTTCAAGAATAGATAGAACGCTTTAACAGAGGGAAGCTAACTTCTGGGTGTTCATTGGGATCAAAAACCATGTTGTGGCAAGTGGGGTTGCAGGGATAAGGGCAATCGATCTTTTGGAATGGACGCCGGTCATAATACCAGTCTCCAACAGCCTTCGCTATAGACTGCAAAGAAAAAATGAAAGAGAAGCTAACAAACATCAATACATGTTACTGTCCAATGACGTCCTAAAAAATAGTTGATGTGGTCATTACTGTCTCCATCAGTACTGGAGAGTCGTCCCTCAGCCATGTCTCTTGCATCTCGGATTGGCAATGAGCATAGCAAGAATCTATGAACATTCCTCTTGATGGAGAGGTTCCGATTCTGCTCAGCGCGTCTAAGAACTGCTGCCTGAAATCTGAATACGATAATAACAACCAAGTAAATTTTCCAGCTTTAAGCTTCCATGGGATTGTTTCGTCATGGCTAAAGCTCATTAAAATTTTCACCTTGCATGATTTGGAGTTGATCCGGTGAGCAGTTATTAATATCAAGCTTGCAGCTATGCCAGGTTCCATGAGGATCAGCCACTCCGGGCGCCAAAATATTCTTAATCTGAAAGCAGCAATAATGCACAAGAGATCAGTGCCTTAAAGCAACAACACTTACGCGTAATGTGATTTTCGAGACAGAGTAGCTGAAACAGAGTCATAAGCCAAACTGGAAAGGGAAAATGGGTGCTCCAGTGGAAACAAAATAAATAATGATCATCTTCTTTTCTGACTGATTTGTAGCTTAATTGTCCATCTTCAGAAAGTTCAAGAAACTACCTGGAAATTGCTTTGAAGTGATGAACAATGCATACTGTTTATCAGTGGGGCATTATTTTTAATCTTGAGTTTATCAAGCACTGACCTGCCATGCATCATAGGCAGCATTTAGAATGAATAACGGGGTCTGAATTTGCTCAACCACGTTTTGGGGGAAGAAACACTGCAATAATATTTAGCAATATTGGCTGTTATTAGGACATAATTAGAAGCAAAAGACGCAGAAATTAATGACAGAATTAATGTCACCTACCAATCCTGGTCTCAGTTTGGAGGTGCAGGAAGTTGGTAGATTCTTGGCTGATCCCTGAACCATTCATATAAGTGTTGAGTGACAGAGACTAACGAAAAGACATGCATATTCCTGAGACTAACATACACACACACATAAATAATAGATGGGGAGAGAGAGAGAGAGAGTACATGTGTTGCAACCACTTCGCTGTAGAAAGTTTCAATGTGTTGAGCTCCGGAAACATCCTTCCTGAATCAGAACCAGAAATGAGTGCATCGTCATCCAAAGCTCTGCTAATAATTGCAACTCGCATTTTGTCCTAGGCCTGAATCCAAAAGGAGGAAATAACAAGCTTACGCATTGATAAAATAGCCAGCATCTGCAACACATTTGACTGTGGCACTTGGAGGCATGAGAGCTCGGAATCTATCACAATGCAGTATTGAAGTCAATCCACCAGCTGAGCATCCAGAAAGAATAGCCTACATGACAATTTTAAATTTGCTTCCGATTATTAAGGCAAAAAGGGAAGAAGGGTAAAGATATAAATGATTGGAGAGCTCATCGAGTTGGTTCATACATTTTCTGCATCACTCATCCCTTTCGACAGTAAATCCTCAATAATTGCTACAAAAGCCCTAGCTCCTCTAAAGTGAAGGTTAGTGGCCTGGTCCAAATAAGAAATTGATCAAGGAAAATAATACAAAAATGTTGCAACAAATTCAGCTTGGCACATCCAATAAAAAATTAGGGTTCGAGGCTTAAACAAACTTACTGGGTCTACTGCTTCCACGTCCCCAGTAAAAGAAGCTCCATCACAGTATCTGACCTTGATTCTGTTCCAGTTATAGAAGTCTAAACCACCACCAAAAAGAAGAAAGGAGTTGAGATTTGATATTTTCTAAGAAACGACCAAATATAAATGACCATAGAGCTGCACCTGGATTAAAACTTTGGTTGTTGCTGAGGATACCGGAGAAAGCAACTTCCTTGACCATCTCCTTCGATGAACCTAACCGTGTATCCCTTCGAGCAAGGCAACTGGTGACGTTGTTGCACCATCCTCCTCCCTGAGAACACAAGATAGAGATCGTTAATCACCATGTCAGGCCAGTTTATAACTCATGATATTCTAGAGAGTAAACTTTCATCTGTGCTCACTGCACAAAAATCAAATTAGATGGGTAGTATGAAAAAGTGCTCGTCTCTAAATGTGAACCTCAGAAAACTTCCATTTACACAGCAGAATTGGTTGGTCGTATGTAACAACTGCTATTCCTTTCTTTAACTTAAAGGTAATCAGATGCAATCTCAAATTCCACATTTGACGATAAACTACAGAAGCACAAACCTCAAACTGAACAAGCCAATTGTTAGCGCCTGTGCCCAATCCCTTATCGAAATGGTAAGCTGGAGGGCTGCCATCCAAACAAACTGCAGGGCACATCAAACTTCAACCAAGTCAACACTGATAAAACTCGAATGAAAGGGGAAATTGCAGGACATTTCGCAGTAAGCAATTGTATTGATCTTGGACTCACCAGCTCCTTTCGCTACAGCATTTTGGACATATGTAATGCTGACGTTAATGGCTTCAGACTTGAGCAAGATCTGTATGCTCAATATAACACACAACCATGTCCGCAATCTTGCATCAGCCATTTTGCTGTGCGATCAACAAATCAGTCGTTGACATATTAGGCCCCGCCCGCCGGGAAAGCGATTCCAACCAAAATTGATATGCAGGTAAGTAGAGCAAACAAGCTAAGGGAAGAACCAGAATATGGAAACACACGAGGGACACGTTAATTAGTACCCTTTTGAAACAGAATATAAAAAAGAGTATAAACGAAGCAAACCCACTAGTAAAAGTGAAATAGCAGATGCGAAAGTGTGACATGATTGAAAAAGAGACCTTTTGCTATCCAAAGAATGTGCGTGTCCATCGCACATCAGGATGCATACCTTTTCCCAACGTAGACAACCACAAACCTTTCTTGTTCTACTTACTCTTAGTCGTTAAGGAAATAATTAGTTATGGCTACAGATCAGAAACAAACGCATCAGAATCACAATAATTCCATTCTGATACAAAATAAACAAAACCCAAAAACGAATATGGGAAAAAAGGAAAACAAGGAGGATCGCCAAGGATTGAGGGAAAGAGATCTAAGTAAAAAAGACTTAAAAACTGAACTTGTACATTCATTTCATTACATTCCAATGATTGGGTGATGGCCAGAGAAGCTAACGCAAATCACCCAGAAAAATGAAAGAACGCCATGAACTATCCGAGTGATGAGGAAGTTGAAGATTTTAGCCGATACCCAGATAAAGAAATGAGCTCAAATCTTCCAACAAGTCCTCTTCTCTTCCATCAAACGTATCTATCACTGCAAATTGACGCAACAGTAGAGGAAGACCAGACTGTTGGCGTTGGATTCCAAGTACCAAAGTGCCATCTTTTCCCTGGCGCTGGTGTCCCAATATTTTCTCGGTGTCCTATACGTTAGGCGAAGCCAGCTCAGCTCACTTTCCACTATGCAAAAGCGAAGCGGAGACTCCGAGAACCGGACAGAGACTCATTCACTCCGGGAGCAAAGGCGAAAATTATTTTTGAAAAAAAGGTAAAAGAAGGAACTTCGGTTCTTGAAAAGTTGTCATCATTCTGCCTTTCTGGTCTGGTACGCCGTAACGGACGCATGGGGTCTCGGGCAGTAGCCGGCCCGAGACGGTGCGCGACAGAGACAGCCTGCGAATCATATCGGCTTGCGCGCTCCGACATGAATGCGCGTCTCGAAACAGGGTCTGACACAGGGAGAGAGACAGAAGAGTGTTCATTGGGACAATGAATTTATTTTTTTCCCTGAGGACCAAATTCCTTTTCTATGAATAGATAATTTATAACGTGTGGATTTAAGGCCGAATGTTCTGACCCTTTTTCTTTAACTAGACTTAACATTTTTCCGTAAAACAAGACAATCATTCTATTTTTTTGAATATATATTTTGAAGGATTTAATATAATTTTTGATGAAATCCTACTCATTTCTTTATTGATTTGGCAATTCGAGTCATGTAAAGTCAAAGTGAAATTTCCCGGATCTTGCATAAAGGTTTGATCATTTGTCATCCAATGAAAAGGAATTTGGTCAGTTGTAATTTAAAGCAGTGGGGTCTGAAACTGGGGCAGACCCTATGATCGATGGTGATTCGCTAAGGGGGAGCCCCACACCAAACGGTGGAAGGAGGACCCATTATGATATGGACGATCAAGTTATTGCCTATTAGTCCTTCATAAAATGGACTTTAAGTTTATGCACCGAGATAGATTTATCCTAAACTTTTTATTGTTAATATGTATTATGGCATTTTATCGAGGAGGTACAACAAGCTATATGCAATTTGGATGGGTTGTGAACGAAAGATCGTTGCCCCAATGGACCGCAAAAGCTCCCCTTGCTTTCGAATGTATTTCATGCAAACCCTGTGTTGGGTTGCTTGTGCAGTGCCACTGCTCGCTTCGATTTCACACTCATGGTCTAAAATTCGAATGCTTTGACAAGCATCGTGACGGTGGGTGTTACCCCAACGCATCAATCTATTGTATTGTTGAATAGATGAAAATATACAAATGCAAAATCCGTGGGCTTGGGATCATCACTTCAATTATTCTGCGCCACGCCCTCCTTTTCATGATCCTTGAGCACAAGCTCGACTAAGATTTAGAACTTGATAGCTCAATTTGTGGCCTTTTGTTTTGGCCACGGATGGGCGGGGACCATTGGAAACAACGTTTGCCACTTTGAAGGTGGGGTTTTTCCTAAACAAACTTTACTTTGGGAACAACTTTGTCGAAGTTTTTTTTTTTTTTTTTTTTTTTTGAAATTCTATTCAATTCAATGCATACAGATTTCTCTAAGCCGTGCGTAACACGTTTTTTCTTGAAAAAGGCCTAACCCGAGGTCAATTTTAATCGGACTCGATAACTAGCGAAGGGCTGTGGTTTTGAGAGCTTATCCTATCTCTATCCCTCTAAACAACTCAAATGGATCTTTTGAATTCATTCCAAAGAAAGAGAGCACTTCATATATGGGATAAGGTTAAGTCCTGAGTAGGACTTTAAAAGGCTCAAGGGAATAAACATGCGGGATAACCGCCCTGGGGTGGGAGTCCTCGTGCTTTTCCTCGTAAAAAAGCGAGTTAGGGCATTGAAAAGATTCCTAACCTTATTCTTTGGACCGCCACAACCTCTTCAAAGAAGAGGAACGGCCAAAGACGCCCGATCCCCGAAGCGCTTCCCTGGTAACCAATCCATGGGCGTGGTTCAGGGAGATGATGGTGCCAGGATAACTAGCGAAGGGCTATGGTTTTGAGAGCTTATCCTGTCTCTATCCCTCTAAACAACTCAAATGGATCTTTTGAATTCATTCCAAATAAAGAGAGCACTTCATATATGGGATAAGGTGCTAGCGATAAAGTTCACATCAGCATCAATTGATCAATTCGATCTTCGGATCAGCCAGGAAAATAACCAAAGCAACAATGACACATGGACAACTAGACGAGATCCATTGAACATTCGGGGCGCTTACTCTTTCACGAGCAAGTAGACTAATTCGATCAATCATAATACTCTAGACAAAAGGGGCGATGTGATGTTAATGGTCAGCATTAGAATTGTTTTGGATACGGAGGCGCTATTTGATAACACTCTTGAGAATAACTAATTCTATTCTTTTGTTTTCCAGAACAAAAAAATGAATATAAATCCGTTTGATAAATATTTTATTTCCGAGAACAAAAATCAGTTTTTTTTTTTTTTCTTGAGAATAAATTTTGAACAAAATCAAGAGTAGAAAAAAAATAGTTTTTTATTCTCGAAAACAATTTCAGAATCAAGTCCAACTTTTTCTTTTTTTCTCCTTCTCTTCTTCTTTCTCCATTGGCCATTGCCGACCACCATCGCCGTCGGTGGTCGTCAATGACTGGCTAGATGAAGTTTGGCAATTTCGCTGGAGGCTCGCCTGGCCATTGCCAAGCTTCGGCGAGCTCGTTGGATATTGCCTAGTTAGTGTTGGCCACTGCCATGGCTGACGATCGGCCACAAAGAAAGAGAAAGAAGAAGAGAAAAGGAAAAAGAAAATAAAAAAGAGAAAATTAATAAAAATATAAAAATTCAAGAATCCTATCAAGAGTATTTAAAAACTTAGAAATTGTTTCTGAAGACGGAATAAAAAAATCATTTATGTACAAAAAATTTTCTCGAGAACAAAAAGGTTACCAAACGTGTCATTAATGACTTGGAAATCAACGTCGTAGCGACTTTATAGTCCACGGAAATAACAACAGCTAAGGTCGAATTATCATTCCATGAAAGTCCAAGCCAATGGTCCCCATTTGCCTAACGAAATAATGCTATCTATCATTGAGATTTCACCTTCTCGCGATAACGTTGATCTCTGTGGATCCTTTTCTCTTTATTTGGTCTACTCGACACAGCTTTTCAATTGATTGTATCCCGGTCAAACCCAATAATAATTCGTGGTTCTTGAAAGATGTTTGAAAGATTGCCCACGGCATCTATTAATTTAACAGGGTGTATGAGAAATTGGCTTTGAAAATCTTGGAAAACCAAGGAACAAAAGCTGCAAGCGATGATGTCTTATTTCACAGCTTAGGTTGCCACACTAGTGTCTTTCGTTACTAAACTGAGATTCTCTAAGTCTGTCAAATTATTTAAAAGAAATAATTGCTGATTCCTGATGGTACTTCTTTGTGCATAGATGGAAGTGTCACAGGCCGAAAGTCTTCTGGCCGAGGACAAGCGCGTATCACGACTCACGAGCTGGAATGTCAGATTTGCGTTCGCTCCATATATTGTTTTAAAGGATAGTACATCGAATAACATCCTCATAATGGACTGTACCATGACCAATTTAGTTTGGAGACATATGGTTCGCTCCAGCAAAACAACCGGTTTCGGCCTGATGTAACCATAATTCTATTGAATGGCCTTAGCTCTAGATCAATTTACACATAGGAGGCCAACGCCGCCTTTACAGATATTTTAAGATGATAATTATCATATCTTTGAATTTCTAGCACAAACATCTTGAGCATTATTCTCATGAACCAATTGTATCGATCCTTTTGGTCTCTCACATTTCACCGTGATGCTACAAATCCCCACTTTTCAATCCACATGGGTATGGGAGAGACCGGAATGCAAAAAAAGACCGATGCTTGTCTTTAGACATGTATTCATCATGTGAAATACTTTCTATCAAGTACCTTAGAGGGTGAATTATTTGTTGAGCATAGTGGCTCCCTCAATGGTTAACTAAATATTTCAACAAATGCCATTGGACGTAGATTTTGCAAAAGGTGAAGATTCAAATTTAAGCTTTTGAAAGAGATTAGGCAAAGATGGTTGTTAAGAAAATAGTGTCTTCTTTTGTCACGATCTTTTCATAAGTGAACCACTAAGGGATTACAAAGCCAAAAACCTTAGGGCGGCCGGATCTCTCGAGCCCATACCAATCATAGCTTTGGAGTTTTGATTTTAATCATATTAACATACAATTTAATTCAATTAGGAGTTACCACTAATTTATTACGGGATCGATAAGGAAACCAAGTAATTTGTGGGAGAACATTTTACTTTTGTGAACTAGAGATATCATGAATACGAGAACTTGGTTACACTAGATAAATCTATTATCCTTTGGTACTCTTTTCTTTTTATTTCAAATGTATTCACCATGTTCCAGGAACAACTTCCCTGCCTGGCAGTATTTGTTTGTTACTACGATGTTCTTGAGCTAAAACTACCTTGAGGCATTCAACCCATACTAACACATTGTCATTCAATGGCATTATTCATTAAATTGTAATATCATCAATGCTTGATTCACTGACGAGCGGCATTGGACAGAACAGGTCCTTGTGGATGTGAATTTCCATTATATTGTGATTCTCAAAGTAAAAGTGATTAATGGAAATATTGTGATCTAAGTTATGATTGATGGAGAATGGGATGCTCTAATGTGTCATTGAGCCTAAAGCACGAGAAGTCCTAGATGTTTAATGGGGAAGAAGCGCGTCGCTGGTTCGAAGAATGTCTTGACTTACCATTTTCAGACTGCTGATTTTTAGAGCGGGCCATTCATTCCGGAGCAGATGTCGAAAATTAAGAAAGAAACCAACCAGCTCAGAAATCGCATTTTTGGTCTTTTGTATGCTGGATTCGGGCTGCTGGGACTGGATTCATGTGATTGAGGAGCAATGTTCTGGAGAGAGGAACAGAGAATTAACTGAGAGAACACTGAGAATTCATTCTGAATGTCCCAATCCCAAGTTAGCTGAAATTTGGCCAACGTGGGGAAGTTGAAAGGTTACATTCATTAGTCTATTTTTGAGGTGCAGCCGTCGGGTTTGATTTTTTGTCGACTATGGTTCATGTCATATTCGCTTCGGACCTTCAAATGGATAATTCTTTAGATTACACGTCAAGTGCTCTAGCAATGAGATAGAAGTTTCGTTCATTGATCGGTAGATCTTGAAAAGTAAATGAGTTTTTCCTTTGATTTTCTTGCTAAATCGCTTCCATATCGAGAGGTCAAAAGATGACAATTTTGGATCTCCAAACTTGACCCAAAAGAGATCATGCAAGATGTGAAAAAGCTACTTACCAATGTGAGGATTATGTTGGCCATTGACATGCTGATATCTTTCGACTTTACTAAATTACTGAACCAATTCAACCTATCCAAAACTCACTTTCACCTCACATCGTGTAACCAAACCTTCATAGTCTGCCTTTATTAATTACTATCAGCACTTTCCATACATTAAAGAATTGCACAGAGTGACCAGCAGGCAGTGTTGGTGCCGGGACGACCTATGCTAGTGCCCCTTCACCGTTAAGGCTTATTTTAACAATAACATTTGGAACTTTAAGAATAGATAGAAGACTTTGACAGTGGAAAACTAATCTTCAGATTCAATCGAACATCCCGTTGTGGCAAGTTGGGTTGCAGGGATAAGCGCAATCGATCTTTTGGGACGTAATCCGTTCGTAATACCAGTCTCCAACAACCTTTGCAATCGACTGCAAAGAAAAAATGAAAGAGAAACGGACAAACATCAATACATGTTATGGTCCAGTCACGGTGTCATGAAAAATAGTTGAAAAAAGTGGTCATTACTGTATTTGCCACTACTGGAGAGTCATTCCTCAGCCACGTCTCTTGTGTCCCAGCTTGGCAATGAGTATAGCAAGAATCTATGAACATTCCTCTCGATGGAGAGGTTCCGACTGCGCTCAGTGCTCTTAAGAACTCCAGCCTGAAATCTGAATACGATAATTCCTACCAAGTAAATTTTCCAGCTTGAAGCTTCCACAAGACTGTTTTGTAGTGGCTAAAGCTCAACAATTTTTTCACCTTGCATGATTTTGAGTTGATTCGGTGAGCATTTTTTGATATCAAGCTTGCAGCTCCCCCAGGTTCCATGAGGATCAGCTACTCCGGGCGCCAAAATATTCTTAATCTGAAAGCAGCAATAATGCTCGAGAGATCAGTGCACAACACTCATGCCTAATTCGGTTTTCGAGACAGAGTAGCTGATACAGAGTTGAGTCAGAAGCCAAAACTGGAGAACAAAAATGGGGGCTCCAGTGGAAACAAAAAAACGAATTATCGTCTACTCTTCTGACTGATTTGAAGCTAAATTGCCCATCTTAAAAAAGTTTTAGAAACTATCTGGGAATTGCTTTGAAAGTGATGAACAACTCAAATTGTTTATCGGCGAAGCATTATTTTCAATCTTGAGTTTATCAAGTACTGACCTGCCACGCATCATAGGCGGCATTTATAATGAATAATGGGGTCTGAATTTGTGGAACCACGTTTTGAGGGAAGAAGCACTGCAATAATGTTCAGCAATATCGGTTGTAATTGGGACACAATTATAAGCAAAAGATGCAGAAATTAACGACAGAATTACTGTCACCTACCAATCCCGGTTTCATTTTGGCTGTGCAGGAAGTTGGTAGATTCTTGGCTGATCCCTGAACCATTCATTCGAGTTTTGAGTGACAAAGATTAACAAAGACAAGCATATTTCTGAGACTAACATGTATACACATAAATATGTGGTGAGAGAGAGAGAGAATACATGAGTAGCAACCACTTCGCTGTAGAAATTTTCAATATGTGAAGCTCCAGAAACATCCTTCCTGAATTAGAACCAGAGAAGAGTGCAACGTCATCCAAAGTTCTGGTAATAATTGCAACCCGCATTTTATCCGAGGCCTGAATCCAAAGGAGGAAATAACGAGCTTACGCATTGATAAAATAGCCAGCATCTGCAAGACATTTGACTTTGGTCCTTGCAGGCATGAGATCTCGGAATCTATCACAATTCAGTATTGCAGTCAACCCACCAGCTGAGCATCCAGAAAGGATAGCCTACATGACTTTCAATTTGCTCCCGATTATTTAGGCAAAAAAGGAAAAAAAGGATAAAGATACGAAGGATTGGAGAGTTCGTCGAGTCGGTTCATACATTTTGCGCATTACTCATCCCTTTCGACATCAAGTCCTCAACAATTGCTACAAAAACCCTCGCTCCTCTAAAGTGAAGGTTGGTGGCCTGATCCAAATATGAAATGATCAAGGAAAATAGCACAAAATGTCAGCAGCCAATTCAGCTCTGCACATGAAATAAAAAGCATAGGGTTCGAGGCTTAAACAAACTTACGGGGTTTACTGCCTCCACGTCCCCAGTAAATGAAGCTCCATCACAATATCTGACCTTGATTTTGTTCCAGTTGTAGAAGTCTAAAACATCACAAGAAAGAAGAAAGGAAGTTGAGATCTGACATTCTCTAAGAAAAGACCAAATTTAAATAGCCATAGAGCCACACCTGGATTAAATTTTTGTTTATTGCTGAGTATACCGGAGAAAGAAAGTTCCTTGACCATCTGTTTCGATGAACCTACCCGTGTATCCCTTCGAGCAAGGCAAGTGGTGACGTTGTTGCACCATCCTCCTCCCTGAGAACACAAAATAGAGCTGTTCAATCCCCATGTCGGGCCAAATTATAACTCATGATGTTCTAGAGAGTAATCCTGTGCTCACTGCACAAAATCAAATTAGATGGATAATATGAAAAGGTGCTAGTGTCTAAATTGTGAACATCAACACTTCTATTTACTCAGCGGAATTAGCCGACTGTAACTTATAACTACAATTTCTTTCTTTAATATACAGGTAATCAAATACAATCTTAAATTCCTCAATCTATGATAAACTACAGAAGTGCAAACCTCAAAAAAATAAGCCAATTGTTAGCGCCGGCGTCAACTCCCTTATCAAAGTGGTAAGCTGGAGGGCTACCATCCAAACAAACTGCGGAGCACAAAGAACTTCAACCAAGTCAACACTGACAAAACTCGAATGAAAGGGGAAATTGCAGGACATTTCGCAGTAAGCAATTATATTGATCTTGGACTCACCAGCTCCTTTCGCTACAGCATTTTGGACATATGTAATGCTGACGTTAAAGGCATCAGACTTGAGCAAGATCTGTATGCTCAGTATGACACATAACCATGTCCTCAATCTTGCATCAGCCATTTTGCTGGCAATCGATAAATCGGTCGTATAATATTAGATTCGCTGGGAAAACAATCTCAGCCAAAATTGATGTAGGTAAGCAGAGCAACAAGGCAAGGGAAGAATCAGAATATAGAAATAGATGAGTGACACGTTAACGTTAATTAGCACCCTTTTTAAACAGAGAATAGAAAAAAGCTTATAAACAAAGCAAACCCACTAGTAAAAAGTGGGGATAAGTACACTATCAGTGTCATAAGTTGTGTATGTGTACGACGCTCATTTTAGTGCCAAAAGTTTCTGTCGGATCACTTAAGTGCCAAAAAGTTTAAAAAACACTCACTTTGGTGCCAACTCCGATCCGGTTGGCCGGAAATCCGATGTGACATTTTTTTATTAATTTTTGAAGCTGATGTGGCTCGTCGGAGAGCACAGTCAGCATCCTAACACCAAAATGACGCCGTTTGGTGTCTCCCCCAATTCAAAACCCTAATCTCCGGCCAGTCGCCGTCCTCGACGGCCCCTGCGCTCGGTGGCCACGGCTCCGACCCCGACCCCGACCCCGACGATGGCCACTTGACAACAACGCTCGCTCCGACCTCGACCCCGACCCCGACCCCGACGATGGCCACTCGGCAGCCGCAGCTCCGACCCCAACCTCGACCGCGACGATGGCCACTCGGCTGCTGCGGCTCAGACCTTGACCCCAACGATGGCCACTCGACGGCCATAGCTTCGACCCCGACCGGACCCCGATGATGGCCACTTGGCGGCCGCAGCTTCGACCTCGACCCTAACCCCAACCCTGACGATGGCCACTCGGCGGCCAAGTCGAAACCCTAATTTCAATCCCCAAATGAGTTAAACGGCGTCGTTTTTGTGAGGTCATCCATGTAGGATGGCAAAACGACATCGTTTTCTTAAGGAGAACTGAAAACGACATCATTTAAGGCCTTGTCGATTTAAAAAAAAAAAAAAAAACGTAATCATTTTGGCTGGAATTTTTCGCCGGTGGTACCAAAGTGATTGTTTTTCCTCCGATTTGGCACTTATGTGATCCAACGGAAACTTTTGGCACCAAAGTGAGCGCCATACATAACTTATGGCACTGATAGTGTACTTCTCCCTAAAAAGTGAAAATAGCATATGCTAAAGTGTGACAGGCTTGAAAAGGAGACTTCTTGCTAATCATATAGAATGAACGAGTCTATTCATCGATTCCTTTTCCCGACATAGACAACCTCAAACCTTTCTTACTCTACTTACTCTTAGTTGCTGAGGAAATAAATAGTACTAGCTACGAGATCAGAACCAAACGCATCTGAATCACAATAATTCCATTCTCATACAGCATAAACAAAATCCAAGAACGAATATTGAAAAAAAAAAAAGAAAAAAGAAAAAAAGAAAAACACAAGGAGGATCACTAAGGATTGAGTGAAGGAGATCCAAGTGAAGAAGACTCAAAACTGAACTTGCACATTCATTTCAAGATTACATTCTAAGGATTGAATGATGGCCAGAAAAGCTAACATAGATCACCCAGGAAAGGAAAGAACACGATGGAAGTACCCGAGAGATGAGGAAGTTGCAGAATGTAGTTGACACCCAAATCCAGAAACGAGCTCAAATCTTCCCACAACTTCTCTTCTCTTTCTCAAGAACCGAAGTGCCTTATTTATCCTCGCAGTGGGGCTTTGCGCGTTTTGGCGAGACGGCTAAGCTCACTTTCCACTTCTCTCAAGTTGTATTAGACTATTAGTAGTACAATGGGCAAAGGAAAGTCCAGACTTCAAAAACCGACACCTATCCACTTGCGAATATATTTTTAAAAAGGGAAAAAGAAGGAACTATGATTCTTGAAAACTCTCTTTTTTCCACAACCTTTTGTGTACGGTGGCGCCATGCTGCGCAGGGTCTCGGGTAAGTATCCGACCCGAGACGGTAGCTGACAAGAGGCAGCAGGCCGTGGATCACGTTTGTGGACGCGTTCCGGTCTCAAAACAGTGATTGGGATGATGACTTTATTCCTTTCCTGACGATTATATATTATAGAATGGATTATTTAATTCCCCTCAAGCTAAAGTTCACAACGTGTGGATTTAAGGCCGATTGTTTTGACCCCTTTTTTTTTGAAGTAGAGTACTCTTTTTTTTTTTTTCATGTCAAATAAGATAATTATTCTAATTTTTTAAAAATATACTTTGAGGGACGTAATATGATTTTCGATGAAATGAAATTATGGCTCCTGCGACAAAGGTGGTGATCTAATAACTGGAGTGGACCGTGTGATTAACAGCAATCCGCTAAGGATAGGGCCACATCAAGTGGTCGAAGGAGGACCCGTGATGATCACATGCTGTGATTAGTCCTCATGAAATGGATTTTGAGTTCAAGTGTTGGCATAAATTTATCCTAAACTTTTTCATAATTAGTACATATCACATCACATTGTATAAGAGTTATAAGAAATGGTATGCGATTTGGATGGGTTATGATTGTTAAATTATGACTCGAGTTTGAGCGTTTGCTAAAATGCGAAATTTGGTGGACTCGCGAAGGAATAAAATAAAAAGGGAGGAAAGTGCTTTGCTGTGAAGGCTGCGAATCCGAATCGAAGAAAAGAAGAACTAAGCCGCGTGAAGCCTCTGCACGTGAAGAGAAAGGTGGTGGGGCCCAAGGTCAAAAGTTTGACCTTGGGCACACACACGTAGAAGAATTCCCTTTTTCTACCGTGAGAAGTCGCCGAGTTCTCTCACCTGCAGGAAAGGTGGTGCCCAACACACATATAAAAGCAGAATCTAATCTCTTTTTTTGGGTGCTTGCTTGAAGTCGGTAAAAAACCCTACGTAGAAGAAGCATCGTACGTCTGCCGAAGTCTACGAAGCCGCACGTTCACAAAGCCACAAGTCCTCCGCGCGAAGCTTTGATTAAGAACGCGAAGCCGTAGAGCGTTCGTTTCGAGCTTGAATGCGTGGTAATTTTATGCTGTGAGTTGGGTTTGGGTGTAATTGGGGATTAGGAAACACCAAAAGAGTGTTTGAATGACTTGAGTGTGTAATTTCCTTGTATCGCTTGGTTTATAGTAAAATTCGCTGCTACTCTCCCGTGGACGTAGGTCTTTACAACTGAATCACGTAAATCTGGTGTTCGATTTATTTTTTTCTTTTGTCTATATTATTATTCGATCGCTCGCTTAATCGCAATAATGATCGAACTCTTATACAAATGGTATGCGATTTGGATGGGTTATGATCAAAGGATGACCGCAGCAACGAGCCAGAAGCTCCTATTGCTTTCAAATGTATTTCATGGGTGCCCCATGTTCGGTCAGTTGCCTACACAGCGCTGCTGCTCCCTTCGGTTCCGCACTCGGGTCTTGAGTTTGAATACTTTGGCGAGCCTATTACAAGCTTACTTGAGGGTAGGGATTGGACCCTCTCACATCGTCATGACGGGGCAATTTCCTTGGCGCATCAATCTATTGTATTGTTTGCATGGATAAGAAAACGCTAATGCAAAAACCGCGTGCTCCGGAGCATTACTTCAATTACTCCCGCGCCAACCCCTCTCCTTCAAGATCCTCGGCCATGAGCTCGACCCAGATTTAGGACTTGACGGCTCAATTTGGGGCCTTTTGTTTCCGATTAATACCCACGTCAGCGGCATGTGCCATGCATTTCGAGAGGAAAATGCTCTCGTCAATCGGGCAGCCAGCGAAGGGCTGTGGTTTTGAGAGCTTATCCCTTTCTATCCTCTGGACAACTCGGTGGGTCATTGAGTCCAGCCCAAAGAAAGCGACAACTCCATGGATGGAACGAAGGTGCCAGCCCTAAAGTTCATGTCGGTATCAATCGATCAATTCATTCATTCCGGAGCAGATGTCGAAAATTAAGAAAGAAACCAACAAACTCAGAAGTCGCATTTTTTTTGTCTTTTGTATGCTGGATCTGGGCTGCTGGCACTGGATTCATGTGATTGAGGAGCAATGTTCTGGAGAGAGGAACAGAGAACTAGCTGAGAGAACACTGAGAATTCATTCTGAATAACCCAATCCCAAGTTAAAGCTGAAATTTGATCAACGTGGGGAAGTTGAAAGGTTACATTCATTAGTCTATTTTCGAGGTGCAGCCGTCAGGTTTGATTTTTTGTCGACTATGGTTCATGTCATATTCGCTTCGGACCTTCAAATGGATAATTCTTTAGGTTACACGTCAAGTGCTTTGGCAATGAGATAAAAGTTTCGTTCATTGATCGACAGATCTTGAAAAGTAAATGAGTTTTTCCTTTGTCTTGCTAAATCACTTCCATATCGAGAGGTCAAAAGATGACAATTTTGGATCTCCAAACTTGACCCAAAAGCGATCATGCAAGATGTGAAAAAGCTACTTACCAATGTGAGGATTATGTTGGACATTGACATGCTGATATATTTCGACTTTACTAACTTACTGAACAAATTCAACCTATCCAAAACTCACTTTCACCCCACATCGTGTAACCAAACCTTCATAGTCTGCCTTTATTCATTACTATCAGCACTTTCCATACATTAAAGAATTGCACAGAGTGACCAGCAGGCAGTGTTGGTGCCGTGACGACCTGTGCTAGTGCCCCTTCACCGTTAAGGCTCATTTTAACAATAACATTTGAAACTTTAAGAATAGATAGTAGACTTTGACAGTGGAAAACTAATCTTCAGACTGTCCATTGGCATCGAATATCCGGTTGTGGCAAGTCGGGTTGCAGGGATAAGGGCAATCGATCTTTTGGGATGTAATCCGTTCATAATACCAGTCTCCAACAGCCTTTGCAATCGACTGCAAAGAAAAAATGAAAGAGAAACGGACAAACATCAATACATGTTATGGTCCAGTCACTGCGTCATGAAAAATAGTTGAAAAAAGTGGTCATTACTGTCTTTGCCACTACTGGAGAGTCATTCCTCAGCCACGTCTCTTGTGTCCCAGCTTGGCAATGAGCATAGCAAGAATCTATGAACATTCCTCTTGATGGAGAGGTTCCAACTGCGCTCAGTGCTCTTAAGAACTCCAGCCTGAAATCTGAATACAATAATTCCAACCAAGTAAATTTTCCAGCTTGAAGCTTCCACAAGACTGTTTTGTAGTGGCTAAAGCTCAACATTTTTTTCACCTTGCATGATTTTGAGTTGATTTGGTGAGCATTTTTTGATATCAAGCTTGCAGCTCCGCCAGGTTCCATGACGATCAGCTACTCCAGGGGCCAAAATATTCTTAATCTGAAAGCAGCAATAATGCTCGAGAGATCAGTGCACAACACTCATGCCTAATTCGGTTTTCGAGACAGAGTAGCTGATACAGAGTTGAGTCAGAAGCCAAAACTGGAGAACAAAAATGGGGGCTCCAGTGGAAACAAAAAAACGAATTATCATCTTCTCTTCTGACTGATCTGAAGCTAAATTGCCCATCTTAAAAAAGTTTTAGAAGCTGTCTGGAAATTGCTTTGAAAGTGATGAACAACTCAAATTGTTTATTGGCAAGGCATTAATTTCAATCTTGAGTTTATCAAGTACTGACCTGCCACGAATCATAGGCGGCATTTATAATGAATAATGGGGTCTGAATTTGTGGAACCACGTTTTGAGGGAAGAAGCACTGCAATAATGTTCAGCAATATCAGCTGTAATTAGGACACAATTATAAGCAAAAGATGCAGAAATTAACGACAGAATTACTGTCACCTACCAATCCCGGTTTCATTTTGGATGTGCAGGAAGTTGGTAGATTCTTGGCTGATCCCTGAACCATTCATTCGAGTTGAGTGACAAAGATTAACAAAGACATGCATATTTCTGAGACTAACATGTATACACATAAATATGTGGTGAGAGAGAGAGAGAGTACATGTGTTGCAACCACTTCGCTGTAGAAATTTTCAATGTGTGAAGCTCCAGAAACATCCTTCCTGAATTAGAACCAGAGAAGAGTGCAATGTCATCCAAAGTTCTGGTAATAATTGCAACCCGCATTTTATCCAAGGCCTGAATCCAAAGGAGGAAATAACGAGCTTACGCATTGATAAAATAGCCAGCATCTGCAAGACATTTGACTTTGGTCCTTGCAGGCATGAGAGCTCGGAATCTATCACAATTCAGTATTGCAGTCAACCCACCAGCTGAGCATCCAGAAAGGATAGCCTACATGATTTTCAATTTGCTCCCAATTATTTAGGAAAAAAAGGAAAAAAAGGATAAAGATACGAAGGATTGGAGAGTTCATCGAGTCGGTTCATACATTTTGCGCATTACTCATCCCTTTCGACATCAAGTCCTCAACAATTGCTACAAAAGCCCTCGCTCCTCTAAAGTGAAGGTTGGTGGCCTGATCCAAATATGAAATGATCAAGGAAAAAAGCACAAAATGTCGCAGCAAATTCAGCTCTGCACATGAAATAAAAAACATAGGGTTCGAGGCTTAAACAAACTTACGGGGTTTACTGCTTCCACGTCCCCAGTAAATGAAGCTCCATCACAATATCTGACCTTGATTTTGTTCCAGTTGTAGAAGTCTAAAACACCACAAGAAAGAAGAAAGGAAGTTGAGATCTGAAATTCTCTAAGAAAAGACCAAATTTAAATAGCCATAGAGCCACACCTGGATTAAATTTTTGTTTATTGCTGAGTATACCGGAGAAAGAAAGTTCCTTGACCATCTGTTTTGATGAACCTAACCGTGTATCCTTTCGAGCAAGGCAAGTGGTGACGTTGTTGCACCATGCTCCTCCCTGAGAACACAAAATAGAGCTGTTCAATCCCCATGTCGGGCCAAATTATAGCTCATGATGTTCTAGAGAATAAATCTGTTCTCACTGCACAAAATCAAATTAGATGGATAATATGAAAAGGTGCTAGTGTCTAAATTGTGAACATCAGAACACTTCTATTTACTCAGCAGAATTAGCTGACTGTAACTTATAACTACAATTCCTTTCTTTAATATACAGGTAATCAAAAAAATCTTAAATTCCTCAATCTACGATAAACTACAGAAGTGCAAACCTCAAAGAGAATAAGCCAATTGTTAGCGCCGGCGCCAACTCCCTTATCAAAGTGGTAAGCTGGAGGGCTACCATCCAAACAAACTGCAGAGCACAGAGAACTTCAACCAAGTCAACACTGACCAAACTTGAATGAAAGGGGAAATTGCAGGACATTTTGCAGTAAGAAGTTAAATTCATCTTGGACTCACCAGCTCCTTTCGCAACAGCATTTTGGACATACGTAATCCCAACGTTAAAGGCTTCAGACTTGATCAAGATCTGTATGCTCAGAATGACACACAACCATGTCCTCAATTTTGCATCAGCCATTTTCCTGGGCAATCGATAAATCGGTCGTAAATATTAGCTTCACTGGGAAAGCAATTTCAACCAAAATTGATTCGGGTAAGCAGAGCAACAAGGCAAGGGAAGAATCAGAATAGAGAAATAGTTGAGTGACACGTTAACTTTAATTGGTACCCCTTTTAAACAGAGCATAGAAAAAGCTTATAAACGAAGCAAACCCACTAGTAAAAAGTGAAAATAGCAGATGCTAAAGCGTTTCAGGCTTGAAAAAGGGACTTCTTGCTAATCATATAGAATAAGCGAGTCTATTCCACATCAGGATCGATACCTTTTCCCGACATAGACAACCTCAAACCTTTCTTACTCTACTGACCCTTAGTTGCTAAGGAAATAAATAGTAATAGCTACAGATCAGAACCAAACGCATCTGAATCACAATAATTCCATTATCATACAACATAAACAAAATCCAAGAACGAATATGAAAAAAAAAGAAGAAGAAAAAAACGCAAGGAGGATCACTAAGGATTGAGTGAAAGAGATCCAAGTGAAGAAGACTCGAAACTGAACTTGCACATTCATTTCAAGATTACATTCTAAGGATTGAATGATGGCCAGAAAAGCTAACATAGATCACCCAGAAAAGGAAAGAACACGATGGAAGTACCCGAGAGATGGGGAAGTTGCAGAATGTAGCTGACACCCAGATCCAGAAATGAGCTCAAATCTTCCCACAACTTCTCCTCTTTCTCAAGAACCGAAGTGCCTTGTTTATCCTCGCAGTGGGGCTTTGCGCGTTTTGGCGAGACAGCTAAGCTCACTTTCCACTTCTCTCAAGTAGTATTAGTAGTACAATGGGCAAAGAAAAGTCCAGACTTCAAGAACCGACACCTATTCACTTGCGAATATATTTTTAAAAAAGGGAAAAAGAAGGAACTATGATTCTTGAAAACTCTCTTTTTTCCACAACCTTTTGTGTACCGTGGCGCCATGCCGCGCAGGGTTTCGGGTAAGTATCCGACCCGAGACGGTAGCTGACAAGAGACAGCAGGCCGTGGATCACGTCGGTGGACGCGTTCCGACATTAATGCGTGTCTCAAAACAGTGATTGGGATGATGACTTTATTCCTTTCCCTGAAGACTATATATTATATGAATGGATTATTTAATTCCCCTGAAGCTAAAGTTCACAACCTGTGGATTTAAGGCCAATTGTTCTGACCCCTTTTTTTTTTTTTTTTTTTCTGAAATAGAGTAATCTTTTGTTTTTTTTCATGTCAAATAAGATAATTATTCTAAAAATATACTTTGAGGGATGTAATATGATTTTCGATGAAATGAAATTATGGCCCCCACGACAAAGGCAGGTGACCTAATAACTGGAGTGGACCATGTGATTGACAGCGATCCGCTAAGGACAGGGCCACATCAAGTGATGGAAGGAGGACCTCTGATGATCACATGCTGTGATTAGTCCTCATGAAATGGATTTTGAGTTCAAGTGTTGGCACAAATTTATCCTAAACTTTTTTATAATTAGTGCATATCACAGCACTTTGTATAAGAGTTATAAGAAATGGTATGCGATTTGGATGGGTTCTGATCGAAGGATCGCTGCACCAACGAGCCACAGAAGCTCCTGTTGCTTTCGAATGTATTTCATGGGTACCCCATGTTCGGTCAGTTGCCTACACAGCGCTGCTGCTCCCTTCGGTTCCGCGCTCAGGTCTTGAGTTTGAATACTCTGGCAAGCCTATTACAAGCTTACTTGAGGGTAGGGATTGGACCCTCTCACATCATCATGACGGGGCTATTACCTTGACGCATCAATCAATCAATCTATTGTATTGTTTGCGTAGACAAGAAAACACTAATGCAAAAATGGCGTGCTCGACCCAGATTTAGAACTTTACAGCTCAATTTGGGGCCTTTGTTTCCGATTGATACCCACGTCAGCGGCATGTGCCATGCATTTCGAGAGGAAAATGCTCTCGTCAATCGGGCAACCAGCGGAGGGCTGTGGTTTTGAGAGCTTATCCCTTTCTATCCTCTGGACAAGTCAGTGGGTCATTGAGTCCAGCCCAACGAAAGCGATACCTCCATGGATGGAACGAAGGTGCCAGCCCTAAAGTTCAAGTCGGTATCAATCGATCAATTCAATCTTTGGATCGGCCCGGGAAATAATCGAAGCGGTAATGACGCATGGATCCAATGCATCGGGCGCTTACTCTTCTACGAGCGAGTAGGTGCGTTCTATTATCAATCATGATACCCTAGGCAAAAGGGCAATGTGATGTCAACATTAGAATCATTTCAGACACTTAATGACCCGAAAATTAGCGTCGTAGTGACCTTATAGTCCACAAAAAATAACGACATTTAAGATCGAATTATTATTTTATGAAACCTCCTAGCAAATAATTTCTCATTACCCTAATGAAATAACGTGATCTATTATTACCGGGAGTTTACCTTTTTGTGATAACGTGAATCTGTTGATCCTTTTGCTTTATTTGGTCATCACACATGGTTTCTTTGATCAAGTTTAGGTAAGTGGTGATGGGTACCCTAGTTCGAACCGACTAATTTCTTATGGCATTTGTTAATTTTAAGAGAGTTTTTATTTCTCATTAATATTCTAAAATTAGAGAAGTAGAAAATTTTTACTTCTTATTTGTGTTCTAAACCTATTTCTAAACTAAAAGTTTATTTTAGAGATGAAAAATTGAAATTACATTACTAAATAGATTTCTATTTCAAACATATTCTCAGGAATAAAAAAATAATTTTGGCCAAAAATAAAATAGTCAACATGCGCGCCTTTAATGACCAAAAAAATCAAAACATTGTAGTGACCCTTATAGTCCACAAAAATAACAACATATAAGGTCGAATTATTATTTCATGAAAGTTCTGACAAATGGTCCCCATTTGCCTAATGAAATAATGTGATCTATTATTGCTGGGACTTCACCTTTTTGTCATTAACGTAAATCTGTCGATCCTTTTGTTTTATTTGGTCGACTCACATAGTTTCTTTGATTGGGTTTGGGTAAGTGGTGACGGATACCTTAGCTCGATTAGACTAATTTCTTGTGGCATCTATTAATTTCAAGAGAGTTTTTATTTCTCATTAATATTTCGAAAATAGAGAAGTAGAAATTTTTTTTCTCATTATTGTTCCAAATCTATTTCTGAACTAAAAATTTATTTCAGAAATAGAAAAATGAAATTATGTTATCAAATGGAATTTTATTCCAAACATGTTCCAGGAACAGAAAAATAATTCTGGTCAGAAATAAAATGGTTATCATATGCGCATTTAGTGAGCAGAAAATCATAATGTCGTAGTGACCTTATAGTCCACAAAAATAACAACATATAAGGTCAAATTATTATTTCATGATAGTCCTAGCAAATGGTCCCCCACCTGCCTAACGAAATAACATGATCTATTATTGCTTAGACTTTAGCTTTTTGTCATCACGTGAATCTATTGACCCTTTCGCTTTATTTGGTCAATTCACACGGTTTCTTCAATTGGGTTTGGGTAAGTGGTGACGGATACCTAAGTTCAAACCAACTCATTTTTGTGACATATGTTAATTTTAAGAGAGTTTTCATTTTTCATTAATATTTCAGAAATAGAGAAGTTAAAATTTTTTACTTCTTATTTATGTTCTAAACCTATTTTTGAACTAAAAATTTGTTTCAAAAATAAGAAAATAAAATTACATTATCAAATGAATTTATGTTCCAAACCTGTTTCTGGGAATAGAAAAAAAAGTTTTGGTTAGATATAGAATGATTATTATGCGCTCCTTTAATGACCAGAAAATCAAAATGTTGCAATGACCTTGTAGTCCAAAAAAATAACAACGTCTAAGGTGTCGAATTATTGTTTCATGAAAGTCCTAGCAAATGGTCTCCCATTTACCTAATGAAATAATGTGATCTATTATCGTTGGGGTTTTACCTTTTTGTTATCACATGATTCTGTTGACCCTTTCACTTTATTTGGTCAATCCACACAATTTCTTCAATTGGGTTTGGGTAAGTAGCCAACGGATACTGGAGTTCGAACCGACTGATTTCTAATGGTATTTGTTAATTATAAGAGAGTTGTCTGGAAAAGTGGTTTGGGAAATTTTGGAAAACCGATAGATATAGGACGCAATGATTGATGTCATATCGGGCAGGCTAGGTTGCCAAACTAGGGTCTTTCGTTCCTGCAACGTGACCACCTACAAGATAAACTCGGGTCATCAGGCAATCCTTTAAATCTATCAAGTTATTCAAAGAAAAATAATTGCTTCTTCCTAATGGTACTTCTTTCTGGATTGACCGAAGGGGACCTTACATGGAAGTGTTATAGTCCAAAAGTTTCCTGTTTAGGCCAGTTCTCGTTTGATAGATTGTTCCTAAAATAAGTATGGTGAATCGCAATTCTCATGGTTGATTGTGCCACACTATCTAGCTCGATTGTCTGGTCTCTCAAGCAAGACATATGGTTCACTCCAAAAAAACAATTGGTTTCGACCCGCCGTGGTCCTTGACCATCATTAGGTTGAGTAGCCTCACTAGATATTATAAAAGTTTAGATTATTAGATAAAAATGTGGTTTAATATTTAATCACTCTAACATTCCCCCTTGCAGGTGAGGCAAATAGGCGCTTGAAAAAAATTTAAATTCGGGACCTCCTTCTCTGATACTATGTGGGATTTTGTAGGACTATTCTAAAGGTTTAAGCTATTAAATGAAGACGTGATTTAATATTTAATTATTCTAATAATTAAGATAATAATCATCATATCTCTAGATTGCTAACATAAACACCTTGACACCACTCCCACAAATCAATTGTATCAACCCTTCTACATCTCTCATGCTTCACCCCGATGCTATAAAGCCTCACTTTTCAGCCCACATGGGTATGGGAGAGATCAGAATGTGACAAAAGTTTGATGCTCATCTTTAGACATGAATTTGATATATAAAGAATTTTCTAACAGGAACCTTAGATGGAGAATTATTCTGGCTCTGTCAATTGTTAACAATATATTTCTACAAATGCCATTGTTGCCGATTTTGCCAAAGGCGAAGATTCAAATTTAGGGGTTGAAAGACATTAGGTGGCGACCTTTGTTAAGAGAATAAGGTCTTTTCTTCTATTTTTTTTTATAATCAAAGGTGTGTCTTTCAAGTGAATGGAATACCTTGCATGCTTCTTCAATAGATGAGTTGATCGAGTATTAATGCACATGATGGAGCTGCTTAAAATGGGGGTTCAACTGCTCTTTGTGGCACTGTTTTTCTTTTCAGTGAAGTGGATTCATTGCTCATCATTAGTGGTAGATGCAAAAGTTTATTTACGCTGCTAAACTCATTCATTTTAATAACACTTATAGCTTTCAGTTTCTTCTATCAAACCTTGTTTCACAGAGTTTGCTATTGGCCCTTGACTCACTTAAGCTCTCGAGCCCAATAGGTAAGTGGGTTTAGACAGATTCTTGGGCTCTCTCTCTCTCTCTCTTCCCACATAGCATTACCCAGAATTGTATATTGCCTTTTTTCCCAATGGGAGACTGTGGGCTACATCTGGTTTCATTATGTATATTGCCTTTTTTCCCAATTAAAGGCTGTGGGCTACATCTGGTTTCATTATCATATAATGGATCGAATCCTGAAGTTAGAGCAAGAATATCATGATCTATAGCATCAAGTAAATTCTCTATCTCCACACAGAGTCACCCCTTATTCTAATATGAGCTCTGTGTATGAGCTTGAAGATATAACTTGATTCATTGAACCTGTCCATCGGAATAGGAGACCATGTCGAACGGGTGCACATGATATATTCCTCGGATGATTACACTTGCTGAGATCATCTAGGGTTTCACCAATGACATTGAACAGCAACCAGGTTCCGTGATGTTACATACCATTGCAACTAGTAAACTGGACCTCCATGAGTATTGCGTACCTTCAATGTTTGGTTGGAAAGTTGAAAGACAAGAAGAAGAAAGGTGCTCACTTTATTGTGGACCTCCATGAGTATTGCGTACCTTCAATGTTTGGTTGGAAAGTTGAAGACAAGAAGAAGAAAGGTGCTCACTTTGTTGTGGACCTCCATAAAAATAACACCCTCAAAGGTTCTCGTCCTTGTGACCTTTCTTTAGATGGACCCAATGCCTCCAATTATCATCTATCAGTACTGCATAAATTGTTGCAAGTCTATATCTTTTCAGGAAAAAGAACCTGTCCTTTAGCCCAAAAAGACATAAAACAAGGAAAAGAAGCTGTCCTGTGGGAACCAAAAACAAAGAAAGTAGCTATGGGTGTTGATCTAGGTTTTGTTCAAATTTAATTTGCTAGACCAAATCCAATACATAGGCCCAAGGAAAACAATCAAACTTAGCCATGGTTTTTAATTAATCTCCTTCGACCTATCAATGATGATGGTGCTTATTAGGCCGGTGGAGTTCCAATCAAAATCCTTAGTTCAAGTTATAATGATAGTCAAATCGAGTTCGATCATTCATCCGCAGTGCGGCTCAATTTAATTTAACGGAGCTTTCTTAAAGTACTAAAAGGAATTCGCAAATTAGAGAAATTGCGTTTCCTTCTACCTATCTAACTGCTCGAGAAATGATTCAATCTTTGCGTCATCCTTATTAAAATTTTGTGTCTCTGTCATCCATTGTCGGGTTCCTCTCTCTAGTCTTTGCAGAAATCGAGATGGCTTTGGTCTTTCTTGCTTGCAAACCTAAGCAAATATTCTTTTACAGTGACGCCCACTGGCATGAAGAGACAGCCAATGTGCAAACCGATGGTGCCTTCACACGGACTACCACTTTGTTTCTGACCGTCAATTCTTAGTGCGCTTTTGCAAAGGACCTTATCGAAAGGGTCATGATTATTGTCATAGAGAAGGCAGCCCAGACCTAAAGTTCAACATCCATCTTCATCATGCAATAATCACCTTTCTTACTTTTTCTTTGGAATATCTTATTCTCAAAAAGTTTCCTCAACACATTCACCCCGGGGAGGGATGGGATCTTCACTAGGCAACGATCAATTCCTAGCGAGGCATGACATTGGATAGATAGGGGAGCCCGTGTGTATGCATAGATGTAGAGAGATATGTTTGGAAAGTCAGAGCAAGGATCTAGAGTTAGCACCAATTAATAAGTTGGATGCATGAAAGTAAGATACTCCAAATTGGGAGGGAGGTCCAAGAAAAAAATGAGCAAGAAACGTTATCTTATCATCCATGGCGAAAAAAAATCATTGACTTATCAAATTATCTATTAGACTAGGTATAAGATTTCACCCTTGAAAATAGGATTTCCTCAAGGCCTTTGGCGTCCCATCCAATCAAGAATCGGGGCTTTCATCCGAGTTTTGATTTTGATTTTGATTTTTTAAGAAAATAATTCTAATAATGTATCAACAATGGTAGTAGCATGCACGGTATATTTTGATTTATGTTGACACAATAAAACGAGTCCATCCTAAGTAAATAAAAATGTGGTACGATGTATGTCCTATTTCTCTTTAGGACTTATCCCGTGATCTGTAAAATGTAACATATCAAAGTAACATGTTATATGCAGATGCTGAGGGAACTCCTGACAAACAAAAAGAAAAGAATGACAGCTGCCCCTGCAGGGTTTCTTTATAGTCAAAAGTGGGGAAAAGAGATGGATCACTCAGCGGCCAAGATTCCCAAAAGCTTTTATTCCAATCAAGATTCCAAGATACCAGCACTTTTTCCGCATGCCATCACCCTCAAACAAATGGCCCTCGCTTTCACTTCGCAATCATTATGCTTGCCAATCTTTGATTCTTGCGTGACTTCTAGAACGGTTGATCGAGTAATTAAGCATTAGACAAAAATGTAACATCTTTCATTTGTTTAGAGTCCATATAGCGAAAATGTAACATTTTCTGAAAAAATATTTTTAAAAAGCCATTTAAAAAAAAATGATAATACTTTTCGATGTTTCGATGGAACTTGAAAATGAATTAAAAAATATTTTTAGTCATTTGATATAGAAAATTTGATTTAATTTTCAAGAGGAAAATTACCAAAATATTCGAATATTTAGTTTT
Organism: Eucalyptus microcorys; assembly: GCA_014182515.1. Lineage (NCBI taxonomy): Eukaryota > Viridiplantae > Streptophyta > Magnoliopsida > Myrtales > Myrtaceae > Eucalyptus > Eucalyptus microcorys. The sequence continues at coordinate 8,986,936 of CM024566.1, forward strand.
TTATTCTTCCTCAACCAGGTCTAGTGACCACCACAGACAAAGGACAAGCTCGCTCAAGGTTGGTGAGGCACGAGCTTGCTAGATTCCAATGAGCCGAGCCGAGTAGAGTCGAGCCAAGCCAGCTTCACATGAGGCTCCATCTCGCTAGACCAATGAGGTTGAGCTTGCCAAATTCCAGCAAGCCAAACCTGGCCAAATTTGGCGAGCTTGAGCCTCGCCAAAGGTTGTCAAGGTCTTGGGCCTCGCTTGATTCTGGCGAGCTTGAGCCTCGCTAGTCTTGGGTGAGCTCGAGCCTTACTAGCCTTGGGTGAGCTCGCCCCTCGCTTGTGGTGGGTCACCAGACAACCAACCGGAGAAGAAGGAAAAATAAATTGAAAGAAAAGAACATAAAAAAGAAAGATAATTAAAAAATCGATTTAAAAAATCGATACTTTTGAATGTATTTTTTTAAATAATTGAAACTGTTTTCTTTAACTAATTTATTTTTTGTGAATCAAATGTTGGAAAATTTGATTTTTTTTTTTTTTACCTAGAAGTTATATATATGATGGAGTCTTATATGATACACATGGACCAACAGTTTAAGACACATATGTCCATGTAGATTAGTTAAGTGATATTTAAATACCACATATCAATGTAAACACTAGCATTTAGTAGGTTTTACCATGTTTGACGAGGCTGTAAAGACGACGATTTTTGCTAAGTACTTAAGAATATTTGGAAGATCAAATTACAAGATCGAATCATTTTAACTATATTTTTGGTAAGACCAAAACTTCGAAAGAAAGAATTTGTTCTCCCTAAACCAAAATCTAAAAGTCTCATATATTTTTGTCGAATAGCAATACATGTATATAAAAATTTCGAGTCTCATCTATATGTATGAAATCAAATCATCAGATCACTAGAATTACATCAAACATTTGATTTTATTATTGAATAAAAAGTTTCAAGCCTATTCTCCTTTAAGTGTGAGATTATCAATCATTTGTAGACGAGTGCGTTGTGGTTTAAGACTGTTCATGTAATGCTATCACGGAGGGTATTTTAAGTAAAAATGCAACTTTAGTACAAGTGAGGCCACATCAAATCAAATCAACGTGCCGCGCTAAGCACATTTATGCACGTAAAAGAGAGAACCTCAATCTCTCTGATTCCCCAAAATCTCTCAAACGAAGGGCTTTCATCTATTTTGTAGGGTATCATACATTTTTGCCTCAATCCATGGACGTTGAAGCTTCAGTCGAAGAAGGTTTCATGGTGAACGTATCCAAGAAAAGCATCGTGAAATCCATCACTCCATCAGAAGATCCTCCTCAAGTTCTCAGTCTCTCCAACCTCGACCTCCTCTCCGGGCGGTTTCCGGTGACCTACTTCTACTTTTACCGGAAACCGGCCAACGATGGCGGTAACTTCGCCTCCATCGTGGAAGCCCTCAAGAGCTCTTTAGCGGTTACTCTATCGTACTTCTACCCGTTTGCCGGTCGGATTGTCTCGAACCTGAGCACCGGCGAACCAGAAATCGTGTGCGATAATACGGGGGCATTGGTTCTCGAAGCTGATGCGAGTAGTGACTTGAAGAAGTTGGATTTCCGCGATATCAACCAGTTCATGCAAGGAAAACTCGTTCACATTCAACCCGACTTCCCGGTTCAAGTTCAGGTAGTTTCTTCGATGTGTTTCGAGCAGCCGTGGCTTTAACTTTCACTTCTTTGAAATACGAAATCTCGACTGTACTTCATAGCGGTAAATTAAGACTTCTAACGGTAAAAACAACTCTCTCTCTCTCTCGTGATCCATAAGTTAATTTTATGGACCACTTCCAATAATGCATCTGAATCATCGAATTTGATGAATTAAGGAATTCAACATATGTAATTAGGTGCAAACAACCACTTAGTGTCTTTCAAAATTGAGAAGGCACTAAACCAAAGGAAACACCTTAGTCATTATTAAACCTATGTAGTCAAACCAAGCAATGTCTTGTTAGAAAGTCAATTCTGCTTTTCTGATTGTCAACATTTAGTATTGAATGTCCATTTAAATTTTGCTATACTATTCTATTCTAGCCTGAGTTTATAAAAATGATTATTTACATGAACCCATGCTCTATATTTTCCTCCATCCTTAATTGGTGGAAACTTTCTCCAATCGTGTCTTTGAGTTAAGAACATCATCCCCATCTACGCTCTTATTTCTTTCAATTCTTTGCGACTGATTCGGGCTTGGAAACGTGGCAGGTGACAAAGTACAGTTGCGGAGGCATCTCGTTGACGTTCAGTTTCGACCACGCCCTCGGCGACGCGAGCGCATTCCACAGATTCCTCCTCTCGTGGTCTGAAATTTCGAGGAACATACCGATTTCATGTAGACCGGACCATAGTCGCAACCTTCGCGCGCGTATTCCTCCAACGTACCACCCTTCACTAGACCAAGCCTTTTTGAAGTGCACCATGGAGGACATTCTAAACATTCCGACGCCCAAAACTTTGCTCAAGCGGCTCTATCACGTGGAGTATGAAAGCATTAATAAGTTGCAGAAGCTCGCTTCGTCGGACGGCAGGAGCCGGACGAAGATCGAGGCCTTCTCCGCTTATCTGTGGAAGATGATGGTCCGTGCAATCGATGTCGAGTTTCATGCTACGTGCAAGATGGGATGGTTGGTCGATGGAAGGAGAAGGATGGGCAACGGAGAGTCCGACCCATCGCCGGATTACATAGGAAATGTGTTGTCTTTGGCTGTCGGAGAGGCAAGTATTGCAGAATTGAAGAACAGGACTATAGCAGACGTTTCAAGCAAGGTTCACGAGGCGATCTCTAAGGTCACAACTCGAAGTCATTTTCTGGATTTGATCGATTGGATCGAATGCCATAGGCCCGGGCTGATGCTAGCTAAGGTCGTGCTCGGTCAAGGAGGGCCAACGCTCGTGGTCTCTTCCGGCCGGCGATTCCCGGTAGCGGAATTGGATTTCGGGTTTGGGCGCCCGGTGCTGGGGACGGTTTGTTCCACCATAGAAAAGATCGGAGTCGGTTATGTGAATCAGAGGGCGAGCGCTAGAGGCGATGGCTCGTGGACCCTGTCGGCCATCTTGTGGCCGGAGCTGGCAGCGGCATTCGACTCGGATCCCATTATTCAGCCTATGTCTACAAGATATCTTCAACTGTAGCGTCCGTGTATATCATGATTTGCATTAGCTTGAGCTATTGTAACTATTATTGATTAGGAAGAGCCTCTCACGACGCAATGTATATAACTACCATAGAATCTATATTTAGATCGTATGTTGTGCCAAAGAGACATCGCATAATTGAATCGCTTGCTTTTCCTTTGTGCTTAAATGATATGAAATAGTGGAAGGATATGAAAAATGGAGAAAACTTTGAATTGTTCAAATAGTTTATTGCAATTTATTGTGTATGATCTCCCTAAAGAAGGGAAAGAAATTCTGAAAATTTGAATTGGGCATTGTGTATGAAAACACGCCATGAAAGCTAAGGGTACTTACAAAATGTCTCGTTCTTTATACATAAAAACAGTCTCTCGTACGCCAAAGCCATCTTCCTCGCCGTGAACATTGAAGTCGCATACTCTCTGCAAGCCCTACCTCTCTCGGCCAACCTCTTCGGACCTTCCGCGATCGCCGCCTCCATCACCTCCACGAGCGACTCCACGTTCGGAGAGAACAAAAACCCTAACTCGTCGTCCACGACGATCGTCCCTTTGATGCTTGGAAACCTCGATGCCATCACCGGCTTCCCGCTCATCATCACCTCCATCAGCGTCAGGTCCAGCCCTTGCGGCCTTAGTGTCGGGTTCAAGAACACATCGATCGAATTGTAGAAATGGCCCAGTTGAGATGGGCTCATTGAGCCCAGGACCAAAACCCTAGGGCCCAATTCCTTGTAGCGGCCGGCCCATGGGCCGGAGCCAGCGATGACCAAGTACACGTTCGGGTGCTTTTCGGTGATCATGGAGAATGCTCGATGGAGGAGGGGGTGGCCTTTGTCCCTGACGAGCCTACCGGCGACACCGAGCACGACGGTCGCGTTCTTGGGGATACCCATACGGGAGCGGAATTCACGGCCCGAGTCAAGATTCTGCTTGAAGTCGGCCTCATCGACGCCGTTGAGGATGACATGGACTCTCTTGGTCGGGATTTGATACACGTCGCGTAACATCTCGCCACAGCTATCGCTGATCGCCACGTGATGGGCGTATTTGTGGAAGAACCTGATTTCATTGAGTACCTGATTGAAAAACACTTTTATGTAAGGATTACCTGCCCATGTTGAGAACAAGGATAACTTTTTCGCTAGGATATGGTTACTTAGTTAATTGATTAGTCAATTAGCAATTCCACCAATTGATGATCGATGGACCGTCTAAAGAAATCGCATCCAGGCTTGTAATTCGGCATATCTAGCATTGGGTTTGACATTGCTGCTCTCACCATCAGAACTGATAGAATCATTCGATTGAACATTCTTTGGAAAGGAGAGAGAGTGAAGAGTATTCGTCATTCCAAAAGTTTTCAAATTAGATTGTATTCTTCTGGCAAATTACGGATTCTGGATTAAAAAATGGAGAGAAAAGAGAGACAAAACAATTTAAGTAACGTACCTTCGGTATCACGCCTTGCATGTTCTTGTTAACGTCCGGCGGGATGGGCTCGCCGTCCGTCCTCAGCGCCAGGTCCTGGTAAATGTCCGACTGCAGGCTCTCGAGCGCGATCCCGTGCCACGACACGGCGAGGTTTGGCACATCCCGGGCCAGCCAGTGAGGGAGCGCCACGCTCTCCGAGTGCACCACGTCGAATGCCTCCCGCCGGTTCTCCTCCACAAACATCTCCCACGCCTTGTTGTACCTCCACTTCCCCGGCTCGCCCTCGTGGAAATGCAACCGCGGCGGTGGAGTCGGCGAATCCCCCATGTTGTCCTTGACGGTGCCCTCGACGGGGGACGTGAACACATGGACTTGGTGGCCACGGGCCGCAAGGGCAGTGTGGAGGGTGTAGGCATGGCGTTCCATACCGCCGGGGGTCGTGCCGACTGGCCACTTCCGGGAGAACACGGCGATGCGGAGCGGCGGCGGGCGGCTGGCATCCCTTGGGCTGTCGAAGGAGAGCCGGTTCCACGCGAAGCGGGTGTCCCGGAGATCGCCAGAGAAGGGCTTCGGGCCATGGGCAGAGCTGGCTGCGGCGTTAGGGAAGAGGGCGGCACAGGCGGAGGAGGTGGTGGCGGTGCGGAGGAGGAAGAGGGCGGGGATGGTGAAGAGGACGATGAAGAAGAGGGTGGTGCATAGGCTGGATTGGGATGGGGTCACCATTTTCTTGGGCTTGCCGGTGGCGGCGGTGGCGGTGGCGAAGGCCATGTTGGGATGGATGCCAAATGACCAAAAGGAGGTGAAGGAAGAGGTGGTGCTACGGCTTTGGAGTGTGAATGGGAAGGATTGTTTTGGAGGGATTTGGAGGGGAGGTAGGCACGCACTTGAGCAAGCGTTCTAGGAGCAGTGCGTTTCTCACGCCTTTGGTTGAAAAAGAGGGAATGAGGAACCTTCATTTGGATGCTTGTGACTTTCCTTCATCTCTTTGAATCAAGCATCTTGGGAAAGCAAAACCGACGACTAAGACGAGCCTAATCGTACTTTGCTCCACATGAAGTTAGCTTGGGGATTAGTCTCATCTCACTCCCCGTTTTATATTAAACAGTATTTGTCATCGTCAAGTATCAAGAAATACTTCGAAAATCTTCCGCATATCCCTTTAATGTCGTTCCATATGGTAATATGATGCGTGCTTTTTTCCCTTTGGATACCCCTTCTTTTTTTCCTTTTTTTCCGTTGGTTCCTGCGAATTACTTTAATGGGGGTGATTATGTGGATTCATGGGGTGATTATGTGGAAGGTACGCATCGATTTTGAAATTTCAATAATGGGTAATATAATGAAATTTGGTGATATTTTTCAGACTCTTTGCTATTGGAAGCAATTGATTAAGGGTAAATTGATCCTAAATCTCGAACTTTAACTCCTAATCCTACGCAAGTTCCTTCTCCATGAGATCCAAGAAAGTTATGTCTTTGATTCCAATGGACTGTGACACGTCGATTCGGCCAAAGTTAGGCAAATCGAACATTAGATTTGAAACCAGATGGAGAAAAAAGTCAACGCCAGGTTGGGTGGTTTGCAGTGGAAGGCAGTCTGCACGTTAGGACTTGGCCAAATTCAAAGCCGCCTCAGCATCACGAGGCAGGTTTTCGGGTTATTTGCGATTGAAGAATTTGATTTTCATGTACAAGAACTTTGGTTCGTCACCACCATAAAATCAAGGGAAAAATAAAGTCAACAAAATCGAGCTCGCTTAGTCAACCATGCAATTTGGGAATTGGAAGGTGCACCACTTTGCTTGAGGGGGAAGCACTTTTGCTCTCTGTTTTGCTTGCTCTTGAGCATGTAAAATCCAGCTGCTAACGCTTGGTAGCTCACATGGAGGGAGGGCCTTCTTCACCAAGCAATGGAGGCTGTGAATTGACGTTGCTTTGCTTGGGTTACGATCCATCTCTTCAAAATCTCAAGCCTATAACGTGCAAAGAATTGGAATAGACTCAACTTCAGGGTGAGCTAGTTCTAGGAAAACCCTATAAATCGGTTATGAGGACAACTAAGAACTTGAGACGTGTTATGTTAGGTTCTAGCTTTGAGAATTTTGAACTATTAGGTGCCCGTGTAGCTAACCTAAAACTAATCCAGTAGATTTTCGGTTCTAGCATAAAAATATAATTATATTTTAGGATAATAAAGGCTATACATATGACATATCTAAAATTTGAAATTCCAAAATTATTCTTCACCGGTCGGCCTAGGCCTACTTACATGCCCCTCTTAGTGGCAATTGCGCTCTTTGTGCACCAGAAATGTGCAATCCCGTTATTTGACTTATGCGCAAAAGTTTGAAAACAATGTGTGTAAATTGAGTGAAAGAAAAAGTCATAATTCTTATTATTTTTTTTAAATTTTCTTTAGAAAACTAAAACTTAAAATTTAATTTTGGCCCTAGCTAGCTGTGCCCGTGCCCGGCACTGACCGATGGCCACTGCTATTCACAGGTTCCAATTCTCTTGTTTGCAGCTCTCCATACTTGCTTTAAATATCGTATAAAACTAGTTGAACCACAACAATAGTTTCAAGGTCAAATCGATGGTTCACACGTAAGAATTGGGAGCCGAACTGGCTTCCAATTTTCACAAGCTGGATTTCAAGTCAATTCCTGAGCTTTCTTGTAATAGGTAAGCCTTCTGAGGTAATTAAACCCACATGGAAATTCCTTAATAATCTTAAATCACACAGTGAACTAAAACCTAAGTAAATGGTCGAAATATGAGATTGTTTGCACTTGTTAATGAGAAATTGTTATCATGAATCAAGTAAAAATGAGCGAAAAGTGCACTTAGCATTGTGGGGATCAAACCGATATGGTGCACTACAAACCAATTATTTAGCCACTATGTCAAATTGATGGAACATGAAGGTTAGTCATCCACTAATCTGTGCTAATTTGTCAACTTGAAATCAATGAACAAGAAATAGGGGTAAACCCATAGTCGAATGTAAATGCTATATGTGCCAATCATCATTCCCTAAGTACACTCTTATTATTATATTATAGCATATTATAATCACCATCACTCTTCATTTTTCCTCTTTTTTTTCCATAAATATTCCTTATGTATGATACATATACATATATACACCGGCGGCTATATTTCCACACAACATTATAAGAACTCATGAAAGGAGAACCCCCCACATATTCCACTTTACACTTAAACAAAAGACACCTCCCTCCTTCCCATCTTCCCTTCCCTCATGTTTTCCTAATAGGAGCTACTGGATGAGATTTCTTATGATTCCCATTTTTGGCTTCCACATTCCTTCCCCTGGCATGAACTCCATTTCTTGCATTGGCCTTGGGGGAAGGCCATTGCCCACAACTCACAGCCATGTCCTTCAAGTTCTGGAGGCCTTCGAGGGCCTCAATGATGGCAGGCATTCTGGGCCTGTCCTTGGGCTGCAAGCTGATGCATTGCAGTGCCAAGAGGGCCATCTCTTTGGCCCCTTTCACCGAGTACTGCCCCCCAAGCCTTGGGTCCATAATGCACCTCAGCTTCCTGCTGCTTGGCAAGTAGGGTTTGACCCAATCGACCAGGTTCTGCTCAGTCTTCGGCCGCAGCTTGTCGACGGCCCGCCTCCCCGTGAGCAGCTCCAGGAGGACCACCCCGAAGCTGTACACGTCGCTCTTTGTGGTCAAGTGCCCTGAAAGCAATCATTATGGTTGACAAGGTTATATTTTTTGGGTCAATTATTACTTATTAGTAATTGATCAATCAAGATTATTTTCCAGTTCGAGCATAAGGCATTACCGGTCGAGACGTACTCTGGTGCAGCATAACCGTAAGTGCCCATCACTCGAGTCGTAACATGGGATTTCGATCCTTCCGGCCCCATTTTGGCGAGTCCGAAGTCAGATAATTTGGCCGTGAAATCCTGGAATTACTCAAAATGGAACTTAAGTTGTAATTTTCCATTAATGTTTGGTACTAAATATATTGTAGTGTCCAAGAAACTCACAGAGTCAAGCAAGATGTTGGAAGTTTTGAAGTCCCTGTAGATCACAGGCTTCTCAGCGCCATGCAAGAAGGCAAGGCCTTTGGCTGCTCCTATTGCAATTTTGAGCCTTGTGCCCCATGGCATTGATATTGATATCCCTGAAAATTGGCAAATTACTAGCAATTGATTTTTAAACATTAATGACAATTGCATTTATCAGACATCGATGCGAAATTTATCTGTTTCTTAGTGAAAATGCTGATTAGACCCTGACAAAAAATTAAACTAAACGGATAGTGAACTTACTTTTGAATAAGTGGTTCTCTAAGCTGCCTCGAGACATAAACTCGTACACGAGGAGTCGTTCTTCGTCCTCACAACAGTAGCCGATCAATCGGACCAGATTTGGGTGCCTAAGTTGCCCCAGAAATATCACTTCCGCCTGCAACATCAAGAGAGGAAAAATCATTTAAATTCAAATTCGACTAATTAATGTTACTACCATCGCTTTTTTTAATTATTTCTTTACCCATATCCTAGGCAAAGGAAATTCATACAATAAGCATGCAGATGTGACTAAGAACATGATGTTACATATAACCAAGATAATCAACTTTCTATTTTCAAAGAAATTTCAGGCTCCTTGGGGTCCTAGAATAATTAATGAACTAGATGCTGACCCATCAGAATATAAGCTACTTCTCAAACTAGGTAGCCGGTCTCGGTTTTCAACCTTGAGTCCTGGCTTGTAGCAATAATTGATGGATGTCCCTTAAAGCAACGAGTCAACTGAGCCGTGATTGGCTGTTGTTTCTGACTTTTTTTTTTACAATAAAGTTTAGTTTAATGTCGACTGAATTATGAACTGTTCTATTGAAGAGAAGTCCCTTTTCTCTTTGTATGCAGATGTGCTAAAGAACATGTACTCACCAGCCATTCACGGTGTCCTTGAAGGCCTTCAATGTCCAGGAGCTTAACAGCGACGGCTTGTGCCTTCAAGCCCTGCCTCATACTGTCATCTATGTAACCCTTGTGGACTGTCCCGAACCCACCTTCCCCAAGCAAGAAATGGCTCGAGAAGTTCTGTGTGATCGCCTTCAGCTCGCTAAGCTGGAAGTCGTACAGGTCGGACCCAAAGGACAGCGCGAGGTCCTCGTTGATGCGCATTGAGGACGACCGGCTGAGGTCAGAGAAGGAGAGCCTCCGGAACGACGGCATCGGGGCAATGTTCTTGGAGAACTCCGACCGTGAGGGGCGGCAGCGGCTGAAGTTGCCGAAGATGGTCTGGTCCTCAGCCGAGCAGCAATTCGCGGTCAAGGGTCTCCATGGCTTTGAATTGGATTCCTTTTCCTTCATACTGTTTTTTGCTAATGCCGGATGGAAGAAGAGGAAGAAGAAGAGATTGAGAGAGAGGGTGGAAAAATTATTGGATGACTTGGGTGTTCTTGGTGCCAACAGATCATGGCTTTAATTCTTATGAGAATTAAGGGGGTATAAAGATAGGGAGAGAGACAGGAAAGAGGAAGACATTCTTTCTTCAACTGCCCTAACCACTCTACTAAATTTGGGGACAGTGTATTTGTTTTTCCAATTGATCTAATACCTTGTCTTTTATAACATTATCTTAATATTTTTTGTTGCATGTTTTGTCACGTTCTATAGTGTCTTCATGCAGAAATCGCCTGTGTATCATTTATTGTTTTTTGGGGTAGGGTTTTGGATGTGGATCGCATACATTTACCTTTGGGGAGATTTTGGGTCGGAATTGCTAATATCAGCCAATCGCAGAGTTTCAACAACTCCTATGTTCCAAGCCTATCGTGTCCATGTTTTTATCTCACCAACTCGTTTGAGTTTAGTCAGCAGGAATAATGCACAAGACAATCTTGCTGATCTATGATATATACTACATATGGTTCTTGGAAAAAACCCTCTCCATTGTAAGTGTTAAAATAAATAAATAAATACATACATACATACATACATACATACATATATATATCCTCCACCTAAAAACTTAAATTTTTGGGATAGACTATCCAACAATATGGATCAAATATAATCACGCATAAATCTTTGAATTGAGTTATGTGGGTCTTACATAATGATATATTGGGTCGGATATTCGTACACATTGTGTCCACAATACGTACTTCAAGAAAATCTAAGAATTTTTCCAAAAATCTAGATATAGTGTTTGTTGTTTAGACAAATTTTCCAAGATAGTCATGATGCAAAAGTAATTAACACATCTTCTCCGTTTCATAAGAAAAAAACACATTCATGTTTCGGTTCGAATGGTACATTTATCTAGTACTTTGTTGCTTTCTTGCACATACCACTTGCCCCAACTGATGATGATGGCATCGTCTACAATGAGAAAGCAAACGATGCAATTTGACTTATGTGCAGAATTCAATTACTTGACCTAGGGTTTTAGCTATATTTTGTTCCTTTCTTAGAAAAAATCGAAATACCTGAACGTGTAAGTAACGTGACCCATATATTCTATATATATTAAATAGAATGATATATAACTTTGGTAAAGCTAGAGGCATGATATGGATGAGCAGAGCAGAGGAGTGATGAGAGGCATGAGAGCAGCAATTTTGGGTGGGCATTATAAAATATCGGGAGGAGTAGTTGAAAGTGATGTGATACGTATGTTTCATAATAATAATCAGTTTATTAAACAAAAACTTCTTTTTCCTGCTCCACTTAGAAATAACCAATTTAAATTTCACAGCTTTATCCAAAGTTATCTTCGTTGAGGATGAGCTTTATCGGAATCCTAAGCTCTCAAATACATAATAAAGAACAATGGCCTACAAAAGCATTATATTTGGAGGGTTTATTAGATACATCCGTTTCTTTTTTTTTCTTTTTTGGTATTAAATATATTATATCTATAAGTGAACAAGCGAATCCATGTTTATTTGAACTCTGCAAACCTATTGTTTATTTATCTCTCCAGCGCCAATAAATTTGCACGAATATCTTTGGTGGAGTACGGAAATCAGTTCACTTAAAGAAACCTCTATTTGGGGGGTTTGCATTTGGTAATGAAAAAGCAATTTGGGTGTGCTTGGTAACACATTTCCAAAGTCCTTTGGCCTCTAAAGACTATTGAGCAAATGCAAAAATTGCAAAACTATTTGGTAAACACTTTTAGGAAGCCATCAGGAAAATGCATTGCATTTCTAGAGTCCTCTTAAGGCCATTAACTCAAAACCATTACTCATCAGCATTAGGCATTCGGCTTTTTCGGAACTCTGGAGTCCTAAAATTCGCACCGTCTATCTATCTCCTCTGCTTATTGTCTCTTTTTGAACAAGGACAATGTGAATTGATAGGCTATCGTCAAGATTCAACAATCTCGAGGCAATAAGGCTAGATCATCGCATGATGTTTGTGCTCAATTTTGAGCCCTAATCGACAGAGTCGAGGGTCACGTAGTCTAGCACAATTAAGTTCGAGAATTGAGGCTCATCATCTTCTTTAGTTTTGGCTTGCCTAAGATCGCGTGACCTCAGTGGCTCTCATTGTGTTCGCGTGATGCTTACAAGCCAAATCTGGCCTATCTGAGGTCATGCGATCTCAGCATTGACTCACCTAGGGTTGCGTGACGTCTATGGTAGATAAATGTTTATCCTAACGCCCTCCTCCTCCTCCTCCTCTACCAACTCTCCTCCCTGCCTCTCCACCGTAGAAACCTGCATCTTGCCAATGAGTTCTGCCAATGAGTTCCACCGCCATGGAGAAGTTGCCATTTCCAGATCCGAAGGCCGCGGCCTCATTGGCCGATTGGAAGGTCAAAATGGCGCCAAACTCCGCCATAAACGACGAGCTCTAAATCGGCATCGAGCTCTGTGTGTGAGAGAGAGAGAGAGAGAGAGAGAGAGAGAGAGAGAGAGAGAGCAGGGAAGGATTTGAGTATTCTGGGTTGTTGGGTGTGAATGAGCTCCAGATAAAATTCAATGTGTCAACGTCTAGTACAAAAGACAATACATGGGACTTGCTGAGGAGATTTTCAAACCGTGACTAGACATTTCAATTAGTGTTTACTCTTTCCCAATTGTAATTTTTCTACTTTGGGTATGTAATCTACATAAATTGCCCTTAAAACAAGCATACAGAATTTCTCAAGAACTACATTTCTCTTCTCATTTAAGTCGAAAAAAGTAGAAGCAATTTTCTGTTATCTTTTGGTTTTCTTTTGAAGCCCTTGTCATTTTTCACATATTAGGACCACACAAATTATTTGAGCTACCTAACTCTATATGAAACAATAGATCATACGTCCTCTGTTGAATTTTGCCACCAACATGAACTTGATGTGACATGATTCTAGCTGACCTATCCTCACTGTCATCTACTAAAATGGTTTCATTTGGGGGAGGTTTTTTTTCCCATAGTGAACAAATGTCAAAGTTATTACATATCTAATTAATCTCTAAAAGTTAGAGACCGTTTAAGTTGATATTGAGACAAACATAAGCACATGATTGATTATAATTGATGATTTCGAAGCACCCTCGTGCACTTGAATGGCATATGTACATTATTTCAAATTGAGAGAGCTAATGATATGAGCAAATTGATGATTTCGAAGCACCCTAGTTTTTGTCACGCCGATTTTCTTGTTTTTTCTTTAATGATGGTTCAACATTCATTTGGGATCCGTAATTTATGCTGGCCATATAAAGGTAATTTTGTTGCTTATGTGCTTTGTAGTGGAGTCACTAGCTCCTTGCAATGCGCCGCACATTTGTTGACGAAGTGTAGAGATTTGACATTTTCATGTGGACTTTAGGTAAGTCCACTGTAGACGAGTTTGGTTGTGTTTATTCCCGGTAAAACCCTTTCAAATATCTAACACTACATGAAAATATGTAGGGCGTTTTCGGACTTTTTGTCTCCCCATTGTGCCCCTTACAACTTGCACCCTTTGAAATTACAATGGAAACCCCCTCTTTTTCATTATTCATAATATGTAAAATCAAGACTGTCCTTTCACTATACAGTTATTGAACCACGATCATTCTCCATTTCCCTAACTACTAGCAATCAACATTTTCTGATTTGACAGTGAGAAATTGTTCAAGGCGTCATCTTCAATTCTGTCTCTCGAGGGAGCGAAAGGCAAGTTTTCATTGGGCAACTGTCACTGCTTATAAACTTGAACTGACTAGATCTATTCATGACTGGGGGAAAACATGGATGAAGATCTGAACAAGTGCGGTTAAAGAATCGATGGACGAGTCATCTACACCATTCGACGGAAGTCTCTTGTTACTTCCATGTTGAAGCCACCCATGCATACTCAACCTTGACATTATTTCAATGGCATTCTTTGGGCAACATGAAGTAGTAGCACTGAGTTCAGGACATGGGTGAGAGACAGATTACAAAATTTCGGAGCCAAGGAAGGGGTTCTTTGTTAGTAATATTAGGATATTTAGTTGATTCCACACATTTCAAAAGATTATGCATATATCACCTTCAATAAAGCATATCATTGATTGATTATATTTAATATCATGTGTATCTTGTAATTTTAGATAGCCGTCTCATATAGCCTATAAATAGGGTAACGTAATCTTCATTATAATACAATCGAAGTATAGAGAAATTTCATATTCCCATCTCCCGTATATCATCATTTTTATTTATTCAACTTTCTTCACATAGTGGCCATTCAAAGGGCAAGAACAGCTCCATGGGCTTTTCACTATTCAAAGGACCAAAAAAGCACATAGGATTGAAGCCCAAGCCTCAGTGGTTTTCTTGGCTTTTGAGTCGGCAATGAGAAAAGGAAAGGGGGCATCTCCGCTTTTTGACTGCTTTCCATCATCTTGCCTTCGGCTCGCCATCGCTGTCCCCGTAGCTTTAGCCTTCAGCTTCAAGATTCGATGGAGCTTCCTAAATGATTCGACTGGGCCCCCACCTGTTGAAAATGAAATCGCCATTGACAAGGACTAGCCGTTGGAAAGAGGCCACCGAGGCAGAGCAATCAAGCTCCGTCTGAAACAGAGCAAGAGCCGAGAGTTCAGTGGTGGGTAAGAAAACGGTGGCGAGAACCCATCAAAGATCCTCGCACCCTCGATCGGAAATCCGAAACCTCGACGAAACATCGCAAACCCAGAAGAACCCAGAAGATCGCGAAGCAGAGCAAGCTCCGTCTGAAACAGAGCAAAAGCAGAGAGAGTCAAGTGTAGAAGACACTGTGCAAGAACCCAACGAAATCCTCACACCCACAATCGCAAATCTGAAAAATCTCGACGGAACAGCGCAAACCCAGAAGAAGAAGACCAAGGAGGAGGAGGAATCCATGGCCGATTTCTCCCACCTTTCCGACACCGACGACTCCGCCGTCGAAGACCTCGTTTCCCAGGCCAAGGACCTCTGCGTCCTCGAGCAGGTCGCCGCCATCAACTGCTCCTCCTTCGCCGCCGACGACTCCATCTTGCCCTCCGACCTCGAGTCCCGCTTCCGCAAGCTCAAGTCCTTCCCTGTCTCCAAACCCCAGACCGCGCTCCAGAGCTCGAGCTACCGCAAGACGGAGCCGGCGCTTGACGAGGAGGCTCGGCCTAAGCCGGACGCGAAGCCGGAGGATCCGCGGGGAAGTGGGCGCCGCCACTCGTCGGGTTCCGATTCGTGGAATTCGTCAGCGGAGGACGCGATTTTCTCGCCGCCGAAGCGGAACCCGGAAGAGAAATCGCCTCGGGAGTCCGCCACAAAGCACGATCCAGTGTATTCACCGACGTATCATTACGATTCCCGGAAGAAGTCGAAGTCGCCATCGCCATCGCCATCGCCCCCGAGAAAGGGCGGCTGCTTCTGGTGCTCGCCAAAGAAGCCGACACCGAGGAAGCGGGATGAATCTAGGACTATCGAGAAGGCGATGAGCAGGAGCTTTAAATGGATGGAGGAGGACGAGGTATTGTCGGATTTGGGGGGCTTCTCCGTGAAAGAGCAGAAGAAGTTACTGAAGAAGGCAATGAAGGAGGAAGAGAGGATAACCCGTGAGGCGGAGAAGATCGCGAGGATGGCGAGGCAAGCGTCAGCAAGGATGATGAACACTTCAAGCGACGATGATTGAATGAAGATCTCGTGTGGTTTTGGCCAAACTTGAGTGAATGCAAAAATGCAATCTTGATGCGGTATACGTGAAGGGTCATAGGGGTAATGCAATGTTGTGCGCCAGACAGGGTTTTCCATGTTTTGCTTGAGTTCTGCTTGTGAAATTGTTAATGCAATACAAAGATAAAGTCTTTTCTTGTTAAACTTGTAAAGAAGTCTCTTTTCTTATTGATGACTCCCACAAATTTCCTTAGAATTTCTCTGTTGCTTGTTACAACTTAATGCCATCTTTAGAGAAGAGCTTAAGAGATTGTTGAATTGGTGAAAGTGTGGGCTTTTGATCAACGACAGACCAAGCTCAAAGCTCAAAGTCTTCATTGTATTTTTCACTTGGCTGATGATCTTGTCTTGATTGTTTGTAGCAGATTGAATCTGTATTGGGTTTCGGGGAGATGGTGAATTCTATTATGTGCCTTGGTGCATTCTAGTGTGCTTCTGCTCTCAGGCTTGGTAAAGCATTACCAGGAAGTCTGGACAGCACTCCTTTGGTCTTTGCTTGCAATAAGAGCATGGACTGAACTACAGTCGATGTAAA
Organism: Eucalyptus microcorys; assembly: GCA_014182515.1. Classification (NCBI taxonomy): domain Eukaryota; kingdom Viridiplantae; phylum Streptophyta; class Magnoliopsida; order Myrtales; family Myrtaceae; genus Eucalyptus; species Eucalyptus microcorys. The sequence goes on from CM024566.1 coordinate 9,003,222, forward strand.
GACTGCTGACGATATTGTGGTATGCTGAGCAAAGTTCCCTCCTTCTGGCAGTTCCTAAGACGGAAAAAACCCAAGATCATCACACAAATAGAAATGTCGCCATGGATACAGAGAACGGCATTGATCCTTGAGGAACACATTGTTTTCTCTTGCCATGATGTTATCTTGGAACCTGAAAACAGGAATGCTATCAGGAAGATCTGGGAATTCATGGTTCACCATTCGCAGAAACTTTCTGTAGCTGAATCTGCAATAATGCGCGTCCATTGCAGGCATGGGATTCATTGAAGGATTTCCAATGCTGAATCGGGGTAATTCTTAAGAACAAGTGGTCTTTGTTATCGAAGAATATCCACACGAAGAACAATTCAGAATCAACTTGGCTTCCCTCTTTCCAAAAGACGGCACTTCTCTATTAACAGATTCTAACAAACCACCAAGCTTGTTATAGGCAGAGTAGGCATCTGAGCTGAACATGAGATTGATTAATAGTACTAGTGCCTGTGTTCTGCTTATGGCACCGAGTTCAACCAACGATTTTGCCTTCCTTTGATCATTACTGTCCTACAAGTTATAACCCATTGATTTCCTCAAACAAAGCACAACAGAATTCAAGAACCAATACACAAAATGAAACAATTTGTTGAATATATGAACAGATTGATGTATGATTAGCTAGCTATATAACCATAAGACCGTTACTTGGCATCCCTTTCCTCTGGGATGGAAACCTTCATCCGTGCTGATTCCTGCCTCACCCACATGTCCACCTTCTCAGCCTCCCTCCTCGCTCTCTCCTCCTCTTCCCGCGCGATCTTCAACTTCCTCTCCTGTTCCTGCACTGAGAACGTGCTCACGTCCGACAGCATATCCTCATTCTTTCCCCAGCTCTGGCTTTCCAGGTCCAATCTCGAAACCCCTTTCCCCCGTCTCTTCCTTCGTTCATCTTTTGCCGGCATGAAGGAGAAGCAGCAAATCAGCCTCGGCGGCGGTGACACCGGCTCCATCAGATGAAAGTTAAGAACGGAGGAAAGCACTAAACCAGGTTAAACAATCTACGCTCTTGCATCAAGCTCGGTCAATGGATTGCCTCCTGACCTTGTGCATATGCCTCCTGGGATGTCTGATGTGGAGAGTTCGATTGGAGAAAGTGAAGCAGACCGTGGAATATTTGCAATCTCAAGGAGATAATCTCTTTCCTGAAGAGGACATTGCCAAATTGTGCTCCTCCCTGATTGCTTGTTGATGGCCATTATGACGAGCTTAGGGGCCCCGCTGAACGCAAAAGTCAATATCATCCATTCATCATCTTCCATATTCTCTGGTAAGGATTGGTTAATGGAATTGGCATGCTGAGTGGAAGTTGGTGACCAGTTCATATCAATCTCTAACAGTTTAATCTTGTTTATAAACAAATGGCGAATGTATAAATATTTTTGCATCTTGCGTGCAAAAATAGAATTCATTATTAGCATATACAATAAGAATTTAAAATCAGGGGTGTGCTTCGGTCTAGTCTCACTTGGTTTGGTTTGATTCCTGATTCCAACCGGACTGATGGACCGACCCATATTACTTAATTTTTCTTTTAATTTTTCTTTTTAATTTGAAGTAAACTCTGGACTAGTATATTAGGTTTCAGTATCCACAAAAATAGAGTAATGACATATATATATATGGAAAGCAAACCTACGCATTCCCCCATAACTTTGTCTAGTTGGCCATCAATTAAGGCCTCGAACACGTAAATATTTATTTAATAAATTAATTGAAATTAATGCTTTTCCTTTTTTTTAATATTGTGAAACTCCCACTTGTAAGAAATAGAAAAAAAAAAAGAAGAAGAAAGAAAGATCACAATTTCTGAGACCAGCCTTGTAATTGGTCCAAATCAGTTGTTCAGTTCCAAGACTGAGCAACTAATTCCCAGTTCTACAAACTGAAAGTCACCCCATCAGATCTCGTTTCAGATTCTAAGATAAGAATCAATCCACCCTAAAACCGATCGCCTATAATAAAATTTTCTACAATCTGTTGTATTCTCCGCAAAGTGGGCTGCCACATCCTATCCCTCTTACTTATTTCTCTCCATGATGATTTGTAATATATAGGGAATTTGTAAATGCTATTGCAGTGTGATTGGAAAAGTAAATGCAGTCGATATGCTATGCTACTCGGTACGAATTTATATTTGACTATAAAATATCACAACTCATGTTTTGCGCTTTTCATTTTTTTTTTTAAGTATTCCTTGCACAGTATGTTCGATAATAAGTCAATCTTGCATTCGGCTTTAGTTGATAAATTTTTATATGACATTTTCAAATATCATTGAATTCATCTCAACTTTATAACTATCCCGTACGATGCACGGATTGTCGTCTAGTTAGCATTCATGCAAGAAATTTTCTGGCAAATTATTTCCTCAGATTCGATATATTGTGTATTCATTTTGGATTATCTCAAATCTTCACTGTCGTACCTTTTTCCCTAACATGTGCAATTTTTCTTAACCATGAGGCAAGGAATCTTCATGTGCATTTTCAGTGGTATATACATAATTGGGTATGGACTAAGGACTTCTTAAGTGAATGTATTGCTTATTATTATGGAGATTTTCATTTTAATTATACTCTCCGGTGCTTATTATTCACTTTTACGCAAAATCTATGATTTGATCTTGGTTTGGTTATGTGATTTAACAAATCACAAAATGAAGAAAATTGAAATTCAATTTGACGCTAATAAATATTTTGATACCATAAATACATCATTGTCTGAAGTCCAAAGATAGTCCATCATATCAAATTATAGCAACTTTCTTTAATTTTTCTTTTTGCAATCAAGTCTTTTCCGCCTTTTTTTCTCGAAAGAAAAACTAAGGAAAACAATAGAAGTTGAACATGTTTCGTAATCTGTACTTGAGTCTATATGTAAATCTTTAAATTTGCAATCAATAGAAGTTGAACATGTTTGTTAAGCTATACTCGAATCTATATGCTAATCTATAAATTTGCAGCAAGGTTCATGTCCTACCACACAATGTTGGAAAGGGGTGTGATTTTTCTTTTTCATTTAATTTTTGGTTCAGTTGATGAAATTCTACATAGACTTGCTCATATTAATTACCGAGATGGCTTGAACTCATCCTAAAATTCCCTACTAAACAATATTAATTAATAAAGGAACGAATTTGACAAAATTGATTATTCCAAAAGTTTAGATTGCTAAGGAATAATAGCTCCTGCATGTTTTGTGTATAGCTTAAATTTCCTGTCATGTAAGGGCTGGTATATAGCTTGGAGCACGCCAATTCTGTGTGTGTTGGTGGTGCATATACTAGAAAAATGCAACAACTTGGTCTGATGTGGACGCAAAGTGATCATCGGGATGAGAGAGTTTAAACAAGAAAAGGCTACCGGCAAGCTTCAGAATGGTGACGGGTAGTGATGAACTAAATAACATACCAGAACATGGAGAGAGTGTCCTGAACTATACATGTGAAATCGAAATTAACTCATGAGAAGCTTTTGACGTGGTAACCTTCAGTGATGAAACTCAAATGTTAATGTGCTTAGGTGAGAGCATTAAAAGAATAGGTGATCTTTTGGGAATTGCCTACTTGTACGGCAAATGACAAAAACATATAATTTCCCATATTTTCATTCTACATAATTTGATTTTCAAGGTTTTGACCAAAAAAATAAAGTTATTGTCACCAAAAATCTCAAACTGGTATGCACGTGATAAATTTACACCAAACTAATTTTTTAACATAAAAAACCTCAAACTAATATACATGTGACAATTTTACACTACGTTATTTTCTATTAAATTTTACTATCAAATTACTGAATTGGATGACACATGAAAGTTTATATTAGTTTAAGTTTTACCCTTCGTTTATCACATGTATATTAGTTTGTGATTTTTTACGGTATTGATATAATTTAATGAATATTAACAAATACACCGATATGATTTTCTATAAATTTATTTGGTGGTCAAAAATTAGTTTATGATAAATTTTTCAAATATATTAATTAGTTTGAGTTTTTTATATAAATTTGAGATTTTTTCATGGTATTAACAAAAAAATTGATTTTTAAAGATACATTGAAGTGTTATATTGACACTAAAATTTTTCTAATTTGGTGACAAGTGTCTAGGATATTTTTTGAATAAAGTCATTTTACAAAATTTTGCAATACTCATAGTTTCATCGTTTTAAAGTGACTTGATATTTTTGAGCTTTACTCAATTGAAGATATTTTGAAAATTTAAAATATCCAAAATCAAGGCACAAAATCGTATATGATTTTTAAGTGCTGATGTTCAAAGAGCAAATTTTCCGAATCCCAGTAAAGCAAAGTTCATGTCAATAGCCATGCTTCCACAATGTATATATAAGAAAAATTCTAAATAAGAGCATGAATTGAACCTTTTTTCAAATAAAAGCTTGAATATCCTCATTTTTTTAAATAAGAGTTTAAATAAATTTTATTTCGAATAAGGGATTGGAGTGACTATGTCAATTCAAATAAATGCTTGACTTTTCAATTGGTCAAATGTAGTTTTGTGACTTATCTCTTTTTAATTTTTTTTTTTTTTTTTGGTTTTTTAATTCTTCTTCATTGGTCTTAAGCAATGGCCAGCTATCGGCAATGCCCAAAGAGGGATGGGCGAGCCCGATCTAGTGAGGGCCACCCTTGTTGGCCAAAGGTGAGGGATGGCTAGGTGAGGGTTGCCTTGAAGGAAAAGAAAAAATAAAGAAAATGAAAATAAAAAAGTTTTAAAATTAAAATTTAAGTTTGATGAAAATGACATTGACCGGCAAGATCAGACTCGTATTCATAATTGGGGAAAATTCTAAAGGGCTCGAAGTGCCTTTAATTTTTTAAATAAGAACTTAAAATGAACCTTGTCTCAAATAAAAGTATAAAGTGTTATCATTTTTTTGAAAAGATTTGATAAATTATTTTCAAATAAAATGAAGCATTTTTCAAAGAATGACCTTTCACTTTTTCTTTTTTCTTCAATTTTTCTTATTTTCTTCCATTTTTCGTTATTTTTTCTTTTTCTATTTTTCTTTAAAAAAAAAGAAAAAGAAAGGCTAAAACTGAAAAAAAAAAACGAAAAGAAAAATACATGCAGGAGGGCAGCAGCCAACCTCTCCATGGGTTTTTTTTTTATTTTTTTAGGGTCAATTATTTTTAAAAAAAATTTTAGTCTTCTTTTTTTAATTTGTCTTCTTTATCGAATAAAAGAGAAAAAGGAAAAAAGGGAAGAAAACAAGAAAATATAAAGGACGAAAATTCCCTTAAGCATACCGACATCATCACTTTAGATCCTTATTTGAAGAAAATGAATGCACTTTTTTAAGTTCACATTTAAAATAAAGGCACTTTGAGCTAGTATTTGGAATTTTGGTCTTGAGGCCCTTAGATTAAGATAGTCATCAAGCTTTTATTTGACATAAAGTCCATTCATACCCTTATTTTTCTGGTCTTTATTTGAAAATTTTCCTCCATATTTATAACGTGCGCTCACTTGGCTCCTTCTCTCTCGCTCACTATCAACTCCAGAGAGAGACAAGATTGCTCTCTTGCCCTTTCCTCGTCTCTTTGGATTCGTCAATGGCGACATCCTTGATGGCAAGGCCAGTTCCAGCAACCCGATCGCAGCCGGCGGTGGCATTCGAGACGGCGACAGGCGTGGAGGTCGTGTCGAGCTTCGACAGCATGGGCCTGAGCGACAATGTCCTCCATGGGATCTACGGCCACGGGTTCGACAAGCCCTCAGCGATTCAACAGCGAGCCGTGGTCCCCATTGTCTTGCCAAATTGGCCGAATTTGACGTGATCATTTCTAGGCGCAATCCGGCACGGGCAAGACCTCCACCTTTGCCCTCGCGTCTTGCCAGATCGTGGACACCTCCAGAAGAGAGTACGCGATCCTCTTCTTGAGCGAAGACCCTTCTGTAACTATCGGTTTTCTAGTGGAATTAGGTTGAGGCATGTTATGCGTTTTGCTTTGGAGAGTAAGATGAGTCATTAACATTATAGAGCTCAAACTATGACACCACGGATTAATAATAAATAAATAAATAAATAATCGACAAACCCTCTCTCTCTCTCTCTCTCTCTCTCTCTCTCTCTCTCTCTCGAATTTCTAGCGTAACGAAATTCGATCGCTCTGACTGGAAGAATTTTTTATTTTCGGCCTTGTTAACTAAAGAATTTGAGATGTTCTGATGTTGAGGCAGAGGGATGCTGGCTTTTAGTTTTACCATCACCCCTCGGATGGCCCTGAAAGAAGTTCAAGCCTTAGTCTATGGAATTTGTTCATGAACTTTGTTTTGAGAAGCTTTCTTGGAATTAAGCGTAGCCTGAGTTTATGCACTTATTCAGGTTATATATGTATATTATATCAGAATGTTTAAGTGGGTCCTCTTAACTGAGTATTTTAGGCACTTGCAAGGCATGAAAGGTTTTCTTCATTATCAAGGAAAACGAATAGTTTTATTCTTACATTATTGATTCTATATAACAGGAGCATTAGTATAATTGAAACTGCAATGTGGGTTTGCTTATTTTGTGTAGCAAATATCCTGGATGCACTCGTCAACAAGCTCCTATTATTAAGTATCCGTGACTCTGTTGCTTGTATTTTGTTGATTTTTCAAGCTACCCTTGTTTGTTTGGCTCTCTGAAAGTCGCAATTTGAATTTGGTTGCTGCCTTGTAGCCATCGATTTTGTCTTAGCTAATTTGCTTCCTTCATGTTCTGTTCAGTGTGCAAGTGCTGATTTTGTCACCTACGAGGGATTTGGCGAGTCAGACGGAGAGAGTTGTGCTGGCTATTGGTTATTACAGGAACGTGCTAGCCCATGCATGCGTTGGAGGCAAAGAGCATGGGTGAAGATATCCGGAAATTGGAGCACGGAGTTCATGTTGTGTCTGGAACTCCAGGCAGGGTGCTCGACATGATAAAGAGGAGAACTCTTCGCACCAGAGCCATCAAACTCCTAGTCCTTGTGAGTGCACTGCATCACGTACTTCGACTCCGGATCCTGTTAGGTTTCCTTCTGCTTTCTGCAAAACAAGTTCTCTCTATTCACTTACCTATATTTTGCCAGGAAGAAGCTGATGAGTTGCTGAGCCGAGGATTTAAGGATCAAATCTACGATGTTTACAGATTCCTTCCTCCAGAGATTCAGGTTGCCTGTCCTTCATGTTGAATCAATGTAGTGGTAGTAAAGATGACTTCTTTTACGCAATAACCCCAGTAATGGTCCCCAGTATTCTCACCCCTTGGCCTAATTCCATTGCATTATCCTAATAAAAACCGAATGCCATTACTTCTTTTTAAGTCCAATCTAAGAAAGGGTGGGATCCAATTTCAGCTTTCTCTTTCATGATTGGCAATGGAATGCTCTTCACTTTTCGATCATCATCAATCTAGATAGTCATCCCTTCTCCACCTCAGCTGATTCTTAGAATTTCCAAAAGGTCTTTCTGCTTTAGTCAACATGCTGCGAGATGAAGCGTCTAAGTTATGGGATTCAAAATTTAACGGGAGATCTGGAATTTTCTTTCCTCCTTTCTGCTCCTTAATTTCTACATGATTTGGACATTACAGCATGTACGAGGTGAATAAAACGGTCGTCTTTTGGCTTCACACTTCTACTATGAATAGGACACTTGCTTTTTTCCTCGTCTTGTCTGATGAGTAGCTGATTTTTTGCCACGACGAGACATGCTTCTCTCCCCATAAAGCGCACTTTGTAATTTTCAGCACTTTGTGGTGCTCCTGAAGAAGAGCAGTGGAAAGCGCAGAATTTGCCTAGATTTGACGGACTTGAATAAAGCTTGTCCGAAAGGCAACTACGCCTTGCCCCGGACGAAGCAACCGGTAGATTCAACGGACCGCGACAAACTACTGTCCTTAGATGCAGGTAAAACTAAATACGACTGGCCCTGAAATATGAGGAAAAGACGTCGCTTATCACCAATCAAGGTTATACTCGCCCGATGCCCTTTGAACTCGCGACGTACCAAAGGGCGGGCAAGCAAAGTTTTGTCGACACTAGAAAAGGAATACGGAGGCATGCGTTGATGATATGTTAGTGAAGAGTAAAATCGCAGGGGAACATTTCTATTAGTTAGGAAGTACCACATGAGATTGAATCGGGGAAAAATGAATTTTAGGAGTCACACTTTATACCACGAGCTACTTGGATATGATCAAATCTTTAACTCCTCAGGAAGTGTGGCTAGGTGTTGCTAATTATTTTGCTCTGAAGATATTTTGTTGCCATGTTATATTTGAGTTAGTGATGGCTAGCTCAATGGAAAGGTAAAAAAAAGTCCACATTTAAGCTGTTCACATTGTGGACAGGGATAGCAGTTGCGGTACATAGAATTAAATTTACAAGTTGTCAGCAAAAAAAATAAATCAACGAGTCTCTAGTGCTTGTGTGACTTGAAGGAGTCTTGCAAAGGCAAAGGACTTCCGTTCTTGGCCATACAAAAGAAAACGAGTGGGATCAAGAAGTGGTTAGAAAAATGGAAAATCAAATCAAATAGAAAAACCTCTGTTGAAGGACCCATCCTTATTTATAAATCGCACGTATTAAATCAACACTCTTATCAAGTTTTCACGTTAACTTTCACAAAACTACGTACTTCTAATCCAAGGCATTCTTGTTCAATGCGGATATATATGGGCTTTTGACCTTTCCGTGAGCACTAGAAGAACTCATCCTTATTTATACATCTTGGATTTATTACCTGTGTTGATAAAAGAGGGGAATCCGCACGTCCATGGGCACGTGCATGTGCATGTTATCTACTTTTATATGCCTAGTCACCGGCTGACGAGAGAAACAGATGTTATCTTAGTTGAATATTCGTGCAGAAACCAAATTCTTTTCATCCGGACCTAGTAGCTGAATTCGACTAACTTATCAAAGTTACTGAAATGAATACCCTGCTCGGCTTGGAAATATTTTGCCAGCGAAAAACAAGAATGACCAATGTTAGAGTGTTTTGTTAACTTTATAGACTTAAACAATGCCAGTCCAAAGGACGCATTCCTTTTGCCCATCGCCGAGCTACGGATAGAATGGATATTCCGGCAGCAATCAATACAAGAATGGATCCAAATGGTGGAGAGGAAACGACGGCCTTTATAATTCCCAGGGGAATATTCCGATACAAAGTTATACATTTTAGGTTCAAAGAAAGCGGGCGCAACGTTCATGACTTTCCTCCCTGGGGACTTTGCTCCGCTATATCTTCAAATGTTATGTGGACGATTTGGCGGTCAAGACTAAAGACGGGGGCGATCACCTAAATGATCTCTAGCTAAAGATTTCGGAGCTTGTGGACCAATGCCGTCTCGACAATTAATTATGTGAGTTCCATGTTGGATGAATTAATTATTAGATCATACAACATTTTTTTCCCACCGCACCAGCAAAGACAATTTTGTCACGCGGAAACTGTATTTGGACTTTGGAGACAATAGAGAATACATAATTATATAATTGCATATACTTGAAGTTCGTCTGTATACATTTCTTTTCTATGACATACTCAGGTATTATTATGCTTTTCTTTGGGGAAGATTGAAGAATATGTAATCTCCCGTAGGTGTGTATCATCAAAGATCTCAAGTGCACAAATTTATAAAAGCAGATGTTGGATGAATCTAAAATTAAGGGACTTCTTCACGAATTTTACTCTCCTAGCTTTTCTCTTCAGTATTTTTTTTTCTCGCTTGTGCATGCCCATTTCTCTTCCTCGTTTACTCCCACCTATTCACCAGCATCATACTCATTGCGACTAAATGACTGGCAAATATGAAAATGATTTGACACTTAAGAATTATATAGAATCATATATAAAAAGAAATGGATGAAAGATATTTTCAATCGTATGACAGCCCCGTACACTTTAAACCTACAAGTTTAAAAGCTGTGAGCATTATAAATAAAGATTCTCCAAACATATTCAATGCGGGATTCAAGAAACACTTCTATATATCTTTATTTCTTATTCTCCGGACGACCAGGAAACAAGAAAACACTATTATCAATCTTGAAGTTCAAGAACCATATCCAAGAAACAATTATTCTTCCAACTACATAAGTATACCATTCTTACAACCTTATCCAATAAAACCCCAGACCCCACTATGCTTCTCTTAACGTTCGGATGCCCATAAAAGCAAACGTATACTCGATTTTAGAGGAGAAGATCGTTACGCCATTAAGTCAATGGCTTTTACGGTGAGCGCATCACGCTCATATTCAGCCCGGGTGATCTCTTCTCGAATTTCCCGCATTCTGGCTTGCGTCGCTGCCGTGTGGGCTGCCCGGGTGATGTCTTCTCGAATTTCCTGCACTCTGGCTCGCGTCGCTGCCATGTGGGCTTCCGGGTGATTGATATTCCCGGCCCGCCTATCACGCAAAAAGGCATTCTCGATAGTGTCGAGCTCCGATCTGAGACGCCCTATCCTCCTCTCCACTTCGTCAATCTCCCGGAAAGCAACTTGCACAGTCCTTGACATTTTCTCTCCCTCTCTCTGTCTCTCTTAGTGTTTTCCTGGTTCAACATAAGAAGGCAGAAGCAAGAATCAGTTTGAGATGGTTAACAGGAACTTTCCCCTCAGACTTCAAGAATGGACCTTATTTATGTTGGAACCAAAAGAATGACAATAAATTTTGGAAACTTGGAATAAGAACACTAGAAATTTGAGGGAGAAATTTGTATTGAGAATGCTTTCTCTTATTTGTGTCTTCGTGGACTATGGCTTGTGGCTTGATTTACAACTCACGACTTCATCCCTTTATATAGGAATTAAATTTTACAAACGCCAAGGATTACATAACAGCCCAACAATTTAATGACTAAAACAAAACAACCTCATACATGTAATCATAAACACAATCAAAACACACAATAAAGTAACATAAGTCTTCAATAACTTCCATTCTTCAAATCCATGTAGCCTATCATAAAGTTTTTATGGCTCCTTCAATGTTTGCAGGTTTCTCATCCAGCAATCGTCATCCGATAATCAATTTTATTTTATTTCAACAATTTATACTTGCGGTCACTTAAATGATTACGGGAAACTTCAAAACCAATAAAAAAAATAAAACATTATTCCGCTAGAAATATTACGTAATATTTGTTGCATAGTTGACCGATTACATATTATGGCCAACTAGAAAAAGAAAACATTATTCCACTCGAAATTTCGTGAATGGACCTTATTTAGAGAGAGCTGTGATGAGCACTACAATTAGATGGACATAAGTCCTGTGGGAGACGTTTAATGGGAAGAAGCGCGTCCCATGTTCGAAGAATGTCTCCACTTACCATTTTCAGACTGCTATAATTTTAGAGCGGGCCTTCTTATTCCGGAGTAGATGTTGAAAATTAAGAGAGAAACCGACCAACTTCAGAAGTCGCATTTTTTTGGTCTTTTGTATGCTGGATTGGGGTTTCTGATATGGTAACAAGTGTCTAGTTTATTTTTTGAATAAAGTCATTTTGGAAAAATTTGCAATACTCATAGTTTAACTGTTTTGAAGTGACTTGATTTTTTTTTTTTTTTTAAACTTTTCTCAGTCAAAGATATTTTCAAAATTTAGAAAATCCAAAATCAAGGTGCAAAATCGTATGCGATTTTTAAAATGCAAATGTCCAAGATCAAAGTAATTTCTCTTAATTAACATGATATCATCACTTCAGGCTTTATTGGAGACGATGTTCATTTCAAGATCTTGTTTGATAAAATCGGGATACTTTAGACAGATCCTGATTTGAGATTGACATAATCCTTGATGTCCTAATTTGACACAAAGTCCATTTGGCCCTGTTTGAGACAAGCGCTTCCACACTTCCGCTCACTCATCAATTCCGGAGAGAGACGAGACTGCTCTCTTGCCCTTTCCTCATCTCTTTGGATTCGGTAATGGCGACGTCCTTGATGGCAAGGCCAGTTCCAGCGACCCGATCGCGCCCGCCGGCGGCATTCGAGATGGCGCCAAGTGTGGAGGCCGTGTTGAGCTTCGACAGCATGGGCCTGAGCGACGATGTCCTCCGTGGGATCTACGGCCACGGGTTCGACAAGCCCTCGGCGATTCAACAGAGAGCCGTGGTGCCAATTGTCCGGGGCCGAGATGTGATGCTCAGGCGCAATCCGGCACGGGCAAGACCTCCACGTTTGCCCTTGCGACTTGCCAAATCGTGGACACCTCCAGAAGAGAGTACGCGATCCTCTTCTTGTGCGAAGACCCTTCTGTAACTATCGGTTTTCTACTGGAATTTGGTTGAGGCATGTTATGCGTTTTGCTTTGGAGGGTAAGATGAGTCATTAACATTATAGAGCTCAAACTATGACAACATGGATTAATAATTAATAAATAAATAATCAGCAAACCCTCTCTCTCTCTCTCTCTCTCTCTCTCTCTCTCTCTCGAATTTCTAGCGTAATGAAATTCGATCGCTCTGACAGGAAGAATTTTTTATTTTTGGCCTCATTAACTTAAGAATTTAAGATGTTCTGATGTTGAGGCAGAGGGATGCTGGCTTTTAGTTTTACCATCACCCCTCGGATGGCCCTAAAAGTATTGAATATCAGAGTCGCACAGCTCTAATAACACTCTCACTAGAGAAGCTCTTTAAGGAAGGAGATGAATATACTACTTGCTGAAAAAACTTTTCACTCTCTATTTTGAAACGATTACAAGACCCGTTTATATATAGGCTTAAAACACGACTCTTGATATTCCTTAGATAGATGAAAAGACATGTCTAAATAAATAGTAATAAAGACACTTTAATATATATGCCGAAACGGCTTCCGTTGAAAACTGAACAGCCTTTCGACCAAAACACGAAGAGTCACGAGAGATAGGCAGTGATATATTCAATACTCCCCCTCACCAACTACTCTCTCTAAGGATAGTCCTCGCGACCGTACCAAGCTGAGCTCGAAACTCTTCAAACTTTGCAGCTCCAAGACCTTTGGTGAAGATATCAACAACTTGATCACCTGTCTTGATATACTTCATCTTGATCTCACCTTCCAACACTTTCTCTCGCAGAAAGTGATAATGGACTTTCACATGCTTAGTTCTAGCATGGAAAACTAGATTCTCTACCAAGCTTATAATGGATAGATTATCACAATACAATATTGTCGAATAACCTATTGACTGATGAAGATCATCTAATAACTGCACTAGCCACGTGCTCTCCTGAGCTGCCATTGCAACTGCTCTGTATTCAGCTTCTGTTGTAGACAAAGACACAATCGGCTGTCTTTTACTGCACCAGGATACTACTGCTGATCCAAGATTAAATGAGTATCCAGTAGTTGATCGTCGTGTGTGTTGATCTCCAGCGTAGTCAACATCACAATGACCGACCATTGATGATTCCCTTTTATACAAAAGCCCAAAATTAAAAGTCTTCTTTACATACCTCAGAATACGCTTGGCTACATCCAGGTGAGGCTTCCTTGGCTTCTGCATGAATCGACTCACTACTCCCACTGCAAAAGAGATGTCAGGCCGAGTTATGGTAAGGTAAATTCGACTACCTACTAGTTGCCTATACATAGTCGAATCTTTTAGCTCTCGATCTTCTTCAGCCACGAGCTTTGCGTTCCCATCCAACGGAGTAGATATAGGTTTGCAATCAAGCATTCCAAATTTTTCAAGAGATTTTGTTGACATAGGAATAATCCTTCCTTTGTCCTAAATCTTAAAAAGTGTTTCAGTTCTCTCGGCTCTTGGAACCGCACGAGAGGTTGGCTTTAATTCATCTCATCTTCATCATCTCCAATAATGATGAGATCATCCACATAACACAGCTGCAACCTCCATGTATATCTCATCGCTTCAAGTTCTCCATGCCACGCTCTCGGGAAAGCATTCTTCACATCCATCTCTCGCTCACTCCATGCATTCCACCATCTGACTTGCTCACTACAAGTGCTAATAGAACTCGAATAGTGGTAACCTTTGCCACCGGGCTAAAGGTCTCTTCATAATCAACCCCATATTTTTGCGAAAATCCTCGAGCCACTAGACGTGCTTTATACCTCTCAATTGACTCGTTTGGTCAAGTTTTAAGTTTATAAACCCATTTGCAAGAAATAGGACATACCTCTTAGGTTTCGATACCAAGTCCCATGTCTCATTCTTCTTTATTGCAAGGATTTCTTCTTCCATGGCCTTCCTCCATTATGTACTTTTCGAGTCTTCTTCATATGTCGAAGGCTCAACCATGCCAACATCTTCAGTCAATGCTGCATTGGTATACTTGGGGTTCGGCTTCCTTTGCCTTTCAATCTCCGAAGTTGAGGCTTCTCCTCTTCAAGTTCTTCGACCTGACTTGGTCGAAGTTCTTCTGTCGACCTTGGATGCTCACTAGATGAACTTGTCGATCCTAGTGATTGTCCTTCAACATCTTTTTCAACAGGCTGATTCTCATCGAATTCTTTCAGCCTTTCTTCGACCTCTTCGTCGAAATGCTGTGAATTTGGCAATTTGACTACTTGAGGTGACCACCAAAACGACATTTCGTCGAACACCACATTCCTTGAAGTATAGCACCTCCCTATTGTAGGGTCGCAGCACTTCCACCCCTTTCGTTGATCATCATATCCCACGAATATGCAGCGGACTACCTTCTTGTCAAATTTGCTGCAAAGATGATCAAGCACAAATACATAACACACACATCCAAAAACTCTAAAGTGACTTACCACAGGCTTGCGATTCCATAGATTCTCGTATGGTGACATAAAACCAAGCCTTACTTGTGGTAGCCTGTTAGTCACGTGAGTCGCCGACTTCAATACATTTAGCCCAAAACCTCGGTGGAACATTCTTCGCGTGCAACATGCTCTTGCATGTCTCAGCTAGATGTCAATTCTTTCTTTCGAGCAACGCCATTCTACTGCGGTGTATAAGGACAAGTATACCGTCGATGTATCTTGTACTCTTGCAAATACTTCGTAAACTCGTAGGAAGTGTATTCTCCCCCGTTATCGGTGTGTAGGCAGCGAATTTTTCTACCTACTTCACTTTCAACCTTCTCCTTAAACACCTTAAATTTAATAAACACCTCAGATTTTTCCTTCATGAAATCAACCCAGACGTACCTGGAGAAGTCATCGATGAAAATGATCATATACTTGAATCCGCTAACAGATTGCTGCTTCACTGGACCAAACACACCAAGTGAACGAGCATGAGAGGCATTCGAGCTTTGAATGACGATTCCTCATACGGAAGTTGATGTGCCTTCCCATACTGGCAACCGACACAAACCACATTTTCTTGCACTTCCAACTGGGGAAGACCCCTCAGCATGTTCTTTTGCATCATCACCTTCAACTTGTGATAACTTACATGCCCAAGCCGCGCATGCCATAAATCGGGTGTATCATTCCTTCGGGTTTTGTTTACGTATGTCGTTTGAGCAGACATTACATAAACAGACTCCAGCCGACGTCCCTCCATGATTGGTCAACTAGTGGGCTTCAAACTTCGGTACACCTTAACATCTCATGGACCAAACACCACATAATTACCCAAGTCTATGAGCTGGAACACAGACAATAAATTCTTCTTCATTCCTAGCATGTGATACACACTTTTCAATTCAACTTGCTGTGAATTGAACTAAGGAGTTATCATCGTCTCGCTGATATGAGTAATCGGTAACCTCGAGCCATCTATAGTAATAACAACACGTCCTCCGGTATAATTACGCATGTTCGACAGTTTGCCTTGATCTCCAGTCATATGACTCAAACACCCTAAATCAACAATCCAGTCATAATCATAATTAATCGATTTTTCACTTACAGAGATTAATGCCATCGCATCGTTTAACTCGACTACGGAAGAGGCAATGAACTCATCTGACACCACTATTGCAATAGACGTTTGGAAATCCCATTCCTTATCTTCATCGAAATCATTCCTCTTCGATGATGCTGTGACATTTCCTTCAACTTTCTTTGTGCGACAATCTCTGGCAAAGTGGCCCTCTTTGCCGGAGATGTAACATCGTCCACTACGTCTTTTGCCATTGCGTCCCTCGGCTCCCCCTGGTCGAAGGCTCAACTCTCCTGGATGCTCTTGCCATCCTTCACGAGCTAGTTGCTTTTGCCATTCAACATGGCTTTTCCTAGACTTGCCATCTTTATTGTCAGCACCGGTTTGCCTCTGGCCCTTGAACCCTCTTTTATCACTGAAGAGGTCACTTTCTTCTTCCTTAACCGAAACCTTAGACATTTGACTATCTAAAGTCTCTTGGTTAGCCAAAATATTCTCCAGATCGGTCAACGTCGGTTGAGTTGCCCATCCACGAGTAGCCGTAATCATATCATTATATTCCGGCTTTAACCCGTGAATAATAATTCTTCTCATTCTTGTTTCTAAGATGACATTAGCGGGATCCAACTTTGAAATTTCATCACAAATAGATTTAACTTTGGAGAAATACCGACTCACCGTCATATTTTGTTGTGACATCGACAGCAACTCGTTCTCCAACCTTTGTAGCTTGGCATCATTTGACCTTGCGAATAACGCTGCCAAGTTATCCCATGCCTCCCTAGGAGTCTGCGCGCTCCTAATGTGCGGCAATAAATCATCTTCGACAGTTACAGCAAGAGCGTAAAGCGCCTTACCCACTTTTATCTTCCATCTCCTCTATTCATCATCGCCTTTGGGTGCCGTGGTGTTGCTACCGCCAACAATATCCCACAAATCCTAACCCAGCAAATAAAACTACATCCGGACACTCCAATTATTGTAATTGGAGTTGTTGAGCTTCTCAATGCCATTCATAGAATTTGAAATATCCGCCATCTGACTTGAAATAATGCCCACCACTACTCCAAGAAACCTGGATCCTCGACCAATCGATCACAATCCCTGACTATACATCGGTAGAACTTCGACATATTCTGGTCCTCGACCGCTTGCTCACGAACAATGGTCCTTGACCACCGTCTTCACGAACTACACTTCGGAAGACTTGACTCACAGTCCCTGACAACCGTGCTTTCGGTCCCGGATAACCTTGCTCTAATACCAATTATTGAATATCAAAGTCGCACAGCTCTGATAACACTCTCACAAGAGAAACTCTTTAAGGAAGGAGATGAATATACTACTTGCTGAAAAAACTTTTCACTCTCTGTTTTGAAACGATTATAAGACTCGTTTATATATAGGTTTAAAACACAACTCTTGACATTCCTTAGATATATGAAAAGACATGTCTAAATAAATAGTAATAAAGACACTTTAATATGTGTGCCGAAACAGCTTCCGTTGGAAATTGAACAGCCTTTCGACCAAAACACAAAGAGTCACAAGAGATAAGCGGTGATATATTCAATAGAAAGAAGTTCAAGCCTTAGTATATGGAATTTGTTCATGAACTTTGTTTTGAGAAGCTTTCTTGGAATTAAGCGTAGCCTGAGTTTATGCACTTATTCAGGTTATATATGTATATTATATCAGAATGTTTAAGTGGGTCCTCTTAACTGAGCATTTTAGGCACTTGCAAGGCATGAAAGGTTTTCTTCATTATCAAGGAAAACGAATAGTTTTATTCTTACATTATTGATTCTATATAACAGGAGCATTAGTATAATTGAAACTGCAATGTGGGTTTGCTTATTTGTGTAGCAAATATCCTGGATGCACTCGTCAACAAGCTCCTATTATTAAGTATCCGTGACTCTGTTGCTTGTATTTTGTTGATTTTTCAAGCTACCCTTGTTTATTTGGCTCTCTGAAAGTCGCAATTTGAATTTGGTTTGTGGCCATCGATTTTGTCTTAGCTTATTTGCTTCCTTCACGTTCTGTTCAGCGTGCAAGTGCTGATTTTGTCACCTACGAGGGATTTGGCGAGTCAGACGGAGAGAGTTGTGCTGGCTATTGGTTATTACAGGAACGTGCTAGCCCATGCATGCGTTGGAGGCAAGAGCATGGGTGAAGATGATGCATGGGTGAAGATATCCGGAAATTGGAGCACGGAGTTCATGTTGTGTCCGGAACTCCAGGCAGGGTGCTCGACATGATAAAGAGGAGAACTCTTCGCACCAGAGCCATCAAACTCCTAGTCCTTGTGAGTGCACTGCATCACCTCCTTCGACTCCGGATCATGTTAGGTTTCTTTCTGCTTTCTGCAAAACAAGTTCTCTCTTTTCACTTACCTATATTTTTGCCAGGACGAAGATGATGAGTTGCTGAGCAGAGGATTTAAGGATCAAATCTACGATGTTTACAGATTCCTTCCTCCGGAGCTTCAGGTTGCCCGTCCTTCATGTTGAATAAATGTAGTGGTAGTAAAGATGACTTCTTCTACGCAATAACCCCCGTAATGGTCCCTAGTATTCTCACCCCTTGGCTTAATTCCATTGCGTTATCCTAATAAAAACCGAATGCCATTACTTCTTTTTAAGTCCAATCTAAGAAAGGGTGGGATCCAGTTTCAGCTTTCTCTTTCATGAATGGCAATGGAATGCTCTTCACTTTTTGATCATTATCAATCTAGATGGTCATCCCTTCTCCACCTCAGCTGATTCTTAGAATTTCGAAAAGGTCTTTCTGCTTTAGTCAACATGCTGCAAGATGAAGCATCTAATTTTTATGGGATTCAAAATTTTAAGAGAGATCTGGAGTTTTCTTTCCTCCTCTCTCCTCCTTAATTTCTATCTGATCTGGACATTAGAGCATGTACAAGGTGAATAAAACGGTCGTCTTTTGGCTTCACACTTCTGCTATGAATAGGACACTTGCTTTTTTCCTCGTCTTGTCTGATGAGTAGCGGATTTTTTGCCACGACGAGACATGCTTCTCTCCCTATGAAGTGCACTTTGTAATTTTCAGCACATTGCTATGATTTGCTTCGTTCTAAATTAAATCAGTTTTTAGGGAGTCGCTCTTACACGTTCACGTATGCAACTGGCTAACGCATGAGTGGCATTCTCTGCAGGTTGTCTTAGTTTCAGCGACCCTCCCCACTGAGATATTAGAGATGACAGGAAGATTCATGACCGATCCCGTAAGGATTGTTGTGAAGCGTGATGAGTTGATGCTGGAGGTGAGCTACATTGGGTTAGTTGCATTTGATGGCCGCTAGGGATCATGAGATTCTTCTGACACCATCCTTCCTTTTCTTCGTATGGTTGTAGCGCGTCGACCAGTACGTGGTGCCAGTGGAAAGAGAAGACTGGAAATTTGACACTCTGTGCGATCTATACGACAACTGCCCCATAAGCCTAGGAGTTGTTGGAGTGTTATGCCTCAATGCTGCTGATGTTGCTGATGTTCCTCTGTTCTGGTTTTTTCTTCTGTTTGTTTTTTTATAGCTAAGTTTGTTAAATTATGCAGCTGGTATTTTCGTTATTTTTAGGAAGTGAATTAACACGTTTATGTGCGGTTATATGTTGCACGTATGTAAGCAGTTACTGCTTGTATTTAGGGATCAGACTCGACAGTTTCTCTAAGAACTGATGTATGCAAGTCTTGTGCTATGTTTTTCAGTGTTATCTTCCTCTGTCGAAGATCATTGCCTCTGGTTTTTGTTTTGTTTATTGCTTTGATTAGTAATAACAATGGTATCAGAGCACTTCAATGATCTTGAGGGACTGTGAAGTGAGGTAAGCAACGAAGCGTGAAGAAGTAAAAGGTTGATGGAGGCAGGATCGAGTGGATTCTCTGCAATGGCTGCTCCAGTATTTACTGGAGAGAATTATCAAGCTTGGGCTGTTAAGATGACAGCATTTCTGGAGGGTCACGATTTGTGGGAGGCTGTGGAGGATGATTATGAAGTGCTCCACTTCCAAATAATCCGACCATGAATCAGATAAAATTCCATAAAGAGAGAACCACAAGGAAAGCCAAGGCAAAATCTTGCCTGTATGCTACTGTCTCGCCTACTATTTTTACAAGGATCATGAGGTGTGACTCTGCAAAGGCTATATGGGACTTCTTGAAGGAAGAATATGAGGGAGATGAGAAGATAAGAAGTATGAAGGTGCTGAATCTCTTGAGAGAATTTGAGAGACAACAGATGAAGGATTCTGAGTCAGTGAAGGAATACTCTGATAGGCTGGTTGGGATAGCTGATAAAATCAGAGTTTTAGGGATTGACTTGAAGGATGAAAGGCTTGTTCAGAAGATCCTGGTGTCTTTTCTAGAGAAATTCGAAGCTACCATAGCTTCTCTGGAAAATACAAGGGACTTAGCTGATATAAAACTTGCAGAGTTGTTGAATGCTTTGCAGGCATAGGAGCACAGAAGACTAATGAGAAGAGAAGAGCATGTAGAGGGTGCATTGCAAGCTAAAGTGAAGCCAAATGATGGAGGCAAAGGGAAGAAATGGATTCAGTTCAGAGGAAATATTGGTGATTCGAGGTTTGTACCAAAAGAAGGAACCTCTGGTAGGTCTAGCAAATGGAAGAAGAACAAAAAGCCATGTCAGTACTGTGGTGGAACCAATCATCAGTTTTTTAGATGTTGGAGAAAACCTGATGCTAGGTGCAGAAGATGCCACAAATTGGGTCATATGGAAGCCATTTGCAAAGAGAAAAATTACCAGCAAGCAGGAGAAGCACAAGTGGCAGTAAATGAAACTGAGGAAGAGCACCTGTTTGTAGCTTCAGTTTGTGAATCTTCAGTCGAGAATGATACATGGCTGGTAGATAGTGGCTGTATCAATCACATGACTGGCAATTTGAAGCTGTTCAGGAATCTAAACAAGATAGTCAGGTCCAGAGTCAGAATTGGCAATGGACAATACATTGAAGTGCAAGGTAAGGGTATAGTTGCTATTGAAGGAAATCAGGAAGTGAAGCTAATCAGGGATGTTCTCTTTGTGCCAAACATTGATCAAAATCTGTTAAGTGTCGGTCAATTAGTTGAGAAGGGCTATAAAGTGAAGTTCGAAGGAAAGGAATGTCTCATTAATAATGCAGACAGCAAAGAAGTGTTGAGAATTCCAATGAGGGACAAAAGTTTTATGTTCAAGCCACAAGAGATGCAACAGATGGCTTTGAAATGCAAAGAAGAAAATGCAGAGCTATGGCATAAAAGACTTGAGCATGTTCACATGAGGAGTATGCTATTTATGCAGAAGAATAGCTTGGTAGATGATTTGCCAAGCTTGGAGGGAGAACTTCCACAGGGCAAAACCTGTCTTCTTGGCAAACAAGGTAGATTTCCCTTCAAAGGAGGAGGCTCGAGGACATGTGAAAAGCTGCAGTTAGTTCACACAGATGTATGTGGACCTATGTCTGAATCCTCTCTTAATGGTAGTAGGTATTTTATCACCTTCACTGATGATTTGACTAGGATGAGTTGGATTTATTTTCTGCGAGCTAAGACTGAAGTAGCTGATGTGTTTGTGAAGTTTAAAGCCTTAGTTGAGAATCAGAGTGGGAAGAAAATTAAAACTCTTAGGTCTGATAATGGATCTGAGTATACAGCACACAAGTTTAAGTTGATTTGTGAGCAAGCAGGAATTGTGCAGCAATTTACTGCACCTTACTCACCTCAACAGAATGGGGTTAATGAGAGAAAGAACAGAAGTATTATGGAGATGGCTAGATGTATGATGCAAGAGAAGAAATTGCCTAAGAGGTTTTGGGCTGAGGCAGCTAATACTGTTGTGTTTCTGCTGAATAGACTGTCCACAAAAGCCTTAGAGAAATCAACACCTTTCGAAGTCTAGCAAGGTGTTAAACCTTATGTAAAAAATTTGAAGGTTTTTGGGTGTTTGTGTTACACTCATGTTCCTGAGGTTAAGAGGGACAAACTAGATAAAAAGGCAGAGATTGGGATCTTTATTGGATACAGTCTTCAATCAAAAGCTTACAGGATTTTCCATCCCATGATAGGGAAAGTAACTGTGAGCAGAGATGTTATCTTTTTAGAAGAAGATGAGTGGAATTGGATGGAAGGAAGGATTGCAGAATTGCAGCACTTCGAAAAACAACCTGCAACAGATGTGGAGGCTAATGAAATTACAGAGGGATTGGAAGACAGTATAGATGACTTACCAGTGAGAGGCACAAGGTCACTTGCTGAGATCTATGAAAGAAGCAACGTGGCAGTGCTCGAACCATCTAATTTTGTGGAAGCCAAAGAAGATCAGAGGTGGATTGCAGCAATGCAGGAGGAGATTGAAATTATCCAAAAAAATCATACATGGGAACTTGTAGACAGACCACTAGATAAGAATGTGATTGGGGTTAAGTGGGTGTTTAGGACAAAGCTTAATCCTAATGGTTCTGTCAATAAGTATAAAGCAAGACTGGTTGTGAAAGGCTATGCTCAAATATGGGGAGTATACTATTCTGAAACATATGCTCCAGTTGCAAGGCTGGATACAATAAGACTTTTGTTAGCTGTTGTAGCAGAGAAGGGATCGCCTATCTTTCAGTTAGATGTCAAGTCTGCATTCCTAAATGGAGAGCTTGAAGAGGAAATTTTTGTTGAACAACCTGAAGGTTTCAGTATTAAAAGGCAAGAAGAAAGTGTGTATAGACTGCGCAAAGCTCTATATGGACTGAAGCAAGTTCCAAGAGCTTGGTATGAAAAGATAGATCGATACTTACAGGATTTTGGTTTTGTAAAAAGCTTAAGTGAGTTCACTCTTTATGTCAAGAAAGTGAATCACAGTGTGGTAATTCTTTCACTCTATGTAGATGACTTATTAGTGACAGGAAATGATGCATAACTGATAGAGAATGTTAAGCAAGGTTTGTTTGCAGGTTTTGAGATGTCAGACTTGAGAAAGATGGCTTATTTCTTAGGTCTGGAAGTTAAGCAAAGTCCATATAAGATCTTCATTTGTCAGAGGAAATATATTAAGGAAATTTTAAAGAAGTTTCAGATGGAAGATTGTTGAAGTGTTAATACACCTACGGCTGCTAGAGAGAAGCTGTAGAAGGATGATGGAACAGATGCAGTGGATGCCTTGATGTATAGAAGTCTGATAGGGTGTCTTATGTATCTTACAACAACCAGACCAGATATTCTATTTGCTGTAAGTGTTTTATCTAGATTTATGAGTAATCCTAGTCAGCTACATTTGATTATAGCAAAGAGGGTCTTGAGATATCTAAAAGGAACCTTGTTCTTTGGTGTGAAGTTTCAGAGGGCTCAAAAGTTTAATTTACAAGGATTTTCTGATAGTGATTGGGCTGGTTCGATGGATGACATGAAGAGCACATCTGGATATTGTTTTAGTCTTGGTTCAACTTGTTTTTCTTGGTGTTCCAAAAAGCAACACATTGTAGCTCAATCTACTGCAGAAGCAGAATTCATAGCTGCTACTGCAGCTGCAAATCAAGCTTTGTGGCTGAAGAAGATAATGAAGGATTTGTGGTTGAATTCCAGTGGCTGTATCGAAATCAATGTGGATAATCAAGCTGCTCTAGCAATATCACAGAATCCAGTTTTTCATGGCAAAACCAAACATTTCAAGGTTAAGTTCTTCTTTCTGCGTGAGGTGCAACAAAATGGTGAAGTTAAGCTAGTTTATTGCAGATCTGAAGATCAACTTGCAAATATGTTCACAAAGCCACTTCAAGCTCGAAGATTTGAGTTATTAAGAGAGGAAATTGGAGTTTGCAGCAGCAACTGATCCAAGGAGGAGTTTGTTGGAGTGTTATGCCTCAGTGCTGCTGATGTTGCTGATGTTCCTTTATTCTGGTTTTTTCTTCTGTTTGTTTTTTATAGCTAAGTTTGTTAAATTATGCAGCTGGTATTTTCGTTATTTTTAGGAAGTGAATTAACACGTTTATGTGCGGTTATATGTTGCACGTATGTAAGCAGTTACTGCTTGTATTTAGGGATCAGACTCGACAGTTTCTCTAAGAACTGATGTATGCAAGTCTTGTGCTCTGTTTTTCAGTTTTATCTTCCTCTGTCGAAGATCATTGCCTCTGGTTTTTGTTTTGTTTATTGCTTTGATTAGTAATAACAGGAGTTGTATTCTGCAACACTAAGCGGAAGATACGACCCCAACCACGTTGGGTTCCACACTTGAGGTGGAACATAAACATCTCGATGACTTAGAGATTGTGAAGACCTCTACTGCTCTATTTCTCTTTGATCTATATTTTGTGCTGTGGCTCTTCATGTCTTCCTTATATTTGTCGAGCAGGTGGAGTGACTTGCTGAAAAGATGCGTGATTCTAACTTCACTGTGTCTTTCATGCACGGGGACATGCCTCAAAAGGAGAGAGATGCAGTAATGGCTGGATTTCGATCTGGGGCGACTCGGTTGATGATCACCACCGATGTGTGGGCTCGAGGGATTGATGTTGAGCAGGTTAGTCCTGAAAATTAACATCGCAATAATGCAGATGATGACATTCTACCGTTTTTGTCTGCCGTGTGCATCAACTCATTCGTACGTCGGATGCTTGCTTTTACGGAAGGCCAAATTTCTTATTTCCCTGTTGCACCACGACCATTTAGTTGTGCAAGTGGACGACTGAATCATTCTCAATACACTCTGTAGGTTTGTCTCGTTGTCAACTATGATCTTCCCAACAGCAGAGAGCTGTACGTCCATCGGGCCGGTCGAGTAGGCCGTTTTGGGCGGAGGGTAACTATTATGAACCTTGAAGTGGAGGCAACGGCAATCCTATTTTCAGTTTTTTGTTCTTGTCGTGGGTATAACGACAAATCTCATCGACATTGCAATTTACAAATGCCAATCCGCATCTTTTTTTGCAGGGTGTTGTGGTAAATTTTGTCAAAGACAAGGAGATCCAGATTCTTAGAGACGTAGAGCAGTATTATGGCACCAACATATGCGAATGTCCGGAGGACCCTGCCGATATGATATGACATAATAACAGTGGGTACACTTAGAAAGGCCGCGAGAGGTCCGGTTATTAGTCTATAGTTTTATTCCCGACCCATATATTATCGAATTGTTTGATCTTTTCAAAACTTGGAAGCAATTGGGTTGTTTTTGGAATGTTTAATTCGAGGGTTTTATGTTAGTCTTTCGAGTTCCGATCCTTGAACACGGGCTCCTACACACATTTTGTCCACCTTCGCATTGATATTTAAGTTCCCTTAAGATGAAGTGGTGCTCGACAATCTCCCAAAAAACCAGACATCATCAATTTCCTCACCCTTTCCCAAATAAATAAGTCCAAGGCGTTGACTTCTGGGTGTTCACTAACCTTCAATTTTCACCGAGGCGTCTAAAACTCTTTGCTAAACTCGCACCAAAAATATAACGTCTTTCACCCCTACTTAACATGAAACCCTTACGCTCCAAAGTTTCCATCCAAAGTTGGAGTTTCTGGTTAATAAAAAGTATTCTTCTTGGTGCTTTTTGATCTCCATTTTTCACCAAGGTATCATCGGGACTTCTGCTCTTGCTAAGCCGGCGCCAACTCTATCATCTTTTAAGCTACTCAGCAGAAAACCCTTGAGATTCTAAAAGTTTTTAGCGAAAGTTGAATATGAACAAATGTCTTTGACCCACTCAACACCGTGAATGTCATGAGAGATTTGGGTTGCCCAGTCAAGCCGTGACGAGCTTTCTCACTTTATGCCCTTGTCTAAGCGCATATGCTGGGCCCCTAATCGGGTTTAATACCCTTAGGCGCTGCGTTTGGCAGTCGGGATAAAATTTGGAATAGGATATGATATACATTTGATGCTCACTCATGATAGGATAAAATCGGATATAATGGGAATATAGGCATGATAAAATTATTCCATGGATGAGGTGGAATAAAGATGGATAAGATTTCGAACGTCCATAATAGAAAAGTTATTTTTTCGAATAACAAACTTATTAAATTAATAAAATTGAAATTATATTTTAATATAAATAATATTTGAATTCTAATTTAAGAAATTAAAAACAAATAAAGAAATATTTTTAATTAATCTTATTATAATTTATATATTCAACTTTAGTTCTATCTTATAATAAACATTCAATCTATAAATTAAATATTTATATTTATTATATATTGAGGTATGTTAGTACAATTTACTATTTGATAAAATTTTATTAAAGAATGATGAAAGGGGAAAAATAAATAATAAAGAAAATAATATAAAAAAGAGGAAAATAAAATAAAATAAGGAATAGTGTTATGAGAGATTTTCACCATCTCTGTTTATAAACATTTAGGTTTATTTATAATGATATGCCATTTATATAAAAATAAAAAAAAAATGTACATGATATGATATAAATATATCCGACTTTAATACTGCAATTCACCAAACAATGGATAAGATATAAAAAAATCCGAGAATTTCATATCCTATCCTATCCTATCCAGTCATATCCTGATTATAAATCCGAACGACCAAACGTAGCATTACGTGATTTGGAGATACAAACACTTGTGCACGTTGTTACTTGAGCTCATCACCGTAGAATTTTCTTAATTTTTAAGTTGAAATTTGAGATAGGAAAAGAGTTAACCTTGTGTTGGGGGATAAGTATAGCAAGAGCTCACTGGAGTGTTACTAGTTTCTTCTTGCTCACTTAAGTGCAAAATTTTTGAAAAATCGATCACTTAAGTGCCATCAGCGATTTGTTTCGTTGGAAAATTCAACGTGGATGCCGGTCATCCTACGTGACATTACTGTCATGACTTTACCTTGAGTGCACCAACTATGGTTCGACTAATGATTTATTAAGTCTAGACTTAACTCAAGCTCTCCCAAACCCTTATCAATTTGCGATTTAGAGTTCAAGTTATTAACATGCAAGTGATTTTTTATATAGAAGTCGCCACTAATCGATTTATGATGGGTCGGTTTGATACCAAAGTAAAGTATCGTGAGAAATGCCTTACTACTACAAACTAAAGATTGAATAAATTTAGGGATTTGATTACACTTGATTACTCTAATACTCTTTCAATACGTTTTCTCATATATTTTTTTAAAAAAATTTGCAGCAGTCTGAGTTGATTTTAACTCTATCGTTTAACATGTAAGGTAATTATACGGGTGCACAACTATTATTAAACACTAAATAAAGCATGGCAACCAATAAATTGCAAATGTTGGGAGTAAATAATTACCTTGATGCAAGGCAAGCATTTGCAACAAATACTAATTAGAAAGACATGTTCAACTTAAAATATGACTTCTAATTATCACGCAATTCACTCAACTTTTTTTTTTTAGGATTTTCGCTTATTTAAATGAAGGCTAAGCTACACGATGTACAAAAATAGTTTATATTAACATGACACGTGACTCTCAATTAACATGCAAACTATATGACACTTGATTTTAATTTAATGACCTAATTCTAATGACGGACAATGATTAATACGTAACTATTATACCTGACATGCACATGATATTCACTTATTTAAATGAAAGGTAAACTACGTGCAATGCATGACATGCATGTGATATATTTTTTTTTATTAAAATTCGTAACTAAAAATGAGGGAAATTAACTATTTGGAATAAAGATAATATCTAATTCAATTTAAGTATTAAATTGTGTCAATTCCTAATTTCAAATAGAATCTTATCATGAATATTATAGAATCTACTTAGACATGCAATGTTATCGGATAGAGCTAATTAATCTACAAGCCATCTTTTTTTCTTTTTTAATTTTCAAATAAGGACAACCAAAACAATCACACAAATTACAAAATATCAACGAATTGCCAAAGATATCATCCATAACTCAAATTAGAAAATAATATCTAATTAACTTGATTATTCCGCTAATAAAATCAATAAATTGATCTTAAATCTTAAAGATCAAAATTTCAATTTTAAAGATTACTGCGCAATTAATTATTCCATCTAAAGCCTTATAGATAGAATAAAAAATCGTTGTGCGATTGCAAATTAGAAAACAAATCATAGTGGATATTGTCTATCACTCAAATATGTACATTAGATATTGAATAATCAAATTAGGCCATAAAATATTCACCAAAATCATATGAAGATTATTTCCTAAATTTGAATATTATGTTTCCAAATTGGATTGACAAAGGTGGCTCGGATGGATGACGAACGATGTGGCCGGTGACACGATGCTTCATGGCGGACGGCTATAGCTATTCTCGAGGGGTGACCAAGGACAAGTGGTATGCCGCAGGTGGGGGAGTGCTGTGGCAATGCGAGGAAGCTCTATCGGACTGAATTGCGACAATTGTGATGGTGGAAAGACCAGGTGTCATGCCCCGATCCTCCGAGCGCGCAAATGTCCCACTCTGGTTGATAGAAATGCGACTTCCCAGGACACGTCGCCGACCCATTCAATTAATCACACATGCGGAAGCGGATAAATAATCCCCAGACAAAAATCAATTGGGATAGAAAAGCAGGATCGCATTTTCAAAACCAAACCACACACTTTAAACACGTCAAACCAGTTCAAATACAGGACTAGGCTAATAACAAAAGATCTATAGAAGATTAGTCCTCAAAATTAAGCCATCCTAAGACCAGCTAGACAAATCCATTCGCCGGCTCTTCAGTCTCCACAGGCACCGGGGCATCGGGTCCTCCACCGACCCATCTGGAGGATCAACAACACTCTCACCTAGAGCGGCATCTATAATACTAGGGGGATATCAAAACACCTGAGAGGGCCATCCAGGAATCCATCAGGTCTATAGCGATACCACGCTCAAAATTGATGAGGGACCTTACCAGGAAGGTTCTCATCGACCCAGACAATAGTCACCACAAGCTCATAGACCCAATGACTTCTGGGATCGGCATAGTCAAAAATCCTCTCAGTGACCCTCTCTGGTCTACCAAAAAGCTCCGGAGGATCCGCCATCTAGGGACCTAAAAATATTATCTCACAACGGGGTGAGACAATGTTTCAACGAGTCCTACCCTCTAAGACTCGATTAGAAAGACAATATGCCCCAGGTGCTCTAGCCACACAAAGAGGATAGAGGACTTACCCCGCCTCAGTCCTTTCCTATACGTCAGTACAATTCATACGTCTATCAAATCATACCATCTATTCATCCATTAATACAATCACGGCTCACACAAGCTGAAATGGATGCAATGCTCTCACAAGCTGATATATAGATGATAGCTCACACAAGCTGATAAATGGATCGATGCTCTCACAAGCCGATAAACGATCATTGCTCTCACAAGCTGACCATGATGCTCACACAAGCTGACAATGAATACATATTTGCTCGCCAAACCTGTATATTCAATAATAAACCAATTCATTCCCCAATCCAATCAATCAATCAATTCAAACTAGTCCTACCAACCAATTATGATGCCAATAGCCAACACCGGTATTTTCTAATTAAATACCAAAACTTCTCCAATTTCACTCAATTCCACTTTTTTGGAATTATTATTCATAATCATCATTTCCACTCAATTCTACAATTACACATACAATTAGCACAAATTGACCGCACTATTGCGATCAATGCGAAATTCTAACGACCGACCATCCCGACAAAATTTTCGAAATTATTAAATAATTAAATTTAATTCCGAAAATTAAATAATTAAATAATATCTTATATTAATATAATTTAATAAAATAATATTTATAAATTCGAAATAATTAATTAATTAAAAAATCAATTAGGGCTTAAACTAGATTACACTAAATTAAACATACAATTAGCACTGATTAAACATCCACTAAACTAATCATACATCTAATCTAATTAATATTTAAATAAACTAATCTAACCACCTAAACCTACTTAGACTAATCTAAACACCCATCAAGCATAATTAACTCGCTAAGCAAGGATTAGAGGATAAACTCACCGGTTTTGCGCGCCGGTGAGTTCATGGCAACCACGACGCCAAGGCAGTCAATAATCCTTGAAGTGGCAACACCAACGGAGGCCGGGAAGACACCAAAAACGGGCCTCGAAGTCTGGAACTTCTTGTTGTCTTCGACTACTGATCTTGCTGAAAAGAGCTGCTCGGTGGCTCGGTTTACTGGAAATGGCGGAGGAGCAGCAGCAGCGAGCAGGCGAAGGTCAAGCGGGTGGGTGCAGGTGGTAGTTCCGATGACCTGACGGTGGCTGACCGATGGCTAGGGATCTTCGAAACAGTAGCTGGGTGAGGCGTCGCGAGGATGAGCTGGACAGCGAGCGGTGACCAGCAGCTTGCGACGGCGACAATGGCTGTTCTAGTGGCCCTCGCGGTGACCCTGGCGATGGCGGGCAACGGGTTGGACAGAGGGGCAGGAGGCTCGAGTCGCACACACAAGGCGGAGTAGCTCGCGAGCTGGCTGGCGAGGCGCGCGCAAACGGACGACGATCGCAACGGCGACGACAACGAGAGGGCAAAGGGGGGCGGCATCGAGCAGGCTGGTCCGGCCGGATCTTCTCTCTCTCTCCTTTAATTTCGAAATCCAAGAAGCAAGCTTGAAGATAGAGTTGAATGGTGAAGTAATGTCCCACCTTTTGAAGAACAAATCCTCACCCTCCACTTGTCATGATCTTAAGTACTCAAGCCCCCACCATGACATCACTTGATGATGTCACACTCCACTATCTCCAATCTCCTACAACCTTATTCTAATGGTTGCAATTTCATTTTCCGCCATGACATGAAATCTTGTGTCAATTCAATTCAATTTTCTTCTAATTGAACCAAATTGAAGTCCATAAAATTAATCAAATGTCACCACACTTTAATTCACATATTCTCTTGTCCATAGAACCTTCTTGAGTCCTAAAATACGACCAAAAGCGGGCATACTAATTTCTCGAGCCAAATTAACTATTCTTTAATTAATCTGCTGAAAAGCTCTGATTGCATGAAAAATCTTCCGAAGATGAGTCAATGATCCTAAAATGAACTGTGACATGACAGAGCTTTCGATTTCTGAATTCAGGTTTAAAATCACGGTTAATTTCAATCTAGCGCGATTTGAGCACGTCCTAATCTACCGGGTAGCTTTTAGGAACTTTCAGTGCAATTGACCCATGGTTGATTATTTTCAAGCCACGATATAATCTTCGACACATTGGCGACTCTCGATTGTTGTGAAAATCTCAAGGTTTCAATTATAGACACAAGGTACCTAAAACGACAAAAGAATCGGTTTAGTGCCGGTCGACAAGAATATTGAAATCAGGTGGAATCACCCATACTCTAATCACATATCTCAGTTGAATCGACCTATTCTCACATCTCTATTCGATTCGACAATAATGATCCTTGCAGAAACACGGTCGAGCAGCCGATTCATAGTTAGATTCTCGAATTGCATTTAATTTCCTTAACGGCTTCACTCGATAGACTAGTTATCTCATGAGTGATCAGCTCGGAGAATTGAACTATATGCGCGGAAATTTGGAATGTCACACCAGGATAGCAATTGGTAAGGCTCCGAGATCAGTGTGAGTTGTAACTTGAAGGCACGACCATGGGAAGGAATTCTCCATTGGTGGCGTTGGCGTCTCTGGAGAAACCTAAACTGGTGACCATTGGGCTATAGTTGACACTAAAAGAACCATCGAAATTGGTGGTTTCATTGAGCGCACCATCAACACCGCGGGAAGTTTACCGTGCAGTGTGAACTAGTTTTGAACTAGTTTGTCACGATGACAATGTAAAGCCACCACCCCAAAAGACTCACCAGTGTATAATAGTAAGTTGTCAACGCAAGAGCCGCCATTGGAAAAGTCCCATGATTTTCGAAACCTTCCCTTTGAGTCAATTATTTGGCAACCAAGCGAGCCTTGTTACGTTCAACAGAGCCATTTGCGTTGTACTTAAATTTGCATACCCATTTGCAACCAATTTGGTTTTCAATGCAAAGGTAGATTGACAATATCCCAAGTGTGGTTCTCAATGAGAGAATGTAGTTAAGCTTCCATGCCTTGCCATTGTGGGTTACGCACTGCTTCATCAAAAGATGACGATTCTTGTTCCTCTAATATGCGACTAATACAACATATATGTTCTGGTGATAGTTGGCTAAATGAAACATAAGAGGAGATAGGACGACATGTACATGGAGAATTCAATGTGGGACATTTTTACTCTTTGGTCCATGCCGAAGGACAAATGTGGCTGCTCAATATGCCTTTGTCTTGGAACTAGTGAGCAAGAATCATCAAGGCATGGATGTGGGGATCCCATTGAAGATGCAGGTGTCATTGAAGAAGCAGGCAGATCATCTTGTCAAATGATGACGTAGGTGATTCAATTTCCTGATTCAAAGAATTTGAATCGGCTGGAATATATGATGTAGGGTTTGCTGAAATGAAAATATATTAAGAACTCACAGATTAATCCTCTTCTAATAAGAATTGACTGTTGTTTGATTTTGGCATAGGCGATTTAGATGAAGGTGTCATTTCCTAGAATGAAAACATATTAAGAACTCACAGATTAATCCTCTTCACATTGTGGACAGGGATAACAATTGCGGTACATAGAATTAAGTTCACAAGTTGTCAGCAAAACAATTAAATCGACGAGTCTCTAGTGCTTGTGGGTATGACTTGAAGGAGTCTTGCAAAGGCAAAGGACTTCCGTTCTTGGCCATACAAAAGAAAACGAGTGGGATCAAGAAGTGGTTAGAAAAATGGAAAATCAAATCAAATAGAAAAACCTTTGTTGAAGGACCCATCCTTATTTATAAATCTCGCACGTATTAAATCAACGCTCTTATCAAGTTTCCACGTTAACTTTCACAAAACTACGTACTTCTAATCCAAGGCATTCTTGTTCAATGCGGATATATATGGGCTTTTGACCTTTCCGTGAGCACTAGAAGAACTCATCCTTATTTATAGGCAAAAGAACACTTGG
This sequence comes from Eucalyptus microcorys, assembly GCA_014182515.1. Lineage (NCBI taxonomy): Eukaryota > Viridiplantae > Streptophyta > Magnoliopsida > Myrtales > Myrtaceae > Eucalyptus > Eucalyptus microcorys. The sequence continues at coordinate 9,036,086 of CM024566.1, forward strand.
TCTCGGGTCGATGCGAAATTCTCTCACTAAGCCACAGAGGTGATATTGGACCTACTTGATGGATGTCATCAACCTCCATGTACGCTTGTGGACGACTTGGACGATGTTAACTCAATGCAAGCTCAAGCTCAAGCATATTCTGTTAACCATTTGAAGAACAAAGTTTCAAAAATGAAAATTGAACGGAAGTGTTACCAAGCGTTTATTGTGTTGCTGTTTTTTTATATATCCTACTTTATGATGAAATGTAAAGTACTGGAAGATGAGAAGAAATTTCTCCGACTGCCATAATTTTAAATGTGTGGAGAAATGTACTTGTTTTGAATGAATGAATGATTTTGACAAATACTATTTGTAAAATGTTTTTGCTTATTCTCAAATATAAATAAGTGATGATGGAATGTATATTAGGTCAATGTGTTGTGGTGACTATTTTACTTGAATTGAATGTAAACCAGCAACAAATGTGTAAATCAGCAACAAATATATAAACCAACGGCTTCTCTGTTTTGCTGCAAACCACCATATACATAGAAACAGCGTTGTTAAAAGTGAACACTTAAGTGTTAGGTCTTTTAAAATGTGATTAGTTAAGTGCCATTTTTTTTGTACACATTGGCTACTACCAGCCACCACCACCGCCCACCACTGGCCACCATCGGCCTCTAGCCATCATCACCACCAGCCACACCAAGCATCTTAGGCATCCACTTGAGCCACCACCAACCACCACTATGCTGGTGGTATGTTGCTACATAAGTTGCTAATGTAAAGTGTCTTACCCCGGCTTGCACCGGCACTACCTGGTGCAAGCTATGCATACTCATCTTGCACCGGAGTGCAGCAAAAACCTCCAACCCAACCCACCACCACCAAGCTTCACCAGCCCGCCGCCACCAGCCACACTCGCACCCCAGTATCCACCACCCAGGCTTCACCAGCCGCCGCCACCAATGGTCACCACCACATATCCACCACCGAAGCAACAATAAGTAAAAGTAAAAACAAAATCAAAATCAAAAATGAAAAAGGCATGCCAAAAATGACAAGCTATTGATTTTGAAATGAAGTCTCACAAACTCAATGACAAATGAAGTCTCGCAAACTCAACTAACTCAATGACAAACTATTATAAAATAAAAATAAAAATAAAAATAAAATAAAAAACAAACAAACAAACATCCACAGATGTTTACAACTGACTCCTCAACCCCACAAACCATATCACATCCCATTTCATCAATCAATATTCACAATGCCTCCTGTTCGTGCTCGTTTTGATGGACCTCGCACTCGATTCATAATCCTTGCACTTTTTCTAACTGGACGTGAGACTTCTTCTTCAACTGTCTTGGGATGTGTTGATTCGATAGAGCTGCAATTGTCCTAGGCGAACCGATTCGAAGGAGCTGCAAGCGTTGTAGGCTGAACGCAACCTGGGTTCTTCTTACTCTTCTTTCTTGTTGGTGCAGGCAATGTCTTCTTCTTTGTTGGCGCAGCCGTTGATTCTTGAGTTCAGCCTTGAGAGACCAATGAGTATCTTCATCACCTAGCTCCATTACATACACTCTACTTCCAGGATTTTACAGCCTACACTCCCAAGCATAGTCCCACAACTGTCCATATTCACCGCTGTACTAACCAATGAGTATCTTCATCACCTTTTGCTTCGATCTTTTACATTGATTCCTGGATATATTGATGCCTACCTACTCCTTCACCAGCATCCTGAACTAAGTAGTATTCATCTAAGGCATCAGTTTAATCAATTCGAAGAAGTGCTTCGACAACCATGTACTTGTTACCCTTTTATTCTCAAAATTAATGGAACAAGTATGTTCCTCTTGGTAGGCTCTAATCTGGAAAGATCCACTTTTCTTAACAAATGTGTTGTAGATCTTCCATGGACAATTTTGCTGCGAACACCTAGCTCTTACAAAGGTCTTAGTGTTTCTAATGAAGTCAATGTTCCTTTGTGCAGTAATGGAGTTCTTCAGTATAGCTTCTCTAAATTATTTCGCATCATGACATTTCATGCCTACCAACAAAGTAGGAGATGCAACGGATGGATCATAAGAAGGAAACTTACTTTTCATTTTCCTTTTATGCATAGGTCCTTCATCTTCTTCAAGCTCATCTTGAGAAGTAGCATTCTCGACACTTTCTTCATAGTCAGTCTCCTCACCAGCAGCACCAGCATCTGCAAGGCCTTCGGGTCTGTTTGGAACTTCATCGACTACTTGCAAAGCTGCAAACTTAGCTGTCAAAAAATTCCTTCGCTGTATTCTTGACTATACAAGCTCCTCATCGTCGTCATCACTTCTAAAATTTTCAGCAGGCAACCCTCCATCATCATTATCAGTTGATTCAGCTACTTCCCAATCTAATCCAGAGATTGTGACATCACCTATGTCATCATCACTTCGGTTAACTGCATTTGCGCTTCTCTCATGTCCATCATATCTATCCTACCCTCCTTCAACCTTAACGTCGCAAATACCCTTTCAAGTTATCATTCTTCCTGCTTGAAACTTTTCTTAGTTTGTAACTTTACCAATAAAATTCTAGCTACAGTTGTTATGTTCTCATTCAGGATTTTGGATTGATAAACATACCATATACAGCCTCACAAGCAGGGTGGTTCAAAGACATACCCTATACAGCCTCACAAGCAGGGTGGTTCAAGGACATACCCTATACAGCCTCATAAGCAGAGTGATTCAAGGACTTAATTTTCTTCTCAGAGATACATTAGTCACCTGCTTTATTAGGATGCTCTTAAGGAGATGCATAGCCAGTGACTCAACAATCAAAGCATACTCTGACATTGGCTTGAAAGAAAAATTCACGAAAATAATGACAAATCTGGTCTCTTTGTGTGATGTCAGCAAGTTTCAGTTGAAGTGTATCAACACAAATTCCATCGGAGCTGTAATAAATTAATCGAGCCCTAATAAAATAATCGAGCGAGCCCTAATAAAATAATCGAGCCCTAATTTCATCACAGGGGAGGGGGAGAAGGGGCCGAACCTGGACGAGCGACGATGGTGAGCGGTGACGACGACCAATGATGGTGAGCAGTGAGCAGCGATGGCAACCAACAACGGCAACTGACGACGGCGACCGATGACCAGCTCTAGGCGTGAATGGCGACGGAGAGAAGGGCCAGAGATCTACTGTCAATGCGGACGGGGAGGAACGGCGTTTAGGTTAGCACACAATGACCTAAACGACGTCGTTTAGGTCAATGCACTCAATGTGGATGGACGACGTCGTTTTTGTCGTCCACGTCAGCTTTTTAAAAAAAAACATTTGCCACATCAGTAAAAGAAGTCGTCAGAAATTGCCGGAAAATGCCACGTATGCAATTTGGCCAGATTTTGGCCGGATTGGCACTCAAGTGATCCATTTTATTCCGATTTTGGCACTTAAGTGTACCTTTCGTAAGTTATGACACTTAAGTGTCCCTTTGTGCAAAGTTGTGGCACTCCAGGGGTCCGCACGTCCTTATTTATACATCTTGGATTTATTACCTGTGTTGATAAAAGAGGGGAATCTGCACGTCTATGGGCACGTGCATGTGCATGTTATCTACTTTTACATGCCTAGTCACTGGCTGACTAGAGAAACAGATGTTATCTTAGTTGAATATTCGTGCAGAAACCAAATTCTTTTCATCCGGACCTAGTAGCTGAATTCGACTAACTTATCAAAGTTACTGAAATGAGTACCCTGCTCGGCTTGGAAATATTTTGCCAGCGAAAAAGAAGAATGACCAATGTTAGAGTGTTTTGTTAACTTTATAGACTTAAACAATGCCAGACGCATTCCTTTTGCCTATCGCCGAGCTACGGATAGAATGGATATTCCGGCAGCAATCAATACAAGAATGGATCCAAATGGTGGAGAGGAAACGACGGCCTTTATAATTCCCAGGGGAATATTCCGATACAAAGTTATACATTTTAGGTTCAAAGAAAGCGGAAGCAACGTTCATGACTTTCCTCCCTGGGGACTTTGCTCCCCTATATCGTCGAATGTTATATGGACGATTTGGTGGTCAAGACTAAAGACGGGGGCGATCACCTAAATCATCTCTAGCAAAATATTTCGGAGCTTGTGTACCAATGCTGTCTCGACAATTAATTATGTGAGTTCCATGTTGGACGAACTAATTATTAGATCATACAACATTTCTTTCCCACCGCACCAGCAAAGACAATTTTTCACGCGGAAACTGTATTTGGACTTTCGAGACAATAGAGAATACGTAATTATATAATTGCATATACTTGAAGTTCGTCTGTATACATTTCTTTTCTATGACATACTCAGGTATTATTATGCTTTTCTTTGGGAAAGATTGAAGGATATGTAATCTCCACTAGGTGTGTATCATCAAAGATCTCAAGTGCACAAATTTATAAAAGCAGATGTTGGATGAATCTAAGAATTAAGGGACTTCTTCACGAATTTTACTCTCCTAGCTTTTCTCTTCAGTATTTTTTTTTTCCGCTTGTGCATGCCCATTTCTCTTCATCATTTACTCCCACCTATTCACTAGCATCATACTCATTGCGACTAAATGACTGGCAAATATGAAAATGATCTGACACTTAAGAATTATATAGAATCATATATAAAAAGAAATGGATGAAAGATATTTCTAATCGTATGACAGCCCCGTACACTTTAAACTTACGAGTTTAAAAGCTGTGAGCATTGTAAACAAAGAAACTCCAAACATATTCAATGCGGGATCCAAGAAACACTTCTATATATCTTTATTTCTTATTCTCCGGACGACCAGGAAACAAGAAAACACTATTATCAATCTTGAAGTTCAAGAACCATATCCAAGAAACAATTATTCTCCCAACTACGTAAGTATACCATTCTTACAACCTTATCCAATAAAACCCCAGACCCCACTATGCTTCTCTTAACCTTCGGATGCCCATAAAAGCAAACGTATACTCGATTTTAGAGGAGAAGATCATTACGCCATTAGGCTTCAATGAATTCTACGAGGAGCGCAGCACGCTCCTCTTCAGCCCGGGTGATCTCTTCTCGAATTTCCTGCACTCTGGCTCGCGTCGCTGCCATGTGGGCTTCCGGGTGATTGATATTCTTGGCCCGCCTAGCACGCAACAACAAGGCATTCACTTTAAGGTCGAGCTCCCATCTGAGACGCCCTATCCTCCTCTCCACTTCCTCAAGCTCCTCTAAAACAACTTGCTCAGTCCTTGACATTTTCTCTCCCTCTCTGTCTTTCTTAGTGTTTTCCTGGTTCAAGATAAGAAGGCAGAAGCAAGAATCAGTTTGTGATGGGTTATTTAATTGTGATAATGGGCCTAAGTAGGCCCGTCCGCCCATGTTGGGCCTAAAAACTTGGCCCGCAGGTTAATGGCCCATGAATGAAGGGTTGAGATATGAAAGGATGCGTTGAGGGGTTGCGTCTTTTGGGATAGGTGTTACGTTGAGGGGTTGTGTCCTTTGGAGGAAGCTTTGAGGAAAGAAACAAAAGGGGAACATACCTTTTGGTGCACGTATGTCATAAGTTCTCTCCCCTCCCAAAAGGAACATAAGACAACAGTACCTCCTGAGATAGCATTTTTCTCCCCCCTCATAGCAATAGTACGCTCCTTGGTAAAATGTGATTGGGATTCTTCCTCGAATTTCAACATTGGTGTTTAATCTGTGGAAAATAAGGTACGTTCGATTTCATGACGTGCTTTTCGATCGGTGATACATGTGTTTCCTGGGCTCATCTTCTGCATTTGTTTTAGGGATTCGATTGAGTATCGGATCAGTTTTAGGGAATCCGTTATTCCCAACATTGGTATCAAAATCATCGTTCATGTTTCCCGATCCCTTTTCATATTTATGAATTGCTTTTGATTAAATTTTCATGAAACATCGCCGTTGGCCGATCAGGGACGGAAAAATCCCGACACCCGCGGACTGTTCACCCCTGTTTGTGATTTTCTGTAAATCAAAGTTCGTTTCCGATGACGTAAGGTCGAAGCTCTCGTCGATACGAGAAAATCAAGTGGCGGATTGCCGCCGAACACGCCACCACACGCGGCCGGAAGGAACCGGTGTTGCACGCGCCGATTCGGTCTCCCCCTAGGGCATGCGACGCACGTGCTGTTTCGGTGCTAGGCGCGTGCAACGCACATGCTATTTCGGTGCTAGGCACGTGTGACACATGCGCGCGGTCGCTGGCGGGTGCGCGGCACGCACGCTTGATGTCATCGTGACAAAAGAATCGGTTTAGTGCCGGTCGACAAGAATGAAATTGGAATCACCCATGGACCTATTACCTAAATCTTCATGAGGGTGGAAAAGTTTGCTTTTAGGAAGGGAGGCTATTGCGATCTCTATTCGATTCTAACAATGTTGTAATGATCCTTGCAGATTAACACGGTCGCTTTCTCGAGCCTATTGCATTTAATTTAACCTTAAACGGCTTCACCTGATAGACTAGTTATCTCATGAGTGATCAGCTCGGAGAATTGAACTATATGCGCGTCGATGAAAAGTCCGTCTTATTTAATTGAAAGCAGAATCAGAAATTTGGAATGTCACACCCAAAAAAATTAAAGCCTTAAGGATATATTTTCAATTACGCATGCTCTATCCCTCACTGTCCAACAGAAAAACAATGAAATGCTAAATCCAAATAACACACTGGCCAGGAAAAAAAATCAAGAATTTTTGAAGAAATCCTTTAACTACCATAACAGTACAGGAAAAATGATAATAGAGAGTGACGGGAATCTTAAAGATATTCTTGAACTTTTCAACCCATTACGGTCGTCGAGTTCAACAATCATGCTTTAATTGTTGATCACGCCTTAACTCGAAACACCACAGCAGCTCGCACACCAACTATGCATCTTTTCATGAAAGGAATCTCCTCTCGATGCCTTGAAACAAATTAAGCTGCTGGGAAAGCTTTCAAATTCACCCAGTCCGATTCGGTAAAATTCAATGGCGAACCGCCTAAATCAGCTCCTAAGCCTCCAAAATTCGACTGGTAACATGGCCGCGCATTGGTCAAAACAGACGAAGGAACGAAATCCAACTTCAAATTACATAAAAAAAAAATGGTCACATTCCATTCAATTTACCATTTCATTCTCCGATTCAGAATCGAGTGACAAAATCCAAAACAGAAGCAGAGAGACAAGCTTTAGTTCAGAGTTCAGACACGCCCAACGACATAATCGTTTTAGTGTCATCCACGGTAAGAAAGGTTCTAGAGTCTTACTTGTTATATTATTTAAGATTCGTGACAGTATACCATTTATTCGTGTGTTATCTTAGGTTTTCAATTTATTGCAAAGCGAAAGTTAATGGAAAAAAATATAGTATATATTTTATAGGCGGCCTTCTTAGAAAAGTGTATATGTCCAATGACCAATTTCTAGAGCAGCAAAAATAAAGACTCAACCCAATAGAGGAAACACAACATTGATATTCAAACAAAAATGTGAAGCTGAATAAAAGGAAAATAGTCAAACAAAACTTTCACTGAGAATAGGAAGAATTAAATAAGTCCACTAGAATTGTATTAATATATATCTGGGATAAGTACATTGAAAATTTTTAAACTTGTCAAGAAAGTACAATTACGTTTTAAAACTTTCAAAAAGTGCAATTAAGTTTTAAAACTTATCAAGAACGTACAATCAAGTTATAAAACTTTCCAAAAGTGTAATCAAGTTCTAAAATCATTCACAAAAATGCAACCGAGTCATAAAATTTTCAAAAAGTGAAGTTAACGAAAGGATTCGATTCAACTAATTTGACAAGTTTTATAACTCAATTGTATTTTTTGAAAGTTTTATGCCTCGATTGCACTTTCGCATTAAATTTTATAATTTTATTGCACTTTTTGAAAGTTTAAAGACTTGATTATACTTTCGCGATAAGTTTTAGGAGCCCCAATATTTTTATTTCTACATATTTCCATACTCATTTCATATTGTGAGACCAAATTAACGATATTTAAATAATAAAGGAAATAACTTTGGAGTTTTTATAGTACATTTCCAAGTGGTTAAATTGACTTAAGAAAAGGTTTATTTTTCGTACAACCATCCCAACTGATGATTAGATAATTGTAATAAAATCACCAAACATATCAATCAACTCAAACTATAGAAAACATAAGATTGATATTCAAAAAAAATATGAAGCTAAATAAAAGCAAAATACTCAGACAAAACTTTCAACAGAGAATAGTAAGAATTAAATAATTCTCGCCGGGATTGTATTAAAACATATTTTAGATAAGTATTTTGAAAATTTTTAAACTTGTCAAGAAAGTGCAATTACATTTTAAAGCTTTCAAAAAGTGCAATCAAGTCTTAAAACTCATCAATAATGTTTAATCAAGTTGTAAAATTTTCAAAAAGTGTAATCAAGTTTAAAAATTTGTCACAAAAATACAATCTAGTCATAAAATTTTCAAAAAGTACAGCTAACGAAAGAATTTGATTTGACCAATTTGACAAGCTTCATAACTTGATTGCACTTTTCGAAAGTTTTAAGCTTCGATTGCATTTTCACGGTAAATTTTAAAACTTAATTGCATTTCTTGTTATGACTCGATTGTATTCTCGCGATGAGCTTTAGGACCCCAATACACTTATTTCTACATATTTTCATACTCATTTCATATTGCGAGACAAAATTAACGATATTTAAATAATGAAAGAAATAACTTTGGAGTTTTTATAGTACATTTTCAAGTGGTTAAATTGACTTAAGAAAAGGTTTGTTTTTTGTACAACCATTCCGACTGATGCTAAAGATAATTGTAATAAAATGACAAAAACATATCAATAAACTGAGAATATAGGAAACATAAGATTGACATTCAAACAAAAATGTGAAGCTGAATAGAAGGAAAATACTCAGACAAAACTTTCGACAGAGGATAGTAAGAATTAAATAATTCCCATTGTGATTATATTAATACGCTTCTGGAATAAGTATATTGAAAATTTTTAAACTTATCAAGAAAGTGCAATTACATTTTAAAACTTTCAAAATGTGCAATCAAGTTTTAAAACTTGTCACAAATGTATAATTAAATCATAAAACTTTCAAAAAGTATAATCAAATTTTAGAATTTGTTATGAAAATGCAATCGAGCCATAAAATTTTCAAAAAGTACAGCTAACAAAAGGACTCAACTCGATCAATTTGACAAGCTTTATAACTCGATTGCACTTTTTGAAAGTTTTATGTTTCGACCGCACTTTCATAGTAAGTCTTACGACTTAATTGCACTTCTTGAAAATTTTATGACTCGATTGCACTTTCGCAATAAGTTTTAAAACCCCCAATACGCTTATTTCTACATATTTTCATACTCATTTCATTTTGCGAGACAATATTAATGAAATTTAAATAATGAAAGAAATAACTTTTGATTTTTTTATAGTACATTTTCAAGTGGTTAAATTGACCTAAGAAAAGGTTTTTTTCGTACAACCATTCCAACTGATGCTTAAATAATCGTAATAAAATCACCAAAACATATCAATCTAATTAGCTACATCATTAACACGCATTTAGAATCCAGGGGAAACATTTAAAGTACAAGATCAGTAGTGAAATTCGCTTTAGCAGTTCATACATGGGGCACGTCAATTATTAATGCTAACTCAACAATTTTGGGCATATTTCGAATTGAAATTTGATGAAATTATCAAAATTTTCGTTGGAAATTTTGAACGTTTCCATATAAAGATGAATTATTATTTGGACAAGAGAAACAGTACTTTCTTGATAACCATTGATTATTATATAGGATATCAAAGGCCATTTGTCATCAAGAGTTTTTTCACTAAAATATTCAATTGATTTTGGTTTCACTTATATTTAAACAATATTTTTCAACGATCGAATGATTACATCAATCAGAGACAGAGAGAGAGTGAGAGAATTTATTTTTATATAGTAGAGATGACTGATGTAATTTGATTTTGTTATTAATTTGATCTTTCGAAAATAGAGATATATTGTGGTAATATCAAATTAGACTCTATGTGGCTCTAAGACCAAAAATACTTATATTACCTAATACTCATAATAAATTTGGGAGGTAAATTATTTATAATTGAAATGTTTGTTAATTTGTATCTATATTGTATATAAGAAAATATTTTGGCGAAAGGGTGAGGCTGTGGCCCTGCAAGTCCCCTCCCCTGTGACTGAATAAGACTTTGGGGCATGCTTGACTATCAGGAGTGAGTGCAACCATTGGAACGAGAATGAAACCGTCATTCACTTTCTTGATATCATCCTTCAAATTCAAATGACACGGAATGAAAATGGGAAGTAGAAACAGAGATAAAATGATACAAATGAGCCCTAAAATTTAGTCCAATGTGCAATGTAGTCCATGAATTTTTATAATATTGAATATTTTCACATAATTCAGGGATTAAGTTGAACATGTGCAAAAAGTTCATGCACCACATTAAACAAACTAAAAGTTCAAGAATCGCATTGCACATTGAGCTAAGATTTGAAGACCATATTGAACAAATTAAAAGTTTAAAAACCACATTACACGTTGAGTCAAAGTTTAAAGATTATTTGTGTTATTATCCATTTTTGTTATTATAGGTGAGGATGGAATTGAGTAATATCAATTGGAAATATGCTAATAAAAGAGGCAAGCAGACAACAAAAGATCACCAATAAAGTCCGACTTATTCGTCCCAATTCGTCGATGGATGCCCTTTATAAACTCCTCTCTTTCTTGCGTTCAGCAAGGAAGAAATCCTGCGGCACTGAGTCTTTTCCACACCCAAGTAAGTGCACCAAGACAATGAAGAGATCCAAACCTCGTGACCCAACAAGTATTGTCGTTTCAGGGAGACTTCGACTCCTCAATATTTACTATTAAGGGTCTGTTTGGTAACCATCTAAACAAGTACCTAATTCTGATTTTTTGTTCCTAGAATCAGTTTGGGACGAGAATCGCGTTTGGTAAAATTTTTGTTCTCGGGACCAAATTTGTTTCTAGAATCAGATTGGGAAGAGAATCAAAAATCAAAAAAAAGTTGATTCTTGTTGCGGGAATAAAATTGAGAATTAAAACTCTTCTTCTTCTCTTTTCTTCTTCTTCATCGATCGCCATCCCACAACCGCTGCCATCGGTTGCCGCCAATTGCTAGCAATTGGTCCGACGAGTTCGCCGAGGCTCTTGTCCGGCCCGAAAAAAAAAAAAATTAAAAAAATTAAAAAAAAAAAAAAAGAAAGAAAGAAAAAAGAATAGTAGAAAAAAAAAAAAAAGAAGAAGAAGAAGAAGAATAGGAGAAGAAGAAAAAAGAATAAAAAGAAAAAAGAAGAATAGGAGAAAAAGAAAAAAAATTAAATTAAATTAAAAATAAATAAAAATAAAAAAGGAAAAAAAATAAAAATAAAAATTATAAAACAAAAGAAAAAAAAATTATAAAAGGGAAAAATTATAAAAATTATTTAAAAATTAAAATAAATTGATTTGGAACAAAATCAATGAACATGGTATCAAACGCAATTCTATTCCGAATCAAAATTTTGTACGCTTATCAAACGCGTTCTTTTACTTAGAATCAGTTCCCGAGAACAAAATCAAAAATAATCATTTTTTATCGAATTTGTTCCTAAAGTAATCGTTACCAAACGCGCCCTAAGCCAACCGCTTTCCTAGAGCCATTGTGCTCGAGCGAAAGACACGATATTCTAACAGAGCCCGTGTCTTTTCTTCTCTTTTCTGCGCAATGTAGCCGTAAAATATTTTTCCCAGCGGACGAGTCTCGTCCACAGAGAGAGACCCCTTCACTGTTTTCTGGGAAAAGAAAAGCACAAGCGAGAAAGAGAAAGAGAAGTGAAGGAGGCCGAGACGTGTCCCCCTCTGTTGGTTCGCCTTTAACATTTGTCAAAAGAACCATTCTCAATGTCTCTTACGACCAGATGGATCCCAATTCAAATTCGATGAGGAATGATGTGTTGTCGGATGCGCTTTCAGACTCTTTATGTCTTGAGACCAAAAATATTGCATGAAGTAATTTGACCAAAAAATATATTTTTTTTAATTCCAATGTGTCATCACATGAAGCAATATGATATTATTTACTGTTCCAGTACCTCATAATTCATCATCACATGAAGCAATATGATATTATTTACTGCTCCAATACCTCATAATTCATTCCGATTCCTTGTATCTTATTCCGATTGTCTCGTTTATTATATACTTGACGGGGCTTTAGATTTTATGAGACCATTGAGTTAGTTTCTAGTAGAAAGAAAGTTACGACCATTTACTTTACATCCTAACAAGCAAGTCCGATTTGGAGCCCCAACTCCAATGGAATTGCATTTTCAGGGACTAGCCTGCTTCCCATTAGTCAATAGGATAATTCCTCACCCATAATGTTGACACATAAATTTGCACCTAGGGATTTTTCATGCATTTCATAAACGTTAGGAATCAATGTTGCATAATTTACATTATCATTTTTATTGTGTTTATCTATATTTAGAAATTAGGGACATTTTTGTTTAGGAATTGTGTTTTTACATTGAATTTAAACATAGGCGATACAGTGCATTTCATTCAAATTGGGCTCTAAAATCAATGGATTCTCAAAATTTAGCCCATTTGAGCCCAACCCCTCTTAAGAAATTGGTTCCACTCTCTTCTCCTTGGCCTAGCAAAAATTTGCATCTACAGTGCATGTGTCATTCTAAATTAAGAAGCATAAAATCGAGATCAAGGGAATTTATTCTTCATCACAAAAATTGAGATATTTTCTTTTACTAGACTCTTGCCCGAATATCCTTAGGAATAACTCACTGAGGTCCTGTCGCAAGGCTTTGTAACAAGGACATGTATAAATTGAGCCTGTATGGCTTGGGTTGCTTTGCTTTCCTTTCTTTAACTCACTGAGGGTGAGCAGGTTGATAACGATTTTTTGCAAAATACTCGAGTTAAGTTTGATAGATGCAAAAACTATTTGACGATATCAGATGCAAGATTCTTCTGTTAAATAAATATGGATAGAAGATAATGCAAGCAATCAAACCTAGATCAGGTTTGCGTCCATCCTCTTAGCAGAGACCAGAAGGCTAGAATTCACTAACACTCTCATGAATACTTATAACGAAGCAAGTGCTGCTTCCACCGGAAAATGATAGGTGCCACTATCAATAAACAAGCACAACTTATGCACTTCCACGTTCCTCAAATCACAAATTAAAATAAGTAGCAATAACTCTCAACAAAGAGGAACACTTGTGAATAGAATCATGATCTTCTCGTCCTTGCCATCCCCCCCGCACGCCGATCGGTCCTCCATCCTCCGCCCGCCTCTCGCCGACTCCACAGCCGCCCACTTGCCCTGCGAGGTCGTGGCCGTGCACGAGCACCGGTTCATCCTGTACTGCACCCTGGAGGCCAGAGAAGGGGGTCTTCGACATTCATGGCCTAGCAGACGATCGGATCCGTTCATCCCACCAGTTGTTTTTACACGATTCAGATCGACTTCTTAGCGCCATGGCGAATCGAAACGGCATCGATTACCTCATCGTAATCGTCGTTTTCTTCGGGTACTACGCGATCCTTCTCTTCATGCGGGTTGATCTTCATGGAACAGATGCCTCGTGCCGTAGCACGTGACATCAGGAATCCTGTGATTAGACTTGTAAAACACCACGAGAAAACATCGCTCTTGCTTGCGAAAGGCAAAGTAAAACATTCAAAGCAAGATTGAGCGATTTCAAGTGAAGCAAGCGAAAAAGTCTAGTGTTGGAATTCATGGAACCAAAGAGACAGCTGCTACTAAGGTTGAGACCTATCACATGACTAGTGGCCTCGTCATACTTGACACTATCCCATGAGCAGCAATCTCCCTATCCATCTTGTGACCATGATTCAACCTTAGGAACACAATTAGAATCTTTTCCGTTGATTTTGAAACTCGCTTGAATTCCATTAAAGCAGAGCTCTCATCCACATGGTATAGTGGTTTAGCAAGTGAAGTATGGATCATTACAAGAAAGACAATCCAAATAAGAAGCACATAGAGTAAGGATGCCATGATTTTTGCTTTCGTTAGTGGAGTTGGTCACCATATGCGAGGTAAGGTGCAATTGAGGAAGCTTTTATTGACATCACTGTCGGGTCACATTCAATGGATGTTCGTGCTAATTGCATCGCATGCAAGTTGATGGATTAAAGAATCTACTTAATGTCGCATCTTGATGCATATGGCACGGATCGGTCTACTAGCTTCCAGTCGTATCTGCGTTGTCCACGTAGACGGCGCTCTATACCTACGCCAAAAAGAAAAAGAAAACGAAGACCAAACTTGAGACATACCAAACCGACCAAATAAATTTTTCCAGTCTTTGAAATTGGCAAACAATGGAATGGATTGAGTAACAATGATTTTAAATGGGATGCATCAAGATGGGACTAGTGACGGAGCCATGATTTCGGTTGAGCAGGCGATATTCAACGACAATACATGGAGTCAATAATTTTTCTTTGGGTGAGAAATTTGAATAAACTTACATTATATTAGTCTTATTCAAGTTTGAAAAAGCAGAAAGTTCAATTTACATTTTTGTAAAATTGTTTTCTTGAACTTTTCCATATAAATGTGATTTATTATTTGGACAAGAGAAACATAACTTTCTTGATACCTATTGATAATTGTATAGGATATCAAAGGTCATAGATAAAGGCGCACATGTAAAGTTGAAAAAAAAACACATTTTCTTGCAAAAAATATCATATCAAAAAAGATAAGTGAATAATGAATATAAGTGCTAATACGTTTATATGACCTAAAATATGTAATAAATATATATTTATATTTATATTTATATATTTAATTTTTATCATAAAATAGAATTAAATTCGAATATATAAATATAAATAAGATTAAATTAAAATAACTAATTTTTTTGTTATTTTGAATTTATTATATTAGAATTCAAATATATTTATATTGAAATATAATTTTAATTTTGTTAATTTAAGAAGTTTGTTATTCAAGTAAAATAACTTTATATTCACCTTTATCCCATGTCCCCATAAGATAATTTTATCTGGTCTATATCCCATTTCTATCCAACTTTATCTTCTCTTGAGGAACCAAACGTAGGATATTTTATCATATCTGAATTTTATCCAGCCTATGTGTATTGAGTATATCTCTTAATCGTCCTAGGTAAAAATTTTATGTCACTAGATGAGAGGGAAAGAACAAAAACCTAGTTTAGAGTCCTCTTATTGGAAATCGTGTGGAGAGTGAAGCTGCAATTGGATATCTAATTATAGAATAGGCTCCCAGTAGAATAGCATTCACATACGTAAATTGGTTACTTTTCTCATGATGTTGGAAGCCTATTTTGTTTAAGTTTTGCAGTGTGTGTATACAACTAATACTCTCGACATCTTAGTTTATGTTGTGATTGTTGATTTTATGGTATCTCTTGCTCTTTGAGACCACAGGGTTCGTATTATATATAAATTTGTTAATTTTACTTTCGAAACAGTGGGAGTGCAAATCATTGAAATCCACACAATTAACACACTATTCTTTCAACACATATTATGCTAAATAGAATTCATTGTTGATAGAAGTTACCTCAAAATAAGAGGAATTATATCACCTCGCAATATTACGTGGGTGCTTGCTTTTGAATTTTGTCCGGTCGAAAGGAGAACTTTTGTTCTGTTTTTTCCGTGATTTCTTTCTAAGCCTAATGTCTCTTAAAAATGGCTAATGAAAGTTTGAAGGATAACAAGTTTTTACCCTCTTCATAGCCCTCAATTTGGTATGGCAGCCATGAATAAGATCTGCAAACTCAAGATTTTTCATAAAATCTATCTCCACATTTTGCTTAGATCCATTTTACTCCTTTTGCCCCATCATAGAGTCGGTATCTTCTTATCAGATCATCCACCTTCGTCGTTCGACGTATCACGTCATTCTCAGTCTCATCCCCCATTAACATCAGTATAGCTTTTTCTTGAATCCACTCATCACTAATCTTGTCTTTTTGAAATGCCTACACGGGACTGCACATTTTCTTCCCTCACATTATCTTGGCATGTTGGTACTTTACCTACATCAATACCATCACATGCATATGTTATTCATGTTGGTGAGATATTCACCATCAACTGCAAAATGAGGATTTCAGGATATCAGAGTTGCTCGATTTAGTTACTTTTGGATATTGCTGGTTCTCACCATTGTTGCTAAGAATTTCTAGCTTTTATGAAGTCTACCAATCTATCACCAACTCAACTAGAAACCCTTTAAATACAAGCGCCGTTAAAATATAGAGCTTCCACTTTTCTCTTTGTTGGGTTTCATCTATCAACAACAGATATCATCTAAATACTTCTTTCCTCTTGAAGATTCACGATGTTAGAGTATTGTCCAAGATAGCTTAACAACATGCATCATATGCTATTTATATACATGTGGTTTCATTCCACTTATCAGTTTATGCTTTTGAGTTATACTTTTTTCTCATCATGCTATCAAAGTCAGTGCTATCCCTTCTCGCATATGTGTGTCCACCCTCATTAGTCAAATTCTTTGGACTGTTGAAGATGGGATTGCTTCGTTGGTTTGTACAAGTATTTGGTTTCACTAATGACTAACACTTTAGATACGTCTTAGGAGAGGATTATTTGGACAATAAAGTCAAACCAAATTATCGCAATCCGGCTTGTGTGAAAGGGGTGTTGAAATATTGTCCCACATTACTTGGCAAAAATCTTAATCCAGCTTATCTGTTAAAGGAGTGTTTATTACCTCATATCACTTGATAAGTCCAATGCATGATTCGAATTGCAAGCCTTAAGATAAAGTGAGGAAAAAGTGACTTTGTGTGAATATCATTGGGCCTTGTCCTGTTACTTCTTTTGAAAAACGCAGATCATCTAGAAAAATGCTTACTTAAACAACAGTCTTCAATATTGATAAACTCGTCCCTTATCAGAGTCAAAAGATATGAACCCTAAAGTCAAATCTTAAGACGCAGAGTCTTGCTAGTTACATTTCCCGTTGGCGTTCATGAGGGATCTGTTTTCTGTTTTCTTACGGAGACCTTCATATATGCACTACCATTATTTCCTTACGAGAGACGATCTAAGGACAATGTGGCAATATTATTTATAATAACTCGGAAGATGGAAAAGTTTTCTTCGATGCATGAAGCACGGGTTTGTCTGGGAGTTTCTAGTCGTATCTGCATGGTCCTCTGAGACCGCGTTATATATCCATGCCAAAATGAAGACCCAACTTGAAAGATACTGAAAAATATTCTCAACTCTTGGAAATCGGCAAACAATCGAATGAATTAACTAACAGTGCTATCTAATCAGAAGCATCAAGTTGAGACTAGTGACGAAATCAGGAAAAATTGTTTAGAAAATCCTTAAATTATTATACGGTAGCCAATTATGTCTTAAACATTTCAATTATATCAATTAAATTCTAAGTATTTTGACAATTTGTCGATTTTGTTTTAACCTTTTTGACGAATTACTAATGTACTCATTTTTGCTAATTTTGATTGGAAACCGCTAACATGGTAGTCCAGTTAACACTAGCCATTTGATGTAGCGCAGCCGGTGCTAATGTGGATTATTTAAAAAAAATTAAAATTTTTAGATTTTTAATTTTTCTTTTCTTTTTTTTCTTTCTGTTTTTCCTTGCCATCTTCACAGGGCCTATGGGGCGGCCGGCCACTGGTCAAGGACCAGCGAGCATGTCTCGCGACACAGTGATGGAGCCATGATCTGGGTTGACCCGGCGAGATTCAATGAGGATAGGTGGAGTCAAAAGAAAACTTCTTTGCGTAAGAAATTTTGAACAACCTTACATTAGGCGAAGTGTATATTATTTAGTGGGTATTAAGTTTAAAAAAGTAGAGAGTTCAATTTAGTAAAATTGTTTTCTTGAACTTTTCCATATAAAGATGAATTATTATTTGGACAAGAGAAACAGTACTTTCTTGATAACCATTGATTATTATATAGGATATCAAAGGCCATTTGTCATCAAGAGTTTTTTCACTAAAATATTCAATTGATTTTGGTTTCACTTATATTTAAACAATATTTTTCAACGATTGAATGATTATATCAATCAGAGAGAGAGAGAGAGAGAGAGAGAATTTACTTTTATATAGTAGAGATGACTGATGTAATTTGATTTTGTTATTAATTTGATCTTTCGAAAATAGAGATATATTGTGGTAATATCAAATTAGACTCTATGTAGCTCTAAGACCAAAAATACTTATCTTACCTAATACTAATAATAAATTTGGGAGGGTAAATTATTTATAATTGAAATGTTTGTTAATTTGTATCTATATTGTATATAAGAAAATATTTTGGCGAAAGGGTGAGGCTGTGGCCCCTGCAAGTCCCCTCCCCTGTGACTGAATAAGACTTTGGGGCATGCTTGACTATCAGGAGTGAGTGAAACCATTGGAACGAGAATGAAACCGTCATTCACTTTCTTGATATCATCTTTCAAATTCAAATGACACGGAACGAAATGGGAAGTAGAAATAGAGAGAAAATGATACAAATGAGTCCTAAAATTTGGTTTAATGTGCAATGTAGTCCATGAATTTTTACAACATTAAACATTTTCATATAATTCAGGGATTAAGTTGAACATGTGCAAAAAGTTCATGTACCACATTAAACAAATTAAAAGTTCAAGAATTGCATTACACATTGAGCTAAAGTTCGAATACCATATTGAACAGATTAAAAGTTTAAAGACCACATTACACATTGAGTCAAAGTTTAAAGATTATTTGTGTTATTATCCATTTTTATTACTATAGGTGAGGATGGAATTGAGTAATATCACTTGGAAATATGCTAATAAAAGAGGCAAGCAAACAACAAAAGATCACCAATAAAATCAGGAAAATTGTCCAAAAAGTTCTAAACATATACTCAGTCATAAACCTTTTAACTTTGTCAATTGAGTCATAAATATTTTTCACTTCTTGCCAATTCAGTCCATCCGACCAATTTTAGCCGAAAAATACTAACGTGGACACCAGCGATGCCACATAGGACTGTCGGCGTTAACGTGAACAATTTTTAATAATATTTTAATATTTTAAAAAAATAATTTTTTGAATTTTTCTGTTTTTTTCCCCTTTTTTTTTTTTTTTTTTTTTTCCTTTTGGCTTTTTCCTTGGCCTTTTCCGGTGGCCGACCAGTTGGCCTCGCCCGCCACAAGCGAGGCCCGGCCGGCCAGCTTCAATCGAGCAACGGCGACACCGGGCGAGGCCACCCTGGCCCCGGCGAGGGCCGGCCTCGCCAAATCTAGCGAGGAGAGCCCTCGCCGAGGCTCACCCTCGCCCAGGCGAGCATCGGCCTCACCCCTGGCCGGGCGGGCAACAGCCGGCCATCGGCCACAGGCCAACACCCACCTGACCAGGGGCGAGGGCCAGCCTCGCCAGATCTGGTTTGGGCGAGGGCGAGGCCGGCCCTCACCGGGGCCAGGGCGACCTCGCTCGGCGAGGCCACCCTAGCCTCGGGGAGGGTCGGCCTCACCTAGGCGACCCTTGCCGGGCCGCGCCTGGATGAGGGCTCCCCTCACCAAGGCTCTACAGGCGAGGCTCGGCCAGCCGGCCAGCTATGGCCGATGGCCGGCCACCAAAAAAGGCCAAGGAAAAAGCCAAAAAGAAAAAAAAAATATCAAAATATCAAAATATTAAAATATTATTAAAATTGTCCACGTCAGCACCAATAGTCCTATGTGGCATCGCCGGTGTCCTTGTCAGCATTTTCCGGCCAAAATTGGCCAGATGGACTGAATTGGCAATAAGTAAAAAGGTTTAGGACTAAATTAACAAAAGTACAATAAGTTTAGGACTTTTTGGACAATTTTCCCCAATAAAGTCCGACTTATTCCTTCCCAATTCATCGATGGATGCCCTTTATAAACTCCTCTCTTTCTTGCGTTCAACAAGGAAGAAATGCTGCGGCACTGAGTCTTTTCCACACCCAAGTAAGTGCACCAAGACAATGAAGAGATCCAAACCTCGTGACCCAACAAGTATTGTCGTTTCAGGAAGACTTCGACTCCTCAGTATTTACTATTCAGCCAACCGCTTTCCTAGAGCCATTGTGCTCGAGCGAAAGACACGAGATTCTAACAGAGCCTGTGTCTTTTCTTCTCTTTTCTGCGCAATGTAGCTGGAAAATATTTTTCCCAGCCGACGAGTCTCGTCCACAGAGAGAGACCCATTCACTGTTTTCCGGGACAAGAAAAGCACAAGCGAGAAAGAGAAAGAGAAGTGAAGGAGGCCGAGACGTGTCCCCCTCTGTTGGTTCGCCTTTAACAACCGTCAAAAGAACCATTCTCAATGTCTCTCGCGACCAGATGGATCCCAATTCAAATTCGATGAGGAATGGTGTGTTGTCGGATGCGCTTTCAGACTCCTTATTGTCTTGAGACCAAAAATACTGCATAAAGTAATTTGACCAAAATATATATATATATTAATTCCAATGTATCATCACATGAAGCAATATGATATTATTTACTGCTCCGGTACCTCATAATTCATTCCGATTCCTTGTATCTTATTCTGACTGTCTCATTTCTTATATACCTTATGGGGCTTTGGATTTTATGAGACCATTGAGTTAGTTTCTAGTAGAAAGAAAGTTACGACCCTTTACTTTATGTCCTAACAAGCAAGTCCAATTTGGAGCCCCAACTCCAATGGAATTGCATTTTCGGCGATTAGCCTACTTCCCATTAGTCAATAGGATAATTCCTCACCCATAATGTTGACACATAAATTTGCACCTAGGGATTTTTCATGCATTTCATAAACATTAGGAATCAATGTTGCATAATTTACATTATCATTTTTATTGTGTTTATCTATACTTAGGAATTAGGGACATTTTTGTTTAGGAATTGTGTGTTTACATTGAATTTAAACATAGGCGATACATTGCATTTCATTCAAATTGGGCTCTAAACTCAATGGATTCTCAAAATTTAGCCCATTTGAGCCCAACCCCTCTTAAGAAATTTGTTCCACTCTCTTTTCCTTGGCCTAGCAAAAATTTGCATCTACAGTGCATGTGTCATTCTAAATTAGGAAGCATAAAATCGAGATCAAGGGAATTTATTCTTCATCACAAAAATTGAGATATTTTTCTTTTACTAGACTCTTGCCCGAATATCCTTAGGAATAACTCACTGAGGTCCTGTCGCAAGGCTTTATAACAAGGACATGTATAAATTGAGCCTGTATGGCTTGGGTTGCTTTGCCTTACTTTCTTTAGCTATCGATTGTTCCATCTTTTTCTTTTTCTTTCTTTTTTTTTTTTTTTTTTTTGCCCACTTATGCATAGTGCCTAAAGAGGGTGAGCAGGTTGATAACGATTTTTTACAAAATACTCAAGTTAAGTTTGATAGATGCAAAAACTATTTGACGATATCAGATGCAAGAATCTTCTGTTAAATAAATATGGATAGAAGATAATGCACGACCTAGATGGTTTGCGTCCATCCTCTTAGCAGAGACCAAAAGTCTAGAATTCACTAACACTCTCATGAATACTTATAACGAAGCAAGTGCTGCTTCCACCGGAAAATGATAGGTGCCACTCTCAATAAACAAGCACAACTTATGCACTTCCACGTTCCTCAAATCACAAATTACAAAAAGTAGCAATAACTGTTAACAAAGAGGAACACAGGTGAATAGAATCATGATCTTCTTGTCCTTGCCATCCCCCCCGCACGCCGATCAGTCCTCCATCCTCCGCCCGCCTCTCGCCGACTCCACAGCCGCCCGCTTGCCCTGCGAGGTCGTGGCCGTGCACGAGCGCCAGTTCATCCTGTACTGCTCCCTAGAGGCCAGAGAAGGGGGTCTTCGACATTCATGGCCTAGTAGACGATCGGATCCGTTCATCCCGCCGGTTGTTTTTACACGATTCGGATCGACTTCTTAGCGCCATGGCGAATCGAAACGGCATCGATTACCTTATCGTAATCATCGTTTCTTCGGGTACTACGCGATCCTTCTCTTCATGCGGGTTGATCTTATGGAAGAGATGCCTCGTGCCGTAGCACGTGACATCAGGAATCCTGTAATTAGACTTGTAAAACACCACGAGAAAACATCGCTTTTGCTTGCCAAAGGCAAAGTAAAACATTCAAATGTTCGGTGGCCGCCACTGCTTTAATTTCATAAGGTTTAGTTGCCCCTTTGAGGCTTCAGTCGTGGTCTCTTTTTCAATACATTCTTTCAATATATATTTTTTTTTTTTCATTTTTACGAAAATGGGCTGCTTCTATTTTGGGGTTTTGCTTCAAGAACCGGCAAGTTTGACATTTTCTTATATTTTTGGACTTTAATATATATGTTTGTTATCTCAAAACACACAAATCAAGAACCACACCGACCGAGTTGCGTTTCGTTTTCTTTTTTCCAGAAATAAGTTCATACAATTTTCCGACAAACTTTCCGCTTTGCGACGCAAATTGAGAAGCCCAAGAGCTTTACTTATGAGATTGAAAAATTAAATCTTTAACAATTTTAATCAATCTTAAAATATGACGATTTCAATTGCTGAGAATTAAATCTAAAGATGTTCAATGATAATTACAAATTAGTCGCTAGAAAAATTTTTATTTAAAAAGGAATTTTAATTACGATCAATTTTTTTTATCGAAAGCTTACTCTTTTAAATTTTTTAATAGTATAATTACAAAAACAACCTATGAACTTTAACTCGATATGTAATTTAGTTTCTAAACTTTAATTTGTTTAATGCGGTCTTTGGAACCTTAACTTAGTATACAATGTGATCAATGAGTTTTTATAAATATTCAATATAGTCACTAAATTATTATTATTTTTAGATTAAATCTAGTCTTTATTTAACATGTATAAAAAAATTCAATGATCAAATTAAATAAACTAAAAGTTCACATTGTGTTGAACTCAAAATTATATTAAATATTAAAATTTTATATTACACATCATGGTAAAGTTAGTGGACTATCGGTGTTATATTCTCTTTTTTAAATCCAAGTTCTTTTTTCTACCTTAATTTAATCGAAGAAGAGGAAAGAGGGCCCGACCGACCACATGGCGGAGGCCACGTGCGCCCTCAATTACGCGATGAATAGAGTCAATACACTTTCTCCGAAATTCTTCCTCCTCCTTCCTCTCACCTTTCCCTGTCGATTCCCCTCCACTTTCTCTCCCCACTTTTCATCTCTGTTCTCCTTCCCCCCTCAGCTTTTCATCATTCGTGCCAGCCCCTCTTTCTCTCTCTTCTTTCTCTCTCTTCTGTCGTTACCTGTAAAGATAACCGCAAAAAACCCACCTCCTCCTCCTCTCCCCGCCTCCCTCCTCCAACCGCCGCCGCCGCCGCCGCCGCCGCCCCTCCCCCGCCATTGCTCCGGCCGCCTCCGCTTCCGGCGGTTTCTCGCGATCGGCGATCGCAGTGCCGAGAGAGAGGCGGCGAATCGGGTTTTCCGGCCCGTGCGCGCGCGCGTCGGGAGCATGGAGGCCATCAAGAAGCAGGCCAGCAAGCTGCGGGAGCAAGTCGCCAAGCAGCAGCAGGTGATTCCGATTGTTCTCTCGACTGAGCTCGCCGCGGGCATTGTCGCCGCTCCTGTGGCGAATCGTCTGATGTTCGAACTTTTTCGTGCGGCTTCTGTTGTTGTTGTTGCCGCCGCTGTCGTTGGTCCTGTTTTGGTTGGATGATCCGGGATTTGTTAGTGTGTGTTTTGAATTGTGGACTTGGAAAGGTTCTGTTCGTGTGCGTTGATTTGTTATGCTGCGGAAATCGAGATAATGCAGTTATCTGGAGTTACTCGATTAGCTTCGTCTTCTCGTCAATTATGTTTGAACGTTTGGTTGCGAATTTTCGCGGCGGCAAACATGTGTGGTGTCTGTGGGACTATGAATCTGATGAACTGGCTCTACTAGCCATTGGGCTTGGTCTGCGTGATTGAGGAACCGAAGATTGTGTAGCGATTGAGGAATCCTGCGATATTGTGTTTTCGTGTTTCGGCAGGCAATATTGAAACAACTGGGGCACTTTGATGCTGATGCGCTGATGGTTGATGAAGACGAGCTTCGGTGTTACCGGCAACTTCAGAATCTATACAATTCTACCAGGGTAGCCAAGGTGAAATTATCGAGTGTCTTTGACTAATCTCATGTCTTCCAATGGGGTATATTTTCTCACTAAGAGGGGACTGATGCAAGCAATATGGAGATGATGATTTTGCTTGAGAAAAATCTAAAACTATGTTATCTTGCACAGCATCTACAGAGGAATATTGTTCGTGGCGTTGAAGGTTTCATATCCATAAGCTCAAAGCAAATGGAGATAGGTGAAGATAGATTTTCTTTCTCATTCTCCATGCCCTTTCCACTGCTGACGTCTGTATATTGTTTCTATGTGGTAGTAAGGAAGTTGGCTGATGACTGCCGCAATTATGGAGTTGAGAACCAGGGCTCTGGTTTTGCTCTTGCGAGAGCTGCTCTTTCATTTGGCACTTCGCATAATACAATGGAAAGCGAGCGAGCGAACTTGCTTGGAACCCTAGGTGATCAGGTAATTCTATTTAAGTCTTTCGTCCTTTGTGATGATAAATGGTCCTTTACACTAATTGCTGCTAGAAAATTTTAATCGAGCTTAACCAGCTGTTTTAGTAATTTTAGGTTTCATCTAATCATGTTACAGATATTATTTATAGGTTTCCGAGCCTCTGCGGGTAGTTATAAATGGAGCTCCTTTGGAAGATGCACGCCACTTAACTCGCCGCTATGACAAGCTCCGGCAAGAGGTGGAAAACCAGGTAATCATTTAGGTCACATCTTCATCAAGATGGTGTTAAAGATATAGTAAGTGCATGGTAAAATTGTTTTTTCCCCTCTCAGGCAGCTGAAGTTCTGAGAAGGCGATCAAGACCTAGAGATTCAACTCAATCTGCAGAAAGTACCCTGAAGCTTAAAAGTGCAGAAGCAAGATTGACTGAGCTTAAATCAGCTATGATGGCACTCGGTAGAGAAGCAACTGATGCTATGTTATCAGTTGAGAATCAACAGCAGCAGATCACTTTCCAGCGTCTCCTTAAAATGGTAGTCTGTGTACTTCCTTTGTATTTTTATTGTTTTAGAGTTGATGATTAAGCAGTTTTCTGGTTTGTGCTCTTTACATACCTATTTCCCTATGTCATGGTTATGCAGTTTGAGTATGTATGTTGAATAGTGAAACTCTAAATGGAGGAGGAGGTTGTTCAACAATTGGCAGATGGGATTTTGGTTATATCGGGATTATTTTAGTGTCAATTTTTGGTATTTTCACCTTTGCTGAACTGGTTTTATTGGGTTGGCTTCCAGTTTTGGGTTGCGTATTATGAAAAGAAATCAGCGATGCAGCTTTCCTACCGATGCAACTCTACTTCATGGATCCCTTTACACCGTTGCATTTCTCTTAATTGGGAGTTCGATATAGCTTGAACAAATTTGCTAGCTACTGTCTGAACATACTTTAGGATTTAGCTGACTTAGATGGACTGATCAGGGAATTTTTTTCTGGGCAGTATTTTTGTAGAGGCATGTACAATAGTAATTGTTTGATCCTTTAGGTCTAAATACGTTCCCCTAAAATTAATTATTTTTCTGGCCATTCTAAATTTCCTGGCTAAATTATAAAAGTCAAGCAAAATTGTCAACTAAAGACCTGGAAGATTATGGCAATGACTTTATGCCAATACTGTTCTTTCAGTTAGTGATAGGAAAGTCGGCTGTGTAATGTAGCTTTAGGTGCAGTTTATTGTAGCCAATTTGAAGTATGCCTTAGTTTTCACAGTTCATGACATTACAATTCCTCGGATTATGGCTGCAGCTTCTTTTGAGTACTTGGCATACTCTTCTGTGTTATGGTTCAACAAAGATTGAGACAACACTTCTTCCTAATCTACCAACTATAAAAAAAATTTGGCATAAAAAGAACCAACTATAGCAAATTAGCAAATCAATTTGAGTAGAGGAATTTTAGTATGTGATGTATTCTATAGCGGATTGTGCAAGTGCAACTGCTTTAGATTGTTTGTACGATTTAAATGCAGAGATTGCATTTTCCTGCTTCCATTTGCTTGCATTAGTTGTTGAATTGGTAGTGAACTTTCCATGCAGGTGGATGTGGAGAGAGACTATCACCGAAGAGTTGTTGCCATCTTAGAGAAGTTACATTCTGAGGTAGGTAGCTTATCGACGTACTTTCTCATGCTCTCAGAAAACCATCTTAGACTTCTTCCCAAAATCCTACATTTAACCAATAATAGTGCTCTCTCTTTCATTTTATTTCTTAGTCTTTTGAGTTGTTGCGCTCCTATGGTGAGGCTGAATATGTTGTCTCCTGGAGTAGATGATAGAGGAAGAGCAATCAAGTGAGCCTTCAGTGACATCAACGACGTTGCAGCAAGATGGGGAAGTTCCACTTGCTCATGAGGATGACAAATCAAGCATATCAGATGATCATGGACACATTGATCAGTATTGGAGCTACTTCATTGGAAAAGTAAGATCTCCGAGCTCTAAAATTACTGGAAATTTTAGAATATTTGCAGATGGGAATAGATTGCTTTGTCATCTAAGCTGGTCATAAACCCTTTCAGTTTCTCTTTTCAGTCCTCACATACTTTCACGTGATCTCATTTTTTTTTCGTGTGCCATCATTCGCATTTCAGATTTGACTTTGCTTTAACCAGAGTACTTTGTGCTACTGACCCACTTTTTTTTTTCTTTTTTTCTTTCGGGGGGGGTCCCATTTAATTGGAGTTTCTCTTGTTACATTAGCTACCATTTTCACTTCCTCGTCTTCTGTTTCCTTTTTCTTTTCTAGCTAATAGCCTACTACTTCATGCTTCAGGTCATACACTCATTTGATGCTCAAGCAGAAGGAGAGTTGAGTCTATCTGTTGATGATTATGTCATTGTCCGGCAGGTACTTCTCTTTTCATCTCTGCAATTTCTATTTGCTACCAATCAGCAGCTACATTGGAACAAGTTTGCACATTTCTGATGAAATGGATTTTGCCATCTATCATTTTTGGCACTGCTGTTAAACTGAGCAACATATTCTTTTTCTCCAACAATCTCGCTCTGTCGGCCCTGTCTTTTGTCATGGATATGAGGAGAAAAAGAAAAACAATATGGGTTCTCTATCTATTAATAGCAATTACACCTTTTCGTTCCCATCATAATTTTGCTATTCCATTTCTCTTTTTTGGGGTTTTCACAAGGTCGCTCCCAACGGATGGTCGGAAGGTGAATGTAATGGAAATGCCGGGTGGTTTCCTTCTGCTTATGTGGAACGTCAAGAGAAAGCGCCGGCTAAAAAAGTACTGGAAACGACGAGCTCAAGAATCTGATGCAAAACAAGAGCTCAAGAATCTGATGCAAAACAATCTTGTGAAATAGAATCTGGAGGAAATTGTTCATGCCGTTTTACCTTGTATAATGTGGTGCCTAATTATTGTTGGGTTTAGTTGAATAAAATGTTATTTCGTTTTTGTAAATTATTTATTGGTGAATAAATTTGTTGCCCTTTTGGTTGTTCTGTCTATTCGAATTATTGAATGGAAGTAAATTGCATCCGATAAAACGTGACTTGGTCAGCTTGAATCGCTGATTGCTGTAATAATGACAGAATCACATGTTCCTCTCTGAGAATAAGCAGGCGTCGGATGATTGATCGTCGAAGCTTGACGGCTACCGACTTGAACCGATTGCATGAATTTATCAAATAAATAATTGTGGAAGTTAGTCTTTGCTTTTCAAAAGCGTGCTCTCCCCTTAAAATAATTGCCGGGCCATCAACACACTTGAATTAGAATATGAAGGGATAAATTTACTGGAGTCTTAAAGCCTGTCATTAAAATACAGTTTGAGTTCTAAAATTTATAAAATATGTAAATAAATATTAAAACTTGTCAAATTGATGGAATTAACTTATTATCTTAACTTTACCGAAAATGTCAACATAACTTATTCATTATGCTGACGTGACTAAAGCATAAAGAATAAGACTAACATAACGGTGTTTTGGTTCAAATATTAATTTTTTTTTTTATATTACATTTTAAAAAGAAAAGTGAATGAACAGCCTTTGCTGTTGTGGCTGCCCCATCATTTTGAAAAAGGGCTAGCAACATATGGGGATGGCCAGTTAGGGCTTGTTTGTTAAAAATAATTTTTGTTCTCCGGAACAAAAATTTCTATTCTTTTGTTCCAGAAAACGAAAAAAGAATAGAAACGTGTTTGCTAAAACTTTTCTTTCCGGAAACAAAAAATCCATTTTTTTTGTTTTCGAGAATAGGTTTGGAACAGAAATAAAAAGTAGAAAAATTAACTTCTTATTCTCGGAACAATTTCTAGAATCAATTTTTCTCTCTTTTCTTTTTTCTTCTTCTTTTTCTTTTCTTCTTCTTCTTCCTTTTGCCGGTCACTAGCCTTAGTTATGGCCGGCACCGGCGACCGCCCAAATGAGAGCCAACGACCTTGCTGGAGCGTCATTAGCCCCTAAAGACACCGAGCCTAGCCGTGGCCATGCGAGACTCACCCTTGCCTAGATCTAGCAAAGCCAAGCTTCATCGGTGGCTGGGCAAGGCCGAGCCTCGTGCAACCACAACGAGGCCGACCTCTCACCAGATCTGGCGTGGCCGAGGCATGTCGAGGCCAGGCTAGCCTCCGGCGAGCATGCCGGACATGGCCCAGCCGATTGCCGGCCACGGCAGTGGCCGACAACTAGCCAAAGAGAAAAAGAAAAAAAAAAAATAATAAAAGAATTAAAAGAAATAAAAAAATCTAAGAATTTTATCAAACGTATTATATCCCGAGAATAGAAATTTTGGTAAATTATCAAACACGTTCTTTTATTCAGAAATTATTTCCGAGAACAAAAACAGAAAAATTCATTTCTCATCAAAAATTATTTCCCTAAATCAAAAGCATCCAAGTCTCGCTAGTATGACATTATGGTGTGGCAAGCATTTATACTACAAGTATATATGCCCACATTATTGAGAATCCTATAAGTAGCTCTTATTCTAGCAAACCAAAAAGTACTTCCGCATATTTAAATTTCGTAATTTTTGTAGTTCATTTGCCTATTTAACCAAAAATGTTTCAAAAACTGTGCAAGTAGAGAATAGGAAAAGTAAATCGATTTTATCTTTTAATCCAGAACGAATTGGACTACGATTTCTTCATGAAACTTTTACCTCTAGGTCTTAAATACAACGTGTCCAAATTTCAGAATTTTCTGAGTTTATTTAAGGGTCAAACAGGGATTTTAACCGTCCATATTTAATTATCTAGGACGAATTTGACTTCGATGTTTTCATGAAGTATCTACCTTATGGTCTTGGCTATCACATAGTCCAATTTCATAATTTTTGAAGGTCATTTGGGTATTTAATCGGAAATGTTTCTAAAACTGTGCAATCTGATGTGTTCGGATCTTATAAGTTGCAATGCGTGGATTATATCATTTTGTATGAGGTTCTTTTGGAAATGTGTTCTGCATGAAATATCTCTCTTCATGTATTCCCTACAACATATTTAAATTTCGTAATTTTTGTAGTTCATTTGCCTATTTAACCAAAAATGTTTCAAAAACTGTGCAAGTAGAGAATAGGAAAAGTAAATCGATTTTATCTTTTAATCCAGAACGAATTGGACTACGATTTCTTCATAAAACTTGTACCTCTAGGTCTTAAATACAACGTGTCCAAATTTCAGAATTTTCTGAGTTTATTTAAGGGTTTAATCGAAATTGTTTTCAAAACTTGTACCTCTAGACATTCTTGTTCTAGTGGTATTTTATTTCTACTTTCTAGTTTCTAGTTTGCTATTTGTTTTGAAATTTCTAATTATATTCTATTATTGTTGTGCAGTGCGAAGTTAATGTATTAAGATAACATATCAATGGAGGTGGAGGGACGTGATGAGATGACTCCGATTACGGAATTGGAGTTTTCCAACGATGAAATTGAAGAAGAGGCACCCCCTACCTCGAGTGCCACAAATAAGGTACCCGGTTCTCATCTTTCCCATGATAAGAAACATACATCCGAATGTTGGAATCATTATTCGAAAATTAGTGATAAGGATGGAAACA
The DNA here is from genome assembly GCA_014182515.1 of Eucalyptus microcorys. Lineage (NCBI taxonomy): Eukaryota > Viridiplantae > Streptophyta > Magnoliopsida > Myrtales > Myrtaceae > Eucalyptus > Eucalyptus microcorys. Next base: position 9,066,336 of record CM024566.1, read on the forward strand.
TATATCAAGTGAAGTGCATTCATTGTGGGTCAATGCTTAAGTACCGTGTTGCTAACGGTACTTCTGCAATGAGGAAGCACTTGACCACATGCAAGAGGTTTCCCCGTAATCTAGATAAGAGGCAGAAATTTTTTGTACCACGTAATGTCAACATGGCTGGCAAGGGAGAAGGAGATTCTAGTACTGGTAGCGTCTTATCTACATGGGCATTTAATCAAGAATGTTGTAGGCTAATGCTTGCTCGGTTCATCATCCTTGATGAACAACCTTTTTCCTTGGTTGAGCGTGTTGGATTTCGTGAATATGTTAGTGAATTACAACCTCTCTTCAAACATATATCACGTTTTACAGTGGCAAAAGATTGCATGAAGTTGTTTTTATGTGAAAGAACTTCTTTGAAAAATTATTTTGGAAAGATTAATTCTAGGATCGCACTCACGACTGATACATGGACTTCCAATCAAAATCTGAATTACTTGTGTCTCACTGCACATTTTATTGATGAAAATTGGAAGTTGCATAAAATAATCATCAATTTTGTGGTGATGCATAGTCACAAGGGTAAGGAGATTGGAAAAATGGTGGAGGGATGCATTGAGGAGTGGGGAATCGAAAAAAGGTGTCGACAATTACCGTGGATAATGCTAGCTCGAATGATGTTGCAGTTAGCTATTTGAGGGATAAACTTTCGAAACAAAAGTCGTTGATATTAGATGGTAGTGTTTTGCACATGAGGTGTACAGCTCATATATTAAATTTGATTGTGAGGGATGGCTTGACTATGGTACGTGACTCCATTGCACGTATTCGAAATGTGGTTAGATATGTAAGGAGTTCTCCCACAAGAGCCCAAGTATTTCAATCTTGCATTGAGAAAGAAAAGATCACTTATAAGGGTTCGGTAGTTCTTGATGTCGCCACTAGATGGAACTCCACTTACCTCATGTTAGACACCGCCATAAAGTTCAGAAAAGCTTTCGAAAGGATGGAAGATCACGATCCATCTTTTGTAAGTGAGCTTAATTATGAAACTCCTAGTGAAGATGATTGGGAAAATGCTATTGTTCTTTTGGATTTTCTCAAAATATTCTATGATGCCACCAATCAGATGTCTAGGACTTCATATGTTACGTCAAATGATTATTTTGAAGGGATAGCTCTTTTGTATAGAAATTTGAAAGATGCGATCAATGCTTCGAATCCTAAGCTTCAAGATATGGGTATGAAAATGAAAGAAAAATTTGACAAATATTATGGAAGCTTGAATAAAGTGAATATGATGGTGTTGATTGCGGTTGTGTTAGATCCTAGAGCCAAGTTAAATTATGTGAGTTTCTTGTATAGACAAATTTATGATGATGAATCGAAAATTAAAGAGATGTATTACAAGGTGAAAGATACATTGGAGCGTTTGTATGAATTTTATGAGCAATATTCTCTTACTTCAAGTGATCAACATTTTGGTGGCCATAATTTGGGTGCAAGTAGTACTAGTTCAAATTCCAATACCGATACGGGTGGTAGCGAAGGAATAAAAAAGCATAACGCCCAAGCTTGGAAGAAAATGTATTTCTACTCGAATGAACAAGAGCGTGATGACAACAAGTCCGAGCTTGATGAGTATCTTCAAGAAAAAAATGAAAAGGATCTTAGTATTGATATTTTGATTTGGTGGAAGACTAATGGCTCAAAATATAAGATCCTTTCCTTGATGGCTCGAGATATTTTGTCAATTCCTGTGACTACTGTTGCTTCAGAATCAACTTTTAGTACATCGGGTCGTGTGCTTGATGGCTTTCGGAGTTCTTTAACTCCAAAAGTAGTGGAAGCTTTGATTTGCACTCAAGATTGGTTGAGAGCCGTTCGTGTACCACTTGATGTTGAAGAGTGTATTGAGAACGCAGAACAATTTGAGTTGGGTAAGTAATGTTTATATCTTTATATATTGTAACTTAATTCCTCTTCCTCATTTATGGAGCAAAAATAAATAAATAAAAATCTCTCTCTAACCAAAAGGACGCATGCCAGTCCTCTCACTCTCCTCTCTCTCTCTCTCTCTAGCAATGAGCTCGTCTTCTCTCTCGTCCCCTTTCTCAGTTACGCCGCTGGACTCCCGTCCGGCTCCGAAGAACCGGCCTCCCAGCTTCCCTCACCTCCGCCGTCGCCTCCTCGACCGGAATGGGCTCCGTCGCGCGGCGCGCACTCTCTGCTCTCGCCGCCGCTCTCTCGTCTTCCGGCCGGAGCCTCCGCGTCGCGACGCGCTCGAATCGCTCGGCTGCGCCGCCGTCTTCTTGGCTCTCGGCTTCGGCTTCGGCTTCTCCTCCGTCGCTCTCTCGCTCCCTCCCGTCGCTCTCGCCTCCGATTCCGGCACTTCCACCGCAGTTCAGCGAGAGGAAGGCCAAACTCGAGGTCCTTTTTTTTTTTTTGGTTTCTTTTTTGATGTTATGATGATTATCATTTTCTCGCTCGTGCAGTGCCGTACGTTTTGTTTGTCGAGGGATGGTGATTTTGTTGTTCGAGCATGAATGAGGAGTGAACTGATTCTGCCACTTTTGCTGTATTGCTGGATCGCTGATTGGTTTATTTGCGAGTGATTTGTTGTTTTTATGCTTGAAAATGTGAGCGCAGTTGGTGCTGGCGGCGACGAGGAACGAGAGAGTGGAACGAGAGATGTAGCGAAAGAAGAAGAGGAAGATAAGGAATTGGAGGAAGCGTTTGAGAAATGGAAGTCGAAGTCGTACGCTCTGACCGTTCCGCTGAGGGTCGTCGCTCTTCGCGGCTCCGTGCCTCCTCCTTGGATTAAGGTCTCCTGTTTTGGACTTTACCTTTTCAATTTCTCGGGTTCCAAATTTGGAGAAATGGAAATGTGAACGGATTTGCCGAGTGTGTATAGTGTTGTGAAAAATTGCTTGCTTGATGTGTAGGAATTTATGCAGTCCCAAGGGAAGAGAGCGAGGCTACAACTTAAGTTGCGCGACAGTCTTGACAGCATATTTTCAGATGTATCGACTGCTTTTGCTAAAGGCAATGTCAAGCCCGCGTCTACTGCTGCAGCTGATATTGTCACTGTTGGTGACTCATGGCTTGATCTAGCTATAAAGAAAGGCTTGATCGGGCCTATGGAAAGGGCAGAAGAGCAGGATTGGTTTTCTGGCTTAAATGACAAATGGAAGGTAAACATGAAATAGTAGATGCAGACAGTCGCGCACTGCAGTCCTTTCTAGAATTTTGTGCTGTGTATATACTCTAATGCCTCTATGTTCATGTCTATGTAATCTTGCAACCGAATAAAAAAATACTTGGGAAGTTTTGCAAAATATTCTCTTCCTAGTTGTGAGATGCAGGATCCAATCAACAAGTTTGAAGACAATACATTTGTCCATTAAGTCCATTGTTTTTATTCTAAACCACTTAATTGGTGAATTTTGAATTACAAAAGATTTAGATGAGGGCTGGGCATGTCATGTGGTTAATGTAGGAGCGAGTGGGGATGGAAATGCAAAAATGCAATGTTGATGCAGTATAAGTGAAGGGCAAAAATGCTAGGGGGTTTGTTGCTCTCAAGAAGACAGACAGCGTGGTTTATTGCAGACAAGCTTGAAAGATTTTGGTCGAAACTGAAGTTAAAAGTTCAGGATCATGGGCGGCATTCTTGAGCTTGGAAACATCAAACATTTGTGAAAAAGTGCTAATTTGCATTGATAAAAAGCCGATAAAACTTAGAAAATGGTGTTATTGAAGTGTGACAATGCTGTAATTAGTCAAACAACTGCTTGCTGAATTTCTGTGCGTGATTTGAGTTTGATATGATAACTGCGCTTGCTTCTTACCTGAGCCATTGATTTGATGTGTTTGTAGTTTAATAATTTTCACTTTCACTGAAAAGATCTCAGGTACATTTACGCAGGAATTCTGAGGGGGCAACTGATACAGGCGGTAAAGTATGGGCAGCTCCCTATCGCTGGGGAAGTATGGTGATAGCTTACAAAAAAAGCAAATTCAAAAAGCTTAATATGGCTCCGATAGAGGTAATCACTTGCAGGTTGATGTTGATTTGTTTAAAAGATTGGGTAAATCATGGAATGGTCCTGATCACTTTGTAACGGTGTATGTTATGGTTAGTTTGGTAACGGTAACTGCTACTGCAATATTTAAGCTGCAACTGTGGTCAGGTCCCTTAGGTCTAAGGTATGCAGCCTTACCTTGCAATGTTTCCTAAAGGCTGTTTCCTTGGCTCGAACCCATGACCTCCAGGTCACACAGTGAGAACATACCATTGCACCAAGGCCCCGTTATGGAAACTAAGTTCATGGAGAACTCAAAAATCGTAGATGGGATTTTCCTATTAAATAAATATACCTCCAAACTTTCTGGTGGTTTTAGAGACCCATTTGTTTCTAGTATTGGGCTTGACGGCCTGCGTGGATCTCCTTCTTAAGTGAATTGGACAGGTAAGAAGTCCTACAATATCAGTCCTAATTTATATTAGGTTGTGAATTTGTGCTTAGCAAGGATCATAAGTAGAAGCCAATAACAAGGAGGTGGTGAAGATCGATAAAGCATGTGCACGATAAGACATGAGCGCATTTTTCTAATAGTGTAATATAGGTTCCTTAACTGTAATTTGATAGCATAGCCCTTTAAATCAAGTATCTCATCTTAGATCTATACCATACCAATGGGCCAAGCTCATGTTGAAACCTGTGGCAGAGAATAGCAAAGTGCTGACCCAATTAATATAGTAGAGGAAAATTTTATACGTATTGTCTTAAATTCCTTGCAATGAAGTAGATCAAGCTTGTCTTCTCAAAATCTAGACAGTCAACAATTTGGTTAGTCCAGATAAGGAAAAAGGAACCTACCCAAACTATAAAGGTTGCTCTTGCACCTCATGAATCAAATTTAGAAATGGTTTAATATGGTATGTGATCTATGAAAAATTCATTTCAAACTGGAAAAAGAATTTATGGTTTTCTTCTGTGTAAATTGGTTTCTTTCCTGTTCATGGGCAAAAACCAATGAAGACAAAACTTTGGATGGAGCTTGCATGTACTCGATGTATAAATTGGAAATTCTCATGAAGGATAATATAATATAATTTATTTATTATTTATTTTTTTTGTATTGATCAACTGCCTTAATCATCTTTCGGCTCATGATGTCCAGGCAACCAATTGAATAGAGTATGCAATTTTAGAAATACCAAAGGACATAAGACAACTCACAAGCGACCCTGAATAGGATATGAGTGCTATCTATCTTTCCAGCTTGTGTTTCAATAAAGATGGACTCTTTCAGATTCAACACCTTGTGCCTCTCATTTCATATCTATACTTTGTGAGATTGTGTTGATCTATGAGAAGAAAGTAAGCAGTAGAAATTTTCTAGTGAAAAAATAAGGGCTTTTCTTAAAGTACCTCTACAGTTTTTCCTTAGGTGAAGGATTTTCTACCTAGCGCATATCTTTTTAGTCAAAAATTCCATCAAATTCATGAAAGCTGACCACTGTAAAACTAATCTAGTAGGGTTCTCTTTCAATCAAACTGCTGAATGACTTGGACGGATCATGTTCTTAAGATTTGGGAGCATTCCTTGACTCCCCCAAAAACCAAGGAGGCAAAACTAGCTTCCATTTTGCTCAACTTGAAGTCGCATGAGTTAGATAATCATAAGATATGTTGAACTGTCATCATCTACAAACTTTTTGCATATATTAATTGCATAGAATAATTTTAGCTGTCATGTAAGATTGTAGGATTAACAATCATTGGTGTATTGCAGGACTGGGAGGATTTGTGGAGGCCTGAGCTTGCTGGGAGAATTTCAATGGTTGATAGTCCTAGAGAGGTTATTGGTGCTGTTCTGAAGTACATGGGAGCATCATACAACACAGATGACATTGACTCAAAAGTAGTCGGTGGAAAGAATGCTGTCAGGCAAAATCTGGCATCACTTGTGAAGCAGGTATGGTAAAGTACGGTTACTACACCCATTCCCTCATAATGAGCTAGCCTAATCTTTTAAGAAACTATAAGGTGAGAACTCGACCTGATTTTCTGAAACTAAAGTGACACTTGTTCGATTGCTTGTGAGGATGGGGTAGCTTGGTAATTTTCTGAAGATGGTGAGAATCATCTTACATTTCCATTATTAGTTTATGGCCATGAATGGATCTTCCAGCAATTATTGAAAACATCTGATCTTTCAATTTTTTGTATGGGAAAGGGAACAACTTGATGCGTCTTGTATAGGTTCTTATCTTTCAAAAGTTTAAGGCTTAGGTCTTACTTCATGCAGGTTCGACTCTTTGACAATACACACTATTTAAAAGCTTTTGGGGTGGATGATGTATGGGTGGCTGTTGGGTGGAGCAGTGACGTCCTTCCTGTTGCCATAAAGATGCGCAATGTTGCAGTCATTGTGCCAAAATCAGGAGCAAGCTTATGGGCAGATCTGTGGGTATGTATTTGTGGAGCCTTATCTCCTCTCCATATTCATGTGATTTCACTTGTTAGTGACTGAGCACTAATGTATGGAAGCTACTGTACTAGAAAGAGTAATACACTGTTGAACGTAGCTCTAGGATCTTTCTCCGTCACCATCAGCATCATGTCCTGATGGTACTTTCTTCTTGTGATAGGCCGTCCCTGCTGCCTCTAAGATAGGCACTGACCAAATTGGAGGCCGCATTAGAGGCCCATCTCCATTAATCCATCAATGGATTGAATTCTGCTTGCAATCTGCAAGAGCACTGCCTTTCCAACAGGGAGTACTTCCAGGTGCTGTTCCTCAGGCCCTTGATAGTCCAATCATTGAAATTCCAAAAGAGCTCATCAAGGTTAATAGGCCGAAGCTAGATACAAACCTTGTGGCTGGAGTACCTCCACCTCACATACTTGACAGGTGCGAATTTTTGGAACCACTGCCTGATGCTACAGTCTCTGATTATGAGTGGCTGATAAGAAGTATGCAGAAATCTGGTCCTGGCTTTATTGAGCGTTTGCAGCATAAGATGTCTATGGTGATACGGGTTCTTCAGCTCAAGCTACTGCCAAGATAAGTTGAGACGATGCTGAGTCGTAAGATGCCTATGTAATCAGCTAATAAGTGAAGTAGTTTTCTCTTCCTTAGACTTAAATGACACGAGCACAAATTTTGTTTAGAAAGGAGTGGCCTTTGACTTGAAGGCCACTTTAAGGAAATGGAAGTTGATTCTCTGAAAAATGCAATAGATAATCTTATGTTTAGTCATATGCATAAGAAAATGCTTCTATTTGGATTCAAACTTTGTCGACTTACCAATTATTATCTGGGCAATACCATGTGTACGGGATACTGTAAATGTTAAGAAATGACATGTTTATAATTGACCTACTCTTGTAACTCCTTTTGTGAGAGTTTAATTGGGAAGAAAGGAAAGCTTGATGTATATGATGTCGATGTTTTTGGCTTTTAGCCAGCAGCTTATTGCTAGGGTCACTGGTACTCATTTTTGGTGTCACTAGTTGGAGACTTGGTATGCCTTTATTTCAAGAAACCTTTTTAGTTAAGAATTTGTGCTGGATTTAAGAAAATTGCAAAAATTGCAAAAACCTTTTTAGTTGATAAATAATTCAAAAAATTGCAAAAATTGCCCCGTTAGTACCGGCAATGCATCTACGTCAGTAATTTCTGATTAAAATTAGTCAGATTTATTACATCGACAAATTATCAAAAATTTTAAAAGTCAATTGGTCAAATTAAACATGCTAAAAGTAGCAAATTACTCAGATGAATTCGATAACAAATGTGAAATGCTAAAGCAATCGAATGCAACGATGGATCGAATCTAACATGTGAATGCATCTCTCAAATTTTTATCGCCAACCGGGCGTGAGAGAGAGAGAAGTCGACGCTTAAAGGCGTACGGACGTATATATCTACATCACCAAAAGAAAGAAAGAGAGGAAAGGAAAAACCGACCAATCAATAGCGACCGCCTACCCCCCCTGCGCACGCTTTTACTTGCACCACCCACGCAACCAGTAGCAGCCCCGACATCGTCTTTTGATCCTCCTCGTCTTCCTTCTTCATCGTTCCTTTCGCACGCAGACAGAAAGAGAGAGAGAGGGGGAGAGAGATGACGAGGGGAAAGCAGAAGATCGAGGCGCAGAAGAGGAACGCGGAGCGGAACCAGAAGGGCAAGGGTTCCCAGCTCGAGGCCCGGGTCGTCGGCCTCAAGGTCACCTGCCCCATTTGCAAGGTCTCTCCTCTTCGCTTTCCTCCTCCTCCTCTTTTCTTCTCCCCCCGCTTTGAAATTTCTCCGCGCGCGTGGGGACGGATCTCGGTTCGATCGGATCGGGCGGGGGGGCGTCGTTTTTTAACGCGTTGTCGACTCGGGTTTCCGGGTTTTGTTTTACCGTTCGTTCCCTTTTGTCCAAGGTTCCGGCTTTATTATGGCTATGGATCGTCTTTGTGTGTGAGTTGGGACTACGAATTGGGTTGCTGTGCGTGTTTTGATAAGAAAACTAAATCGTTTGTTGCTGTCTTGACTCGTGCGGTGGTTAATTTACGGTTAGAGTGTTGGGTTTGTGAGTGAGCTAGTGTTTCGGAAGTTTCTTTGGAGAGGGTATTCGTGCGTGATCTTGGAGATATGAGGAGGTGGAGTTTTTTTACTGTGGTGGGATTCCCCTCCTTTTACCTCGCGAACGAGGTGTCGTGAGAATCTTTGGCATCTTCGCTGGAGAACGCTGATCGGAGCTCGTTGACCGTCGTCAAGCTGAGAGGATGATGATTTGGATGAATTGGAGGACTTTTAGTGGTTGGATGTTGTGGAACAATATGGCGGTAGCTGAGGAATGCACGCTTGAGAAATGCAATTCAGGGGTGTTCTCGCAGCAGTAGATGGACACTCCATTTGGATGGTGTGAAGATCATTTGTTTTAGGTGTTATAATTTTGCTGCTTTCTGCTTTAAATGACAGCTTTTTTCGGGGATGAATGGTTCTAAGTACGCACCTAGTATGGTTTTTCTTCCTGATTAATTACCTTGATAGTTGGCATTTTGTACTTGCATCATTTTGACATATTATGAGGTTCACTTAGGATATACATTGAAAATGTCTAATGTCCTTTTGCTGGCATAGCGAAGATTAATTACTCTTCTGTAGCATATTCAATTCTTGGGTTGCTGAAATTTCGATCTTTGCTTAAAATTCCTGGGGAGTTACACATTTGGGTATTGATAAGACCATTCACTATCTCTTGAAGCTTGATCTTTCCCCCAGATGAAGAATGCGAATCAGATACTACATGCTGTGTTAGGACAAGGGAAAGGTAAAATCTTGGGTAGACAAATCCTTGGAGTAAACTGAGTGAACACGTTACAGAAAACTTATGGCAGGATGCCAATCAAAAAGGAATAGGTGACTTGAGAAGACTCGATGCGGCGGGTTCCATGAGGACCCTGAAATATATGGGACCTTGCGATTACATAAGACTTTCCCCGCATTCAATCCCAGTGAATGAGGGAATGGAAGGCTTTGTCTACTGTACTTGGTTTTATGGATTCAAGGGACCCCTGGAAGTAAAAGACTTCCAAGTTCTGCCTTCCGTATCACTTTTTCTTAGAGGAACGTTATTTCATTTTAGTGTAACTGTTTTGAAATGAAATAATGAAGTTAGCTGGATATGTTGGCCCCAATGCTGGCATAATATGAGTAAAAGAATCAATTTAGTTATCCTATTCGTGGGGGGTCCAAGGGTTATCACGCGAATTGGAGAATGGGTTTCTAAACCTGGGGCATTTGACACTGATTTGTTGGAATATCTGGTTTTAATTCAGATGTATGGCTGCTTAAGTGGAGGAGATAGTTTTGATGCATCTTCTATAGTTTATCAGCTGCTAGGATAAGTTTTCACAAACTTTATATATTCCTTTGAGAGTCGTACGTGTATGTCTGCCGTCCCTCATTTGGGGATCAATGTTATGCCAATTCAAGCCTTCAATTCCACAAGCTTCTTTGTTTGTTTTCCATGGTACTTGTTCTTGTACCTTTTGTTTAGGCGTATTCTTTTTATGGCAATGGTTAACTACAATGAAGCAAATTGTTTTCATTGTTCTTTTTGTCTCTTTACCAGGTGCAACTAGCAAATCAGAATCAACTTGGGGATCATTATACCTCCAAACATCCAAAGGAAAAGCCACCTAGTGACTCGAGCTGACGGCACCTTTCATTTGTAGAGAATTCTGGAAACTGTGGAGAAAAAATTGATCCGCATGTATTAAGGCTCTATGTGAAGCACAATAATTTGACTTGTGTAATTCGGTGCTGCTTGCAAGTCTGTATTGCAACTGCATTTGAACTCTCACATTGTCACTTCTTCCTGGTTGCTTCGAATCAGTATAAGTGTCATCTACAACGGTAATTTCATATGTAAGACTTTTGAAGTGATGATCTCTGGAGAAACTGTAGATACATTTAATCTCTTAACAACTTATCTGCTGCTCAAAGACCTGGTTGTTAGAACATGAATCATGAAAAGGGGGGGTAGCTGACTGGCTCGAGCTCTAGCCCTTTTCCTGAACATGCACACCTTGCTTCAGCCTATCCTTGCCAGGTTGGTGTGGCAACCTTTATCCCGGTTGAGTTTGCTGTGCGCATGACGTCAGACCACAGATAGCTTTTCAAGTGCATCAATAGACTCACAGGCGAAATTACGATGTACTCAAAATTAAATTCAATGTTTTCTTTTTGTTGAGATCCGCCTAATGGTTATTACATAAACCCTTGTAACAAATTGTGTAATCGAAGTACTATGGTCCGTGGCACCACCTTAAACCTAGTTAAGAAAACAGTTTGATGTCTACAGAGATGGGAGCTAATTCTGGTAAAAACATTACTCTCAGTAACAATGGAAGAAGATAGAAGAAAAGTGCCGAACGAAGTCGAGACGAGCAAAGAGCATAAACTGGATCAGAAAGATGAGGCAATCCATTATAGACATCGTGCAAAGCAAATCCCGAACACATGGTGCTATCTACACTGACTCTTCATCGTTTGAAGTAATGAGCTTGTATTGTATTTCAACCAGAATATGTAGAACAAACTTCAAAGGACAAGCATTTGAACAAATGTATAATAAATACATACAATTACAACCATTACAAATCAATAAAGGAAAACCCTTTTCTCTCTACACAAACACCAGACTAAGAAGATTTCTACATGTAATTTTGCATTGCCATACTTTCTCTTCAAAATGTTTATCGTCATCTGTGCAAAACGTACCTCCAAATCAATGAGAACCTTTAGTAATCTCTCCGGCCTATCCACGACAGAGATGTGAACATCGTTGCAAACAAAATTAGGTCAGTAAACTATCCATCCAGCCACTTCATAAGTCGCTCTCGTGAAGAAGCTTGTTCAAGAGGGTGGTTAATAGAGCATCCCTTCTTTCAGCCCGGTGCTCTTCTCGCGACCTCCTTTGCTCTTCCTGCTCCCGCCAAGCCTGCTCAACCATCAGCCTCTCCCTTTCAAGCTTCTCCATCGACTGTCTCCATTCCTGCTCGAACAAAAGGCGTTCACGGGCACGCCTCTCCATCATGTCCCTCCACTGCATCTCCATCACCTGTTGCTGATTGAAGAATTCCTTGAGCATTTCCAAAATATCAGCACCACCACTCCTGCCAGATACTCCGCTGGTCCCCCCCATATGCTTGTTGATCGTGACCTCTTTGCCCTTCCTCTTACGAGAACCGACTTTCGAAGGCCTCTCCTCGTCACTATCGTCCTCATCTTCATCATCAGCCTCCAAAAGCTCATCAGAAGACTGATTGCCACCGTATCTTCTCAATTTTTTCTTCGCTTGGACAGAAGTCCCTTCGGACTCAAGATGAAGCCGCTGCATGTTCTTCGCTCTTTCAATGAATAACGCATGCAGTTCCTCGAAAAAGGGACATTTCCGTTCATTGTCAGGATCCGACGTCTCCTTCCCCTGAAATCACAGTCAAGCAGGCACTTAATACAATGAGCTGAAAACTCTATCCAAAGGGTAACTCACTCATTCGATCACCTTCAACAAATTAATAATTAATCGAAACCCACATTCATAGGATCACCTAAAAGCAGAGGGCAAGACAAGAACTTGAAAACACGAGCTACAGAGAAAGAATGCACAGCTTAGCTGACACAGTCATTTCCAAGAAGCATGATTAATTCAGTTGCAGTTCTAAAGCCCTGCTTGATTAGCTAATACTGCAAAGCGGTCAGACTGATACCAGGGGAAGATCCCACAAAGACAAGCCACTTTCTCAAACTCTCAAAACTAGAGATGCATCACAGGAAGCTGAGAAATTGATTCATTTCAGAGGTACAGGGCAAGCAAAACTCCCATTATCAAGTCTCAAAAAGCATCATTTTTCGCCAATTGAACTTCGCATATCATGGAAATCTGCAAGGATTCAACAGATTCCACTAAATTATAGCGCCGCGCACCTCCACGACCACGAACAACAGGCAAAAGCTACCTTGTAGCGGTTCAACAGGTTCTTCCACTTGCACTTGCACTGCTCCGGCGTCCTGCGGTAGCCCCTCTCCTTCATCCGCCCGCTCACGATCTCCCACAGGTTCTTGTTCCGCTTCGCCGCCGTGAAGTCCCTCTCCAGCTCCGCCCGTATCCTTATGAACTCCCTCGTCTCCTCCTGGCTCCACTGCGGCTGATGCTGCTGCAGCTGCGGCGGCCGCGGCTGCTGCTGGGGCGCCGCCGCCGCCGCCTCCGCCGCCGCCTCCGCCGGGATGAGGAGCGACGACGCCATCATGCTGATCCGGCCGAGGGACTCTCCGTCGTCGTCCTCGCCGGCGAACATCGCCGGGAAATCGGAGCTCGACGCCGCCGCCGTCGTCGCCGTCGCCGTCGCCGATCGCGGGGGTTGTTAGGGTTTTTCGCGGCTTCCGGGTGAAATTCCCGTTGGTTTTGCGCGTGGAGAGGGCGATTTGTCGGAAAGCCCAGGCGGTTTCGCGCCTATTTATAGTTATGCCACTGGCTCTCTCGTATTAACTCCCTCTCTACGCTTCAGCCTAGGCGACGGGCTGTCGTTTTGTGGGGGCCGAAACGACACGTGGCGGGGGCCAGAACGGTGAAAACGCGAGGGCAGCCATGGTGGTGGTCTCGGTCGGGGGAGGCCTCAAAGGTCAAAGAGGTCGGTAGGGGTTGACTTTTTGGGCGCCGATGGCAAAGATTGGTTCAGCGAATTAGACTTTTTTGCGGTGGCACCCCCCTTCCCCCTCCTAACTTTCGGAAGAGATCGACAGCACATGAGAAAGTGTCAATGGATTCAAAGTGGCCAACATGCCATTTGGGAGAATTTCGGGGGAATGACTTTTTCGTCGGGATAAAGGACCTCCACTCAAAGTGTTTTTATGATAATCGAAAAGATGGTTGGCAATCGATATTAAAGATTTTTCACGTGACTATCGTTAAATAAATTTACAATTGCAAGTCTTAGGGTCAATTTATGTTTGTTATACGATATATTATTATGGATGGACTTACTGATGTTTAAATTTGGATAATTTTTTCAACCGTAATTAATGAAGCTGAAGGATTAAACCAGTGAAATAAACAATGGGTTGTCCTTTATTTTTGGAAGGAGGAGGGCGGTCTAAAGCTGGATTCAGCTAGGCAAAATCACAAACACCTGGAGGACGTCACGGAGCGGGGCTCCCTTCGCATTAAGGAAAGAAGGGACGAGCACCGGCGGCGGGAAAATGATCTTTGGAAGCCCTAAACTCTCGCTCCACGGCCAAGCCATCGTTCGACTTCACGGACGATTTTGTTCATTCCGACCTCGTGGAATTTTTGGACCGAACAAAGCAGTCCAAGGGACTCTCCAAACCCTCTTGCTCTCTGCCTCGTCGGTCCATCGTCATTCCCACCGTGGTGGCACTTCGTTATCTCCTTGCAACTGTTGCCGTAGCCTTCGCTCAAGCGCGAAGTCATTCCCACCGTGGTGGCACTTCGTTATCTCCACCGCTGGCGATTGGGTCGCTTGAGGTTGCGCGACCACGGCATCGCCACTGCCGAGATTGTGCGACTCCAGGCGACACTCGCGCGTCCTCCGTGGCAGCCGCCACCATCTCTCTCTCTCTCTCTCTCACATATTGTCAAGCCCGGCCGGTGGATAATTCATGGCCAAGTCGACGTCCGCCTGGGCGGTGACGACCGACCATAAAGGCATTCTGGGGTAAAAGCGGAATTGTATTGAATTTCCGAGGGCAAGAAAGGAACTGCAAATTTTCTTTAATTTTTGGATTGAATTTTCCGAAAATGCTGCAAAGCCAGAGTCAGGGAGAATCTACCCTGTTACCGATGCTAGCTTTGACTCAAAATAGTCCAAAAAGTTTATACTAAACAGTAACACTACAACTTTTGACCAAAAAAACACAACTTTCACTGAAAGGATTTGGGAGGCCTAAAGTTGATTTAAAGTCGTGCCGAATGTTTCCTAAGACAACTTTCTCTAGGCCCGCGCCACCTGGGCAGCTCTTTCGCTCGAAGCGAACACCATCGCGAGTCGTTGCGTGATCATTACCACCACCGATTGTCCCCACCACTCCCATTTTGACCTGCTCCTCCCACCGTCACCGACGGTCACCACCATGGTTGAGATGTGTCAATTACCACCTATAACCATTGATATTTCCCCATGGCTATTGCTGTCATCAACCGCCAAGTGTAGTCTACCTCTATTGCCAGCCATTTTTCACCGTCACCCTCTCTAGTCCTTACCATCATTATAGCAATCGCCACCAATAGGGATAAACATGGGTTTAGGGTAAAATCAAGAATTGGATCGAACTGGCCATAGGAACCTGTCTAATTCCTAGTTCCGTTGTCATTGATTCGATCCTCAATTCCTAAAAAAGTGAAATCAATATTGTGTGGTTTCGGTTTTATGGTTACTACATGAAGACCAAACCAGGAACATGTATCTCAAGGAAGTACCCATTCCCAAAAAAAAAGATATGGTAGTAATTGCCCCGCTATGGTCAGAAAATGTCACAACATTTGCCTTTTTCAAAATGAGAAATAGTAACTAAAGCATGACGCCGACCTAAAATTAGTTGAATGCTTTGAAGCTGGCGTGTAGGGTACAAATTGTTCAAAAAAAGTTAGGCTATTAGAGAACAATTTGAGGACTATAGTTAATATATTTTCTAACAAATATAAATTTTTGAAATGCATACCAAGCACCATGATGCCTTCGTCATCTACCTCTGGGAAATGAAAGCCCTTTACTTGGTAGGATGACCACCGCATCATAAATAGTAGCTCTCATCCAATCACTATCAGCATACCACCAAATAGGTCTTTCCTCGTCAATGCTGGTTTATTTCATTTTTCTGTTACATGTTTTGAATTTTTTTTTTTTTTTTTTTTGTGTGTTCATACTTTATGAATTTGCTATTGACAAATGAGGATTTTTGTTGTTGAGTTTGCTTTTATTTTGCTTAACTAAAAATGAAACAAAAAAAAATTAGCCGATTCCATAAAACGTATTGACAAGGTAAGTTCTAAGTTTCATAAACTAGAAAACCGGTTCAGACAAGATGGGCTTCAAGGGAACTTGAACCGACTCTAAAATTGCTCAACCTTGGCCACCAAGGGAGTATATGGTAATGTTTTTATTCTCAAGAATAATTTCTATTCATAAACAATTTTTTCTATTTCTATTCTCTAGACGAAAACGTTTAGTAATTATATAAAATTTATATTCTTGCAATAAAAATACATTTAATATGACCTCCACATATTTTGCGATTTAGAATTTCTTTTAATTTTATAATATTTTTATTACATTTTTCTTTTTGCCTTTCTCTTCTTCTTTCTCTAGACGGTCACGACCTCAACCATGGCCAACCAACAACCGGCTAGATGAGAGGTGGCAACATTGCCGACCTCGAAGGAGCCTTGTCGGCCACTAGTGAGGTCCCCTCAAGCCTCGCCTTAGGTGGGCAAGGCGACCTTACCTAGCCACTAGCAAGGCTCGACCTCGCCCGACTACCACGAGATCGATCTCCCCCGACCAAGCGACGTCAACGTTGTGGTGACATTGCGGTGGCCGGGCGAGGTCAAGCCTCGCCAAGCATCTACTAGCTAGGCATCGACCATCACCAAGGCTGATGACCAACTTGGGGAAGAAGAGGAGGGAGAGAAAAAGAAAAAAAAGAAAAGAAAAAAAATTAAACTTGTTTTTTGAATTGTTGTCAAGAACAAATAAGGAATTTTTTTTTGTTTCTTATTTATGTTCTAAATCTATTCTCATGAATAAAAATATGTACAAATTAATATTTGTTCTATTTGTATTCTAGAAAAAAAAAATCGAAACGTTACTAAACACGTCCCGAGTCAATCATCATTTTGTTAAATTCTCTCTTTGAGTGAACTTATCGTCTTTTAGCGAAATTGTCATCAAAGAATAAAACACTCGCGAGTCTCCGTCGAGAGGCTTTTTGCAATACGAGACGTGAATTGAGGCCTCGGGCTTCACGAACATCTTCTGTTGAATCGAAGCCAACTTTTGTAGTACGGTCCAAAATGATGTTTGGGCTCACTAGTCAGTCAGGCCACAAATAATTGACCTTAGACGATAAGGATCATCGGGGGTTTTGACGGTTCCTATGGATTAGAGAGGAAAAGAAAATTCTATGGATTATACCTGTCGAAACGAGTCGTGAATCCATTTTTTAATTCATATAGTTATTATATGGGTTAGTTATCTTCGATATATGGATCATAAATGAGTTGCAAATGGTAAAGCCAAAAATATTATCATTAAATAGATTATCATCTTATCTTGTTGACTCTCTTTCATCTTCATTTAATTTTTTACTCATTCACTACATACTCTCGTCTTAATTTAGATATAAGTTTTTCTAGATTAGGTTAGAACTTAGAATGGAAGTATTTTACTAATATGAGT
The DNA here is from genome assembly GCA_014182515.1 of Eucalyptus microcorys. NCBI lineage: Eukaryota > Viridiplantae > Streptophyta > Magnoliopsida > Myrtales > Myrtaceae > Eucalyptus > Eucalyptus microcorys. The sequence continues at coordinate 9,083,298 of CM024566.1, forward strand.
CGAGTCGCGTATGGATTTAAGTTAGATATGGATAATTAAATTTGTATTGCACGGAAATAGATTAAAATAGGTCAAATGCATCGCTTCTAGTCAGATCATTTTTTATTCGACCCAAATCCGACCGTTTGACGTGTCTACTATAGTTTAAAACTTAGGTTATGAATTCAATACTCGCGAGCTCCATGTCATTTTCACTGTTTAATTGAACACGCCCGCGCCAATTTAACACGAATGACGCGAATAACAAAAGCAAGACACATCTTCCAATTATTGCCCGTCTTCACATGAGCTAATAAATCGGCACCGGTTCCATTGACGGAATCAATTGACGAAACTGGTTGACAAAAGTGATTTGACCCGATTAGGGCAGTTGAATGTCGCCCTCTCATCGTGCGCTTGTAATTTTCACGTCGCTTTTAATTACGTCATCTGTTCCTAATTACAGGTATTGCACGGCCAAGGCCACGCGATTTTCCATCCGATGTGAAATTAGCTCCATCCGATTTTTTCCATCCCACGGTGCGGTCCAATCTCGACCCTAATAATGACGTCATTATTAGAATAAACGAACATTCTAGTTTCTACGCCCATTGATTGCGGTAGAGTCTTCAACCACTAATGCTATAAATGCTCTGTCGCTTGAAACATGTGACCCTTAAATTCAATAGATCGGTATCTAAGTCAGGAAAAATATCGGCTTTCTGAACTACTTCGGAAAACGGTGGCCCATGCCTAGCTATTTTACTTCATATTCAGTCCTTTTTTTTTTTCTCTCATTTTTGTTCAACATTTTTTTTGCGTATTTTTTATTTTTAATTACATGTGCCGCGCGGTGTAGGAAAACATTGCTAAAAGCAACTCGAGGCGATTAAAGAAGTGAAATATTAGAGGGGATTTTTTTTCCCTCCTCTTGAGTAAAAATAGAGTGAAATTTTGAAGTAAGAAAGGACATATAGCAATGTGATTTCGTGAATCTAGAGTCAAGAGCCACATAAATGTTGCGCGTCTTTGAAGGTAAGCGACTTCCAAGATGTTGAATTAAATGATGCACATGGAATTGTCTTAGTGATCACCCTTTTCACATAAGAAAAGAGATATGGAGAATTGAAATTTTTCTTGCCTTCTCAGGAGAGCTAAGTGTAAGCATGTTTAGGAGTCAGGTTTCGTTTGTTTTGCAGAAGTTGAATGTTGAAAAACATTTAGCAAAAAATGATCGCTTGTATTATTTAAAGTAATTAGTCAATAAATAATATTTTTATTATCAATAATAATATGTCTAAACAATTTCATAAACGATGACGAAAATATTTTTGTTCAATTATTTTTATAAGTGATTCTAGCGATCTCTTGTCATAAAATACTTTCAAGATCATTTATTTTTCATGAAATAGATATGTCCTTATAGTAGAGCAAATAAAAAAAAAATCCAACGATAAAAACTAGAATCTTCTACCATAAAAATATATATTTATAGAGCACATGGGGAAAATATTAAAAGTATCCTAATTTTTGCACGACTTGCTTTACTTTGGTATCATAACTTTTCGATTGATCATTTGGATGCCATAATTTTCCAAAAAAGGTTCATCGAAAGTGTGATAAGTTTTAATGCCGTCTCAAATTTCTCAACATTTGAGTGATCGGCCGAAAATTTACAGCACCGAAGCGAAAGTTGTGTGGATGTCACGTATGATCGACTGGAAAGTAACGGCATTAAAGTAGATACTGTATAAAAAAATTATGGCATTTATAAGATGCTGATGATATATCGCTAGTCTTTCCAACCAAAAAAGATAAAGACTTATGTCCGATAAACATTCTCCATCTTTTGACCCTTATCCAAGTCAAAAGATGGGGAAACATTTTTTAAATCAAAATAATGCATGGCCTTTTTTTATTTTAAAATGAAAAAAGAGCCCTATTTTTGTCCCGCATCATCCCTGCCACACAGCATTATCCTTCACAAGCACGCAACCAACTGCTCCACCACCAGTGCTCTACCCTCTCCCTCTTCCAACTATTTTGCACCTTTTAAAATAAACGACTTAAATTTTTTTTAAAAATATATATAATTTATATAATTTAAAATAATTAATCGACAAAAATACTTTAAATTCGAATGATGATTCACGTCATTGTACGCTTGCTTTTACCCCACTCAAATGCTGGAAAAGTAGCTTTCACGGACCGACCGCAGGTAGTTATCCAGATTTCAACCGCAAAGTTGCTGACGGTTGCCGGCCACTTGCCACGCCAGTACAAATTTAAAATTTTCAGCGGCGCAAGAAAAGATTTAAAAAATTAAAATTACGGTGAGCATAATTTAAAATTTCATTTACGGTGTTTACTCGTTTTTCTCTTTTTGTCAATCCGAAAGCGCTGGATTCTCGACAAAATCAAAACTGCCACGTCAAAAGAAAACAGAAAAAAAAGAACCCGACCATTGAAGAATTCGAAAACATCAATATCATGTCGCATCGCATCTTTGCTACATATACTATACATTTTCCTTCTCTGGGACGCGCTTGGGAAGACGACAAATTTTCACTTTCGGCTTTACAAAATATCTTCCTTTTCTTGACCTAAGAAAAGGGGCACCAAATAACGTTTTTTAAAATTGAAGAAAACTCTATGAGTGGAAAAGAAGGGGGAAAAAAAGAGAAAAAAGAAAATCTATGACATGGAATTACCGTTTTGCCCCGGTAAACTCAGGGAAGAAGCAAAGCCGCTCGCCGATCGCCGATCGCCGATCGCCGATCGCCGGTCCTCGATTGATTCACAGATCTTCCGGCTCATCGCCGCTGCTGCTCATCCGGGGCAAGATGTGGACGGCCACGGCCTGCACCGCCGGCGGGGGGTCCACCATCCAGAGCCTCGCCGGGGCGGCGGTGACGTCGACCACCGCGATCCCGCCGCCGCACACGACGCAGACCCGGCCGCCCCCGGCGGCGGCGTGCTGGGCCCCGCGGAGCCGGTCCGAGGCCATGACCTCCTCCCAGCGGTCGCGCGTCTCGTCGTACCGCCTGAGGGCGCCCTGGACCTCGTCGACGACGTAGATGACGTCCTCGTCCATGGCGGCGACGGGGCCGCGCCAGCCCCCGATCATCCCCTCCGGCATGTCCCTCCACGCGTCGGCGGCGACGTCGTAGACGACGCCCTGCTTCGCGGCGTGGCCCTTCACGTTGACCATGCACAGCTTGCCTCTCCACGCGACGGCCTCGATGGCGTCCCTGCAGAACCGCCCGTCTTTGAGCCCGTTCAGTTTTCTCCACTCCCAATTCGCGCTTTCGTCTCTCCTCCTCGTGCCGGGGTTTCTGCCGCCGGACGTGCTAAGATCCCATCTCTCGAGCGACCTCGCCACGTCGTTGCTGAACTGGGACCCGATCCCGCTCGCCACGTAGACGGCGGCGCCGAGGACCCCCGCGGCGCACCACCGCCGGGGGGCGGTGAACGGCGGGCCCGAGGTCCACCTCCTGGCGATCGGGTCGAAGATGAGCGGGCGCGATATCGCCGGGAAGAAGTCGCGGGCGGTGGCGGCGAGGAGGACGAGCTTGCCGGCGACGGAGACGGTCTGGATGGGGAAGCGCCACGACAGGAAGGAGGGGTGGCTGACGAGGAGGCGGAGCGGCTTGCCCGGGGCCGGCGGGGGGAGCGCGCGCCACCGGGCGGCGATCGGGTCGAAGGTCGCGAACTCGACGTTGCTCAGGTGGTGCGGATCGGTCCGGAGCGAGCGCGACGGCGGCGAGAGGGAGGACGGGGGGTGCGCCTCCTGGGGCGAGGAGGGCGAGAGGAGGGCGTAGAGGGAGAGGAAGGGAGGGAAGGAGGGGGTGTAGATGACGCGCCGCCACGAGCTGCAGACGGAGAAGAGGAGGGAAGGCGGGACGCCGGCGAGGCAGAGGCGGGCAACGTGGTCGGGGAGCCCCGGCAGCAACGGCGGCTGGTGGGGGCGGTCCCGGTCGTGGTGGTCGGCCGCTTTGCGGCGCTTGGAGGCGGAGGAGGAGGCGGAGGCGGAGGAGGCATGGGCGGTGGAGTGGGTTGAGTTGGTGACGGGAGCGACGGCGTTCGCCATGCGTAGGGAAGGGAGGAAGAAAGGATGGCTGAGATTGTGAGGCATTTTATAATGGTGTTTTCGTTTTATTTTTTTTCAATTTTTTTTTTTTTGGTGGGGGACCATTTGATAACGATTTTGTTTGGGAAGGAACTGCTTTGCTTCATTTGAACGATGAGGAAAATTTTGGTTGCTATCTAAAGGCATTATTAGGCATTTTGCTTGAAAAAGGCATTACCATGATTTCATAATGGATAGAAAAGGTATCCGAAAATTTGTGATTTAAGTTGGGTTCACAGTAAATCTGGTTCAGAAAATGTATGCCAATAATCTTCTCTTCACGTAAATTTCAATCAGATTATGAATCTTTTTAATTTTATGCGAATAAATCAAATCCTGACCTCGTCGTCCCTTGTGAATATGATTGGGGTTATAGGCTTGTAGCCACTTTAATGAAGATAGTTTTTTTTTTTTTTTTTTTTTGCCTATTTGGAGTATGACATGACAACAAGTGTGGATTCAAAATAAAACTTAAATTCTATTTATGATTGAGTGAAGATGCTAACCGGATTTAGGTTTTCTTAAACATATATTCATTTAATTATTAAGTCATTTTTAAGTTGATTTTGATCCAAAAATACCCTTTGATCAATGTTAAAAGTGACTCGTGCAAATAATCTATATGTTGTGTTCTCCTCTTTGTTAAGAGCAAAGAGGGGGTGAGAACGATGGTCAATTTAACCGTCTCACTTGTATGTCTAAACGGAGACTTTATATATCTTACTATAAAATGTTTTGCTTGTAGGTTCACCAAATCTAACATGCCATCATTGCAATTAGATTGCCATACCTGAATAGTAGACATATCTCAAAAGTCTTTTTGAAAAGGGCTAATCCGTTATCGAGCCAACTAAAAAAGAGTTTCAATACCTCACTTTTAAAAGTTGGATCTCTATACAGCAAATTCCATTATAAAGAAAAAGCGAGGAAAATCCATTTATTGTGTGGATTTTCAGACCGAAGTGAAGGAAAATGAAAAGAAACACCACAAGTCATTTCTCTTTAAAAAATGGTAATAATTTCCTTCCCTTCAATTTTTCTATTGCATTTTCCCTTCTGATTTTAATTAAACATAAGAGAAGAAATATACATGTTTCAGTACTTTCGCTTCCACTCAATTCTTATTGGATCAATTTATTTTCTCGTCATAAAGGAGCAAGGACCCTTTCAATTTCGAGTTGATTTGAGATGTGCATCCATCGTGCAACACAACAATGAACAGAATCACGCTATATCGATCATGTAATCTATATCTATAAAATATCCCTTAATCATCGGAAAAAATCGAATCGACACATCATCTCACAAGATACTACTGCCTTTGTCCATGGGCTACTAAGATCTTGACAAAGACCATAGTGCACTCCGAGGAGGGGCCGAGGGTCACAGGAACCGATTCTCGAACTATCTTCTATTAAAACTGATCAGACGTGTGACTATTCTAACTATTTGACTTCTCGTCTCATACGATATGCAATGTTTTTCCATCCAACCATATTTCCACGGCCTGCTTTGCTCCTAGTTACCCTCGACCTTAGGCCAAAGCAACCTATAAAGACAACTTTAAATGATCCTTCATCAAGTACTCCACATCTAATCATGCAACGCCTCTATACTCGGCCAAAATAGTTGGCCAAAAATCCCCTTTTGACCGGCCAAGGAAGAAAGGAAAGGAGGAGGAAATTCTAACCCCAAAAACGAACCGCACCTACAAAAAGAAGTAGGGGTGGGTGCGCCGGCCGGGGCCCACCCGAAAAGCCGTTTGTCGTCACTATTAAATGCAGTAGGTAAAGGAATTACGTAATTCAAAAAGAAAAGAAAAGCAAGACAGCGAATCCGCGCGGTGGTCGCGAGCTGCTTTTGTTTGTTTAACGTCGTCTGCTCCCCACTCGCGCGCGCCCGGACAAAGCCGGTGGCGCGGCCGTCGCGCAAAAAGGCGGTCTTGTCGCGTTCCGTCTCCGGTCACGTGCGGTCCGCGCTTGCTCCTGCCGGAACGCGCCGGATACCTCCCGTGTCGCTGATCTGGATGATCAGTTGATTGTTTGACTAATGGATGCATATTTTACTTTAATAGTAAGAATGCATGCTTTATATTTAAATAGTAAATATATCTGAGGTCTGGATGAGAATAAGCGAACGCATGAGGTTGTTGATTTTGAAATAATGAGAAAATACTTGGAAAAACATTCTCGTGCTTTATCTTCGTATCAATTTGCACCTTAAGTTTTGAAGATCCTCATTTAATATTTCGAGTCGCGTCTAGCATTTGGTCCTATTTATGGATTTTTTTAAAAAATTTACTTCCAATTTTGTCCCTTCCACTCTTTCAAATCCACCGGCATTTAAAACTTGCTTGCTCAAAGCCTTGACTTTCCACTGCTATGCTCTTTCCCTCTTGGTGCTGCTGACACCACCTGCATTGGGTCCGTTTATTAATGTTTCTGCTCTAAGAAATAATATTTTTCAGAAATAATCTTTTTATATTCATATTCTCTGGAATGATTTTTAAGTAAAAGAATACGTTTGGCAACTATGATTTTTTTAATCAGAATATAAAAAGAACAGGAATACGTTTAGTACAATTCATAAAATTTATTGTAATGTAGTATTTCTTTTAATTTTTAATACTTTTAAGAATTTTTTTTCTTTTCTTCGCCGTCCGCCGGCCGCTGCCGTGGACAATTGGTGACGGTGGTGGCAATCGGTGGTGGACAACGGAGGCAAACAGTAGGCGGCTGATAATGGCCAACGAATGACAGACGGCAAGCGACTATGGACGGCAATGGCCGGCGATGAACGGCAGTAGACGGTCGCGAGTAGCAAGGAAGAAGAAGAAAATAAAAAAGGAAAAGAAAAAATAGATTTATTTTTAGAAATTATTTCCGGAATAAGAAACTACTTTTTACTACTTCTTATTTTTGTTCCAAATCCATTCATCAACTATTAATCTCTTCCGGAGAATAGAAAAATTAGTTGACGTTACCAAATGAAAGTCTGTTCATTTTTTGTTCCAGGGAGCAAAATAACAAAAAAACAAAGAAATGGAAACATTAACAAATAGGACCATGGTTGCCAATCATTGTGGGTTGCCACCCTAGTCAAGCTGTGACTCGTCGAGCTCTACTGCCGTCAAACTTGAGTTAGATCTAGAGAGAAATGGAGAGATGGTTTAGGGTTTAAAGGAGTTTGAGGGTAGGTTGGTATTTTTGAATTTGGGATTATGCTTCGAATGTGATTTGCTATTAGGAGTGAACATGACTTGGATTGGGTTGGGTTGGTCCAACACTTAACCTAAGGATCAACCGGCATGGTATTGATCCTCAATTTTTGAGATCGAGAACCAACCCTATTGAGCATGGGATTAAGGACCGGACCAACTGTCACACCCCCGCCCCATCTCTAGCACGAGAACATGACCCAGCGGGTTAGCATTGACTCCTTAGGCAACGTCAAATGTTCCTAAAGTCTTTTATCTTTAGTTAAGCACATGCGAAAGCGATCATAAACAATCCTCATACAAACAAACATGGAAGCCGGGTAAGACATATGCAAGCTAAGCAAATAAAAAAACATATACATATACATATTCATACATCAAAAGCGGTTTTGATTACATGTCCATCCTAGTCTTGGGCTACTTATTTTCGTCTCCATATATAGTTAATTAAAAGGCTAGGGTAGCCTAGCTCCTCTACCGAGTTGCTCTCAAAAGCGGCCCCATGCTAGGTTCATTCCCTTCTTGGACCCTAGTTCACCCATCACACACCTGAAATTGTGAGAACAACAAGAGTCAGTTGATGACTAAGTAAGTATAAATCCCTAATTCTCCTATAGGAGGATGTTTTGCCATCGATCGTCGGATACAAGATCACCACCCACTTGTCGATGGCAAATCAATAGTAAAGTTCATGCCTTGCCTAGCTTATACATACAAAGGCTCTCAATCATCTATGTGCTTTCAAGAATCAAAGACAATGAGTTAGTGCATATGAACAAGTTTTCCAAAGATCTATGGCTTACGATTATTTCGGTCACAAAAAGGGATACATGCATCTCATGAAATTTGTTTAAGTACTAAGTGACCCAATTCAAACATATGCTCAAATTGATGCAATGACTTAACAATACATATCAAAACAAACCCAACTTTTGCAAGCATCACATATGTATCAGCCATAGACCACATGTGGACTTTCATTTTTCTTTTCTTTTTTTTTTCAGTATCATATTAGTCGAAATTAATTGACTCTTCCGATAATAACCGAGCATCATTCCCCCCTTGGCAATTGGCATCGTCCCGATCTTATTATTAGGACGGCATCTAAGGCGGCCCCAAACATCGGCCTCACCCGGTCCGGCATCGTCCACGATCTCAATATCGGGACGGCATCCGAGGCTTTACCCTAGGCAACGACCCGACATCCCTCAACGTCGGCATATAAGTCCATTATGTGTCAATGCATTTCAAGCATCAACCGATTCATGTTATGTTTAAACTTTTAGCCGAATGAAAGGCCCGAAGGCATGCCATGCAAGGTGAACTAATGAACGAATTTTGTGTTTAATCAAACTCATGTCGGATGCGATTCGGGCTTGTAACCTTGACTTGGAACCATTCGCTTAGGCTTTAGCATTGTCTATAGTCACTGAGACCTCTTCTCCACATCCGGGTGTGCTCGATACTCATGCGAGATCATGAACTTACTTAATGCAACAACAAGTAATAGAGACACAACAAACATAACTATACAAAGCCAACACAAGCATACGATGACATGATCCTAAGATCGATAAGCGTAGTACATCGCCCTATCGAAGAGTTAGGAAAATCTACTTACTACTTTTTGGACCTAGCTTCAAGATGCTTCTTTGGTGGTCAATTGGCGTCTAGGGCGGCTTGGAAGAAAAGGCCGTAAAAGAGATGAGAGAAAGGGAGAGGAAATAAAAGAATGATTCATCCTCAAAATGTAAGGATGCCTTCTATTATTTATAAGCCTCTTCCTCTTAAATTTTTATGTAAGCTCATAATTACGCCTAAATGACTAGTTGGCCTACCTATCTTCCCAAGTTGGTGCCTAGGTCCTTTGGTGTTGCCTTATGATTGGTCCACCTATTTGCTTGGTCTCCAAGGCTCAATCTAGGCTTGTTATTGCCTATGGCGCCTAAGGGACACATAAGCCCATTTAATGCCTAATGTCTTCTTCTAATTGATTGGTTCTTGCCTTATGCATCAAGGCTACATTTTGGGGTCATCATACCCTAAGATTTACCTAAGATTTGGTCATCAAGAAACTTGGACTTTGAACAACTTGTTCTCCAAGTTTCTTCTCTTTAACACATTAAAGTCCAAAAGTATTTAATGCATTATTATCTTCAAGGCAAGAAGTCTTTAGATTAGTTTGCTCCTCAAGTTGGGCATGCGGCCCCCTTCCCCTCCAAGTTGGGCGTGTGGTTCTCCCATTTTAAGGTGAAAACAGTTTTGAGCAATTTTTGAAATCAGTACCAATACCTTATCAAACGAACTTGAAAAATTATAAAATTTTACTATGTTGTAGAGAAGACCTTAGATCCTAGGATATTAATAGGCCTAGGCTATAGGGATATATTTTTCCCCACTTTATTTAATACGTTCACATTTGTTCACACTTGTTCACACTTTAACTTGTTCATGCTTGTTCACATTTGTTCACACTTATTCACACTTGTTTTTCCAAGAAATTTTGATTATCCAAGGCTGAGGTGTCCCCTTTGTTAATGGCTTTAAATCCAAATATAATCTTATCTTCTAATGTAAAGTCCTAACATGCCAGGTGTCCGTGCTCCTTTACTACATGACGAATGCATTAAATGCAACTTGGAAAATATCTAAGTTCCAAAGGCCTAGTTATCCTAGACTAATCACATTTGACCACGATTGACTATCTTATTTGGTTTAGGGTTCATGCCTAAGACATGATCGGAGGAAGCAGACACAATCGGACTTAACTAGTGAGACTAAGTTCGGACTTCTCTTTTACCACGTAAATGACTCAAAGTTGAGGATGTTACACCAACCATATGGGTCTGTTTCGATTCCAAGGTCAACCTAGGACCATCCAATAAATTTTTCGTTTCATTTTTTATATTCCCTAAAAAGACAAACCTATTATTTGAAATTACATATCCATCAGTAATGCAGAGTTGATCAACCAAATTATAAACACCAGTATATATCCAATATAAATTTTAAATAACATAATAATATAATTGCACAGAGCCCAACTAGCACTGTTTCATGAATTTCTATTTGAAAAGAAAGAAAAAGTCAAGTGAAAAACTTAAAAAGGCCAAAAGCAGCATGAGCTTAAACCATCCACCTTCATCCAATACTCGGCATGACAATTCTACAATTTAAAGAGAATTTCAAAGCAAAGTCATAGTGGAGCAAAAAAGTTTGATGAATATAATTATCTTCACATTGTTTTTTTCTTTCAATCAGAGAAAAGAACCCTATCTAGTATCCTCTACATCACTAGAAAAAATCTACCATTACTAAGGAAGTACCGCTTCTCAAATATAGAATATACACTAGATCCACACTACTAATACTCCACGAAAAGATTTGTGGAAATCATACTCAGAACAAAAATAAGCATCCAAGCTCCAGCGTTAATGAATGATGCCAATGACTTGAAGCAGCAGTTGAGAAGGGTTCTTTTCAAGTTGACGTGATGCTAATTGACCTTTTATAGCCTATGATTTTCAAAATAATAGGGCAAGCTAGGCGAGGAGTGAGCGACGTGCGGGAGCGGGGTTAGCAGTGAGCAACAAGCAAGAGTAGGGCGAGCGTCTAGTGTTGCTCATGAATAGGGTTTCTAAATTTCTAATTAGGGCTTTATTCTTTTGGATTTACTTGACAAAGACAAAAAAGAAAGAAGAGGACAAAATTGGAGGAGGAGGAGGACTCGTTAATGCTATTAACGTTAAGTTAGGGTTATAGAATTTAGAATAGATAAAAGAATATTATATATAATATATGATATCTATAAGGTTGGTCCGAGTTAGATCAACCCTAAACTTCCAGTACCGAAAACCAACCCGCAAAGTGTAGGGTCCAAGAGTCCTAGGACCAAGGACCGACCCAATCTCCATGTGAATCGAATCAGGATCAGCGGGTCGGGCCAGTCCAAGGTCGGTCGGCCTTAGATTGATGTTCATTTTCACTCCTATTTGCTATTTTAAAAAAAATCTAAAATGGAAATCATTATCGACATGAAAATTGCTTTTGAATTTTTTTTCTTTTTAATTTATATTGAATCATCATAGCTCGACTTTATAGTGCCATCTAAGCTTCAACTAATCCTTATTAACTAAACAAGGTGAGTCAAGCTGGAAAAACCTATTTTAATCTGAGGTCGAACTCCAAAATCAGCTTCAATCAAACTCATTTGAGTATCTAATCTTGAATATTCGAGTTCAGTCAAACTCAAGCACACGAGTCGACTCAATCTATACTGAAGTGTCATTGTCTCATGCGGTTTTCATTCACATCCGATGCTCTCTATTGGTAAAGTTTTGCTTCGGCCACAGGTAACTATAAATAGAAAAAGGTAACTTCCATTGAAGTTCAGGCTTTGGATGCTTTCTTTTATCGCGCCTGATGGGATAGAAATAATGTAACCCCATGCATCATGTGACAGGAGAATGTCAAATGATTTTGTCATAAACCATGTGATATACAGTTGGGTTTTGGACGTCTAAATTATTAATAGGTCGGTAGCCGGATTAATCCACTACTCGACTTTTTTTCAGCAAAACTCTATGAATTATAGGGTAAAAGAGGGGACTTAATGGCTTTAAGTGCCATCGTTTCACTCATTACAAGAAAATTGAACATGCAAATTGTACTATTAACGAGTCAATACCTTGTAATTATAACTTGTCAAATATCACGGTGAAACGCTCTCAAACAAATTTCTGAAAAGAAAGAACTCCTTAAATAATCCACCTCGCATGACAGTGAGCAACAGCAAGTCTTCATTCAAGATTTTAACTTATCATCCTCACTAAGGGGGTCGAGTTAAATAATTGTATGTGCGTATTATCTCATTATCAAGGCCTAAGGTATCAATATTGCGAATCGAGATAATCTACGTAATGTTTGAGAACACGAGATCCCCAATCTTTGCTTCTCGCAGTTGGCTCTAGCCGTATCCAAAGAGCTAGCAAAAAGAAAGAAAAAGAAAACGAGGGTCCATTATCATTAATAAAACATAATTAAAAAGAGAAAAGTCTTGCCAAAAGAATAAATAAAAAGGAGAAGAAGTTGGACCTAAACAAGTCCTTGACTTCAGTATCCTTGGGATGTAAAAACACACAAAGGTTATTCCCTCTCACCAAGAAAGAAAAAGATATAAAGGGAATTAGAGATATAAGGTATGCAGGACCACATTTTGATAGTTTGCCGTCTTTGTATATCAAACGAATGGTCATAGGAGCTCTCACAGAGAGAAGTCCTCTGGTCTTGGTGGGGTTACCTATTAACCGAATACCAATGATCCATCATTATCACGTCCTAAGGTATCAACATTGTCGATCGAGATAATCATGTAACGTGTGAGGACACGAGATCCCCTGGTCTCCGCTTCTCGCGGTTGGCTCCAACCGTGTTCGAAGAGCTCGGAAAATAAAGGCCAAGAAAAAAGAATTGGAGGGCCCTACTATTATTATTATTAAAACGGAATAAAAAGGAGAAAAGACTTTTCAAAAGAATAAATAAGAAGGAGAAGAAGTTGCTGGGAAGAGAAAAAGGCTCCCACGAGGAGTGGCAAGATGGAGAGGGGAGGACACTACCATCTTTACACATTCAATGCTTCTCTCCCCTTTTCCCTCCCTCCCTCCTTCTCTCTCTCTCTCTCCTGCTTTACTTCATCCACAACCCCACTCATTTCCCAAGAGCCAACATGAGCTCCCCTCTCTCTCTCTCTCTCTCAATAAATGAAGAACAGTCCACGAGAGAAAGAAGGTGGAGAGAGAGAAGGTGATACAGTTTCCCAATTTCATCTGCTGCTTTTTAATGCAGACATGGAGACCATGCTATCTGAAGACTGATGAAACGCGTCGCGATTTTCGTGAGTCAGTTGAGGTCGGGCTCTTGATGTGTACAGGTGGCCATGACTCATCGATATTTCACACGCGGCAGTAGAATTTTGACTTTCGACTCCCAATCTAGAAACCCTCCATCGCCTCCAATCAATCGAGCTGGCCGGGGCTTAACAGGCAAGCCATATATGGCTCGGCAATTTGTATGTATTTTAACGGGGCAAATCGATAGAGTTAGAGTATATCCACAAATTGTGCACCAAAAAGAGTGAAAAGGTTTGCATTCATTGGGTGTTCTTGCAATGCTGGTCGAATATGTTCAATGACAAAAATATTTGACTTTCAAAATGTTAAATATGCATGCCGCAAGATAGCTTAGTACATCAGAGATTACAAGCTCTTTGTTTGATAGCTTGATGAGTGCTCTTTGGTAATTCCTAACCAAGATCCATGATAAAAGCACACTGTAATTGTATATTTCTTTTCTCAACGAGAAAATCATTGCAAAATATGAATTCGACTGGCTTTGAATTCGTGAGGAGCTTGATTTGACTTCTTACCTTCAGCTTCTGTTTAATTATAAAACTTAATTAGTACAAAAAGAAAAAGGTAACTTGACCTTGACAATGCAGGTAATCTTATCGAAAACAACGGGAGATGCACAAACTTTTTTCTACCAACTGAAAATTCTAATCCGGACCCCCAAAAATTGGGTCGGGTTAGCGGTTTGACCCAAATGGGTTAAACACTATTCTTGCACTCTTTTAATGAGAAGAAACGAGAAAAGTCTTGGAATATTAGTTTCGGTAGGTTAGATATTGAAAATGTCCCATTAAACTCAAGTCAACTTTCGAAAACAAATCGTGGATTTCGCTGTAGATGTAAAAGTCCTAAAGAAAAGATTTAAAGACATTGAATTGTAGGAGTGCGCACAGGGAATTGCCCGAACTAGAAATTGCTTGGACTAGACTAGACGGGCCGATTTTGGGTTGTTCTCAAATAGCGCAATCCGATTCCCAGTTCCCACTTTTGGAACCAGTGGCCGGTCAGTCCGGTTCCCAGTTTCAAGGTGGGAACCGAACCGACTAGACCGATTAATTTTATATATACAATTTATTTTAAAATTTCTTAAGAAAAACCCTAATTCCTTCCAATTTCTCCCTTTTTTTCATTTTATTTTTGGCCCAAAAAAATGAATTTACCGGTTCCACTAGACTAACCGGACCGGTTGGTTGGTCCGGTTCCCAATTTTAGGACCGGTTGGTCCGGTTCCTAATCTCAAAATCTAGAAACCGGTCCTCTTGGTCCAATTCTCAATTCCACCTCGGAACCAAATCGGATCGAGGACCGATCAATCCTATCAAATTATAAGCTTGAAAGTTAGAAACCTTTTCCCTTCCTCTCTCTCTCCAGCTTTACTTCATGCACACCCCCACTCATCTCCCAAGAGCCAACATGAGCTCCTCTCTCTCTCTCTCTCTCTCTCTCTCTCTCTCTCTCTCTCAATAAATGAAGAAACGTTCATGAGAGAGAGAAGGTGATGACAGCTTCCTAGTTTCATCATCTTCTTTTTAACGTGGACATGGAGATCATGCTACCGAAAGACCCACGAAACGTAGTGCAATTTTCATGAGTCGGTTGAGGTCCATCTGTACAACTGGTCCTGACTCATCAACATTTCACATGCGGCATTGGAATTTTGACTTTCGACTCCCACTCTAGAAACCATCGCCCCCAATCAATGGAACTTGCCCGGGGTTAATAGGCAAACCATATATGGCTTGGCAATATGTATGTATTTTAATGGGCAAATTGATAGAGTTAGAGTATATCCAAAATTTTTGTACCAAAAAGATTGAAAAGCTTCGCTTTCATTGGATGTCCTTGCAATACTAGTAATATTCGACTTTCAAAATGTTAATTACGTGTGTCGCAAGATAACTCAGTGCATTGGAGATTACAAACTTTTTTCGTTTAATTGCTTGATGAGTGCTCTTCGATAATTCTCCACTAAGATACATGGTTAAAGCACACTGTAACTGTATATTTCTTTTTCCAGCTAGAAAAATATTGTAAAATACGAATTTGACCGGTTTTGAATTTGTGAGGAGCTTGATTTGACTTCTTACTTTTAACTTCTGTTTAATTATAAAACTTAATTGGTAAGAAAAAATAAAGAAGGTAAATTTACCTTGACAATGCAGGTGATCTTGTCGAAAAACAACGGGAGATGCATAAACTTTCTTCTTTTCTACCAACTGAAAATTCTAATCCAGACCCCCAAAAATTAGGTTGGGTCAGCGGTTTGACCTAAATGGGTTAAGTACTGTTCTTGCACTCATTTTATAAGAAGTGAGAAAAGTCTCAAAATATTGGTTTTGGTAGGTTAGATATGGAAAATGTCCCATTAAACTCAAGTCAACTTTGGAAAAATCTCAATGCTTTATTTCTAGATATATGGGGATAATCATAATATTAAGTGGACACATGTAACGAAATCATGGCTTTGCCAAAGGTAAAAGGAACCTAAAGAAAAGAACTAAAGACACCAAATTATAAACTTGAAAGTTAGAAACCTAAGTTATATAAACCCGAATGAACTTCAATAAATACCTTCCAATTTATAAGCCTCAAAAGTCGATTCAAGATGTGCATCGCCATGCAAGGCAACCAACAAATCACACCACACCAATCGCGTGAATAATATACAAAATACTTTTTTCAGAGCCGGTGGTTTCCAGAACTTATCTTCTCAACTCTTAAGTGCTCGAAAATGAAATCGGTGGATCGCCATCACAAGCCACAATTTTCAAGGGTACAAATCTCTTGATCATCAGCATCAAATTTAAGGCCACAGCTACCTACAAAAACGAGTTACGATGATCAATCAAGACCCCATCTAATCATCATGAAAAAGAAAAAGAAAGAAGAGAAAGAAATTCATTCCCAAACAAATCGCACCATAAATAAATAAATAAATAATTGGGGTTTTTCTAGCCGGGCCCCACGCGAAAAGCCGACCGTCGTCATTATTAAATGTAGTGGGTGGAATCGAAAAATGGCGTAAATTAAAAATAAATAAAAATAAAAAGCCGCAAATACGCGCGTGCGGTCGCGAGCTCTTTTCTCCACTTGCCCCCCCCAGCCGACCCGCGCCGCGCCGCGCCACGCCACGCCACGCGCGCGCACATAAGTACGTGGCGGGCGAATGGCCGAAAAAGGCAATTTTGTCGTGTTCTGCTGATCACGTGGGGCCCGCATCCGCCGATCTTCTTTGGAACTCCACCCGTTCCCTCGATCTATACATAAACTTAGGCGATTGGTTTGATTATTGGCACGCATTTCTAATAAGTACATGTTTTATTTATTTTAATCGTTTATAGATCTATTAAGATAAATTGGTATGAACAAACAACCACGTAGATATTTTAATAGAAAATTACCAAAAAGCATTCTCGCATTTTATGTATTCATTCACTTGCATTTTCATTATTGGAAATATACAATTAGCATTCTCTAGTTGCACCTCGATTCTAGCTCTATACATGAATTTGCTGTTTTCTTTGGGATGTGTCCTTCCCATCATTCAAATCCATCCATAGATGAAAACCCACTTGCTCAAAACCTAATTCAAAGCATTGAATTGTCGACTCAACTGTATTCTTAAAAACCCTAATTCAAAGCATTGAATTGTCGACTCAACTGTACTCTTAAAAGATATGGGTCATGCGCCCGCTTAGGCAGCATGGTCGAGGTGAGGCCACGACTTGCATCTCTCTCTTCTCGTGCGAAATATTGTACGATGATGATGATGTCAATTCATGTAATTGATTAGCTACTTATGTTGTTTCAATCATAATATATCACTTTAAATACAAAAAGGCATTTCATCATTGTCCCGGCTTTGAATGCTTTCTTTTTGTTGCGCTTGATGTGATAGAAATTATGAAACCCGTGTGTCTGCTTTTGTTTCTCACCGTGAAATAGTAGAAAGTAGACGTTCAAGATAAAGTTGTTGGAGCACGAAAAGGACAATGATAAATGATTTTGTCGTAGATCGTGTGATATGTAAGTTGCGTTATCCATCTCTAAATTACTATTGGGCTTGCAACGGCATTAATCCCCTTCTTTTTCCTTTTTCTTTTTTTAAATTCTTTCAATAGATCTCTATTCTCAATTGTAGGTGAAAATAAGTAGGAATCATGGGATTAAAGAGCAACAATTTCATGCATTACGAAAAAAGTTAAATGCACAAATCACTTTCTTACCAAGTTAATACTGAGGGTGATTGGACTCAGAATAGATAAGTTTGGGACTTGAAACCTGATAATTTGTTATAGTTGGTTCTCAAAGAAGCTCTCTTGACGTTGGAATCGCTAGATCTTTTTCTTTTGTCTTCTTTTGTTTGGTATTCTTATCGATATAATATGCACGTGTGAAACATAAATACAATTATTTTCACTTGAGGATGTTTTATCAAATGTATTAAATTTTGACAAATAATGAGTGAAAGAATTTGCTTAGAGTTATGGGTAAACTGATTTGAAACCAGTTCAATTCCAGGTTTCAATTTTTAATTTTTGGAACCAGAAACTGCATTAGTCCCCTTATGAACCAATCTTGGCCGATTAAGGCCCGTCCTTGTGTTGAACTGGTTCGTTTGCTCATTTCCAATTAATACACCATAATTATCACCCTCCCTCACAAACATTGTGGTGAAATCCTCTTACTCACTTGCGGCTCCAGTCAGGATCATTACATTTGCACATGTACTTACTATCACAATCGATGGCACGATCATCATGCATCGAAATAGTCAATGTAGTTCTCGAGAACACGAGTTCCCCCAATCCCTTATCATGAATATTATAAACAGAAAAAAAATTAGAGGAAAGTCTCTCCAGCATTCAAGAAAAGAAAAGGCAAGTTGCTGGGATGGAAGACAAAAAGGCATCTCCCATGAGCAAACATAGCAAAGCTGGAGAGAGAGGAGGAGGACAAGGACACGCCCCACCTTTACGCATTCAATGTCTCCTCCCTTTTCCTGTTCCCCCTCTCTCTCTCTCTCTCTCTCTAATCTCCAACCTCTCCCTGCAAAGTTTGAATGGCCCCATACTTTATGCACCGGCCCCTTAGCTTCTCCCTCTTCCCAGGAGCCAAAACGAGCTCCTGTCCTAAATTCAACGCATCTCCCTCTTTCTTTCTCTCTCTGTCCGCCTGTCGCTCGCCAGCGGTTTTGGCCTCGCGCACCTTTCACGTGGTGGAGCGGTCCCGACTCGGTGGGCAGCTCTGCATTTATTGAGAGAGAGAAGGTGATGGGAGAAAGTAAGATCAGCTTCATCTCTGTCTTCGTGTCGGCCGGCTGATGCAAATGGGTGAATGACGACTTCCCTATTCGTTATGTATATTTAGAAAGGCCTTATCCGGAGGCTCATGAAAAGGTCGATCTGTGTGCGGTAGCTGCGGTCTGCGGGATCCGGCCTACGGTTTCGAGACGGAAGAAATCTCTCAACTCCCCAATCAAACCGAGCCGACCTCTGGATTATGTTTGGTTGTTTTAAATTTGAATTTATGATATAAACTATCCATTATTTAGTGATTGTAGTGAATCAATTTGGATATATTTACATCATATCATGTATATTATTTGGTATAAATGGTATATTAGTATAAATAAATTAAAAATTTTATAAATAGAGATGGTAAAAATCTCTCTCGACACTTTTACTTACTTTATTTTTATTTGCCTTTTCATTTTATTTTCCTCTTTTTTTTTTTATTTCTTTCTTCTCATTCCATCATTCTCTATTAATATTTTTTTTTAAATAGTAAACTATACTAATACACCTAAAATATGTAATTATATAAACAATAATATTTATATATTTATATTATTAAATAGATTAAATTTGAGTAAATAAATAAAAATAAGATTAAATTAGAATAACTAAAGTGTTATTTTTTGTTATTTTGAATTTCTTATATTATAATTCAAATATTATTTATATTGAAATATAATTTTAATTTTATTAATTTAAGAAATTTATTATTTAACAAAAATAACTTTCATATCATGAATGTTAGAAATCTTATTCACATTTATTCTATCTTCCCATGAGATAATTTTATCCAATCTATATCTCCTTATATCCGACTTTATCCTATTTTGAGCAGGCACCAAATGTTGGATATGATAAAATTATTCTATCTTGAATTTTATCTTGAGTACCAAATGCATCCTAAGAGTCTATACACACATCGTATATGGGCTAGTTATATGTGTTTCAATAAGCAAATTGAGAGAGGATATCCAAAATTGGGCATCAAACATTGGAAAGTTTGCATTTATTAGGCATTCTTGGAACATCGACTGAATATGTTCAATAAGAAAATATTCGAAAGTAATAATCTAGTGCATTGGGGATTACCAACTTTTCATTTGATCTACATTCTCCATTAAAATACATAGTTAAAACACTCTATAAGTAAACAGAGTGAGTCAGCTATTCTTTTCCCAACCTAAAAACTAAGGTAAAATAATTTGGGATATGTGCAACAAAAGTCTTAAAACTTACGAAGAAAATGTAATTGAGTCCTAAAACTTACAAAAAGTACAATTAAATCGTAAAATTTATCAAATTGGTTCAATTGAGTCATAAATTTAACACCGTCGACTTACTAATAGAAATTGCTAACGTGACATTTTAAATGAATTTTTATTTTCCATGTGACTTTTAACATTATTTTTATTATTGTTTAAATTAGATTTAAAAACTAAAAAGGAAAAGCTAAATTTATTTTAAAAAACAAAACAGTTCAAAAAAAAAAAAAAAAAAAAGGCACTGGTGGAACTTTCACCGCCACCCATCGCCGAAGGGGCCGACGATGGTCGCCGGCCTTTGCCGGCCCCAGGTGAGGGCTGGCCACCCTTACCAGTCGGGTTAGGATGCTTGCCTAAAATCTGGACACGCCGACCCTCGTGGGGGGCCGGCGACCATCGCCCTCCTTGTGGGAGGCCTCGTCGGCCCTGGGCGAGGCCTCGCTAGCCCTCACGGGTGGCCAGCAACCATCACCCGCCTTGGGCAAGGCCTCGCCAGCCCTTGCTTGGGGTCAGCGATGCTCGCCTAGATCTGGGCCAACTCGCCTCGATTTGGCGAGCCTCACCAATCCCGAGCGAGGGCCCGTGAGGCCTCGCCCAGGGTGGGCGATGGTCGTCGACCTCCAGTGAGGGCCAGCGAGGCCTCGCCCGGGCGGCGATGGTCATCGACCCCCCGTGAGGGCCGGCAAGGGCTCGCCCAGGGCCGGCGATGGTCACCGGCCTCCCGCGAGGGTTGGCGTGCCCATATCTAGGCAAGCGTCCTCACCTGACCTGGTGGGGGTGGCTGACCCTCACTTGGGGCTGGCGAGGCCTCGCCCAAGTGAGGGCGACCACCCCACCTAGGGCCGGTGACCGTCGTCGGCCCCTCCGGCAATAGGCGGTGGGCTGCGGCGGAAATGCCTGCTAGTGCCATTTTCTTTTCTTTTTTTTTTCAATAGTTTTAAAAAAAAATTTAGTTTTTAAATCTAATTTTAAAGATTTTGAATAAAAATAATTTAAAAAGCCATATGGAAAATAGAAATTCATTTAAAATATGACGTCAGCAATTTCCGTTAGTAAATCTGACGGTGTTAAATTTAAGACTCAATTGAATCAATTTGATAAGTTTTAGGACTTGATTGCACTTTTTGTAAATTTTTAGACTCAATTGCACTTTATTTGTAAGTTTTAGGACTTATCTTGCACATATCTCAAATAATTTTTATTCATGACTTGGAATAGTATTTGTAGCATGTACGATGATAAGTTAATTACCACTCTCGCTCTCGTTACGACAGAGGACAATAAAAAGTCTCCAATTTTTGGTTTTGGTAGGTGAGATATTGAATATGTCCCTTGACCTCGAGTCAACCTCGGAAGCATCTCGGAACTTAATTTCCAATAATAAGCGAGTCGATCTCTGTTGAAATCACGATCTTCGGCAGACACGTGCCGAAGCCATGGCTTCGCCAAAAAATAATGATAAAAAAAATGCCTAAAGAAAAGAAGTAAAGATGTCAAATCATAAGCTTTAGAATTAGAAACCTAAGTTGCATAAATCCAAATTAACTTCAAGATCAATCATTGCGTCTGATTGCGTGGGCCCATTTTGCAAGCGGAAGTTGATGGGCCTTTCCGTTTTGGGCCCATTTAGGCCCAACATCACTGGGCCGCTGGTGAGCCCGACGGCGGCGCGAAGGTGCGAAGCGGAGGGCTCTTCGCTCCGGCGGGAAGAAAGGAAGGAAGGAAGGAAGGAGGAGCGGATCGCCGGCGCGATATTCGGCACCGACGTTCTTCTAGGGTTTCGCGGTCCCCATTCCGGCGGGAGGATTTCCGGCGCCGGGGAGCAATCGGAGTCGCGATCGTGGTCGCCGGTTCGGGAGGCGATGGAAGTCGGCGACGTGTTGCAGGAGCTGTTGGGCGTGGAGGTGGAGCTTCAAGACGTCCAAGGTCTCTGTCTCTGTCTCTGTCTCTCTCTACGATGGTCGCCGTTAGCTGTTCCTTGATGCGCGACGACTGCGATTGATGTCGGGAGTGAAGTTTTTGATATAGCAAATCAGGAACGGCTTGAGTATGCTGGGATCGTTTTGCAGGAACTGAATCGTTCTGCTCATGCTGAGAATTTCGTTTCAGAAAAGAACTAAAATGGGACCGGTGAAAGTCCCCGGCTTTGTGCATTTTGCTCGTTTAATTAGCTCGGGGGTCGATTTTGTCGGCCGCTTTGTTCTCTATGATTGGCCGCGTTTTGGGGTTGCCGTTTGTTTTGATTCTTTGCCGACTGTCGTGCAGACCAGATAAAGGTCTTGCTTGATCGGCAAGAGCAGCTGTATGAGCGGCAGTCTGAGCTGAAGTCTTTGTTGGAAGCGTGCGAGGATGTTGGCAGCCCAGTGAAGGATGGCGCTTCGACGTCCATGGAAGATTGGTCGGGCACTTTCGACTGGGATGCTCGAGCTGACGATGTCAAATTCAACATTTTTGGGATACGCAAGTATCGCGCGAATCAACGGGAGGTTAGCGCTGGAAATATCCCTGTTGCAGTTTTAGTTGTTATGCTGGAGGTTAATAGGTGGAGCTGAAGTTCTTGCCTAATTTTGGGATCTTTTAAATTGGTGTTTTGCTCTGTATACTTTATGTTCACACTGTGATATGCCTTCCCGTTTGAAATCATATAAATGCACTCCCTTTGTTAATGTAAGTTTTTAAAATCATAGCAGAGTAATTGCCAAATGTATTTATCCACATAATTATTTCTTCAGAGTGATAGCAATGAATTGAAAGTTTCACATACTACTATTCTGACTCCGTCTGCTGAAAGTCAGACTCATTGCCATGTTTTCTTTTAAATCTATCAACTGGGGTTCCTGTCATTACTTTCGTACAAATATCTGCCTAGTTTAATGTATTTGTAATGGGCATGTCTTCCATTTGTTGCCTTAACCCAACTTGTTACTGAGAATTGTCTGTTCCTTGTTTCCAGATCATAAATGCCATTATGAGTCAAAGAGATGTCCTGGTCATCATGGCTGCTGGTGGTGGCAAAAGCCTCTGCTACCAGCTTCCTGCCATTCTTCAGGAAGGAGTTGCCCTTGTTGTCAGTCCTTTGCTTTCTTTGATTCAGGATCAGGTGTTTTCCTATCTTCTGTTCTCTTGAGAATATGTTATACTTTGTGAAGTTTGTTAGTGACATAAACTTATGCAATATTACCATTGCTTAGGTGATGGGTCTGGCTGCATTGGGCATTCCAGCACATATGTTGACGTCAACGACTGGCAAGGACAATGAAAAGTTTATATACAAGGCGCTTGAAAAGGGTGAAGGAGAGCTGAAAATACTATATGTTACTCCAGAAAAGATATCCAAGAGCAAGAGGTTCATGTCAAAGCTGGAGAAATGCCACCATGCAGGGCGTCTTTCTTTGATAGCAATTGATGTAAATATCTGAATTTTCTTTCTGGTTTTGGTCTTAAGTGATCTCTAAGCTTCAGTGTTGGTTAGTGTTGGTAAATTTTGGTTTTGAGCAGCTTATGTTTCTGTGTATGTAGCAAGGTGATATAACTTTCCACTTCGAACTTGAAAGTTGTGCTACTTCATAATGATAGATAGACAAGATTATCATAATGTCTTAAACCAAGGATGGTGAAATTAGACTGCTTCAAGTGATAACAAGCTTAAGAAATGTAGTTACACTGCTCTGTTGATCTGAGTTTGGTTGCCAGTTGTGCTGCCTTAAGTTGAAACTGCACCTAAGGCTTAGCATTTAAAACTGGTTTTGACTAACCTCGAAGAATCAGATAACTAGTTTTTTTTTTTTTACATTGTTTATGGAGCAGCACCTAGGATTCAAATCGAGGACTTCATTATGAAGGTCAAATGATCAAGGATGTTTGATCCAGTTTATGTGTGACTTACGTTAAAAGCTGGAAACATGATGTACGATTATCATATTTTGGATACAATGAGCTTTTCGAAGGCGTGTGATTAGTTGCAGAAGTTACTGGATAGCACTGTCCAACTTTGATTTGTTTTCTTCTGCTGCTTCCTTTCTGTTGATCATCTTTAAAGTAGGTTTAGTCTTGACAACTGCTTGCTCAGGATTGTTTATTAAGTAGAGAAACTTTGAAAGATAGTAATTTTAGCGAACTTATAGTTGGTCAACATCTTAGACTTGTCACAGCAAAAAAAAAACATCATAGATTTGTCAAGATGTGACTTTGCTTATCTACAGAGGGCGATAAAAGAGGAAGAAGTAGAAGGAAATGTCATTTGTCTTCTTCCCCTTAATCGTGCACATCAACGCTGCCTTTTAGGCACTTGTCTTTCATGATCATAACCTATGGACCGTTAGGTTAAACATGCTTTTACAAACTAATAAATGCAACTTCAACTAATTGAATCTTGACGTCAATGGCCATTTTGGTAAGGCTGAATATGGTCATGTGGTTGGTTGTACTAAGTCCTTGCTTGTCTGTAAACTGCAGGAGGCACACTGCTGTAGTCAGTGGGGTCACGACTTTCGGCCCGACTACAAAAACCTTGGTATCTTGAAGACTCAGTTTCCCAGTGTTCCCGTGGTTGCTTTAACTGTATGTCTTCTCATATCTTCTTTCTATTGATTTTGTGGATGACATGGCTACTTATGTAGTTAAATGTACTAATTTAAAGAATTTGTGATCTCATGAATCGGTCATCTTATTTTTACAGGCAACTGCTACTTGGAAAGTACAAAACGATCTGATGGAAATGCTGAAGATCCCCAAGTGCGTTAAGTTCGTCAGCACTGTTAACAGGCCAAATCTCTTTTATATGGTATGTCATTGATTGATTTATTGAATCTTTAATTTATATGCTGAATACCAGATAGCCAATGTCTATTATGGATGCACTGCAGGTACGAGAGAAGTCATCTGTTGCTAAAGTGGTTATTGACG
The DNA here is from genome assembly GCA_014182515.1 of Eucalyptus microcorys. NCBI lineage: Eukaryota > Viridiplantae > Streptophyta > Magnoliopsida > Myrtales > Myrtaceae > Eucalyptus > Eucalyptus microcorys. Next base: position 9,107,993 of record CM024566.1, read on the forward strand.
AAATTGCTGAATTTATACGGGAATCTTATCCCAATAATGAATCTGGGATAGTTTATTGCTTCTCTAGGAAGGAATGTGAACAGGTTAAGTCCATCCGTCAACTCCTTTGCATTCTCTTTTTCGGCTGGTGTAGTGTTTTTCATTAGATGACATTCTTCCAATTCGCGTGCAAGTGGGGCTGCAAACTGAGATTAATTTTAATATCTCATGCTAGTGTTTTAGATCATCGACTCATAACATCCTTTCATCAATTCTTTTACTTTCGCCATTATGTGCTCTTTTTATGATTTTCAATTTTTGTCAAGTTATTCGTGGTTCAGTATTATAAATTCACTAACTAATTTGCATGACTAATTCACTAAATTGTTACTTGTTAGACTATATCTCCTTGTAACAGTTGATTAGAAAAAGAAGGTCAAGAATTTACGTGGGGCATTTCTTAATTTCTCCTTAGGTGTCAGCTCACATTTTTGGTTCACAAGTGAAATTGATAGTATTGACAATAATGTCACAGAATTGACAGAATGGATCGAATATATCTAATATACTGTGATATGGTGCACCCATAGGAACAAAAGTCCAGGAAATTTCCTAAAGTTGCTAGGATTGCTGGCTTCATAGTAATAAATAGTTCTTTGTGTTGATTTAGTGAAAAGGGCAATGTTATTTTCTGTTGAGGATGCCACATACCATTTGTTCTTAGAATCACATTTATTTTTGTTTTTACTACAACAACTGGTGAAGTCACTGAATCACTTTTCTATGCTTACATATCTGTACTTTCTTTGTAACTAATATTATACACTCATTTCCGACATGTATGGTGTAGAACAGGTTGCAAAGGAGTTACGTGATAGAGGAATTTCAGCAGATTATTATCATGCAGATATGGATGTAAATGCTCGTGAGAAAGTTCATCTGAGGTAAACATGGCTTTTGCATGCTCACTTCGTATGTCAATAAGTTCGATGACTCTCTCTCTCTCTCTCTCTCTCTCTCGTGACTGTTCACTTGCAAGATTTTGGTGCCATTCTACCTAGGTTTGACTGAAACAGAGACCAATGGCATAATCACCAGCGGAATTACTAATGATGATGGCTGCCTTATGTATTCGTGATAAATCAGTCTTGTTCTGTCCAACTGTGCTATTTCATTATCTTAATCAAACGGAGGGTCTCTAAGTTTTACATGAGCTTTATCTGCTGCTAAAAGAACATTAACCTGAAGTAGAGCAATCTTTTGACTGTAGCTGAGCTAGTGTGATATCTTGACAATGTGTTCGACCTGCAAAGTTGTGGTATGCATATTTAATCACACTACAGAAAGAAGATTTCAAAATGCTCAAACATTGATAAGAAATAAATGGTGGAGCACACAGATACGCACAGGCACACACAGCTCTCAACTATGCTTCAATGCCCATTCCCCTGCCACGGAGAGAGATAGTTAGCTAAAGGTCCATTTACGCACTCTCGGACATTTTTCTTCCTGCATAGATGTGCTTGACCCTTTAATGTTTGTCTGTTGCAGGTGGAGCAATGGCAAGCTACAAGTAATTGTAGGGACGGTATGTGTACGCAAATAAATTATATGCTTTTATCTAAGTCACTTTACCATTCTTTTTTCTCATGGTTGTAGGTGGCATTTGGAATGGGAATTAACAAACCTGATGGTTAGTATTGCAAAATGCTATGTATTTGTGCGGATTTCTTTCTCAAATGTCTCTTACTCTTTGAATAGGAATTAGTTGGTCATGCTTATTAATCTAAAGCAGTCTTTACATTCATAGCTCCATTTCTGAGCATTAGAAATTTTTTACTAAGCAAACTCTTTGATAATGTCATCTGCCAGATTTGCCTCATTTTAGAGTTCTTTTCACTAATTTAGGTTGCTGTGTAATTCATCTGATAGAGCATCTGATGTTGATGGACTTGTGAGAAGGCTAGTAGATTCCTTTTTTACCCTTCAGGGAAAGTAAAACCCGTCGTCATCACCTTCTATTATTCCCAGGTTTAACTAAATTTAGCTTCTTACTAAATGAAACACATTGAAGAGATCTACCGCCGGAATTAATGCATGGTCTGTGCATGAATGGACATCCAAGATTGAGTACCTTGTGTCACATCTGAATTTCTGAATTTGTGAAGAGGAAATAATCCCAACCCTCGGATGCATTATAGATTATCTGTACTGGAGCGCCATGCCTGTCTCCTGTGTGCGTGCTTTAGTGTGCCTGTGTGGAGAGGCTCTCCTGTATGTGGCCTTATTTGTGGAACCCTTAGCAGCCAAAATATTTAATTTTTCGGTTTATGCATATACCTGTCGAAGCACTTCTATTTTTAATCTGATGTCAAGTGTTACTGCTATTTCCGTCTGGTTGTGTACTTAACATCATTATTTCTCGTAGTCAGGTTTGTCATCCATCACAGTCTGAGTAAATCAATGGAAACATACTACCAGGTTTTCACACTTTTCCTTCTGAACTGTTTTCGATAAAAATCTTTCTTTCTGTAACACCAATTACTTCAGGAAAGTGGGCGGGCTGGAAGAGATGGACTTCCTTCAGAATGTTTACTATATTATAGGGCTGCAGATGTTCCTAGGCAGGTATAAATTTTCTTTTGGTTACTAATTTTTATATTCTAGTGTACTGTTCATCCATGAGATATCATTCTTTCTTGGACAGAGTTCAATGGTCTTCTACGAGAACTCTGGGTTGCAAAACCTATATGACATAGTGCGATACTGTCAGGTACTGTCCTTTTTTTCCCCTCCTCGCACTGCACAGGTTGATGATCTTAGCAGTTTTCAGTTTTAAAGATAGGGTGCCTTGTACAGCCACGCAGTATACATGTCATTTAAATGGGGTGTTCCTGCGTAGAAGGGCACCGCATTGCTGGTTTTGGTAATTTTGGTGGAAAAATCAATTTGAGCGTGACAAACTTATGATGCTAAGAGTATGTGCCCATAAGACTATGGAGTTTAATATCCAGTGTGCTGGATTATTCCTACTCTTACTACAATTGGAAATGCCCATTACAGGTATCTGTAATCATATTGAAATGTTACGCTCCAATCCTTACTACATGAAAGTGTCCTCTAACTCATGGTGCAAAGTTTGGACACTTTGCCAAGGTCCCACGTCCTTAATGTTTATTAATCGCCAAAGCAGACATCAGAATCGTACCTCACCCAACACTTGTTCCCTAGTGTATTAACATAAGTAAATGGATAAGTTCCCTCTGCATTCACACATTCCGTTGGTGGATGTGGTAATGTATGTTTGCTAAATAAATTTCAAATTTCTTACTCAATCTTCTAGAATTTTTTTCATTTTTGTCCTTACTAATTAATTGCTTTATGCTGTCCATGGGCAGACTAATAGCTCTAACATTTTTTCTGCTCTGTCCTTAATTACCATTATTTGTGACATTGTGGATGTTTAGGAGAATAAAATCTTCTACCTGAATAACCTTTTATTTCTATTATAGCCTTAAAGATCATTTAATTTGTCATTTTCATGAAACTCTTTCTAAGCTGTTTCTGGTGTTACAGAGTAAAAGACAATGTCGCCGAGGTGCTTTTTTCAGGCATTTTGCTGAAGCAGTGCAAGACTGCAATGGTATATCTGTTTATTATAATAGTTTTTTCAATAAATAATGCTAGAGATGCTATAAATTTCTAGTAAGATTGTTTACTGGGTGAGGTGAATCATATGTTTGCACAAGCAAATTATCTCCTGTAGAGGTCTTGCTTGTTTAGCTTCCATTGCAGTTTGTCACTTCACTCAGTAAATTGATTTTAGTAGATTTTCTCTTTATAACTGGCATTGTTTTAGTTCAATGTCTTAAAATTGTTTAATGACTAAATCGTGATTTCCCTGCCATAGGAATGTGCGACAACTGTGCCTTCTCTAATGAGATCAAAGAGATAGACGTATCTGGTACATTACCTTGGACTTTCAATCTTCATCTGATATGTGCATTTAGCTTTTAACAAAAATTTGATAAAGATTAAGGCGTTGGATTTTATCTTTTTTCTCTTATGTTTTTCTTTTCCTTTCTATGGCCATACACGTCCCTTATTTGTGAGTTCATTTTTGAGATGTAAATTTCCCCTTTCTGATTGTTAAACCTTGGCTCTGGTCAAATTTGTTAATGTTAACCAATGTGGTGTGGAACTAAGGCCTCACTTAGAATAAAGTGCACCCAAATGATTGGAGTGAACAGACTTAGGGTGCGTTTGGTTGGACTTTTGGGGAAAATATTAGGGAAAATGCGGAGGACTTTAGGTTTAAAGGGTTTTCCAAAATGCAAATTGTAATTTGAAAATCCATTGTAAAGTACTTTTGAGCAAAATAGTGTTTGGAGGGATTATATTTACAGAGGACTTTTGTGATTAAAAGAAGAAAAAGAAAAAAAAATTCGTTGAAAGAAAAAATAAAGAAGTTGGCTGGCAAGGGAAGGCGGACACTGGTGATCGAAATTTGTTGCCGGTGGCCAACATCTGAGGTTGCAAGACAACGCAACTTGTGGGGGGTCGCCATGACTCACCGAGGTTGCGCGACTGACTAGTGATAGTTGCCGGTGTAGCCACGACTACGTTGGCCTCTCTCCAACCCGTTGCCGACCCATCGCAACCACACCGGCTGACATCTAAGGTTGAAGAAGATGAACAGTGAATCACGAGGGCAAAAACGGAAAAACAAAAATTGAGTGAGGATAGTTTTGGAACAAAATTTTTATACTAAACCCTAGAGAGGGCCTTCCGAGAATGCTAAAAGCCCAAGGCAGCCTAGGACCTACCTTGGGCTTTCGGCCTTTCAAAGGCAAACTTTCCCTCAAGGTGGTTTTCAAAAATTTTACCAAACACTCAATATTTGGCCAAATGGGCTTTGGACACCCAAAGCTCCTTCCCAAGGCCATTCCTTTAGAAATGGAAGTGCAATGGCTTAAATATCGTGCACTAGAATATATCCTCTACAAAATTTTCCCACTGCTGTGATGTCTTTTTGTTTTCTAAAGAATGACATGTTTTTTTTATATTCTTTGCATCAAGCTTCCTACTAGCTTTATTTCATTTCTTTTTAGCTTTCAATGCCAGTATTTTAAAGCTGCCTTCTAGGATGATCAATAATTCAGCTTTGACTGATCTTGTCTGCAGGCCATGCAAAGCTTGTCATTTCTTTGCTTCAAGATGTACGGGAGAAGGATCAGAGATTGACCATGTTGCAGCTGGTTGATAAAATAAAGACAATGCAAAAGGAGTTAGGTTGCTTTTTGTGCATATTAATATTATATAACAAATGCATGTAACATTAAAATGAACGCATACTTGTTGGGTTTGTTTGTGAAATTCTCCAGTGATTTGATTGCTTCTCTTGTAAATATCCATTTTGTGGTATAGAACCTGTAATGTAGTTCTTTGGCCCTTAAACTTGATGGCTTCATCCTCCAGTTTAACATAACATAATATTCAGACGGCAAATAAATAGAGTAGTCCAGCTATGTTATTTGTACCCAATTGTCTCCAAATTTGTGGCAGTCTTATATAGATTGCAGCGAGGAGACTCATGTTGAAGTGATAAATGATATAAGATATGTACAAAGATACTTGAAGGATCGGGTTAAATCTTAGTTATTATAGATAAAAATACATCTGCATGGGCCAAAGCAATTAAGTTCGTCCTGGGTCTTTCCTAGAGACAATTTTATTTGGTATCAATCAAACAGTTTCGGCAGTCAGCTACAAATGGATAGGTTTCTGTAAATGGGTTTTCCTTTTGTTCTAATACTGATAAATCTCCTATTATGAGATGCTATCCATTTATTTTGAATGGTCTGTTTTTCTTTCTTGATAATGCCACTCTAGGAGTCTGTAGCTTCCTTTTGTGATGGTCCCTTCTTCCAGCTTTAATTTTTCTTTCATGTTATCTTTTCTGCTGTGTATCTTCTCCAGGTTCTGATCTTAAGAAGGAGCAATTAGAGCAACTGGCGATACAGTTGATACTGGATCGAGTGTTGGTAAGAACTTAGATTCTCCTGACCTTTTAACTTATTTTTGTGATTTTTCTGCTGTATTATTGTCAGTTTGTCTGGGATGAGAATGAGTACTTGGTTTTGTGTCCGTGGTGGATGCAAAAGAAATTCTTAATCACTCTTGCCAAATAACGGTCTTTTGATGTGGTTAATTTTCACAAGGCTGAAGACATAACTGAATTATAATTTTATTTTATATCTTTTTAGAACTATAAATAAGATGTTACACCTGTGTGATTTCCTCATTCTAGAGTTCTTTTTTTTTTCCTGTGAAGAGCTTCCTTGATATATACACCTGCTAGTCAAATGTTCAAACTCTCTTGGTGAGTTCTAAGTCTTGTTTTGATTGTGTAGAAAGAAGAATATCAGCATACAGCTTATGCTACAAATGCTTATGTGACACTTGGACCATTGACAAAGCAAGTTTTGCAAGGTACAAAGATTCTATCTTCACAGCATGTCACTTTGTAGTTTTATCGCATGTCATTAACATCTTATTCCCTTGTGTTCTAAATACTACTAAGTGAGGTTTGCAATGGCCAGGATGCTCTTGTTTCTGGAATATCTGCATTTGGCATGCCTTTTTTATTAATGAAGTTCCCTTAGGGGCATACCCTTGAGGTTCATCTTTCAGGGATTTTTCACTTGCTGATTTTTCAATCTGTTTAATAGATTATGAATATCTTAGCATATTTCTTGTGAAATCAAAACTAGTAGTATCTTGTGCATCATGCGCACACGTTTCAAAACTTGTAGTATGAAGAATTCTTTTTCTAGTTCTTGAGATTTATGTAACCTACAATTATTTTTAATTGCAGCGGACGCCTGTTGAGATTGCTTATCCTTGATTAAATTGTTTCTTTGTTTGAGATAATGTGAATGTGGTCACCTTGGAGTAGTCACTTGTCCATTGTTGATAGCACTAAAATTTAAGTAGTTGTGTGATGTAAGATTGGTGTTTTAATCTCATCTTCCTGCAATGGATATGTCTTCACATATCTCAGGAAGTGGAGCAGCATGTTTTGCAAGTTCTATCAGTGTGCCTCTTTATTGCTAAGCAAGTCAGTGGTTGGCGAAATTCTGATCAGAGCTTGCCAATGCCGATCTTGAGATTGGCCATACACCAGTGCTCTGGAGAGCTTGACCACTGGCATCATATTTTTTTAAAGCCAATATTTTTCCACCACTGCGTCGTCAACTTCCTAATCTGTCCAGATAATTAAAAGGAGAATAAGTGGTGGCCTACATTTACTATGGCTAGGAATTTCTGTTCTTATAATTCACTGGTTTTCCATGCAATTGGATGACACGAAAATTGTGTCGATCTGATTTTGTACTAATCTATCCATATGGGTCTTGCTGTCCATCAAGTAAAAGGTAACTGCGATTTCAGATTATTTGAGGACTTTATTTTGAGGTATGAACAAAGGAATAATTCTGAAGTCATGCTTATGACCGAAGATAAGGGGACAGTTGACACCTTTGCTTTTCCTCTGTTTGTGAATCTTTTTGAGTTCATACTGCAGACATGGCTACTATTCTCATGCTGGTTCATGATGAGGGATTTGTGCACTGATAATTTTTACTCCTTGTTAGTGTGAATAATTATTAAGCTTTTGTGTTAAACCTTCACATGAACATTTGCTTATTGCTCTATCTTAGTTTAAGGTTGCAAATGATATGCCTATGTTGTAGGTCCAACAGCTTGTGTGAGAGAATGGGATGTATTCTAACACCAACAATGCTTATTTTCACGCAGGAAAGATGATGATTAAGCTTGAGGTTTTAAGCGATCAGAAAAGAATGAACGACAATATCAAATATACTAAGCGTGGCCTCACCACCTCTGGTTTGGAGTTTAAACTTGATGAGCTGCGAAAGGAACTCTCTTCTATCCATGGGGGGATATTACCGCATTCAGTCTTGACAACTCAACATATAAGCATGATTAGCGCCAGAAAACCCAGCTCAATAGAAGAGGCAAGTGTTGACTATTTTTTGCACTGAGAATAAATATCTTCTGGTTCAAAGTGTAGCATAAATATGCTTACTTTCTTCGTCAAGAAGAGCTTACTTGATTATGTTTTCATGAAGATGAGGAAAGCCTATGGAACATATATTTTGGAAATCTTGAAAGTCAAGTGTTAATCACATCTACTGAGCTCATTTTTCTGAATGCATCCAAATCTAAACAATCAGCTTATGGACCTGTGTGCGATTGGGGAAAACATGATTTGTTCAGAGCTCCTTTGAAATTCACGCTACATAGCTCAGAGAAGTTTTAGTTCTTAACTAATTTACTAAATCCAGTAATGTTGGTAATTCATTAATTGTATAAAAGAGGTTTGTGCTGCCAAAAAAATGAATGAGACAATTTCACTGCTTCTCTTTTTGGGTATTTGTTGTCACTTGGACGAGGACTTACCACACCATTAATTGTTCTGGCAGCTGGAGAGCATAATTGGGAAGCTCAAGGCAGGGAAGTATGGGAGTAGAATTCTTGAAGAAGTCGAGAAGTACGAAGGCTCTGATCAGCCTGACAAGAATTCGTCACGTAAATGCCAAAGCATTGATCATAGAGCATCCAAGAGACCAAAGACAAAACCTCTTGTTCTTATAGAGACAAGCGAAGATGAAGAATGATAAATTCTTTCGCATCTCTTGAGCCATTTTGTTGAAGTACCGTGAATTTACTCAAACGGATGGGAATTTGATATGCAAAGTAGATTCGCACGCTATGGTCCTGTTTGTAGTTTGCCTCAAACAGGTGAATTTTGATCTATACAATATATATTCGTCCTCCTCTTTTGGAGGATGGGCATGCGGTGGATCAGTTTACTTAGCTTGGTTGTATTTTTTGGGGCTCAAATTGTGACTCCTTGGCTGTTTAGGGAATTTCAAATTAGCTGAGGATGTGCCGGAAAATTCTTGCTTGCTAGCCTTGCTTCTCTCTCTCTGGTACTGTACTTAATATTGCGACGGTCGATGATCATCCTGAAGTTGGGGTCATATAGTTTTATTGCACGGCCAATGACACCACTGCCTGATCTTCCAAAATTATGGCAGATGCGTAGCAGCTGCTCGAAGGACGTAGTTTTCTTTTGGTGTAAAGTGGACTACCGATATTTGCAGATTTCATCGAGCATTCATTCAGGCTTGTTTACCTAGAAATTGTTTACCTAGAAATCTCATGTGTCCTCCTCCTTACCTTAAAACTATATGTTTCTTCTGAATCTATTTGCATCCCCCCCTCCATATGTACTCAAATCAAATGCAGTTTCGCAGTCCGAAAAGAAGCTTCATTTGCCTGGTTACATCTATGAATATCATTGTCCAATGCGACACCGAAAAGGAACTCGAAGGTCCTCTTCCGACCGGCAGGGGTTTCGATTCAACTTGCGAATCAACTGAAATTGAATGGACGGTCTGGTTCTGGAGGGAACCGGTTTGGCTTCACTACCGCACTCCATTAGCAAGTTCTGTTGAGTCTACCTTGGAGCCTGCGGTTTTGTCTTTTAACTCCAATGACAAAATACAACTTATCCAAATCAAAGAGGAAATCTATTTCCAGGCCATTAAGTTAAACTCATTTCGACGCCAAAATCAACAGGAGAGGAACTGTCAATGGGCAATGTTCTGAGTTTCGTGTTAATTATAATATCCAGATTATAATGTGACACCCTTTATTTTAGTTCTATTTAGATAATATTTGTTGTATTGGTATAAATTTAAGTTTTTTTATGACACAAAAAAGGGTCTAGGTATTTAAGAATTTTTAATAATACAAATAAAAATTTTAGATATTTGTGTTGTAGTTGATAATAATTTGGGGTTTAATGTTTTAATTTGAAGTTTTTCTATGATATTAAACCCCAAATTATAATATCCTTACCCCGAAGAAGTCTTGAGCTCAAGAATTTCATATAGGCTCGCATCATTATTTGAAGAGGGAGAATTCAAGTAAAACAAAGAGCAAGATTTGATTTGATTTTTTATTTTATTCTAATTCTCATTTTTAAATTTTTGTCTAGTAAGGGTGTGAGAAATTAGAATTAGAAATCTACACCTAAATTTAAATTATTCCCACCCGAAACCATTAAGAAGTTGAAGATTCGGACTCCCACCTATCCCTTCCAACATGAACAAGAGAAGGGTTGAGCAAGATCTAATTAAGCCAGGCCTATTTTTAATATAATAAAATGAAGTAATATTTTTGAGAAATTCTGTAATGCAGTCTGATGTGGACATCATTAAGTCATAAATTAATCAAAGAAAGACAAACACGCTATTTAAGATTTTTGACCGAAATCCTAGAATTTTAACAACTATTTTCCGCTTCCCCCTCTTTCCTCGATCATTCATTCCCCCATCGTCTTCCTTCGATTTACATCATCGCCGCTCCCCTCGCCCCTCTTTCTGCTCCGGTTAGGTTTCCGGCGAAGCTCTAGGGATCGCCATGAAGCTCTCCTTCAACGCCTCCAAGAAGCCCCCGAAGCCCGCCGCCAAGCCCCTCTCCGCCCCCTTCGGCTTCGCCGACGCCGGCGACAGCCGCGGGGAGGCGCCGTCCTCGTCGGCGCGGCGCGAGGAGATCACGCAGTTCGATCCCTCCGATGTCGCGGCGGACGGCAGGAGCCGGCTGGTCATCCCGCCGAAGCCCAACGAGTGGCGCCCCGCCAAGAGGATGAAGAACCTCGACCTGCCTTTCCGCCCCGAGGAGTCCGCCGCCGGCGATCTCTCCCGGTTCCAGTCCCAGTCCAGGTCCCTCGAGGAGGAGGCCAACGCCGTCGCCGTGTCGTACGGCCTCACCGTCCGTCGGAGAGAGAACGGCGACGAGATGTCGGTGGGGGTGAGGGTGAGGGTGAGGGTGAGGGTGAGGGTGAGGGTGAGGGTGAGGTCGAGGTCAAGCCCGAGGCGCCCGAGAAATCGGGTAGGCCGGATGATTACGGGCTGAAACTGAGGGAGGAGCTGGCGAATTTGGGGGATGATCCGGCTACGAGGACATGCCCGTGGAGGAATTTGCGGCGGCGTATCTTAGGGGTTATGGTTGGCAAGAGGGGAAAGGGGTGGGAAAGAATGCCAAGGAGGATGTTCCGATTAGGCAGATTGAGAAGAGGGGCGAGAGAGGTTTGGGCTGGGTTTGAGCCCCAGAAGCCAGTGCTGGAAGTGGAGGCGAACAAGAGGGATAGTCGGGGAGGTGATGGGAGGTTTCGAGTGGGTAAAGAGGTGAGGATTGTTGGGGGAAGTAGAGAGGACTTGTTTGGATTGAAGGGGAAAATTGTGGAAGTAGTGGGTGGCGGCGAATCGGTGATTCTGAATCTCTCAAGGAGAGAAGAGGAAGTCAAGGTCAGGATCAAGGATCTCACTGAGTTGGGTTCTGCTGAGGAAGAAAAGTTTTTGAGGAAGATGAAGGAGCTTCGTATTAAGAATGATAGCTCTGGAAGTCGTAGAAAGAGTGGAGATGAAGTGAAGAGAGATGTTCGAAATGGTGGAGATAAGAGGGGTGACAGTGGTAAAGTTGGGTGGCTGATGAGTCACATTAGGGTTAGAGTGATCAGCAAGAATTTGAAAGGTGGGAGATTGTATCTGAAGAAGGGAAGGGTGGTTGATGTTGTTGGACCGAAGATTTGCGATATATTGATGGATGAGAGCAAAGAACTTATTCAAGGTGTAGATCAAGAATATCTCGAGACTGCATTACCCAAGCGTGGGGGTCTGGTTTTTGTTTTGTCTGGTCGTTATAAGGGTGTCCATGGGAGTCTAGTGGACAAGGATTCTGACAGAGAGACTGGTGTAGTTCGCGACGCTGACAGTCAGGAGTTGTTCAATGTGCGGCTTGATCAAATTGCTGAGTACGTTGGAGATCCAAGCTTAATTGGATATTGATTTGCTCCATGCCACAACAGTGTGAAAAGGATGGTAGGTGTTCCTGTTTGACATGTCTCCTATTTAGTAATTAGGCAGTTTGAGGTCACATTTGATTGACGCATTCGGTATTAGCAGTTGCTTGAGGTGATGGTGATGGCGTTAAGTAAACTTTTCTATTGTCCATTGGATTCATATTATGTACATTTTGAGATATTAAGTAAGTTCTACCAGCTGAAGTGATTCCTTTGTCAAATAAGAATATTAAGGTTTTGTTTTAGTGTTCTTCTGTTATTCTCGTTGTTGGTCTATTTTATTGCTAAGTTACATAAAGTTGATGAGAGTAAAAGAAAAAAAGTTGAGAAGTAACAGAGATCAAAAGAAGAAGATAGAGCACGGAGAAAACGGTTTTTTTTCATTTATTTTTTCACTTTAAATGTACTAAATAATTGGATGTTCATATGTTGAGCTGTAATGGCAGTAACAACAAACTGCAGGCTTGACTAGTTAGATCTCAACCTCATAACAGGAACTTATTCTGATGACACTCCAAAAGCATTTTGCTTTAAACGATTTTGATTTTAAGTTGTTTGGGAAGGACATGTATGGATATACCCTTTGATAGTGGACCAGATCAGTGACAGTGGTTCCAAAATGTTGTGCATGGTGGAAGTAGAGAGTGGATTTCTGAAGATGGAGCAGGTTGACTTAGGATATCTTGTCCCAGTCTTATGATTGTCAATATACAAATATATGAAAAAAAAAGCAGTAAAGTTTCATTATACAGCGAAATTTAAATTCCAATCCCTTGGTCGTGATTTTATTTATTTGCGTCAAAAGGCACTAATGAGTTGAGTCAAGAGGATCTGCTTACTAAGTAAGGCAATGCTGAATTACTTAACGTTTCTGCTCTTAGCTGGGGGATTTGGTGCAATCAATTAGTATCTCTGGATTGAACCAATCAACCATTCAATTAGTTTCTCCATGTGCTTGGTGGCTGGCAAATCATTGCTAGATAGGCATATGAATTAGTTTGTTAAGTTAGGATTTTGTAACTCTTTGGCATGGTTGATGAGCTCTAGTGGTGGCAAATATTTATTGTTATTATTATTATTATTGTTATTATTATTATTATTATTTTATTTTATTATTATTTTTTTAATTTTTTTATTTTTATTTTTTGGGGTTGAAGTGGTGGCAAAAGTTTAAAAACTGATGAAGCTGCTATCTGTTAAGGCTGATTTTATTTGGTCTCAGGTTAAAACTTTAAAACTTTTTGTTGGGGTTCCCTTACTTGTGTTAACTTGATAAACCTAACCAAATTGATAGTATTTGTTAAGGAAATAATTTTGTCATCAACAGTAAGACTATGATCCCTCTTTCTCGCACCTAATGAAAATTGTCATAGCTAATGAATTTTCTATGTCTTTGCAGCTTGCATTTTTCCTTTATGGTTTTCTGTAATGGAAATAATTTTCTAGCTTGATGTTAGCAATTAAATGAAACTCACTACTTAGCTTCTTAGCTGTTATTGCTTTAGAGCCATATCTCTTAAATGAACTAGGTTCATGGTTTGGTTTGACTTTAAACCTTATTAAATTGATTTTGGTGAAATTTCTAACTGAAATTCGTTGTTTTTTGTTTTTGATTTAAAGTATGCTCCAAACAGACCCACGAACCATAAACATCCTTGTTAACACGAAATGGGATATTCTTTTTTTTTTTTTTTTTAAGTACAGTTGAAACAAATTGATATTAATGCGGTTCAACTCTATTTTTAGTGCCCACTTTTTCTTCCTTACTCATGAGTGTTTGCGTTTTGCTCTTTTATCTTGAATGGAAGACATTGAAAGGACAAGAAGGAAAATAAAAAGAACCTGCTCGCAATGATTCTATTATCTGGCTAACTACAACGGAATGGAAGGAAATTCATTTACTTACTGGTGGACCCAAAAAAGGTCTCTCCAAAGTCAAGAGGTAAATGGATGGAAGTTGACTTGTGTCTGATGCATATAAATATAATCACAAGAATATACTTAATGAAAGTGGTAAGCAAGAAGCAAGAGAAAGAAAAAGGCTACTCAAGTCTATCAGTCAATTTTATTTTCCTCCGCATAGTTTTCTCAATTATGCATCTAAACAAGGGAAGGAATTACAGATTTTGTCCAGTGTCTACGTTTTACCTTCCTATATTAATTTTTTCCCCACAATACTTGACTTTCGCTGCATAATTGCTTTTCTGCATACCTCGCTGCTTTTTTCTTACACTTCATATCCAATTATCAGGGTTCTCACTAGTATTTGCTCATGGAGAATTGGATCAGTTGCTCTTCAGGGATGGGTATATGATGAAATTGAATCACAGGGCCATGGCAAACATTTGCTGAACGCCTAAAATGTTCTGAGGAGCAGCAGATGACCAGACAAGATTTGATACAGATACTTCCTAAATATTCATTGACCCATCTGTATTTGGATCTTGACATCCACAATTCTCCGTAGTTCACTTGTGTGCGTAGCCCCGTGATGGAACATCCCATCAAAAGTTGGATGTTCAGCCGATTTTGATCAGCACAACTGACATCCAGGTTGCCATAAAAATGACAAGACTGCAGGCTGCTGTGTAACTAGTCCAAGATTACTTCCAGGTGATGGAAGTGAAGAGCTTCTTGCCTCTCTTGTTTCTGTCTCTTTTCCAGTATCCTTTATTAGAGGAGAAAAAAAGAGGTTTGCTGTATATGTTTGCTGTATCTTACTCCACTGTGCCGACCCAATATCTGCTTCAGCGAGCATCGTTGCGCGGTTTCTGGACATGCATCGAGTTTGTCCACAGCGAATATCCTGTATATCGCGCTTGATTTTCCTAACCTAGCTGCGACTCTGGTTTGATGACTCAGAGGTTGTATTTTCCCCGTTGTTTCCAACTAGTGCCGCTTTCCGGCTTCCCGGTAGTCATAGTCATGTATTACCTTAAGCACTTCTCAACCCCTTGTTATAAGGGGCGAGTGGATTTAATTCGATACCTTGAAAGGTTTCACATTTAAGAGACCAAGCAGCGACTCTGCCATAACTCGGATGCGACGAACGGCGACATTCCCAAATGGGTCTCCCCCTTTGTAGTGGTTTTGTTAAGGTAGGGGCAGGCCGGTAAGCGTTCAGCGTTCTGACTAGAAATGATGCTTCATAGGTCTTAAATTATTGCTCATGGAGTTGGTTGAATCAATAACGTCGGTGAGATCGTTATTTAGAGCCAAGTTCACTCTTGTGATTTGCCGCCGGCCGCCCCCATATACGCCTGTGGAATCTAATTGATCATATGGAATTAATCAGGGTCGGTGAAAGATTACATGAGCAAAATCAAATGACGGGCTATTCGGCCACTCTTTCTAGTGGATGAATGTATGGTTTGAGATAGGTTGCTTTTGTTTATGTCCGCAAGTGCAGGCAACGACAGCATCGTTACGGACTGATGGGGCCCCACACTGATCTGTTTTTTTTTGGCTCGTATCGAAGGAGCGTTACTTTAATAGAGATTCGATTTAGTATTTGATGTTATGGACGTCCAACCAATGCACGAAATCATCTATGACTATGACTCTCGTCTAAAATAATAATCACGAGATTCACACAGTACAAAGAGGCGATATGGTTGGTTTGTGAGCACTTTATTGTCCAAAAACGATTGTCCCATTTCCTCTAATCAAAGAAATGCATAAAAAATTTGAGAACGAATGGTCTCACGGCACATTTGTAACTTTAAGGTGTTTTGTCATATTAGGTATAACATTTAAGTGATTGTTTTGTTTTTGTCCCTACTTTGTTTTTGTTGTGTTTTTGTCCCTATGGTGTTTTATCATATCTATTATAGATGTGGTGCATATAATTGCCCAATGCCATTTGGCAAAGCAATTGCGTGGATGAAGGACGACTTTTGTAGGTGCAACTATAGTCCCGAGTGGTTCAGAATCTTTCTCTTACTCACATATTTGAATTTTCCGTCGTTTCTCAATTGCAAGAAATCTTTTTTCGGAATAATTCCTACTTTACTCCAACTTGCATTCACGCTAGTGGTAATGGGCTCCTTCTAAAATAAGGAAGTAATGCCGGATCAAAATGGAAAGACTTTTTTTTTTTTTTTTTTTTTTATGAGAATTTTGATAGGACCATTGAGTTTGTTTTTAGAATAATTAGTAGTTGTATTATAAATTTTCACTTAATTTTAGAGTTACGGGTTTTGAGTTCAAATCTTAAGAAAAAAAAAATTATACTAAACATGAGGAATAATATTAAAATAATTAAATATCAAATTACCTCTTCCATGAAATCTCATATATAAAAAAATAGATTAATCATGAAGAAAAATATTAAAATAATTAAATATCAAATCACGTATTTATTTAGTTTAGTTGTTCCACAAAATCTAATATATCTCAAATGAGCAACTTCCAACTGGAAGTCAGAACGAAGCACCGCATGAGACCTGTGACGACGAAAAGGACAAGTCCCAGTCCTCCCAACAACTCAATCTCCCCCCCTCCACGTGTCCACTCCCCTCCATCTCCTCAATCATTCGAGCCCCTCACTTTTCACTCTCTCTCTCTCCCCCTCAAAAAGGCAAAAGAGAGGACGAAAAGAAGAGAGAGACAGAAGAACCTCTGTCTCCATTTCCGCCTCTGAAAAAAGCACGCCAGGCGCTGCTGCTGCTGCTGGCACATGCACGCGATTCGCAGCAAAAAGGCAACTCAAATCAAGTCAAGTCCCCACCCCTCCACCACCATTTTCTCTCTCTCATTTTAATTTATACATTTCCTTTTTTTGCTAATATATATTTAAAAAAAAATAATTTCTTTAAATACTCACTCCCCCGGTGGCGGACAAAATGGAGGACCTGCTACTGCTCAGTCGCACTAGCACCATCGCCGTCCCAGTACGTGCAGCATCTTCATCGTCGCTGCTCGCGCCCCGGTCGTCGCTCTCGCCTTCACGTGCCTCCATCGAGAGCCGCGTCGCTCGGCCGCTCTCGCTTCTTAAAGCGTCCTCTCCGTCCTCCGCCCGATCGCGTCTTCTCCGCCGCCGCCGCAGCAGCAGCTTCGTCGTCGTCTCCGTTCAGGTCCGTCCGTCCGTCCGTCAGTCCCGCCTTCGCCTGCTCTCCGGTGCGTCGTTCGATCGTGCATGCTTTCGTCGGCGACCGATTTTGGTTTCTGCACGGCGAGTTCACATCACCGGACGGGAAAAGTGGAGTCGCGCGTCTTTCGTCGCGCATTTTGAGGTCCGTGCTGGAGCGAGTGATCGGGCTTGCGATTCTCGTTGTGGCGCGCTTTTGATTGCTTGCGAGAGAGAGAATGTGAAGTCGAGAGGATTGCATGCGTGCGCTGCGCTGCCTTTTCGGAGCATCAACGCTTCTTTTCTTAATCTGAAGTTGCGATGAGATTAGACGAGTAATTGGACCGTAACATGAAAATCTCCTCTCGATCACGTTCACGACCGTGTGTTTCGTAATTCGAGTTATGGCGAGATGAATCTGCGTGTAATTGGAGTCACGGGGGTCGGACCGTTGATGAAAGTAGGTACATGCGCGAAGTCAACGGGCTGGATTGCTGTTGTATTGGCTTCCTATTGCTTCAATTTTTTTTTTCCGAGTATCAGATTGGTTGTGCTGCGGCAGATCTCGATACGCAACATGCGCGATGCTTCTCTGATGCGGAAGTCCCTGCGTGTCACAAGCTCTCCTGCCTGTGTTTTATACTTTCATATGTAACATGCATGATGTTTCTCTGCCGTGCACGTGAGGTTGTAGATCTTGATTCTTACACTATAATCAGTACTCTTCGATAGCGTTTAGCATTTTTGGTTCTTGGCATGTGGAAAAATGATAAATTGGTGTAAGAGCAGTGTGATGCCTGTGCGAATTTGTGGCATGCAGAGACGGGTTGAGATTGAAAACCAAAATGACTATTCGAGAAGGTCAGGCGGTTGCTGCGGATGTCGCTGTTGGAGATATGATCTTTGAGCCTATTTTGGAGGAAGGAGTTTTCCGCTGTGATTGCTCTGCGAACCACAGAGCCGCGGTGTTTCCTAGCCTTTCTTTTGTCAACGGCAAGGATAGGGACACGCCGATAACAATTCATCATGTCCCCTCTTATATCCCGACTTACCAATGTCTCTTTGGCCAGCAGATTGTCAAACTTGAGGTCAGTCACCGCATGCTCTTATTTCTTTCTCTTGAATTAGTTGAATCACTTGTTGGTTGGTTTTGTTGCGCTCCCCGGACTGTGACATTTCCAATACTTTTAGGAGCTTCATCTGCTTGATTTCTGTTTTCCGAGTGTGTATGTATTTGTCGAAGCCTTAATAACGTTATTTTACATACGATTTAGCTACCTGCTGGGACCAGTTTTTACGGGACTGGCGAAGTCAGTGGACAGCTTGAGCGCACAGGAAAAACAGTTGGTTCTCTTTCCTCAACTTTGCATGCTAGCATGTGTTTTCTCTCCTTGAATTCTCAGTGATCTCTCTTGTTTTAGGTGTTTACATGGAACACGGACGCATGGGGTTATGGCCCCGGTACTACATCTTTGTACCAATCTCATTCTTGGGTGCTAGCTGTTCTTTCGAGTGGAGAGTCACTGGGGATTCTTGCTGACACGACACGATGTTGTGAGGTGTTGTGAACTCATGACTGTGATCACATATTGGAGTAGTTTCTTGGAAGATCTGATTCAAACTTGTTTTAAGCTTACGAGTGATATTTTCTCATGGGCAGATTGATCTGAGAAACAAGTCAATAATACAGTTCACGGCTCCATCCTCATACCCTGTCATTACATTCGGTCCATTTGCTTCACCTGGCGCAGTTTTAACATCCTTGTCTCATGCAATTGGTAATAATGCTGTGCATGTCAGCTTCTTTCCACATGTGTGCTATTATGCTTAATTCTATTCTCCCAATCATTTTTAGTGTGTGGCCACTTTTCAAAGATGCTAGTCACTATGTTGGAAAGTGTTGCAATGAATGAGCCGACCTCAAAACAAATTTACCAAAAATCCCTAAGAACATGGAAGAAGTCCATTTTGTTAGCTTACCGGATACTTCAGTTTAGAAGCAAGGCTTTTGTGCTTCCTATACTGCAAATTCTACCGCCTCTTTTATCTGGTCTTTTTCCTTTTGTGGACAAGTGATACTTCAAATTCTTAGAATCTTTTCTACAGATGCTCTCTAAACTTTGAGATCTTGATTTTGACATTTGATTCCAAAACACTCAAGGCATGTCTATTGCTTTTTTTGATCATTTGCTTTTTATTACAAATATAGGCTTCACTTCATTGGTTTTCCTGAGGAGTATGCATGTTATGCTGTTAGAATTACAGACACAGAAAAGTTGATGTATTAATTTTATCAGGATATCATGCACAATTCTTATTACCATGAACTCTTTGTTTTTCCCGTCTTTAAATGAAGAAAAAGCTTCATGCTAATGAATGAAATTGTCAGAATAAATTTTTCTGTCATTCTATGACGTTTCTTTTCTCTGGAAACATCCATCTGTGGATTTTTAGTTTTGTACTAAATGGACTTTACAAGACCACCAGAATGATTAGACAATTTTCTTGATAGTATGTTTATTACTATTATTGCTTGAATTAACAACATAGCTTGCATATATTGTCAGGAACCGTGTTTATGCCACCAAAGTGGTCCTTAGGCTATCATCAATGCCGCTATAGCTATGACTCTGATAACAGAGTTAGAGAGGTTGGCCCTTTTGATGCATCTTGCTTGATTCTACAATCTTTCTTCCTCAACCCTCGTTTCCTTCTACCTGATTTGATAACAATGATTAACTTTCACTGTATGCTGTGGGCGTATGATTCATGAGTCGATGCATGACAGTTCTTTAGCTCTAATTTTTGTCCACTTATTGCAGATCACGAGTTCATTCAGAGAAAAGAAGATTCCTTGTGATGTCGTATGGATGGATATAGATTATATGGATGGGTTTCGCTGCTTCACTTTTGACAAGGCAGGGACTCCTGTTTTTTTTAACCCTGTTATTGCCTCGTTTAAAAATAAAATACAGACTACCTTCCTCTAAATAGGTCTAATTTCACATCATCTGCCTCACTTTCAATAGGTATGAAGCCACTTGCAACTTATGTCCGGATGAAAATTCACAGTTTTAGCCAATTTCAAAAAGACGTCACATACATATCATGAAAATTCACTTAAAACAAAGCATAACTACATATCTACATCATGAAAGTTCACCTGAAGCGAAGCATATATCTACATCTACATGTAAGATGTGAGAATTTTGTCAAATATGAATGAAGATCTGTTTTCCATCTAGAAATAATCTTGAGGAAGATGGTGTTATTCATTTTGGAAGTGAGGTAGGTTGTGTGGAATATGTTGTCGATTAATTCACTTTGTAGGAACTGCAATGATCAATGTTCTTTTGATATTCTAATCTCAACCTTAGGTATGGTTCTTGATGCAGAAATGCCATGCATTTCTGTTTTGTCCATTGCTTCCATACGTTTAATCCACCAAGTCCTTTGAGATTGGTATTCACTTTATGTTCGAATCCTCCTAAGCGCATTCATATCTAGGACTTTTTGCCTTGCTGACTTGTCTAATAGTAAAAGGAGGTTCAATGCTTAGTCAACAGTAGACACCTCTACTAAATAAAGAGTGCTATTTTCAGCATGGAAACTGAGACAAAGTATTTATTCTCAGGACCGCTTCTCTGATCCAAAATCTTTGGTAGATAGTCTCCACCGAGACGGGTTTAAAGCTATCTGGATGCTTGATCCTGGTATCAAACGCGAAGAGGGGTATTTTGTCTTTGACAGTGGTTGCAAAAGTGATGTCTGGATAAAAGCAGCAGATGGGACTCCATTTGTTGGTACTTTGCTGTCTTTTACTGTGGTTTTGGCTAATCTTTGTCATTGTCTATTTAGTTTTGCTATTTCCTTTTCGTCTTTTTCTTTTTTGTAGCATTTGAAATGTAAAGTAATTTCTTAGATCTTTCAAAACATACAAATGTAGACATTCTCATTCATTTGGATTTGGCTGAAGATAAATCTACGTATATGTATGTATATAATCAAAATTCTGGAAGGCAGAAATTGATCAGACAATGCTGATTAACTGTTTGCTTGTCAGGGGAGGTGTGGCCTGGTCCTTGTGTTTTCCCCGACTTTACACAGTCCAAAGTCCGTCACTGGTGGGCTCAGTTAGTTCAGGATTTCATTTCTAATGGAGTTGATGATATATGGAATGATATGAATGAACCGGCTGTCTTTAAGGTAACTCGTACTTTTAGTTTCTGTCATTTTCTCTTGTTGGACTATGGCTTACAACTTCTCTTTCAGTCTGTGACGAAGACCATGCCTGAGAGCAACATTCATAGGGGAGATGATGAACTTGGAGGTGTCCAGAATCACTCACACTATCATAATGTATGTTTTCCAACCTTTTGCTATTTGTAGTTTGTGTTTCATCTTTTTGAGTTATATAAAAATAGATATTAAGCAATTTTGTAATGTATCCACTGTGCTTGTACTGGAAAAGCAAGGGGGGTTAAGAGTTAAAGAATGAGTTGTTGATTTGGGGTGAAGTGCTAAATGCTTTCTATTGAATATAGTAGGATAAAATATGATAACTTCCAGCTTTCCACATTTTAGCACTAGCAATGTCATGCTTCAACTTTTGGTTAGTTTATCCTACCTGTACATTTGGCTTCATCCAAAATGAATGGGGAGGCTAGCAAAATAAGATAGTGCCTTGCTTTCCACCTCCTTGTCTGAGGATCTTCTCTGCCAAATTTGCATTGTGTGCTTTGAGAACGTTCTCTCCCATGACCTAAGTATTCTCTTCCATGTGTAAAATCACAATCAAACCATTAGATTTAAGAAAATTGAGACTGGGCCAGTGGAAGAATGAGTTCTATTTTTGTAAAGCATTAGCAATACCACCATCACAAGTATAAGATTTTGTGGAACCCCTGTCAAATATTCTAAAAGCTTAATAAGTTGTTAGATGAAGGCGTGGTTTAATATTTAATTACTCTAACATCAAGATTGGATAATAGGTTTATCTTTGATCATTTGGTACTTTCATCAAGTTGAGAGTATTTTGCTAATAGGGGTATTTACTTTATTATTTTATGTATGGGGCAATAAGGGCGATATTGTAATTTTTGACCTTTTGGCTTTACTATAAATAGATAGCTTGGGGTCAGATTGATCTAATTAAGCATTCAGTTTAGTTTTTGTCTTTCAACACATCATTTATAAGGGTTGCATGCCTTGTCCTTCATAAAACACATACATGAGTGGGTTGAAATTCCCACACAAAAATCTGTGGTTCTGTAACTATGGGACCAACGGTGTGAAGAGATCAGCAAATAATCGTAAGCTTTTCATTCATCAGTAAGTTTGCTGTCTGAAGGATAAAAGGACTGAAGAAAATTATCATTTTGGTAGCTCTAGAATAGGCATATGTGGCTTGTGATCGCATTAAACAGCAGTCCAGTGATATGGAGATTGAAATCAAGTGATTTATTTGCAATAATCTGACAGTGGCATGAGTTACAAACTTTAACCTTAAACATGTAAGATTCGAAAAAGAACCACAGTATTGGAGATTAAAAAGTATAGAGGCTTTGGTTGGTCTCATCTTTATCAAACAATAGCCTGTGGTTCTGAGATTGGATGAAGAACCAAACAGCTAATCAATAACTTCTGTGAGGAAAACGTACATCGTATGATTCAATAAAGTTTAATATATATACATCAAATAAACCCTAAAAGTGGTAAATACCTTCTTACTTCTAACACTCCCCCTCAAGCTGGAAGTTTAATATATATATATCAAATAAACCCTAAAAGTCGTAAAAACCTTCTTACTTCTAACACTCCCCCTCAAGCTGGAAGTTTAATATATATACATCAAATAAACCCTAAAAGTGGTAAAGATCCATTTACCTTTCTTACTTCTAACACTCCCCCTCAAGGTGGAGCATAAATCATAATCATGTCTAGCTTGTTACAAATATGTTCTATCCTACCATTACCCAAGGATTTTGTGAAGATGTCTGCAAGTTGTTCGCTGGTTTGAATATGACTGGGAAGAATTACTCCACTTTGCAACTTTTCTCGGATAAAATGATAATCAACGTGTTTTGTTCTCTCATGAAACATGAGGTTGGAAGCTATGTGCACTATAGTTTTATTATCGCACCATAAAATCATGGTACTAAATCTTTAAAGCCTAACTCAGTCAATAATTGTCGAATCCACACTAATTCACATGTCACTTGTACCATGGCTCTATATTCTGACTCAGCATTGGAGCGGGCAATAACACTTTGTTTCTTACTTTTCCATGAAACCAGATTTCCTTTGACTAAGATACAATACCCAGTAGTTGATCTTTTATCATCTTGAGACCCAGCCCAATCAGCATCAGAAAAACCTTCAACCCTGATATGACTATGGTTTTGGTAGACAATTCCTTTTCCTAGAGCTTTTTTCAAATACCTTAATATCCGAATAACTGCATCCCAATGAGTTGTACAAGGGGAAGACAGTTTTTGTCTTACTACACTAATAGGAAAAGCAATGTCTAGTTGAGTAACTATAAGATAATTCAGCTTACCCACTAGTCTTCTATATCTCTTGGGATTATTAAGAATTTCTCCTCCATCAGCATCTAATTTAACCCCTTGTTCCATGGGTGAATCAAGAGACTTTGATCCCAACATATTTGTCTTAGTGAGCAAATCCAAGACATTTTCGCTATGACAATGCCACTTCAATTCCTAGGAAATATTTCAATTTTCCTAAGTTCTTAGTTTGAAACTGTTGTTGAAGATAGGTTTTAACTCAGCTATACCAACTAAGTCATCTCCCGATATATCATCAATATACACAATCAAGAATAGTTTGCCTCTCCTTGATTGTTTATAAAATAAAAGAATGATCATTTTCACATCTTGATAGCCCAAAAGATAGTACAACCTCAGAAAATCTTCCAAACCATGCCCGTGGAGATTGTTTCAAATCATATAAAGACTTTTTTAATTTGCAAACTAGTCCAGCCCCCTGAGCAACAAACCTCGGAGGTTGCTCCATGTAAACTTCTTCATGAAGAGTGCCATGCAAGAAAGCATTCTTAACATCAAGCTGAAATAAATGCCAGCTATATGTTGCAACAAGAGATATCAAAATACAAATAGAAATAAGTTTGACAACAAGAAAAAATGTGTTTAGATAGTCGACCCCATACACTTGAGCATATCCTTTGGTAACAAGTCTTGCTTTTAAACAAGCAAGAAAATCATTGGGATTGGCTTTTATAGCATATACCCATCGACAATCAATAGCAATTTTGCCTAGAGGAAGTGATGTTAAGTTCCAAGTTTGATTAATCTTGAGAACCTTTAATTCTTCTTTCATTGCTATTCTCTAGCCAAAACTTTGTAATGCCTCAGCGATAGATTTGGGGACAGGATATTGTTCAACAGTAGTTAAAAAAGTTCGAAAAGTAGGAGACACAAAAGAGTGAAATAAAATTTGCAATAGAATGGTGAGTACAAGTACGTGTACCTTTGCGATGAGCAATAGGAAGATCGAGATTAGATACAAGAGGAGGGTCAGCTAATGGCGGATCTGGAGCAGAAGATAACGTAGTAGCGATGGGAGGAGCGGGGGGAGCAGTAGTAGTGACATGAGGACATCGAGTATAAACCTGGAGAGGAGGTGGTTTCTCTGTAGATACTGGTGATACAGTTGGAATAGTAGACCGAATGGTGGTCACATACAAGTCTTCATCTAATTCAGACACATCAATGGGAACATTATGATAAGGAGTGGATTCAAAAAATGAAATATCAGCTGTTATAAAATATTTTCTCAATAATGGAGAATAACAACGATATCCTTTTTGAGTGCGGGAATAACCCATAAATATACACTTGATTGCCTTGGAATCAAGTTTTGATACTCTAGGTCGATGATTACGAACAAAATAGACACAACCAAAGATACAAGGTGGTAGGATAAACAGTGGTTCATTAGGAAACAAAGTGGAAAAAAGAAAACCACCTTGCAGAATAGAAGAAGGCATGTGATTAATG
Source organism: Eucalyptus microcorys (assembly GCA_014182515.1). Taxonomy (NCBI): domain Eukaryota; kingdom Viridiplantae; phylum Streptophyta; class Magnoliopsida; order Myrtales; family Myrtaceae; genus Eucalyptus; species Eucalyptus microcorys. Next base: position 9,133,035 of record CM024566.1, read on the forward strand.
AGATAACATGCAGTTAGAACAGCATCAGACCAAAAGGTTTTTGAGACTTTCATCTCAAATAACATGGATCTAGTAATTTCCAATAAATGCCTATTCTTCTTTTCAGCAACACCATTCTGTTGTGGAGTATCAAGACAAGAAGATTCATGAATCATACCATGTTGAATCATAAAATCAGAAAAATGTGGAAAAGTACTCCTTAGCATTATTAGAACGCAGTACTTTAACACGCATGCCAAATTGAGTATAAATTTCAAATATAAATGCATGAAAAATAGAAAATAATTTTGAATGATCTTTCATTAAATATAATCAAATAACTCTGGAATAGTCATCGACAAAAGTAACAAAATATCTGAAACCCGAATTAGCCACATGACATGGACCTCAAATATCTGAATGAACTAATAAAAATGGAGATGCTGCTCGTTTAATGACTCGAGGTGTGTAACTAACACGATGTAATTTGCCAAGTTGGCATGACTCGCACTCTAGACTAGAAAGAGATTGAAAACTAGAATCTAACTTTTGAAGACTACTTAGAGAAGGATGACCAAAACGACAATGGATTTGATGTGGGGACGTAACACTTGAGCAAGCAATTGAAGAAGCATCTTCAAGTACATACAGCCCCCCTTCCTCACGTCCTCTACCAATCGTCTTCTTCGTAGCCAGATCTTGGAAAATACAAAAATCATGATTAAAAGTTACTGAACACTGAAATTTTTTGGTTAACTTACTAATAGACATGAAGTTAAATGGAAATTGTGGAAGATAAAGCACTAAGGACAATAGCAATGAAGGAGTTGGGTTAATTGTGCCAATTCCCTTAACATGCACTAACATGTGTAGGTGATCCATTGGCTAGAGTAAACTATGGACGAAGATTGAGAAAGAGAGGAAAATATACCTGAAAGACCTGACATGTGATTAGAAGCCCCTGAATCAATGATCCAAAGACGAGAAGTAGCTGAAAGGCATGCGGTAGCATTACTTGTCTATGCCAAAGTAGCAGTGGAAGAAACAGGCTGTGAGATTTGAGATTGTTTGTACCGAGCATATTCCTCACCAGACATAACCACTACCTTGTCTTCAAATGATTGTGGAGTAGAGTCAATATTAGATGCCGTATTAGCGAACTGGTGCTGCTGCCCTGGTCTCCCATGTAGCTTGTAGCAAAATTTTTGAACATGATTAGGTTTGTCACAGTAATGACAAACTCGTGTAGTCCTCGAATTATCAGTAGATATGTGGAATTGTCCATAAGGATGCTGATGACCTTGACCTCTCCCTATTCCTATGCCTCGGCCTCCTCCTCGAACACTATGCCCACTATATTTGCCACGGTTTCCTCCATCACTCTTATTACCACCACCGGTTCGAGTTTAGGACACGAGCTAAACTCCCCACCATAGATGTAGTATCCTGAGAAGACTCACGAGATACTCAAAGAACTCGAGCAAATGTATCTATGAGTGATGCTATATTCTCTCCTCCAAAAATTTGAGACCTAACAGTTTCATATTCAGAACCAAGACTTCCTAAGAATCCCATTACAACCAATTGTTCCCTCTGACGTTGCATTTGTTGAACATCATCTGAAATAGGGAGAACGGCATTCAACTCCTCATATAATCTCTTAAAGTCTGCAAAGAACAGGGTAATAGAGTGTCCCTTCCTTTCAAATCGATAAAACTCATGCGATAGCTCATAAATCCATGACAAATTATTTTGGCTAGAATACAACACATTCAAATACTCCCATAGTTCTTTGATTGTATCAATATGAGTTACCATGTCAACTACATTACTCTCCATAGAATTTAGCATTTGACAAAGAATATGTGCATCAATACCGTCCCAAGTTATATCATCTCTGGGCTTAAACTCAGTTAAGTGTTTATGTTAATTCTTGCCTGTCAAAGTAAACTTCACGCTTTTCTTCCATTGGTGGAAGTTAGTACTACTTGCGAGCTTCTTATCAGTAATTCGATTAGACGAAGAGGAAATCACCTCAGTCATCACAGTATTATTCTTCTTAGGATCTACTTTAATTGTACTCTTCGAGTGATCGCTCATTTTCCAAATAATAAGCAAACTCTGACCTTAGCTTCTGTCAAACAACTCAGCCTCAATAATTTAATAACCCAATATTGCCACACAAGATCTCCACAACCCACATAAAGTAATAGAGACTGCCACCAATTCATAGACCCTCAAATTAACAAATTTATAATTTGAAAATGGTCAGTAAACTTCCCAGCCATCAAAGATGAAGCAACATAGGCCATAGAAACTCCAGAAGATCAATGTAAAGGGACAAAAAAGAATTTCTCCTTTCAGTCGCAAAGAAAACACCTAGGAGTCCTTTCCTGCATGAGGGCACTAGTGCCTGTGCTTTGCGCTCCATTATATGTTGTATGTCCTCATGCGAATCAAGCAAGTCAACAACCAAAATTTGCCTAGCAAGCCGCGTGAGACGTGATGGAGCTGTGCGACAAAAATCAGCGACCCAGCAAGCGGTGTGGGTCACGTAATGGAGCCGTGAGATGGTGCCGCACCAGCGGCGCGAGGGTACCGCACCAGCCGCGCAAGCCGCGTGAGGGACATGGGTCACACGATGGAGTTGCGCGAGCCGCACAGGTCGCGCGAGTCGCGCGAGCCACGCAAACCGCGCGAGGGAGCCGCACGAAAGGTCAAGAAAGAATCGTGCAAGAAAGAGAGAGAAGGAGACACTCGAACGTGACAAGCCACGGCGGCGACGGCCGACTATTCCGGCAAGTTGACGGCGGCGAGTGGCTGCTTTGTCAACTAGGGTTAATCCCTAGACTCTGATACCATGTGAGGAAAACGTACATCGTATTATTCAATAAAGTTCAATATATATACATCAAATAAACCCTAAAAGTGGTAAAGTTCCATTTACCCTTCTTATTTCTAACAATTTCCAAGCATTTGGAGAGAAAACAGTAAAAAATAAATCCTATCAATATCACAAAGGGAAAAAGTGAAATGGAAATGGTCGATTTTGTAATTTTGGCTTGCATGTGCAATCCACATTGCTAGGTTTGTTTCTCTGATGCTCACTAAGTAAATTTTGAAGGCTTCTGTTTAGCTATAGCTCTAGTTTGAACCTTTATGGAGAAAGCAAAGAAGTGAGGGAGACCAAAGGAAAAATTACAGTAGTTCAAGGCCTGAAAATGATTGGCAATTTACCAAATTAGAGTTATTGCTGCTCTAGTGTAGCGGAGAAGAAAACAGAAAGATACTTTGAATGTACTCGCAATTAGACAAAAAATAAGTAGTTTGACTCTTCTTTTATCTAGTGACATTATTGCGAGAGATCAAATTTTATGGTGATAATTCCCAAGAATTTCCTTGTTATAGACGCTGGTTACAAATGGTACATTCTAAATATCTTGGTGACTTGTAACCATTGCTCATGTAGCTGGTACTTTTGTTTTTGTCCACTAAGATCTGGTTACTCAATTTTACCATCCCTGTTACAGGTTTATGGAATGCTGATGGCTAGATCTACGTATGAGGGCATTAAATCATCTAACAAAAACAAACGTCCATTTGTCCTTACTAGAGCTGGATTTGTCGGTAGCCAGAGGTATGCAGCTACTTGGACTGGTGATAACATTTCAAACTGGGAGCACCTGCACATGAGCATCTCAATGGTACTTCAGCTGGTAAGTGAATTATGGAGGCTATGCTGCTTGTTTTTGCTTGAAGAAATTCCGTTTACTTTTGGTTTTCGCTGAACTTATTGCATTTTCCTGTCCAACTTTCATCTTTTATAACTTATGATGGATTACTTCAAGGGAATGACAGTAGCAAATTTAGGTCTTTCCTTCCAAGCTTGTGTACTCAAGGTGGAGCTCAAGTGTCTGTAAATATCAGGGTAATTATGATATTGTAACTGCAGTGTGCAGCATGGACATAGAAATTTGGTTTTCATCATCAATCACGTGGTAATCATTGTGCATATCATCAAAGAGAATGAGCAAGTGGTAACCTTAATTTCTATTTCCCTACATAGGTGATGCTCCAATATTGATTAGGTATAGGGCCCGTTTGGTTCGGCTTTGGGCAAATGCCATTGGGAAAATGCAAATACCTTTGCTTTGAGCTAAAGGGGTTTGTGCAAATGCAAATAGTGTTTGGTAAATTGTAGTTTTAAAGTGTATTGTGAAAGAACTTTAACTTAAACACCGTTTGGTAAAAACTACATTTTGTAAAGAATTTTTGGTAAATTTTATATATAAAAAAAGTTTTTAATTTTTTAAATGAAGCCACCGGCGGCCAATGTCCGGCGGCCAGATCTGGCTGTTGAACAGCCTCGCCCGAGGTCCGGCGACCTCGGGCGGGGTCACCCGGGTTCGCGCGACCCGGGCGATGGTCGCCTGTTGCCGTCGGACCTCGGGCGACCCTTGGGGTTCGCGACCCAGGGCGACGCGTTGCCGAGGTTCGGTGACCACAAGCCTCCATCGCCCGGTTCGCCCGGGTTCGCGCGACCCGGGCGATGGAGGCTTGTGGTCACCGAACCTCGGGCAACGCGTCGCCCGGGTCGCGCGACCCACAACAACCGCCTGAGTGCTGACACTTTGATTTAAATAAGTAAGCTTGCGGTTGACAAGGCATGACAAAGCAGTAACTCTAAATAATTGAGTTCTATTGTTTGTGGGACTTGCTTTGCAGACTTAATTCTCTAATGTATTTGAAGTGATTTAGACACTTTGAAGCACTGGATCCTGGTTTCGTTTGCCGTTTCTTCGGTATGACTTTAACTGTGATATTCATCATATTTTGATTCCAAATTGATGGTTTACTATGAGCTTATCCATGCGTTTATGCACTCTTTGAATAGGAATCCATTTTTTGAAAGATCCTAGCTTTCATCCTCTGGTGGGTCTTGGACAACCCAAAGTTCCTGGCTCTTATGTACAGATTTTGGACTCCCGTCTACAAATTTGATGCGGTGTTTTTGAGAATAATTCACATAATTCACAAATGTACAGATCATCCATCCTGACTAATTTTAATTTTGTTCAGGGTCTCAGTGGTCAACCACTTTCAGGACCTGATATCGGTGGATTCATAGGAAATGCGACACCCAAGCTTTTTGGAAGGTGGATGGGTATAGGTGCAATGTTTCCATTCTGTCGTGGACACTCTGAAATGGACACCAATGACCATGAGCCTTGGTCATTTGGTGAGGAGGTTTGTGCTGCTTTTCTTGGTGACGTGCTCATGTCATGTGCATGAACTTTGTCCTGATGATTTTTATTTCACTCATTCGAATTAAATTCTCTCAAATCTAAAGCACTTCTGTCCGCTGACCTTGCTCCCAGTGTTTTGAAAGAAAAGGTTTCCCTCTTCTGTTACTGATAGACCCATCATCAGAAAGACTCCAAATTTCTTAAATGGCTATGAAACATGTGAAGTAAATCATGTCTCTCAGTCCTTAGAGAACCTCTGGACCTTCCTTTCTTGTAAAATATATGAAATCATGACCAATTTAGAATGCTGACTCTTTAGTATCAGATTCTCTACCTTCAGATTGCTAGAATGTATAGATTCCTCTAATTGTCGTTGGCGCTTATTTTGTAAATTCATTGGTTCCCTTGGAAGATTTTACAGAATTGATCTTTTACTTTCTTTTTTGTCTCTCTTGCACTAGTGTGAGGAAGTCTGTCGCCTGGCACTGAAGCGGCGCTACCGCTTTCTTCCCCACATATATACTCTTTTCTACATGGCTCATAAAATGGGCACTCTTGTGGCAAGTCCGACCTTTTTTGCTGGTGGGTTAGCACGGTCTTGGATAACATTCTTGCCTTCGTACCACATGTATTACTGTTCCTATTTGCATAGGTATCTAAGCTTAACAAGTTCTTGTGCAGATCCCAAAGATCCCAGGTTAAGGACACTGGAAAATTCATTTTTATTAGGGCCACTTTTGGTTTGTGCAAGGTTATCCTCTCTTCACTATAAAATTAAAAATTTGACCTTGCATATGTCATGAGGATACATTCAACGTGAGCTCCTTGCTGCTTCTCCATATTGTATTGCAGTCAGTAGCGTCTTTCCCTTTTTCTTTTGTCTTTGCTGATCTAGTTAGTATCTTCCTCGGAGTTTCAGAAAGAGAATATATTTTTTCAACTTTGAGATTGCAACTTAAATATACTATAGTCTAATCATGTCATTAGGTATAATTGCTGTCCACGCCTTATGTAGCATGATCACATGACGTATGCATGTTTCTGCACTTATGTGATATGGTATTCTATCAATGTTCTCACTACTAGCGGACCTGGAGGGGCTGGTGGTGGCCCTCATCCCCTTAGGTTCAGTAGCCATCGCCGCTTACAAATTACATAGATTTCCTACATATCTATGTTATTAATGTTTTAGTGTACGTGTCCCACTGTGAGAGGAAAATCCCTATTAATGAGAGATTGATTGAGTTAATGTATCAGCACCTTCAATGTTATGTCTTACTTTTAAAGGTCTTCTGCATTTTGTAGCATTGTCATCATAAAGATATGCCATCTGGTAAGTTAATGGGAATAGTGAGCAAAAGATGTGATTGTTATTAAATCTTGAGACTGTTCTTGTTAGTTTTCAAAATAACAGATGATTCTTTGGATTCTTTCGCCCAAGTTTCTTGGCCTTATTGATGGTTCTGCAAGGGTTTAATAGATTGCGTTTAAAAGGGCTTTAAGCCGAACATAAATCCATATGCATCTGCTAATGTCATTTAATCTTGATCAGCTCTATGCCCCATCAGGAATCAAATGACTTGCAGCATGTGTTGCCCAAGGGTATTTGGCTGACCTTTGATTTCGATGATGCACACCCGGTACCACAAGTTCTTAGTTTCTTTGTAATGCTCTTCATGATAATGGTTTGCCGGCAGTTAATGTTATTTTGCTTTAACTTGATAGGATCTGCCCTTATTATTTCTACAAGGTGGTTCAATCATTCCTTTGGGTCCTCCCCACCAACATGTTGGTGAAGCTAATCTTTCAGATGACTTGACACTCCTTGTGGCTTTGAATGAGCACGGTATATCTCTTCCACTTGAATTTTCTTGTTTCACTTGAATTTTTCTTGGGTAGTGTTGCATTGATGGTTACAGGTCATGAACATATATAACTTGTGAAAATTCATCTTTGGAATGTGTCAAGTTGCTGATTAGAAGTCTAATTATCATTGTCCATCGCTTTCAATTGAAAAATTTACTGTTTCCTCTATGGATTCTTATAAGTTATCATTATGTTGTTTGTTGACAGAATCACTAATGCCAGATGTCTATTTAATAGATAATTTCGGGTTGCTCAAGCCTAGAACAACTTGAGCATGTCATTAACTCAATCTTGTTAAATGTACTTGCTAAATTGTGTCCGATTGTTTTCTTTCCATCTTTTCAATAAGTAAGCTTGTCTATTTCTGTATTTTCCTATCTCGTGAGTCTATGGCATGCTTCTTTGTCACACATTACTGTTGACAAGCGTTGAAAATTTTTTTCCACAAAAGTTCTTAATCGATACTGTAAGTTTACAGCAAAGTGAGGCAATCGGTTTACATTTTTGTTGCTATTAGGCTTAAGTCTAAAAGCACTTGCAAGAGGATCTTTTTGTTAAGAAAAATTGGAAGGTTGAATATATGATAAATAGCATGTGACTACCGAGTGTTTCATCCATATCTTTCTTTTTTCCTGCTGTAAAGAAGACTGGTTTAATTTTATCCATATTTTGATATGTATCTTTTCTGCCAAACAGGGACCGCGAAGGGCATTCTTTTTGAAGATGATGGTGATGGATATAAGTATTTGGAGGGAGAATATCTGCTAACTCACTATATTGCAGAACGTGAATCTTCACTGGTTACCATAAGAGTGTACACAGAAGAAGGTTCATGGAAGAGGCCAAAACGTCGTCTGCATGTAATGTTGTTACTAGGTGGAGGGGCAATGGTAAATTCCTTTTCATAAGGAAGGGCGCTTGTTTTATCTGATTTAAGAATTTGTTATTAGCACCACTGGAGTTGTTTGGAAATTGTGAGCAAATATGATCATACACAGGTTGATGCGTGGGGCATGGATGGCGACACTATCCAAATTACATTGCCTTCAGAGGATGAAGTGTCTAAGATGGTAGCTGCAAGTGAGAAGAAATATAATGCACGCTTAGGTAATGCTAGTTTGCAAGTTGGAAACCCTATGATGTGTCTACGTTTCTGAGGATGAATTCATTACTTTTCCTGGAAAAATGGAATCGTGTTCTGCTGTGAACGTGGCTGGATCTCTCTCATTATCAAGTTCTTATCAAACCGATTTCATAAGTTTATGGTCATATCTATTTTTGTTTTTTGTCTTGATACTACCTATTCCTTTTGTGATAATTAGAGCTGAAGATTAATATTCATTAGGCCACGTCTTCTTTTCCCAGTTTTTTGTCCTGGAAAAAATGCTGGTGAGATATCCCTAGCTGCAGCAATTTGTGGGTTAATTGGCTTTTTCGATGGAAAATGGATACAAATTCCCATTTTCATTGGTATAGTAAATATGCTATCCATAAGAATTGATTCATTCTGTGAACATGTTAACAACATGGAACTTTAATGTTTGTTTATCAGATTTATAGTCATAAATGCAAAGTGAAATCAAGAACCATGGTTTGGTAGAGATACTTTGTGCTCATTCATATCCACACAAAGGAAAGTTGCCTCCTTAATGACTGGTTACACTTGCTTCAACTCTTATTGATTGCCATGCATCAACTTTAAAAAGTTTACATGGATGATATCTCCAGGACATCTTTTAGAAACTTTTTGCTGTGGGAAGGAGAGAGTTGGCAAATCCATGAACATTGCTGCACATCCTGTAGCAGCTTTTCCAACTTTTTGCTGATATTCGAGGAAGGTGGCTCCTCCTTGACTGGGGATGTCATTCTTCCTCATGGATTATTATGGGCTCCAAAGAAGAATGTTTGAAAATCACTGCATTTGTTGATATCATGCCGCGACTTTGCCTATGTCTTCTGCATCTTCTCCATGTACCCGTATTGATGCAAGTGATTCTTGCATGCAGAGAGCTGTAAGCGCATTCCAGACGTTGAAGAGATCTCAAGCCATAAGGGTGTAGAACTTTCGAGGACCCCTATTGAGCTAAAAAGTGGGGAATGGATAGCCAAAGTTGTTCCTTGGATTGGGGGAAGGATCATATCAATGGAGCATGTCCCTTCAGGTGATTTGACTGGGTTCTTAACCATCCTGATACTACTACAACTATTTAAACGTTTTTGAATTCCAACTTTTGAAAGTGAAAGCTTGCTGATATATTAAAGAGTTCGTGCTGCGATAGTGCTGATTTTCCTTATCAGTAAGTTTAAACTAAATGCCGATTCTCTTCAGCAAAAACCAGTTCTGCAAAAGTTGAATTGTTTGGACACGCGTGATGCTTTTTGGTAGCCACATAGCTGACAATCAGATATACGAGAGGTTCAGTTCAATTCCGCAGAGATTCCTTTTGCACTTGATCACGAGTATCTATTTTTTTTTTCTTTGCTGAAGAAGTAAATTAATGTGCTTGAATAGATTTTGGGTTAGTATTGTCTACACAGCTTTGCTTACTTTTGTCCCTCCTTCTTTATCGGGATATGTGTGATGCTGCTTCTCTGCATATGTGACAATTTAGCACATAAGAAGTTCAATTCAAATAGAAATATAATTATTTAACTATGGACTGGTAGGTGTTTCTTTTTCCTTTGATTGGTAGTGAATTAAGTTATTGGAGAGACTTATTGGCATTGCCCACAACATTTGCATAACTCCTATCACATCTATATCAACATGGATACATCTTGTCTTGCTCAATCTAAGAAGGGATGAACATGACAGCTTATCGTTAACTTACACTGGCCATGAAGCAGCTTGTCATAGACCAGATATTTCTTGATGTTATAGGCAATTCTGGATTGTGTCATGGCCATAATGATAATTATGCCAGCACTGGTAAGACAGCCACTTCCATTGGTATTTTCTCATGAAAAGCAAACATGAAGTAATCTAGCATCATCATAGTATGCAAAAGCTGAGACTTTGTTAATCATTGAGTTTTTTCCTATATCATACTTGTATGATCTACACAACTGTGACGTGTATGCTGTCACTGCCATGACAATTATGACCATTACAGTTGATCCTGTATATCTCTCTTCGCTGAGGAAGGTTGAGGTTGATTTGATGATTAGTAAAGCATGAAGGCAAATGCTATAAGATATGTGAAAACATATATAAGTTATTAGAATTTAAGATAGAACCTCGAATTTTATTTGGCTGTATGGCAGGTACACAATGGCTTCATAGCAGAATTGAAATCAATGGATATGAAGAGTATAGTGGAAGAGAGTATAGGTCTGCTGGATGTACTGAGGACTATACCGTCATCGAGTAAGTTTCTCAACTTCTGTCTCAGTTTTGGTGATTGCCTCTCTGCAGCATGAAGAGAATGAGCCAAATAGTTGTTTAAGAAATTTCATGTATTAGGAGGAAGAAACAAGAGTTTAGATTATAGCGGTGTGGATTATTAGGAACAAATAGTTTGCTTGAGTTAATGAAAGATTTAATTTCGTCTTTGTTTGGACTTATTATTCTGGGTCTGAGTATGTTATTAGACCATTAATTGCGAAGCATGAGCCAAACATCGCAGTTGTATTACAAAGCTGATTAGAGAACCCGCAGCAAATAGTAAGAGAGAAAGAAGAAGACAGAAGGAATAGAGAAGAGGAGAAGAAGGAGAATGTAAAAGAAAGAAACAAAAATGGGCTGTAGTTTTCTGTAGTAACAGAAACTCTACACCCATTGTATTTATATTAAATATAAACTGTATATGACAATAATATCCTGACGTAAGTAAAAAAGAAAATAAAACTATGATAATAAAGGAAACTCAATTGAAGTAACTTAACACTCCCTCTCAAGCTGGAGCATATAGGTCACCCATGCCCAGCTTGGAACAACCAGCAACAAAAGCAGGACGAAATAATGCTTTGGTAAACATATCATCAAACCAATCTCTAGAGGCAACGTAAGCAGTAGCAACCAGCTTCTGCTTCATAGCATCACGAACAAAGTGACAGTGAACTTTTATATGCTTAGTTCGCTTTTGTAAAACAGGATTCCCAGCAATATAAATAGCTGCTTGATTATCACACATCATATCAATAGGTTGATTAATAGAAAATCCAAGCTCCTAGAGAAGAGATTTCAACCACAACAATTCGGCCATAGTATGTGCCATAGCACGATATTCAGCCTCCGCACTAGACCTGGCAATGGAAGTCTGTTTCTTGCTTTTCCAAGTAACCAAATTACCATCAATAAAGGTGCAATACCCAGTTGTAGACCGTCGATCATATGTTGACCCAGCCCAATCAGCATCAGAATAGCCAACCAAAGTGGAAGAATCATTAGATTTATAAATTAGTCCCTTACCAGGAGAGCTTTTAAGATATCGAAGAATGCGACATACAGCATCCCAATGAGCCTTCTTAGGTGACTCCATAAACTGACTCACCACACCAACAGCAAAAGAAATATCAGGACGTGTAACTATAAGATAAATTAGTTTCGCAACTAGACGTTGATATTGATGCTTGTCTTCAATTTCATTTCCATCATCAACTCCAAACTTTTGATTTGAATCCATAGGAGTATCAACTGGCTTGGCAGCTAGTGTACTTGTCTTAGACAAAAGATCATAATCATACTTTCGCTGAGACAAATTAATACCTTTTTTATTTCGTAAAACTTCAATACCCAGAAAATTCCTAAGAGTTCCCAAGTCTTTAATCTGAAATTGCTGCTGAAGAAAGGACTTAACCTCAGAAATGCCGGTCATATCACTACTAGAGACAATTATATCATCCACATATACCACAAGAATGACCACCTCCGATTCTTTCTTGCGAACAAAAACATAATGATCAGAATAACATTGGTGAAAACCACATTCGGAAATCATTGAACTGAATTTTTCAAATTATATTCTTGGAGACTGTTTCAACCCATAAATAGCCTTATGTAGTCGAAATACTTTACTATGATTCTCCCCGAGCAACATACATACCCGGAGGTTGCTCCATATATACTTCTTCGACAAATCATCATAAATAAAAGCATTCTTGACATCCAATTGATATAATGGCCAATCAAAATTCATAGCAAGAGAAATAATAACACGAACAGAATTGAGACGTGCCATGGGAGAAAAAGTCTCAAAATAATCCACTCTATAAGTTTGAGTAAAACCTTTAGCAACGAGTCGAGCTTTAAGACGCTCGATTGAGCCATCCGGATTGTACTTGATAGTGTACACCCAACGACACTTCACCACATCTTTTCCAAGGAGAAGATCAACCAATGACCACGTTTGGTGAGACACCAGAGCTTCCATTTCCACATCCATAGCTTTCTTCCACTCAAGACGAGACAAAACCTCAATGGTAGAAGTAGGAATTGTGTGAGTTTGTAATGATAGAGCAAAGTCATGTAATGGAGAAGGAAGATGTGAAAGAGATACATATCGCTCAATAGGGTAAGCCAAAGAGGATTTTTGTGTGCAAGACCGAGCACCTTTGCCAAGGGCAATCGGAAGATCGTCTGGACCAGGAGACAAGGAGGAAGATTGATTGGAGGGCATGGAAGAGCTGGAGACTGGTGGTGCCATAGATTGCTTTCGCCGTTGATACACCTGCAAGGGAGGAGATACTAGAGAAGGACTAACAGAATCTAGGGGAATTTGTTGTGGGATAGGAGGATCAGCTACAATGTCAGTTGAAAACTCTTTACCCTCAGTAGAATAGTATGGTGTGCCCTCGAAAAAAGTAACATTAGCACTAACATATTGAGTATAAGTTGTAGGATCATAACACCGATATCCCTTTTGTGTACGTGAATAGTCGAGAAAAATACATTTAGTAGCACGGGGAGATAGTTTATCAGAACTGGAACGTAGGTTATGAACAAAACAGACACACCCAAAGACGCGCGGGGTAAGAGAATAACGGCTTGTTAGGAAATACAACACTGATTGGTGACTGATGATTGAGGATAGTGGAAGGCAGACAATTTATAAGGTAACATGCGGTAAGGACAGCATCACTCCAGAATGATTTTGGCACATTCATGTGAAATAAGAGTGAACAAGCAACTTCTAGAAGGTGACGGTACTTTTTCTCGGCCACACCATTCTGCTGAGGGATATAAGTATAACTTGTTTGATGTATAATGCCAAGATTAGAATAAAACAAAGAAATTGATTTCTGTGTTTATTCTAAAGCATTATCTGTTCGCAAAATTTTAAGAGATGTATTGAATTGATTAGTAACCTCACGATGAAATAATTGGAAAACATGTAAAAATTCAGAACAGTCATGAAGCATATAGAGCCACGTTAAACGAGAATAATCATCCATAAAAGTAACAAAGTACTTAAAACCATTTCTACTAGCAATACGGGAAGGTCTCCAAATGTCTGAATGAACAAGTTCAAGTAATGTAGATGCACGAGAATCATTACAAATAGGAAAAAGAACTACGATGATATTTCCCAAGTTCACAGGCCTCACACTCAAGAGTAGAAATTGATTTACACTCGAGAATTATTTGTTATAACTTAAATAAAGATAATTGCCCTAAACGAGAATACCATAATAGGGGGGTAATAGAACTAGCAGCTAGACCATTGCCGTCAGCAGTAGAGACACCACTTAGATAGTAAAGTCCACCGCGTTCATGCCCTTCACCAATCATCTTCTTTGTCTGAAGGTCCTAAAACACGTAATGAGATGAGTAAAATGTAACTGAACAACTAAGAGCTTTAGTTAACTGACTAACAGATAACAAATTTAAAGGAAGTTGGGGAACATGTAAAACAGAGGACAAAGATAAGGAAGATGTGAGTGAAACAGTCCCTAATCCAACTACTTGAGTTGAGGAACCATTAGCTAAAATAACTTCTGAGGAAGGACTAGAGTTATGATGGGAAGGAAATAGTTCTTGCTTACCCGTTATATGACTAGAAGCTCCCGAGTCAATGACCCAAGAGGTGTTAGGAGAAAGTAGAGAAAGAGGCCATGTTACCTGTACGTGCAAGAGTGGCAGTGGATGGGAAATTGGAAGTCTCTAATTGTTGGACACGCCTGATGAGTTGTGCAACCATATCATCTCGAGTTGTAGACTCAGAAGAACTACCCCTAGGTGGGATAGATGAGTTCATGTCGCTGTAAAACATATTTCGAGCACTCCTTTCAGACACAGCGGTATTTGCAGTAACTAATCGTTGAGTCCACTCAGGCTTGTCATACTTGACCCAACAAGTGTCAACAATATGATCGGATTTGCTGCAGTATGTACACTGACGGCTATCTCGATCAGAACTTTGTCCACTACATCCACCACCACGACTACAACCTCCCCCCCAACCACGACCTCTATTGGAAAATCCACCACGACTACAACCACCACTACTAGCCACAAATGCTAAATTGTCTTTAGATGATGTAGAAGATGGAGGGACAATGCGCTGAATTCGACAAAATGCTTCATTCATAAAAGGAACTCTCTCGCCAGCAAGAAGCTGACTCTTTACAGGCTGTAAGTTGGCATTCAAGCCAGATAAAAATTTGGCCACTTGAAATTCAGCTCGTTGTGTCTTAAGTCTCTCAAGATCAGTAGTGATGGGCTGATAAAGATTGAGTTCTTCCCACATACCTTTCAAAACACTATAATACTCTCCAAGAGACTTGTCTCCCTGTTTAAAAATAAAGATCTTTTCATATAGTTCATAAACTCTAGACATATTTTTGTCTTGTGAGTAACTCTCCATAAGATCATCCTATACTCCCTTAGCAGTTGTGTGGAACATAACATTAGTAGCGATGGATGGTTCCATGCTATTCCATAACCACACCAGAAGAGTATCATTCTCTCTCATCCAATCACTATATTCTCTAGAATTTTCAGCAGGGGGGTCTGTGGTGAAATAATAAAGTTTCCCTTTGGCATTAATATAGACCTTCATAGCTTGGGCCCATAACAAGTAATTAGAGGATCCATTTAATTTAATAGTGGTAATTTGAACATTGACACTATCTGTAGGAGCCTTGGTATCACTCATGATGATAATCTCAATATAAATATATCTATCACTGATTAAGAAGGCTGAAACTTTAGTGCAAGAAACAAAACAGCAGCACTAATGTATAATTAGATGTAATTGGCTCCATCAATTAACCAATATGCTAAAAACTCATAGATATAGACTGCTGTATAGAAGAAAGTACTTTGATTCTTGAATCCACTGATCAGTAAGTGTTGTAATCCATATTGACAAACCGAACCTGATGAATCTGATATCTTCTGATCTCATATGTATCAAGACTTGAAGAGAAAACAGATAAAAATTGCAGCTTTAGGTGGCTGCGCACCAAAGAAGAATTAGGGTTACTAGGACAATCTCAAACCAGCAATAGGATCAAGTAATCAAGTAGTTAGATCTACTCTGATACCATGTCACAAAGCTGATTAGAGAACCCGCAGCAAATAGTAAGAGAAAAAGAAAAAGAGAGAAGGAATAGAGAAGAGGAGAAGAAGGAGAATGTAAAAGAAAGAAACAAAGAGGGGCTGTAATTTTCTGTAGTAACAGAAACCCTACACCCATTATATTTATATTAAATATAAACTGTATATGATAATAATATCCTTACGTAAGTAAAAAAAGAAATAAAACTCTGATAATAAAGGAAACTCAATTGAAGTAACTTAACAAGTTGCAAGGGTATTATTGCTGAATCTCGCAAATACTGAAGAATTTTGTTAGTCATATCTATCAACGCATGTTCATCAAGTTTTCCTGAGGAGGTCCCGAGTTTAAATCTTTTCGGGCTTCATTTGCCATCTTTATCATATATTTCACAAAGTCCAGCCTACACATGAGGCAAAGTATTTAACTATTAGTCTACATCTTCAAGTAACTCATTAAAATTTTAGAAAGGGACCCAAGGTTTATCTTTCTTCTTTCCATCAATCACTGCTTGTCATCAAGGGGAATCACTGTTCCTCCAGATCATGTAAACTTGTCGTTTTCGTCGGCTTTTTCGTTGCCATCAAGGAGTTTCTGCTCCTTTGTTCCTCTGAGTCGCTGTCTATTGACCACCCGTCTCAATCTGTCGCCATTGATCTTGTCTTTTCCAGTGAGCTGAAGTCTACCATCACAAACTTTTCTCAAGCCATTGTCACAAGTCTGCATTGCTCCCCATCACTTCACAAGCTGTTCTTTGTCACTCTTCCTTGTCTTCATGGCTAGTAGAAACTCTCGATCAAGTCCTTTTGTTCTCTAATATAGGGTTCCGTCAAGTCCTTCATTCCAGTAGCTGTCTTCGTCTCCTTTGTTGTCCTCTGTCGTTTCGGGTTTGTGTATCAGTCAAGCTTTATCCATTTGCTCCGGTTCATGTGCTTTTGTTTCTTTAACAGAGCTCTCTCACTTATAAAAAAAGACGAGTCAAGAAAAAGGCTTTATCCAGTAGCAACTCATCTTTAACAACTTCCCCAATTGTGGTCCTTTGAAATCTTAAGAAGCCTACTGTAGATGTTATTTATCGTGAGACTCATCTTCAATTGATAGCGTCATCGACGAGTGAGGTTGTTGTCAAGTTTCCAAGCAAAAGCTGTGAGCACTGGATATTAGCATAGCTTCATTGAGCTGCCAAAGTCAAGTGTTGTGGGGTGATGGAGTTTAGTTTGCTGCAATTCAAGTCGAGTTTTCACACGTTTAACCTTTGTTATATGAGAAAGAGAGGTTTCAATTTTTTGATCTTTGTTTCTTCAGCGCTTTCATCAAAAGTGGTGTTAACGTGGACTATTCAGTTTGTCCTGTAAGGTCTGGACATAATTGTCATTATCTCAAATCCGGTTCGATATAATCAACATCCATTTTCTAGTTGAGGTCCAGTTTACACCATGTTTTAGTCACAAACTTTGGATGAGAGTTGCAACAACTATCATATGCAAGGCGGATGCTCCAGCTTGAGGGGAATTGTTGAAATACATTTATAATGTTAGGCTATTAGCTAGTAGTTAGTAGGTGGTCATATATAAGGAAATTAAGGTTTTGCTAGTGTCTCTATTGATCTATAAATAGAGCCATCTATTTACTTTGTTATTTAGTAATTGAGTAAAGGTGTAGTCTTTATTTATTTTCTCTTTTACTCTCTATTGAAGATTGTAGAATATATACACTTGTAACAGGGGTTCTTTTTGTCAGAACATGAGTTATACTACATCCTTTAATGGCTTTGGTACAATAGGAAGTGAATCAGAATTCTTCTAGTCTGTGTCTGTCTGCATCAGTATTTTCAATAGGCCTCAGAATACTTCTTAGTAAATCCAGCAGTTTGCAAATTGGACCAGAGTAGAACTTGACTTTTCAATTACGTAGAAGCGTTTGACCACTTGTAATCTGCTGAATTATTTATTTATCAACATTGTTGTCTTTTGTTTTGCAAAACATAAGAATTTTATTTTCTTGCACTAGATTTACCTCACGTGTGCTCTGCATTCCCTGTAGGAGAAATCTTGAGAATGCTGGAGAGGAGGAATCTCTTATGATGGAAGGTGAAATTGGCGGTGGACTGGTTATTCAACGACTCATATCTATCAGAAAGGACAACCCTAAGGTGTTTCGAATTGACTCTAGCCTTGTAGCCAGGAAAGTTGGTGCTGGTTCTGGTGGATTTTCAAGGTCAGCCCAAACACAGTCTTGGAGAAAGTTACACAACTACAAAGGACTTCTGATAACAGGCCTTTCTGAAATGAGCAATTATGTTAATGCTAAGAAAATGTTATGAAAAACTCATTGCTCGTCACTATTGAGAGTACATGCTTAAAGTTGAGCCTGCATTTTTCTTACAGTGAATAAATATAATCAGAAAATTAAATGGAGATATCATTAGAGAACTGCATTTTATGCTTTTTGTTTTTTATCGTCAGATATTCACCCCATATTCACCCTTTTGCACCCTAAAATTTCAGATTGGTGATGATCACCTATAATGGTTGTTTATATTCTGCTGTAGGTTGGTCTGCTTGAGAGTACACCCCACATTCACCCTGTTGCACCCTACAGAATCTTTTATCTCATTTACAGCTGTCGATGGTTCTAAGCATGAACTTTGTCCCGATTCTGGCGAGCAGACTTTTGGAGGGAATCTTCTACCTAAGGGTAATCGTTTTTTCTTACCTTTTCTTTTTGTTCTGCATTTTGTTATCTTCTGCAAAGGCCTGGGTAACTGGAGAGCTATACTCCATAATAAACCAAGATCCGGTTGCATCACTCCACTTTTTGGAACTCTTACACTGGGTTGTCAAAAACTTGCAAATACCTTAGTAAACCAAGATCCAAGTGCATTGGTCAAGATTTTGGTAATTCTACCATCTTGGATTACCCAAAGTTGGTTTGCATCGACTTTTTAACACTCTGGTATCAGTTTAACAGAAATATTCGAGAAACCGTTGATGCTTTAAGTGATTAACAAGAAATAAAAGAGCTGAGGTAACAAAATTGAGCTAAGTATACTCCTCTCTTCAAGTACTACCAGCCCAGCCTCCAACCAAGGCTGAGTCCACTTCCTCCAAATACCTTACTACTCATACCATCTGTTCCACACAGCTTCAGCATCAGTCGCTTCTATAGTAAACCCTTGTAAAGAACCAGCTGCTCCTATAAAATGGAACAGTGGTCTCCTATCAATGCCCCCATTTAGTTAAGCCTCTCCCTCTCATATAAATTTGTAAACACACTCCGCAGCTCTTACTAGAGATGAGATGATACAAAGACAGTTCAAAATAGACTCGAGGTCTTTCTAAGTTCAGCACAAGTGGAAGTACAAGAATCAAGGTGTAGGCTCTTCATATTGGTAGTATTCTCGTTATAGCCTATTCTCCTCTCCTGCTTCGAATTCCAGTCCTCAATTCTCGTTGACCCAAATGCCAGAGGTCCTTTAGCCAGCCATCATTGTCTTCCTTCTCCATCCTTGTGTATATCTTCATATGGCCTTGCATTAATCAATGTCAATTGATAGGTCCATGAGATTTCCTTCCATGAAAGCACCTATCAGCTTTGATTCCTCAATATCCGATTTCATTCAATTAGCTACTGCATATCTGGACGTTCCATTTCATCAATAGGTTGAGAATGGCGATGTTCTTCACTTTCTTCAGATGCTTATACCTACATATGCTTAAAATCTTCATCAAGTGGATCTCCAATCACCATAGATAATTTCTGTACATCTTTTGAGAGATCCATACATCTGCTTTGGCATAAATTCTAATTTTCTCACTCTTTTCCATGATAAATGAATATCTAGTTTTAGGTTGGGTTAAATTATATCTGATTGAGTATAATTTCATCAATCAAGTGTCAGATCTTCAGATTGAATCATTCAAAACTCAATTCGAATTTTGAAGTTGCAGGTTTGTTAAGCACATTTTGCTCCTGGGATAGAATGTCCTACTTCTGTTGTTGGCAAACTTCCTTCCACTGTTTACAACACTTCTTGCTCTGTAACACTTCCAGCTTCTATTTTCCTGTCCTCTGTGGAATCTTTTCTTCTTTGATTACCTAACTTAGATGTCGTTAACTATAGCATCCACTCAAATGAACTTGATTAACCCAAATTTAGTTTGTTGTCATTAACGTATTTTTCTCCTAGTGTTCGAAAAATTCCTTAAGGATGATGACCTTTTGGATAGAACAACCATTAATTGGTCAACGAACCAGCACCCAGTCATTTTTGACGTTTTTCTTTTTTCGCTAACAAATGAGGATGTTCTTTATCTTGGTGCCTGACGGTCTTATTTTTTCAGGTGAATGGTCGCTCTGGGACAAATGCCTTGGTGTGGGACTAGTCAATCGGTTCAATGTCAATGAGGTCGTCAAGTGTTTGATCCACTGGGGAACCGGAACAGTTAATCTGGAACTGTGGTCGGAAGAGCGGCCCGTTTCCAAAGAGTCCCCTTTGAAGGTGTCCCATGAATATGAGGTTGTAAGAATGTCCTGAATTTTCCATATTCCACTGTGACGCTAAGAAAACTGAGAAGTCTGAATAAATATTTGAGCTTGCTCTGGTTGTCGTTTCGCACGTCTAGAAAATCATGTCGTCGCAGTGTTTTGACTGAACAACAGGAGCATTATCGCGAAGGAGAAAGTGAATTAATGCGCACTATGCTAAGGCTCCGTCTATCGCCTGTCTCTGGTCGTTTTCACTGAATTCCAATCACAGGCTTGTCACAATTGCACAAATCTTGCTTTTCATCTATGACATTGGATGGCCAAGTCTTGTTACCATCTCTGTTTATGCTTCCAAAAGTTTGCATCTTTTCGAGCAACATGTCTAACTACAAATTCAGTGGAAAATCAGCAGAATCATCACAATTAGCCTAAAAAAAAGGAGAATATGTATCTTTGTTAACATGCGTCGCCAAGCTTCACCAAAATATACATAAATCAGTTCAACAAATTATATCAGCAGCGAATCTACTCATTTCTGGTTTAGCCAATCTAAGCACTCAATCAGCTTTTGCCGTTGGTTATACTTTCAGTCGCCTAGCGAAGTTCCAGGGTCTTCACGGGCCCATCTTCAAAATGTCGGGTCGATTCCTTCCAATGAATGAGCTTCTATCGAAGAAGCTAATATTCTGCTTTGTCGCAGGTGATCTCGACAAAAATCAAACGTGATCCTATTTTTAAAAATTTATTGTAGTATAAGCACCATAGCACAACACGTGGCTTCTCTTCTGGTTCGACCCGCGTTGATGCTGGTTCATCCTGTCCTTTTATTTTGCTAAGCATGGTGGTGTGTGATTAGAGAAAAACATTTGCCCTATAACATAGGAAAAATGATATAAATGGTTTCCAAACTTTGATTCAATTAGCAATTTCGTTTCTTAACTTTTAAATTATTCAATATAGTTCATGAACTTTAGCTTAATATGCAATGTTGCCTCTGAACTTTTAATTTGTTTAATGTGGTCTTTCAATCTACGGGATAAGTTCAATCTACCTGAACTATATTAAAATATCCAATATTATCTTTTCATTAATTCAAGTTTATGGTCAATATTGAAAATTTTAAATATAATTTAGTGACTAGATTGAATATGCACAAAAAGTTCAAATTAAAAATATATGGAAAATATTACACATCAAGATAAAGTTCAAGATAGTATTGAACAAATTGAAACTTTAGGAATGACATTGCACAATATGCTAAAGTTCACGAATTATTTGTATATTTTCCCTATAACCTTCATGCAAAACAATAGTGGGGCCCAATACTTATACTCTCACACTAAGATTGATCATATATCCTCGTGATTTTTCAACATCTCCCAATCATGGGAGATGTCTTGAAATTGAGGTAGTTGCCTATTGTTCATGGGAACTGCCACCACCATATTGAATCATTGCCGTCCCTATAACCATCTCGCCGTTTCGCATAGTACTTGCTTCAATTTAATTGAATCTATCCTTCCGTTTGAAGGAACTAACATAAATTTACATTTTGCTGTAAAGATGTTGCTAGATTTTGTAATTTCTAAACCCATCCTAGTTGACACAATAGTAGTCAGTCAGTGACTGCTATTCTCCAATTCTCAAATTCTAAAAGGATCTGACTCTAAAATTGGCCCTGCCTAAGAATAGCACCCTGTATTGCACTTACCATTTGGGCTACCTTGGAGTTGCAGGAGAGAAGACATGGCTTGAACATTTTATCATTCACTTCAAGTAGAAAGCTTCTCCGCAGACGAACTCCAATTCTTCGATCAACCGCAAACCAGTCCCTTTTCTATCTCATAAATCTGCCATTTGGAAAGGACCATCGTGAATTAGAACGGATGATCTTGGTCAAACATGAGTTCTTTATTCAGCAACAGCAAGATGGGGTTATTTCACAAGGGGGAAAAGGAATCGAAGTACAATTACGATGAGGTTCACGACGAACTCCTGTAGCCAGAATCATTCTAATGAACACAACGGTGGATTGTAAACACTGTAATGAGTACCGAAATTATTTCATAGTAAAAGATATAGTCCTCGAGCATAACGAACTTTTCATCCTTCACAGCACTTTAGTGACCTGGAATATTTCAGTGATACCCGAGTGGAGCAGGAGTTTCCTTCAGCTCGCGTCCCTGATAATGTATGTCCTGCAACAATTCATCCATTTAAACCAGTCAGAATCACATTGAGTATACAGTCCGATTGATAAATCGCACAAGTGCTATAAAAATTTGAGAGGTGCTGTGAATGAGATCATTACCGATGCAAAGTGGTTCACTTCCCGGTGATGTGCCTCATCAGCTCTCACCACGAGCACGACATCCCTCAGAGTGGATCCTTCGGGGAGCTGCCAATAGTCAATGGCGATGGCCGGAGCCGGGACATTCTCGATATTTCCATTGTCCAACTCCTTCAGGAACTCGGTGTAGGAGTGTGTGGCCTCTTCTTCAATGTAGCCAACCACCCGGTGGGCAAATTTGGGAGAGATCAGATAGCCCAAGAAGTAGGCGTTGAAGAAGACGCCCTGGACTGCAAACACGAGGGCGCGCTCGTACCATCTTGGCTGCGTAACCTCCATGAAGGTCATGAGGTGCATGCGTTCATTCTCAGCTTCTTCTAGCAAGGCTTTGATCCAACCACCACTGTGCTCGAACCGCCTCAGCGATTTGCAGTGCAGAAGCATTCCTCCGACCATGCCGGGCACTGCTGCCACGGTCTCCAGCATCATCGCTCTGCAGCCATATCTTCTCTGTTCACAAGAATTAAATGTTCATGTCAAAACTCTCGGGAGCGAATCGCGCGTGTTTAGCCTCTTACGCCCTTACATATCAAAGATAATATTTAACATAAAAAAAAAGTCTAGCTCCCAAGATGGACAGTGGCCGGAAAGAAGACAACTTACCCCTAATTACCAATTGGACGCATAAACTCGTATTTTAAATCCATATAAATGTAAAAGAAAAAAGAAGAAATTACTTTGGTATTTATTTTAAAAAAAGTCCAACATCAACTTCACATAATTTTATAAACATTCAAGGTGTTCTGTTAAAATAAAAATTAAATCTTTAAATTCAGAACCAAATATAAAACCCCCTCGAAAATTCAAGGTGTTCTGTTAAAATAAAAATTAAATCTTTAAATTCAGAACCAAATATAAAACCCCCCTCGAAAAACAAAGAAAGAAAAAAAATGGAAAAGAAAAGGCCGAAAGCACAATTAGCAATTTCAAACGCAATCTAAAACTTTTTGTCCAAGAAATCTCCGTCCATTTCAAAGAACGAGGTCACCCTGACTCCTTCTGTCTCTACAGTTACAACTTCATATTAAACATCGACTAGTCCATGCTCGATGGAACACCAACCAAGATCATGCGCGTTCTAAGTTATATGTTCTAATAGATCTCGACACGCCGAGGGCTGGTGTACATGTGGCGGCCAACGATACAACTATCCGATCTTTAGGATTAGATGGAGAACCAGGCTTTGAACTGCCAGATGTGCGGAACTCGCCGGATCATAAACTGAACATGAGGACGTACCTGGAAGAATATGTCCGCGGGGTGTCTCAAGGACTTGACCATCCAGAAGGCCAACTTGTCCAGGAACGTCAGCGGCGCATGGTGCTTCTTCAGATCTATCGACAGGTCCGCCTTGTACGTCTCCGTCGGCTTCGTCCACCGTCAAAACACGCATCAGCAACAAAAGCAGACGCGACGCAAACAAGGCAAGACGAAATCGCCACAGAAAAAAAAGTTGCACGTTACCCGAAAGCAAGTCCACCTCCACTCGGTGCCGTCGCCCCTGGTGACCTTCGAAGGCTCCACGCCCCAGTAAAATGTTGTGCATGGTGGAAGTAGAGAGTGTGGATTTCTGAAGATGGTGCAGGTTGACTTATGATATCTTGTCCCAGTCTTATGATTGTCATTATACAAATATATGAAAAAAAAAAAGCAGTAAATTTTCATTATACAGCGAAATTTAAATTCCAATCCCTTGGTCGTGATTTTATTTATTTGTGTCAAAAGGCACTATTGAGTTGAGTCAAGAAGATCTGCTTACTAAGTGAGGCAATGCTGAATTACTTAATGTTTCTGCTCTTAGCTGGGGGATTTGGTGCCATCAATTAGTATCTCTGGATTGAACCAATCAACCATTGAATTAGTTTCTCCATGTGCTTGGTGGCTGGCAAATCATTGCTAGATAGGCATATGAATTAGTTTGTCAAGTTGGGATTTTGTAACTCTTTGGCATGGTTGATGAGCTCTAGTGGTGGCAAATATATATATATATATTTAATTATTTTTAATTATTATTTTTTTTTTATTTTTTAGGGTTGAAGTGGTGGCAAAAGTTTAAAAACTGATGAAGCTGCTATCTGTTAAGGCTGATTTTATTTGGTCTCAGGTTGTAGAGAAGTTTTCTGTTAAACTTATTTGTTGGGGTTCCCCTACTTGTGTTAACTTGATAAACCTAACCAAATTGATAGTATTTGTTAAGGAAATAATTTTGTCATCAACAGTAAGACTATGATCCCTCTTTCTCGCACCTAATGAAAATTGTCATAGCTAATGAATTTTCTATGTATTTGCAGCTTACATTTTTCCTTTATGTTTTTCTGTAATGGAAATAATTTTCTAGCTTGATGTTAGCAATTAAATGAAACTCACTACTTAGCTTCTTAGCTGTTATTGCTTTAGAGCCGTATCTCTTAAATGACCTAAGTTCATGGTTTGGTTTGACTTTAAACCTTATTAAATTGATTTTGGTGAAATTTCTAACTGAAATTCGTTGTTTTTTGTTTTTAATTTAAAGTATACTCCAAACAGACCCACGAACCATAAACATCCTTGTTAACACGAAATGCGATATTCTATTTTTTTGTAAGTACAGTTGAAACAAATTGATATTAATGCAGTTCAACTCTATTTTTAATAACGAATAAAAACCACTTTACTTACAGAAAGACTTGGGTACTGTTCATCTCTTTGCTTTCTAGTTGGTTACGCGCTCTACAGTACATCGGAAGTGGCTGTTATTGGCTCCGGCCAACTCAGCCAACCGTTGGTGCTCCTTTTTGGAGACGAACCCCGCCCAGACCTGATCTACATCTCCACCGAAGGATTTCACCTGGTATGGCCTCCTCTTTCGGATTTCGTGAGCTGTGTGATTAGGTTTTTGGGTTCTGGTTTGCGCCTGTTGTAATGAGGTTGTCCTCCTCGATCCCGGATGGAATCCTGGGTAAGCCTCTTCCTGAGGCTACGAAGGAAGCCTCCGTTCCTCCCCCTTCTTCTCGCATCCCTCCTGGCCATCAATCTTCTGCATTGAGGGATGCTCGTGGCCAGAGAGGCCGATCGCGAAGCAGAGGTCGAAGTAGAGCAAGGAAAGCTCGATTTCAGCTTGGTGGGCTTCCTTTCTCTCAACCTGGTGGTGCGATCCCCTCCACCTCCATGGCTCTGAATGGAAAGAATAAAGGTGTAGCCACTAGTGGTACCCCGTGTCTTCTTATCATCATCCTCAAGCTCAGCACCCTGCTGTTCACCAAGGATCGACTTCTACTTCTGGTAAGGCTTTTGTCACTCTACAGGGCCCTTCTATAGAAGCTCCTCACCCCCCCCCGTTCTTGGGCGGCGGTTACTCGGTCGACTACTAAAGGATACAGCTTATCCTATATTCCACCGGCTGTTATTGATAATAAAATTGTTGTACAAATCTCTGAGGAGATTATGCAAGCTGCTCACCCAAAATGGGAGGAATGCCTTGTTGGCCATTATATTGGGAAGAGACTCCCCCTTGATATGACAAAGGATGCTCTCAACTTTGCTTGGGGTCACCATCTAACTGAAGTAATACCTGCTGATCTTGGTTATTACTTCTTCCATATACCGGATTGTGCTTATAGGTGGAAGGTTCTTAAAGGAGGACCAATTATGGTTTCCAAGATTCCCTTGGTCTTCCAGCAATGGTATTCAACGATGGAACTCAAGAAGGCCAGCCACAATTCAATCCCTATTTGGATCCGACTCAGGAATGTTCCGGTCTCTCTCTGGTCAGCCTCAGGTATTAGTGCTCTTGCTAGTGCTCTAGGTAAGCCTCTGTATGTGGATAGTCGAACTGAAGAAATGACCGTCGTGGCTTTTGCCTGTATATGTGTGGAAATTGATGCTTCGAGCACTCTCCCTGAAGTGATTGAATTCACTTTAAACGATGAGCCCCACTCTGTGACTGTTTATTATGAATGGGTTCCTTCCCTTTGCCCATCTTGTGTTTGTTTTGGCCGTCGATGTGCTGATCCTGCTGTCTCGGTCTCTCCTAAAGCTGGTAATATAGCCGCTAGAAGGCCTGTCCCACGGCCTGCTAATGAATGGCATGAAGTCTGGGGTAAAAGAAACTTTAAAAATCCTGCCATTCGTGAGGACCTGCTGGTTCGTAATATTGTCCCTCTCTCTTGTGGCAAGTAACCTCAAGATGCGATTCTGGTCGAGCCTGTTCCTAAGGTAATTGCTCCTCTAAAGATAAGGAATGATGATACCCCCGTTCCTTGAAATCATCCTTGGTTCATCCCTTGAGCCGTCCCAAGCCAGTATTATTGGAGCACCAAGCGATGCTGTGGTGGATCCCGCCTCCTCCTCGAGTGATGAAGTCCCATATGAGATCAGTTCTGGTGGAAGTGAATCGGATTCTCCCGATGTGGTTGCTTCGTCCATCCCTGCGGAGCCTGACCCTCCCCAACTTCCCCCTGAACTGACCCTTGCAGCCCTTGTGAAATCTTCGATTTGCGTCAGCTGAAGCGAGTTTCCCTTTGAATCCTAAACCGGTGCCACCCTCGGCGAAAAAGCGAGGTGGCAAGAAAAGGTAACTTCCTCACCTTTTTTGGGTCCCATGTTTTTTGGTGTTTGGAATATTAGGGGTCTCGGCACCCCCCTTAAACAGGCCGAAATTAGGAATTTTGTGAGAACCAATAACATTTGCTGTATTGGTATCTTGGAGACAAAGATCTCGCCTAGTGTTTTTCATGCTTTCTCCGCTGCCTTGCTTCTTGCTTGGAATTGGTGCTCCAATTATGTGCATTCGGCTAGAGATAGAGGAGGTAGAGTTTGGGTGGGTTGGAACCCTGCCTATGCCCTTTTTGTTATGTCCGACTGCTCCTCTCAAGCCATTCATGGCCGCTTGAGTTATATTACTAATGGCACTTCCTTCTACTTATCGATGGTTTATGTGGAGCACTCCTTTGTTTTGAGAAGATCGTTGTGGGCTGAGTTGAATCACTACAGCGTTATGTACCCGAATGAGCCTTGGATCGTTGTGGGAGACTTCAATGCTATCCGGTATGCCTCTAATAGGGCGGATAGATCAAACTACTGGATTGCAGCCTTTGAAGATTTTGGCAATTGTCTCATTCATGCTGGCTTGGATGATCTTAGGTTTGTTGGTAATCGCTTTACTTGGGCAGCCTCCTTTGGACCTAATCGTAAACAAAGGAAGATTGACAGGGTTGTCGTTAATTCGGCTTGGAATTCCACATTCTCTTATTCTGAGGCCTCCTTCTTGGCGCCTGGTGTGTCGGACCATTCCCCGATGGTTGTTAGGATCCTTCCTACTCCAAACAATCGTAAGCCTTTTAAGTTTTTCAACTTTTGGATGGCCCATCCGACCTTCTTTGAGCTGGTAACACAGGTATGGGATTCTTCCTTCATTGGCTCGCCCATGTATATGCTCTGCTGCAAATTGCGTGTTCTTAAGTACAGACTTAAAGTCCTAAACAGGACAGCCTACTCGGATATCTCAACTCGTACAGAGGAAGCTAGAAGTCTATTGTTGATTGCCCAAAATGCAATTCAATTAGATCCATTCAACCAGTCTTTAGCTGATACAGAGAAGGAACGCTTGCTGGCTTTCTCGGATCTTCGCATCCAAGAAGAGTCCTTCTTCAGACAAAAGTCTAGAGTGCGCTAGCTTAAAGAAGGCGACCAAAACACGAAGTATTTCCATCACTCAGTTAAGCGGAGCCACCTCCGGAATAGAATATTATCAATTGTTGATGGAGATCTCCAGATTACTGACCCTTCCGAAGTTTAGTAACTCTTTATCTCCCATTTTCGTAACCTTCTGGTGGCTTCCCCCCCTGCGGTGAAGCCTTCAACTGAGGATATTTGTGCTCATTTGAATCATACTATCAATGATGTTCAATTTCTTAGCCTCTCTCGACATGTTACGGATGAGGAGATTCGGGAAACCATGTTCTCCCTTGCAAATGGTAAAGCCCCTGGCCTGAATGGATTCAACGCAAATTTCTTTAAGCGGTCGTGGGACATTGTTGGTCCTTCGGTGATTTTGGCGGTTCGGGATTTCTTCAATTTGGGCCTCCTCCTTCGAGAGATTAATGCCACTATCATCACCTTGGTTCCTAAGATCCCGAATGCCTCAACAGTAAATGACTTTCGCCCCATAGCCTGTTGCAACACTATATATAAATGCATCACGAAGATTCTTGCTAACAGGTTAGCTTCGGTTCTTCCTTCCATCATTAGCCCTCCCCAAAACGTTCTTGTTAAAGGCAGAAGGATTAACAATAATATCCTGCTAGCTTAGGAATTATTCTGTGATTTCCATCATGTACCATATTGGCCTAAATGCATTGTTAAGGTTGATTTTTGTAAAGCCTATGACTCGGTGGATTAGACTTTCATTGAACTAACCCTTAAAGCTTTCGGCTTCCCTGGTGTGTTTATTGACCGTATTATGGCTTGTATCCGGTCGCCCATGTTCTCCATCTCCCTAAATGCGAGCTTCATGGTTTGTTCTCGAGTGGAAGGGGAATTCGTCGGGGTGACCTAATGTCTCCTTATATCTTCACTCTGGTTATGGAAGTATTTACTGGTATCTTTAATCGCCAATCCAGTAAGTCAGGCTTTGATTACTTTTGGAGATACAAAGCTACTAAGCTCTCCCATCTCTTCTTTGTGGATGATGTCCTATTATTCTTGAAGGCCAACTTGACCTCGGTGTGACTCTTAATGGATGGGATCCATCTCTTTGCCGACTGGTCAATCCTTTTACTCAATCTTCGCAAGAGTGACATTTATCTTGGGAGGACCTGCTTCTCTTACAGATGCCTTAGTAAGTGCCTCATGCTTCCAGTTAGGATCTCTTCCTTTTAAGTACCTTGGTGTGCCTATTATATATACTAGACTTGGGAAAGTAGATTGTGCTGCGTTGGTGAACGCTATCACCTTGAGAGTCCAATCTTGGACCAACCGATTCTTGTCCATGGTAGGTAGGTTGCAATTGATAAAATCGGTCCTCCACTTTATCCAGGTGTATTGGTCGAGTGTCTTTATATTGCCTTCTTTGGTTATTAAGCGAATTGAACAAATCTTTCGACAATTCCTTTGGAAAGGATCTACCCTGGGTTCGGGTGGGCCTAAGGTGACTTGGGATGATGCTTGCCTACCTAAGGAGGAAGGTGGGTTGGGGATTCGATCCATTCGAGTAAGTAACTTGGCGGCCATGATCAAGCACTTATGGATTCTCTTTATTGATAAAGAGTCCCTATGATGTAAATGGATCCATTCAAACTTCTTAAAGCATAAGAATTTTTGGATTGTGCCTAAGCCAACGTTTTGTTCGTGGGCTTGGAAGAAATTACTTGGTCTCCGTGACTTGATCCAACTTCAGTTTAGGTGGAACATTGGCGATAGCTCTTCAGCCTCCTTTTGGTTCGACTCTTGGCATCCTCGTGGCCCTCTCTATAAGATCTTCTCTAATCGTGATATCTATCGCTCTGGTATTCCATGACTTGCTTCAATCAAAATTGGTTTGGTAGCTCTGACCACCTCGTCCACGTTTGCGAATGTTATTGCGACCTGGGAGGAGCCCCTCCCAAACCTTAATGGGGAAAATGATTGACTGGTTTGGTTGGGCCACCCCTTTGGTATCTACTCTCCAGCTTTTGCTTGGAATCTCCTGAGGTCGAGGAAGCCCTTGAGTCACTGGTTCAGGTTTATTTAGAGCCCCCTCTCCCTCCTCAATATCAAACTCACCTGTGGCTGATTACTCGCAATCGTCTACCAACTCAGGTGAGGTTACTCTCCCATGGAAGGATCCCGGATGTGTCTTGTGCATTTTGTTCGATTAGACCGGATTCAATTGATCACCTTTTTTTTGGCTGCTCCTTTACTCGCGGCCTTGCGGCCTTTTGGGCGGCGAAGTTTAATCTTCCTTGGAGAAACCAGGCTTGGAAAGAGAACCTTTTGTGGGCTTTTAAGCACTTATCTGATCCAGGGTTCCACCAATCGATGGCTCGGTTTGCCTTTGGTGCCTTATGTTATCTTGTCTGGAAGGAGAGAAACAATATCATCTTCCGCAACCAACAGATTTTCCTCCCAGCTTTGAAAGCCCATCTAATCAAAGCTGTTAAAGACAAGGCCCTTACATTCTCAAAGGTCCCGGATAACCCCAGCAATAGACGTCTTCAACTTAGCTGGGGTATCCACCCTTCTATCTTTGAGTAAGTGTTTTAGCCTGCTACTGAAGTGATGATATGGCCGTTCGTTTTTGTGCCCCGTTCGTGTTTTTCCTTGCATTGAAGATGCCCGTGGGTCGCCCCCTCTTTCCCCTTTGCTTGGGAGGTTCTCTACCTCGTTTTTTCCTGGGTCTTTCAATTGCTGATGTTGCTGGTTCCAGTTCACTCGGCTGCTGCTTCGGTTTGGTTGTAACCTGGTTTTGTTGGGTTGTATTTCTGCCCTCCTTTTTCGTTTGTTCTTGTCTTTCTTTCTGCCCTGGCTACGTTGTTCGTTAGCCTTCTAGCTGCTTGTTTTCCCGTTTCATGTATCTTTCTCTGAAGCTTGGGTTGGCACCCTTCCACTCGTTTGGTATTTCTATGACCCTCTAAGTGCAAGTTTTTTGGTGTCGGCTCTTCTCTGTTGTACTATGTATAGCTTCCTGGTTCTCAAGTCTATCTATAATACTTACCTTTTACCAAAAAAAAACTCTATTTTTAGTGCCCACTTTTTCTTCCTTACTCATGAGGGTTTGCGTTTTGCTCTTTTATCTTGAATGGAAGACATTGAAAGGACAAGAAGGAAAAAAAAAGGAACCTGCTCGCAATGATTCTATTATCTGGCTAACTACAACGAAATGGAAGGAAATTCATTTTCTTATTGGTGGACCCAAAAAAGGTCTCTCCAAAGTCAGAGGTAAATAGATGGAAGTTGACTTGTGTCTGGTACATATAAATATAATCACAAGAATATACTTAGTGAAAGTGGTAAGCAAGAAGCAAGAGAAAGAAAAAGGCTACTCAAGTCTATCAGTCAATTTTATTTTCCTCCGCATAGTTTTCTCCATTATGCATCTAAACAAGGGAAGGAATTACAAATTTTGTCCATTGTGTACGTTTTACCTTCCTATATTAATTTTTTCCCCACAATACTTGACTTTCGCCGCATAATTGCTTTTCTGCATACCTCGCCGCTTTTTTGTTACGCTTCATATCCAATTATCAGGGTTCTCGCTAGTATTTGCTCATGGAGAATTGGATCAGTTGCTCTCTAGGGATGGTTATACGATACAATTGAATCACAGGGCCATGGCAAACATTTGCTGACCACCCAAGATTTGATACAAATACTTCCTAAATATTCATTGAGCCATCTGTGTTTGGATCTTGACATCCACAATTCTCCGTAGTTCACTTGTGTGCGTAGCTCTGTGATGGAACATTCCATCAAAAGTTGGATGTTCAGCCGATTTTGATAAGCACAACTGACATCCAGGTTGCCATAAAAACGAGAAGACTGCAGGCTGCTATGTAACTAGTCCAGATTATTTCCGGGTGATCGTAGTGAAGAGCTTTTTGCCTCCCTTTTTTCTGTCTCTTTTCCAGTATCCTTTATTAGAGGAGAAAAAGAGGTTTGCTGGATATGTTTGCTGTATTTTCCTCCACTGTGCAGACACAATATCTACTTCTGTGAGCATCGCGGCGCGGTTTTATCCATCGTTTGTTCTGGACATGCATCGAGTTTGTCCACAGCGAATGTCCTGTACATCGCGCTTGTTTTCCCGACCTAGCTGCGACTCTGGTTTGATGACTTTGAGGTTGTATTTTCCCCGTTGTTTCCAACTAGTGCCGCTTCCCAGCTTCCCGGTAGTCATGTATTACCTTAAGCACTTCTCAACCCCTTGTTAGAAGGGGCGAGTGGATTTAATTCGATACCTTGAAAGGTTTCATATTTAAGAGACCAAGCAGCAACTCTGCCATGACTCGGATGTGACGAACGGCGACATTCCCAAATGGGTCTCCCCCTTTGTAGTGGTTTTGTTAAGGTAGGGGCGGGCTAGTAAGGGCGCGTTTGGTAACGATTCTATTCCCGAGAGTAGATTCTGATTAGAAATGATTTTTTTTTTATTTTGTTTTTTGGAACAGATTCTAAGCATTTTAAGCCGTTTGGTAACTATAAAAAATGTCTAATTCGAAATAAATCAAGCGTTTGATACACGTCTTTATTCTCGTTATAAATCAATTTCTTTTAATTTTTAAATAATTTTTATACTTTTTTCCTTTTCTTTTTTTCTTTTTTGTCCTATTCTTCTTCTTCTTCAAGCTGG
The DNA here is from genome assembly GCA_014182515.1 of Eucalyptus microcorys. Taxonomy (NCBI): domain Eukaryota; kingdom Viridiplantae; phylum Streptophyta; class Magnoliopsida; order Myrtales; family Myrtaceae; genus Eucalyptus; species Eucalyptus microcorys. Next base: position 9,165,771 of record CM024566.1, read on the forward strand.
TTGCCGGACCGGCGACTGGTCAGATGAGGGCCGGCAACCTTACCGGAGCGTCACCGGCCCTTGGCGAGCCTCCGGCAACTGGCCAATGGCGGCGGACAGCAACAGAGGAGAGGAGGGGAGAGACTTGAGCTTCCACTTTTCTTCCACTTTTTTTTATTCCTTTTTTTTTTTATTCTGGAACAAGAATCAATTTTTTTTATTCTCGATTCTACTCCAAATATGTTCCCGAGAACAAAAATTTTACCAAATGCGGTTCTATTCCCAAATTACTCCCAGGAACAAAGAATCAGAATTTGGCCTTGTTTGGATGGTTACCAAACAGGACCTAAGAGTTTTTATTAGAAATGATGCTTGAATTAAAGCGGCTCATTGTCCAACCGCCAGTCACGGCCCCTCCCCCTTTGATAAAAGTCTTAATTTAAGTAGCATTGAGACGTGACACAAGATCTAATATGTTGACATGTCGTTTCTTAAAAAATAGAAAATTTGGATACGTTGGGATACGTTAATTATATATTGTTATATCATTTTTATGATTATTTTATTTTAATTTAATTAATTTGATTTAAATTCACAAATAAATAAATAATAAAAAATTAGCCTAGATTGAATTTACATTAAAATATTAGTCCACTATTTTTAAATAATATTCATTGTTTCAATTTGATAAATTCAATTTCATTTCAATAATTTAAAAAATTGGAAGAGAAAAACAAGCAATCTACATTTGAGATTCATGTGTTAGAGCATGTAGGAAGATAAGAGAAAAAAAAATTGGGGGAATGAATTGTGTGCTACGAAAAATGAGAGTTGGAAAAAAACAAAAGACTAGGTTTTTCTTATTTCCTTATTTATTTTTTTATTATTATTTTTTTCATATTTACATTTTGATCATTCATTTATTTAAAATTTTAAAATTGACCCCGTGTGCCTTGGTATTACTTTTTGGAATTCCGGATTTGCATGTTGGAATTTCGGACTCGAGTATCGGGAGAGTTAATCGGGTGTCGAATTTTCTAACACGTATTGATCGAGTGTCGAAAAATATCAGAGAGTGTCGAACATCTAATGGAGTGTTTAACATGACATGAAGGCTTTTGGAGAATGTCGATACTTCATAGGTCTTAAATTATTGCTTATGGGGTCGGTTGAATCAATGGCACCAGAGAGTTAATTATTCAGAGCCAAATTCATTCTTGTGATTTGCCGCCGGCTACGGCCGCCCCCATAAACGCCTATGGAATCTAATTGATCATGTGAAATTAATCGGGGTTGGTGAAAGATTACATGAGCAAAATCAAATGATGGGCTATTCGGCCACTCTTTCTAGTGGATGAATGTATGGTTTGAGATAGGTTGCTTTTGTTTATGTCCGCAAGTGCAGGCAACGTCAGCATCGTTACGGATTGATGGAGCCGCACACTGATCTGTTTTTTTTTTTTTTTTGGCTTGTATCGAAAGGAGCATTACTTTAATAGAGATTCGATTTAGTATTTGATGTTATGCACATCCAACCAATGCACGAAATCATCTATGACTATGACTCTCGTCTAAAATAATAATCACGAGATTCACACGGTACAAAGAGGCGATATTGTTGGTTTGTGAGCACTTTATTGTCCAAAAACAATTGTCCCATTTCCTCTAATCAAAGAAATGCATGAAAAACACTTTACCAAAAAAAAAAAAAGAAATGCATGAAAAATTTGAGAATGAATGGTCTCACGGCACATTTGTAACTTTAAGATGTCTCGTCATATTAGGTAGAACATTTAAGTGATTGTTTTGTTTTTGTCCCTATGGTGTTTTTGTTGTGTTTTCGTCCCTATGGTGTTTTATCATATCTATTACAGATGTGTGCATAGAACTGCCTAATGCCAAATGGCAAAGCAATTGTGTGGACGAAGGACAACTTTTGTAGGTGCAGCTATAGTCCTGAGTGGTTCGGAATCTCTCTCTTACTCACATATTTGAATTCTCCGATCGTTTCTCAATTGCAAGAAATCTTTTATCCGAATAATTCCTACCCTATAATCTCGAGTGGTTCGAAATCTCTATCTTACTCACAGATTTGAATTCTCCGATCGTTGCTCAATTGTAAGAAATCTTCTTTCCGAATAATTCCTACTTTACTCCAACTTGCATTCACGCTAGTGGTAACGGGCTCCTTCTAAAATAAGAGAGTAATGCTGGATCAAATTGAAAAGATTCTTTTTTTTTGAGAAGTTTGATAGGACTATTGAGTTTTTAGAATAATTAGTAGTTGTATTACAAATTTTCACTTAATTTTAAAGTTACGGATTTTGTGTTCAAATCTTAAGCAAAAAAAATTATATTAAACATGAGGAAGAACATTAAAATAATTAAATATCAAATCACGTATTTATTTAGTTTAGTTGTTCCACAAAATCTAATGTATATCTCAAATGAGCAACTTCCAACTGGAAGTCAGAACGAAGCACCGCAGGAGATCCGTGACGACGAAATGGACAAGTCCCAGTCCCACCACCAACTCAATCACCCCCCCACGTGTCCGCCTCTCACCTCCCCTCCATCTCCTCAATCATTCGAGCCCCTCACTTTTCACTCTCTCTCTCTCCCCCTCAAAAAAGAAAAAGAGAGGACGAAAAGGAGAGAGAGAGACAGAGAGAACCCCTCCCTCCATTTCCGCCTCTAAGAAAAGCAAGCCAGTTGCTGCTGCTGCTGCACGCGATTCGCAGCAAAAAGGCAACTCAAGTCAAGTCTTCGCACCTCCCCCACCATTTTCTCTCATTTTAATTTATACATTTCCTTTTTTAGCTAATATATATTTTAAAAAAAAATAATTTCTTTAAATACTCACTCCCCCGGTGGTGGACAAAATGGAGGACCTGCTACTGCTCAGTCGCACTGGCACTATCGTCGTCCCAGTACGTGCAGCATCTTCTTCGTCGCCGCTAGCGCCCCGTCGTCGCTCTCGCCTTCACGTGCCTCCATCGGGAGCCGTGTCGCTCGGCCGCTCGCGCTTCTTAAAGCGTCCTCTCCGTCCTCCGCCCGATCGCGTCTTCTCCGCCGCCGCCGCAGCAGCAGCAGCAGCAGCAGCTCCGTCGTCGTCGTCTCCGTTCAGGTCCGTCCGTCCGTCCGTCCGCCTTCGCCTGCTCTCCGGTGCGTCGTCCGATCGCGCATGCTTTCGTCGGCGACCGATTTTGGTTTCTGCACGGCGAGGTCACGTCACCGGAGGGGAAAAGTGGAGTCGCGCGTCTTTCGTCGCGCATTTTGAGGTCCGTACTGGAGCGAGTGATCGAGGTCGCGATTCTCGTTGTGGCGCGCTTTTGATTGCTTGCGAGAGAGAATGCGTGAAGTCGAGAGGATTGCATGCGTGCGCTGTGCTGTGCTGCCTTTTCGGAGCATCAACGCTTCTTTTCTTAATCTGAAGTTGCGATGAGATTAGACGAGTAATTGGACCGTAACATGAAAATCTCCTCGCGATCACGACCGTGTGTTCGAAATTCGAGTTATGGCGAGATGACTCTGCGTGTAATTGGAGTCACGGGGGTCGGACCGTTGATGAAAGTAGGTACGTGCGCGAAGTCCACGAGCTGGATTGCTGTTGTATTGGCTTCCTACTGCTTCAAATTCTTTTTTTTTTTTCCGAGTATCAGATTGGTTGTGCTGCGGCAGATTTCGATACGCAGCATGCGCGATGCTTCTCTGATGTGGAAGTCCCTGCGTGTCACAAGCTCTCCTGCCTATGTTATATACTTTCATATGTGACATGCATGATGTTTCTCTGATGTGCACGCGAGGTTGTAGATCTTGATTCTTACACTATAATCAGTACTCTTCGATGGCGTTTAGCATTTTTGGTTCTTGGCATTTGGAAAAATGATAAATTGGTGTAAGAGCAGTGTGATGCCTGTGCTAATTTGTGGCATGCAGAGACGGGTCGAGATTGAAAACTAAAATGACTACTCGAGAAGGTCAGGCGGTTGCTGCGGATGTCACTGCGGGAGATATGATCTTTGAGCCTATTCTGGAGGAAGGAGTTTTCCGCTTTGATTGTTCTTCGAACGATAGAGATGCGGCATTTCCTAGCCTTTCTTTTGTCAACGGCAAGGATAGGGACACGCCAATAACAATTCATCATGTCCCGTCTTATATCCCGACTTACCAATGTCTCTTTGGCCAGCAGATTGTCAAACTCGAGGTCAGTCACCGAATGCTCTTATTTCTTTCTCTTGAATTAGTTGAATCACTTGTTGGTTGGTTTTGTTGCGCTCCCCGGACTGTGACATTTCCAATACTTTTAGGAGCTTCATCTGCTTAATTTCTGTTTTCCAAGTGTGTATGTATTTGTCGAAGCCTTAATAACGTTATTTTACATACGATTTAGCTACCTGCTGGGACCAGTTTTTACGGGACTGGCGAAGTCAGTGGACAGCTTGAGCGCACAGGAAAAAGAGTTGGTTCTCTTTCCTCGACTTTGCATGCTAGCATATGTGTTTTCTCTCCTTGAAATCTCAGTGATCTCTCTTGTTTTAGGTGTTCACATGGAACACAGACGCATGGGGTTATGGCCCCGGCACTACATCTTTGTACCAATCTCATCCTTGGGTGCTAGCTGTTCTTCCAAGTGGAGAGTCACTGGGGATTCTTGCTGACACGACACGACGTTGTGAGGTGTTGTGAACTCATAACTGTGATCACATATTGGAGTAGTTTCTTGGAAGATCCGATTCAAACTTGTTTTAAGCTTACGAGTGATATTTTTTCATGGGCAGATTGATCTGAGAAACAAGTCAATAATACAGCTCACGGCTCCATCCTCATACCCTGTCATTACATTCGGTCCATTTGCTTCACCTGGCGCAGTTTTAACATCCTTGTCTCATGCAATTGGTAATAATGCTGTGCACTTCCACTTCTTTCCACATGTGTGCTATTCTGCTTAATTCTATTCTCCCAATCATTTTTAATGTGTGGCCACTTTTCGAAGATGCTAGTCACTATGTTGGAAAGTGTGTCAATGAATGAGCCGACCTCAAAACAAATTTACCAAAAATCCCTAAGAACATGGAAGAAGTCCATTTTGTTAGCTTACTGGATACTTCAGTTTAGAAGCAAGGTTTTTGTGCATCCTATACTGCAAATTCTACTGCCTCTTTTATCTGGTCTTTTTTCGTTTTGTGGACAAGTGATACTTCAAATTCTTAGAATCTTTTCTACAGATGCTCTCTAAACTTTGAGATCTTGATTTTGACATTTGATGCCAAAACACTAAAGGCATGTCTATTGCTTTTTTTGACCATTTGCTTTTTATTACAAATATAGGCTTCACTTAATTGGTTTTCCTGAGGAGTATGCATGTTATGCTGTTAGAATTACAGACAGAAAAGTTGAATGTATTAATTTAATCAGGATATCATGCATAATTCTTATTACCATGAACTCTCTGTTTTTCCCGTCTTTAAATGAAGAAAAAGCTTCATGCTAATGAATGAAGTTGTCAGAATAAATTTTTCTGTCATTCTATGACTTTTCTTTTCTCTGGAAACATCCATCTGTGGATTTTTAGTTTAGTACTAAATGGACTTTACAAGACCACCAGAATGATTAGACAATTTTCTTGATAGTCTGTTTATTACTATTATTGCTTGAATTAACAACATAGCTTGCATATATTGTCAGGAACCGTGTTTATGCCACCAAAGTGGTCCTTAGGCTATCAACAATGCCGCTGGAGCTATGACTCTGATAACAGAGTTAGAGAGGTTGGCCCTTTTGATGCATCTTGCTTGATTCTACAATCTTTCTTCCTCAACCCTCGTTTCCTTCTACCTGATTTGATAACAATGATTAACTTTCACTGTATGCTGTTGGCGTATCATTCATGAGTTGATGCATGACAGTTCTTTAGCTCTAATTTTTGTCCACTTATTGCAGATCACGAGTACATTCAGAGAAAAGAAGATTCCTTGTGATGTCGTATGGATGGATATAGATTATATGGATGGGTTTCGCTGCTTCACTTTCGACAAGGCATGGACTCCTGTTTTGTTTTAACCCTGTTATTGCCTCGTTTAAAAAAAAAATTACAGACTACCTTCCTCTAAATAGGTCTAATTTCACATCATCTACCTCACTTTCAATAGGTATGAAGCCACTTGCAACTTATGTCCGGATGAAAATTCACAGTTTTAGCCAATTTCAAAAAAACGTCACATACACATCATGAAAATTCACTTAAAACAAAGCATAACTACATATCTACATCATGAAAGTTCACCTGAAGCAAAGCATATATCTACATCTACATGTAAGATGTGAGAATTTTGTCAAATATGAATGAAGATCTGTTTTCCATCTAGAAATAATCTTGAGGAAGATGGTGTTATTCATTTTGGAAGTGAGGTAGGTTGTGTGGAATATGTTGTCGATTACTTCACTTTGTAGGTACTGCAATGATCAATGTTCTTTTGATATTCTAATCTCAACCTTAGGTATGGTTCTTGATGCAGACTTGCCATGCATTTCTGTTTTGTCCATTGCTTCCATACGTTTAATCCACCAAGTCCTTTGAGATTGGTATTCACTTTATGTTTGAATCCTCCTATGTGCATTCATGTCTAGGACTTTTTGCCTTGCTGACTTGTCTAATAGTAAAAGGACTTAGGTTCAATGCTTAGTCAACAGTAGACACCTCTACTAAATAAAGAGTGCTATTTTCAGCATGGAAACTGAGACAAAGTATTTATTCTCAGGACCGCTTCTCTGATCCAAAATCTTTGGTAGATAGTCTCCACCGAGACGGGTTTAAAGCCATCTGGATGCTTGATCCTGGCATCAAACGCGAAGAGGGGTATTTTGTCTTTGACAGTGGTTGCAAAAGTGATGTCTGGATAAAAGCAGCAGATGGGACTCCATTTGTTGGTACTTTGCTGTCTTTTACTGTGGTTTTGGCTAATCTTTGTCATTGTCTATTTGGTTTTGCTTTTTCCTTTTCGTCTTTTTCTTTTTTGTAGCATTTGAAATGTAAGTAATCCCTAAGATCTTTCAAAACATACAAATGTAGACATTCTCATTCATATGGATTTAGCTGAAGATAAATCTACGTATATGTATGTATATAATCAAAATTCTGGAAGGCAGAAATTGATCAGACAATGCTGATTAACTGTTTGCTTGTCAGGGGAGGTGTGGCCTGGTCCTTGTGTTTTCCCCGACTTTACACAGTCAAAAGTCCGTCACTGGTGGGCTCAGTTAGTTCAGGATTTCATTTCTAATGGAGTTGATGGTATATGGAATGATATGAATGAACCGGCTGTCTTTAAGGTAACTAGTACTTTTAATTTCTGTCATTTCTCTTGTTGGACTATGGCTTACAACTTCTCTTTCAGTCTGTGACGAAGACCATGCCTGAGAGGAACATTCATAGGGGAGATGATGAACTTGGAGGTGTCCAGAATCACTCACACTATCATAATGTATGTTTTCCAACCTTTTGCTATTTGTAGTTTGTGTTTCATCTTTTTGAGTTATATAAAAATAGATATTAAGCAATTTTGTAATGTATCCACTGTGCTTGTACTGGAAAAGCAAGGGGGGTTAAGAGTTAAAGAATGAGTTGTTGATTTGGGGTGAAGTGCTGAATGCTTTCTATTGAATATAGTAGGATAAAATATGATAACTTCTGGCTTTCCACATTTTAGCACAAGCAATGTCATGCTTCAACTTTTGGTTAGTTTATCCTACCTGTACATTTGGCTTCATCCAAATGAATGGTGAGGCTAGCAAAATAAGATAGTGCCTTGCTTTCCACCTCCTTGTCTGAGGATCTTCTCTGCCAAATTTGCATTGTGTGCTTTGAGAACCTTCTCTCCCATGACCTAAGTATTCTCTTCCATGTCTAAAATCACAATCAAACCATTAGATTTAAGAAAATAGAGACTGGGCCAGTGGAAGAAGAGTTCTATCTTTGTAAAGCATTAGCAATACCACCATCGCAAGTGTGAGATTTTGTGGAACCACTGCCAAATATTCTAAAAGCTTAAGTTGTTAGATGAAAGCGTGAATTTAATACTTAATTACTCTAACATCAAGATTGGGCAATAGGTTTATCTTTGATCATTTGGTACTTTCATCAAGTAGAGAGTATTTTGCTAATAGGGGTATATTTGTCTATTTACTTTATAATTTTATGTATGGGGACAATAAGGGCGACATTGTAATTTTTGACCTTTTGACTTTACTATAAATAGATAGCTTGGGGTCAGATTGATCTAACTAAGCATTCAGTTTAGTTTTTGTCTTTCAACACATCATTTGTAAGGGTTGCATGCCTTGTCCTTCATAAAACACATACCTGAGTGGGTTGAAATTCCCACACAAAAATCAGCGGTTCTGTAACTACGGGACCAATGGTGTGAAGAGATCAGCAAATAATCGTAAGCTTTTCATTCATCAGTAAGTTTGCTGTCTGAAGGATAAAAGGACTGAAGAAAATTATCATTTTCGTAGCTCTAGAATAGGCATATGTGGCTTGTGATCGCATTAAACAGCAGTCCAGTGATATGGAGATTGAAATCAAGTGATTTATTTGCAATAATCCGACAGTGGCATGAGTTACAAACTTTAACCTTAAACATGTAGGATTCAAAAATGAACTACAGTATTGGAGATTAAAAAGTATAGAGGCTTTGGTTGGTCTCATCTTTATCAAATAATAGCCTGTGCAGGTTCTGAGATTGGATGAAGAACCAAACAGCTAATCAATAACTTCCAAGCATTTGGAGAGAAAACAGTAAAAAATAAATCCTATCAATATCACAAAGGGAAAAAGTGAAATGGAAAGGGTCAATTTTGTAATTTTGGCTTGCATGTGCAATCCACATTGCTTGGTTTGTTTCTCTGATGCTCACTAGGTAATTTTGAAGGCTTCTTTTTAGCTATAGCTCTAGTTTGAACCTTTATGGAGAAAGCAAAGAAGTGAGGGAGACCAAAGAAAAATTACAGTAGTTCAAGGCCTGAAAATGATTGGCAATTTACCAAATTAGAGTTATTGCTGCTCTAGTGTAGCGGAGAAGAAGACAGAAAAGATACTTTGAATGTACTCGCAATTAGACAAACAAATAAGTAGTTTGACTCTTCTCCTTTATCTAGTGACATTATTGCGAGAGATCAAATTTTATGGTGATAATTCCCAAGAATTTCCTTGTTATAGATGCCGGTTGCAAATGGTACATTCTAAATATCTTGGTGACTTGTAACCATTGCTCATGTAGCTGGTATTTTTGTTTTTGTCCACTAAGATCTGGTTACTCAATTTTACCATCCCTGTTACAGGTTTATGGAATGCTGATGGCTAGATCTACGTATGAGGGCATGAAATCATCTAACGAAAACAAACGTCCTTTTGTCCTCACTAGAGCTGGATTCGTCGGTAGCCAGAGGTATGCAGCTACTTGGACTGGTGATAACCTTTCAAACTGGGAGCACCTGCACATGAGCATCTCAATGGTACTTCAGCTGGTAAGTGAATTATGGAGGCTATGCTGCTTGTTTTTGCTTGAAGAAATTCCGTTTACTTTTGGTTTTCGCTGAACTTATTGCATTTTCCTGTCCAACTTTCATCTTTTATAACTTATGATGGATTACTTCAAGGGAATGACAGTAGCAAATTTAGGTCTTTCCTTCCAAGCTTGTGTACTCAAGGTGGAGCTCAAGTGTCTGTAAATATCAGGGTAATTATGATATTGTAACTGCAGTGTGCAGCATGGACATAGAAATTTGGTTTTCATCATCAATCACGTGGTAATCATTGTGCATATCATCAAAGAGAATGAGCAAGCGGTAACCTTAATTTCTATTTCCCTACATAGGTGATGCTCCAATATTGGATAGGTATGGTTGTTGTATGCCATGCTGACACTTTGATTTAAGTAAGTAAGCTTGCGGTTGACAAGGCATGACAAAGCAGTAACTCTAAATAATTGAGTTCTATTGTTTGTGGGACTTTTCTTTGCAGACTTTATTCTCTAATGTATTTGAAGTGATTTACACCCTTTGAAGCACCGGATCCTGGTTTTGTTTGCCCTTTCTTTGCTATGACTTTAACTGCGATATTCATCATATTTTGATTCCAAATTGACGGTTTACTATGAGCTTATCCATGCATTTATGCACTCTTTGAATAGGAATCCATTTTTTGAAAGATCCTAGCTTTCATGCTCTGTTGGGTCTTGGACAAGCCAAAGTTCCTAGCTTTTATGTACAGATTTTGGACTCCCGTCTACAAATTTGATGCGGTGTTTTTGAGAATAATTCACATAATTCACATATGTATAGATCATCCATCCTGACTAATTTAATTTTGTTCAGGGTCTTAGTGGTCAACCACTTTCAGGACCTGATATCGGTGGATTCGGAGGAAATGCGACACCCAAGCTTTTTGGAAGGTGGATGGGTATAGGTGCAATGTTTCCATTCTGTCGTGGACACTCTGAAATGGACACCACTGACCATGAGCCTTGGTCATTTGGTGAGGAGGTTTGTGCTGCTTTCCTTGGTGACGTGCTCATGTCATGTGCATGAACTTTGTCCTGATGATTTTTATTTCACTTATTCGAATTAAATTCTCTCAAATCTAAAGCACTTCTGTCCGCTGACCTTGCTCCCAGTGTTTTGAAAGAAAAGGTTTCCCTCTTCTGTTACTGATAGACCCGTCATCAGAAAGACTCCAAATTTCTTAAATGGCTATGAAACATGTGAAATAAATCATGTCTCTCAGTCCTTAGAGAACCTCTGGACCTTCCTTTCTTGTAAAATATATGAAATCATGACCAATTTAGCATGCTGACTCTTTAGTATCAGATTCTCTACCTTCAGATTGCTGGAATGTATAGATTCCTCTAATTGTCATTGTTGCTTATTTTGTAAATTCATTGGTTCCCTTGGAAGATTTTACAGAATTGATCTTTTACTTTCTTTTTTGTCTCTCTTGCACTAGTGTGAGGAAGTCTGTCGCCTGGCACTGAAGCGGCGCTACCGCTTTCTTCCCCACATATATACTCTTTTCTACATGGCTCATAAAATGGGCACTCTTGTGGCAAGTCCGACCTTTTTTGCTGGTGGGTTAGCACGGTGTTGGATAGCATTCTTGCGTTTGTACCACATGTATTACTGTTCTTATTTGCATAGGTATCTAAGCTTAACAAGTTCTTGTGCAGATCCCAAAGATCCCAGGTTAAGGACACTGGAAAATTCATTTTTATTAGGGCCACTCTTGGTTTGTGCAAGGTTATCCTCTCTTCACTATAAAATTAAAAATTTGACCTTGCACATGTCATGAGGATACATGCAACGTGAGCTCCTTGCTGCTTCTCCATATTGTATTGCAGTTACTAGTGTCTTTCCCTTTTTCTTTTGTCTTTGCTGATCTAGTTAGTATCTTCCTCGGAGTTTCAGAAAGAGAATATATTTTTTCAACTTTTGAGATTACAACTTAAATATACTATAGTCTAATCATGTCATTAGGTATAATTGTTTTCCACACCTTATGTAGCGTGATCACATGACGTATGCATGTTTCTGCACTTATGTGATATGGTATTCTATCAATGTTCTCACTACTAGTGGACCTGGAGGGGCTGGTGGTGGCCCTCATCCCCTTAGGCTCAGTAGCCATCGCCGCTTACAAATTACATAGATTTCCTACATATCTATGTTATTAATGTTTGAGTGTATGTGTCCCACTGTGAGAGGAAAATCCCTATTAATGAGAGATTGATTGAGTTAACGTATCAGTACCTTAAATGTTATGTCTTACTTTTAAAGGTCTTCTGCATTTTGTAGCATTGTCAGCATAAAGATATGCCATCTGGTAAGTTAATGGGAATAGTGAGCAAAAGATGTGATGGTTATTAAATCTTGAGACTGTGCTTGTTAGTCCTCAAAATAACAGATGATTCTTTGGATTCTTTCGCCCAAGTTTCTTGGCCTTATTGATGGTTCTGCAAGGGTTTAGTAGATTGCGTTTAAAAAGGCTTTAAGCCGAACATAAATCCATATGCATCTGCTAATGTCATTTAATCTTGATCAGCTCTATGCCCCATCAGGAATCAAATGACTTGCAGCATGTGTTGCCCAAGGGTATTTGGCTGACCTTTGATTTCGATGATGCACACCCGGTACCACAAGTTCTTAGTTTCTTTGTAATGCTCTTCATGATAATGGTTTGCCGGTAGTTAATGTTATTTTGCTTTAACTTGATAGGATCTGCCCTTATTATTTCTACAAGGTGGTTCAATCATTCCTTTGGGTCTTCCGCACCAACATGTTGGTGAAGCTAATCTTTCAGATGACTTGACACTCCTTGTGGCTTTGAATGAGCACGGTATATCTCTTCCACTTGAATTTTTTTGTTTGACTTGAATTTTTCTTGGGTAGTGTTGCATTGATGGTTACAGGTCATGAACAAATATAACTTGTGAAAATTCATCTTTGTAACGCGTCAAGTTGCTGATTAGAAGTCTAATTATCATTGTCCATTGCTTTCAATTGAAAAATTTACTGTTTCCTCTATGGATTCTTATAATTTATCATTATGTTGTTTGTTGACAGAATCGCTAATGCCAGATGTCTATTTAATAGATAATTTCTGGTTGCTCAAGCTTAGAACAACTTAAGCATGTCATTAAGTGAATTAATTTCTCAATCTTGTTAAATGTACTCGCTAAATTGTGTCCGATTGTTTTCTTTCTGTCTTTCCAATAAGTAAGCTTGTCTAATTCTGTATATTCCTATCCCGTGAGTCTATGCCATGCTTCTTTGTCACACACTACTGTTGACAAGCATCGAAAATTTTTTTCCACAAAAGTTCTTAATCGATACTGTAAGTTGACAGCAAAGTGAGGCAATCGGTTTACATTTTTGTTGCTATTAGGCTTAAGTCAAAAAACACTTGCAAGAGGATCTTTTTGTTAAGAAAAATTGGAAGGTTGAATATATGATAAATAGCATGTGACTACCAAGTGTTTCATCCATATCTTTCTTTTTTCCTGCTGTAAAGAAGACTGGTTTAAATTTATCCATATTTTGATATGTATCTTTTCTGCCAAACAGGGACCGCGAAGGGCATTCTTTTTGAAGATGATGGTGATGGATATAAGTATTTGGAGGGAGAATATCTGCTAACTCACTATATTGCAGAACGTGAATCTTCACTGGTTACCATAAGAGTGTACGCAGAAGAAGGTTCATGGAAGAGGCCAAAACGTCGTCTGCATGTAATGTTGTTACTAGGTGGAGGGGCAATGGTAAATTCCTTTTCATAAGGAAGGGCGCTTGTTTTATCTGATTTAAGAATTTGTTATTAAGCACCACTGGAGTTGTTATTTGGAAATTGTGAGCAAATATGATCATACACAGGTTGATGCGTGGGGCATGGATGGCGACACTATCCAAATTACATTGCCTTCAGAGGACGAAGTGTCTAAGATGGTAGCTGCAAGTGAGAAGAAATATAATGCACGCTTAGGTAATGCTAGTTTGCAAGTTGGAAACCCTATGATGTGTCTACGTCTCTGAGGATGAATTCATTACTTTTCCTGGCAAAATGGAATCGTGTTCTTCTGTGAACGTTGGTGGACCTCTCTCATTATCAAGTTCTTATCAAACCGATTTCATAAGTTTATGGTCATATCTATTTTTGTTTTTTGTCTTGATACTACCTATTCCTTTTGTGATAATTAGAGCTGAAGATTAATATTCATTAGGCCACGTCTTCTTTTCACAGTTTTTTATCCTGGAAAAAATGCTGGCGAGATATCCCTAGCTGCACAATTTGTGGGTTAATTGGCTTTTTTGATGGAAAACGGATACAAATTCCCATTTTCATTGGTATAGTAAATATGCTATCCATAAGAATTGATTCATTCTGTGAACATGTTAACAACATGGAACTTTAATGTTTGTTTATCAGATTTATAGTCATAAATGCAAAGTGAAATCAAGAACCATGGTTTGGTAGAGATACTTTGTGCTCATTCATATCCACACAGAGGAAAGTTGCCTCCTTAATGACTGGTTACACTTGCTTCAACTCTTATTGATTGCCATGCATCAACTTTAAAAAGTTTACATGGATGATATCTCCAGGACATCTTTTAGAAACTTTTTGCTGTGGGAAGGAGAGAGTTGGTAAATCCATGAACATTACTGCACATCCTGTAGCAGCTTTTCCAACTTTTTGCTGATATTCGAGGAAGGTGGCTCCTCCTTGACTGGGGATGTCATTCTTCCTCATGGATTATTATGGGCTCCAAAGAAGAATGTTTGAAAATCACTGCATTTGTTGATATCATGCCGCGACTTTGCCTATGTCTTCTGCATCTTCTCCATGTACCCTTATTGATGCAAGTGATTCTTGCATGCAGAGAGCTGTAAGCGCATTCCAGACGTTGAAGAGATCTCAAGCCATAAGGGTGTAGAACTTTCAGGACCCCTATTGAGCTAAAAAGTGGGGAATGGATAGCCAAAGTTGTTCCTTGGATTGGGGGAAGGATCATATCAATGGAGCATGTCCCTTCAGGTGATTTGACTGGGTTCTTAACCATCCTGATACTACTACAACTATTTAAACGTTTTTGAATTCCAACTTTTGAAAGTGAAAGCTTGCTGATATATTAAAGAGTTCGTGCAGCAATAGTGCTGATTTTGCTTATCAGTAAGTTTAAACTAAATGCCGATTCTCTTCAGCAAAAACCAGTTCTGCAAAAGTTGAATTGTTTGGACATGCGTGATGCTTTTTGGTAGCCACATAGCTGACAATCAGATATATGAGAGGTTCAGTTCAATTCCGCAGAGATTCCTTTTGCACTTGATCACAAGTATCTATTTTTTGTTCTTTGCTCCAGAAGTAAATTAATGTGCTTGAATAGATTTTGGGTTAGTATTGTCTACAAAGCTTTGCTTACTTTTGTCCCTCCTTCTTTATCGGCATATGTGTGATGCTTCTTCTCTGCATATGTGACAATTTAGTGCATAAGAAGTTCAATTCAAATAGAAATAGAATTATTTAACTATGGACTGGTAGGTGTTTCTTTTTCCTTTGATTGGTAGTAAATTAAGTTATTGGAGAGACTTATTGGCATTGCCCACAACATTTGCATAACTCCTATCACATCTATATCAACATGGATACATCTTGTCTTGCTCAATCTAAGAAGGGATGAACATGACATCTTATTGTTAACTTACAATGGCCATGAAGCAGCTTGTCATAGACCAGATATTTCTTGATGTTATAGGCAATTCCGGATTGTGTCATGGCCATAATGATAATTATGCCATCACTGGTAAGACAGCCACTTCAATTGGTATTTTCTCATGAAAAGCAAACATGAAGTAATCTAGCATCATTATAGTATGCAAAAGCTGAGACTTTGTTAATCATTGAGTTTTTTCCTATTTCATACTTGTATGATCTACACAACTGTGACCTGTTATGCTGTCACTGGCACGGCAATTATGACCATTACAGTTGATCCTATATCGCTCTATGCTGAGGAAGGTTGAGGTTGATTTGATGATTAGTAAAGCATGAAGGCAAATGCTATAAGATATGTGAAAACATATATAAGTTATCAGAATTTAAGATAGAACCTCGAATTTTATTTGGCTGTATGGCAGGTACACAATGGCTTCATAGCAGAATTGAAATCAATGGATATGAAGAGTATAGTGGAAGAGAGTATAGGTCTGCTGGATGTACTGAGGACTATACTGTCATCGAGTAAGTTTCTCAACTTCTGTCTCAGTTTTGGTGATTGCCTCTCTGCAGCATGAAGAAAATGAGCCAAATAGTTGTTTAAGATATTTCATGTATTAGGAGGAAGAAACAAGAGTTTGGATTATAGCAGTATCGATTATTAGGAACAAATAGTTTGCTTGAGTTAATGAAAGATTTAATTTCGTCTTTGTTTGGACTTATTATTCTGGGTCTGAGTATGTTATTGGACCATTAATTGCAAAGCATGAGCCAAACCTGGCAGTTGCAAGGGTATTATTGCTGAATCTCGCAAATACTGAAGAATTTTGTTAGTCAAATCTATCAACGCATGTTCATCAAGTTTTCCTGAGGAGGTCCCGAGTTTAAATCTTTTTGGGCCTTATTTGCCATCTTTATCATATATTTCACAAAGTCCAGCCTACGCATGAGGGAAAGTATTTAAATATTAGTCTACATCTTCAAGTAACTCATTAAAATTTTAGAAAGAGACCCAAGGTTTATCTTTCTTCTTTCAATCAATTGCTGCTTGTCATCAAGGGGAATCGCTGTTCGTCCAGATCAAGTAAACTTGTCGTTTTCGTCGGCTTTTTCATTGCCATCAAGGAGTTGCTGCTCCTTTGTTCCTCTGAGTCGCTGTCTATTGACCACCCATCTCAATCTGTCGCCATTGATCTTGTCTTTTCCAGTGAGCTGAAGTCTACCATCGCAAACTTTTCTCAAGCCACTGTCACGAGTCTGCATTGCTCCCCATCACTTCACAAGCTGTTCTTTGTCACTCTTCCTTGTCTTCATGGCTAGTGGAAACTCTCAATCAAGTCCCTTTGTTCTCTAATATAGGGTTCCGTCAAGTCCTTCATTCCAGTAGCTGTCTTCATCTCCTTTGTTGTCCTCTGTTGTTTCTGGTTTGTGTATCAGTCAAGCTTTATGCATTTGCTCCGGTTCATGTGCTTTTGTTTCTTTAACAGAGCTCTCTCACTTATAAAAAAAGATGAGTCAAGAAAAAGGCTTTATCCAGTAGCAACTCATCTTTAACAACTTCCCCAATTGTGGTCCTTTGAAATCTCAAGAAGCCTACTGTAGATGTTGTTTATGGTGAGACTCATTTTCAATTGATAGTGTCATCGACGAGTGACGTTGTTGTCAAGTTTCCAAGCAAAAGCTGTGAATACCGGATACCAGCATACCTTCATTGAGCTGCCAAAGTCAAGCGTTGTGGGGTGATGGAGTTTAGTTTGCTGCAATTCAAGTCGAGTTTTCACACGTTTAACCTTTGTTATATGAGAAAGAGAGGTTTCAATTTTTTGATCTTAATTTGTTTCTTCAGCACTTTCATCAAAAGTGGTGTTAACGTGGACTATATTCAGTTTGTCCTGTAAGGTCTGGACATAATTGTCATTACCTCAAATCCGGTTCGATATAATCAACATCAATTTTCTAGTCGAGGTCCAGTTTACACAGTGTTTTAGTCACAAACTTTGGATGAGAATTGCAACTATCATATGCAAGGCGGATGCTCCTGCCTGAGGGGAATTGTTGAAATACATTTATAATGTTAGGCTATTAGCTAGTAGTTAGTAGGTGGTCATGTATAAGGAAATTAAGGTTTTGCTAGTGTCTCTATTGATCTATAAATAGAGCCATCTATTTACTTTGTTATTTAGTAATTGAGTAAAGGTGTAGTCTTTATTTATTTTCTCTTTTACTCTCTATTGAAGATTGTAGAATATATACACTTGTAACAGGGGTTCTTTTTGTCACAACATGAGTTATACTACATCCTTTAATGGCTTTGGTACAATAGGAAGTGAATCAGAATTCTACTAGTCTGTGTATGTCTGCATCAGTATTTTCAATAGGCCTCAGAATACTTCTTAGCAAATCCAGCAGTTTGCAAATTGGACCAGAGTAGAACTTGACTTTTCAATTACGTAGAAGCGTTTGACCACTTGTAATCTGCTGAATTATTTATTTATCAACATTGTTGTCTTTTGTTTTGCAAAACATAAGAATTTTATTTTCTTGCACTAGATTTACCTCGCGTGTGCTCTCTATTCCCTGTAGGAGAAATCTTGAGCACGCTGGAGAGGAGGAATCTCTTATGATGGAAGGTGAAATTGGTGGTGGACTGGGTATTCAACGACTCATATCTATCAGAAAGGACAACCCTAAGGTGTTTCGAATTGACTCTAGCCTTGTAGCCAGGAAAGTTGGTGCTGGTTCTGGTGGATTTTCAAGGTCAGCCCAAACACAGTCTTGGAGAAAGTTACACAACTACAAAGGACTTCTGATAACAGGCCTTTATGAAATGAGCAATTATGTTAATGCTAAGAAAATGTTATGAAAAACTCATTGCTCATCACTATTGAGAGTACATGCTTAAAGTTGAGCCTGCATTTTTCTTACAGTAAATAAATATAATCAGAAAATTAAATGGAGATATCATTAGAGGACTGCATTTTATGCTTTTTGTTTTTTATCGTCAGATATTCACCCCATATTCACCCTTTTGCACCCTAAACTTTCAGATCGGTGATGATCACCTATAATGGTTGTTTATATTCTGCTGTAGGTTGGTCTGCTTGAGAGTACACCCCACATTCACCCTGTTGCACCCTACAGAATCTTTTATCTCATTTACAGCTGTGGATGGTTCTAAGCATGAACTTTGGCCCAATTCTGGCGAGCAGACTTTTGAAGGGAATCTTCTACCTAATGGTAATTGTTTTTTCTTACCTTTTCTTTTGGTTCTGCATTTTGTTATCTGCTGCAAAGGCCTGGGTAACTGGAGAGCTATACTCCATAATAAACCAAGATCCGGTTGCATCACTCCACTTTTTGGAACTCTTACACTGGGTTGTCAAAAACTTGCACGGGATTACAAATACCTTAGTAAACCAAGATCCAAGTGCATTGTTCAAGATTTTGGTACTTCTACCATCTTGGATCACCCAAAGTTGGTTTGCATCGACTTTTTAACACTCTGGTATCAGTTTAACAGAAATATTCCAGAAACCGTTGATGCTTTAAGTGATTAACAAGAAATAAAAGAGCTGAGGTAACAAAATTGAGCTAAGTATACTCCTCTCTTCAAGTACTACCAGCCCAGCCTCCAACCAAGGCTGAGTCCACTTCCTCCAGATATCTTACTACGCATACCATCTGTTCCACACAGCTTCAGCATCAGTCGCTTCTATAGTAAACCCTTGTACAGAACCAGCTGCTCCTATAAAATGGAACAGTGGTCTCCTATCAATGCCCCCATTTAGTTAAGCCTCTCCCTCTCATATAAATTTGTAAACACACTCCGCAGCTCTTACTAGAGATGAGATGATACAAAGACAGTTCAAAATACACTCGAGGTCTTTCTAAGTTCAGCACAAGTGGAAGTACAAGAATCAAGGTGTAGGCTCTTCATATTGGTAGTATTCTCGTTATAGCCTATTCTCGTCTCCTGCTTCGAATTCCAGTCCTCAATTCTCGTTGACCCAAATGCCAGAGGTCCCTTAGCCAGCCATCATTGTCTTCCTTCTCCATCCTTGTGTATATCTTCATATGGCCTTGCATTAATCAATGTCAATTGATAGGTCCATGAGATTTCCTTCCATGAAAGCACCTATCAACTTTGATTCCTCAATATCTGATTTCATTCAATTAGCTACTGCATATCTGGACGTTCCATTTCATCAATAGGTTGAGAATGGCGATGTTCTTCACTTTCTTCAGATGCTTATACCTACATATGCTTAAAATCTTCATCAAGTGGATCTCCAATCACCATAGATAATTTCTGTACATCTTTTGAGAGATCCATACATCTGCTTTGGCATAAATTCTAATTTTCTCAATCTTTTCCATGATAAATGAATATCTAGTTTTAGGTTGGGTTGAATTACATCCGATTGAGTATAATTTCATCAATCAAGTGTCAGATCTTCAGATTGAATCATTCAAAACTCAATTCGAATTTTGAAGTTGCAGGTTTGTTAAGCACATCTTGCTCCTGGGATAGAATGTCCTACTTCTGTTGTCGGCAAACTTCCTTCCACTGTTTACAACACTTCTTGCTCTGTAACACTTCCAGCTTCAATTTTCCTGTCCTCTGTGGAATCTTTTCTTCTTTGATTACCTAACCTAGATGTCGTTAACTATAGCATCCACTCAAATGAACTTGATTAACCCAAATTTAGTTTGTTGTCATTAACGTATTTTTCTCCTAGTGTTCGAAAAATTCCTTAAGGATGATGACCTTTGGGATAGAACAACCATTAATTGATCATCGAACCAGCACCCAGTCATTTTTGACGTTTTCCTTTTTCCCTAACAAATGAGAATGTTCTTTATCTTGGTGCCTGACGGTCTTATTTTTTCAGGTGAATGGTCGCTTTGGGACAAATGCCTTGGTGTGGGACTAGTCAATCGGTTCAATGTCAATGAGGTCTTCAAGTGTTTGATCCACTGGGGAACCGGAACGGTTAATCTGGAGCTGTGGTCAGAAGAGCGGCCCGTTTCCAAGGAGTCCCCTTTGAAGGTGTCCCATGAATATGAGGTTGTAAGAATGTCCTGAATTTTCCATATTCCACTGTGACGCTAAGAAAACTGAGAAGTCTGAATAAATATTTGAGCTTGCTCTGGTTGTCGATCCGCACGTCTAGAAAATCATGTTGTCGCAGTGTTTTGACTGAACAACAGGAGCATTAACGCGAAGGAGAAAGTGAATTTATGTGCGCTATGCTAAGGCTCCGTCTATCGCCTGTCTGTGGTCATTTTCACTGAATTCCAATCACAGGCTTGTCACAATTGCACAAATCTTGCTTTTCATCTATGACCATTGGATGGCCAAGTCTTGTTACCATCTCTGTTTATGCTTCCAAAATTTTGCATCTTTTCGAGCAACATGTCAACTACAAATTCAGTGGAAAATCAGCAGAATCATCACAATTAGCCACAAAAAAAGAAAAAAAGGAAAAAGAGTATGTATCCTTGTTAACATGTGTCACTAAGCTTCACCAAAACATACATAAATCAGTTAAACAAATCATATCAGCAGCGAATCTACTCATTTCTGGTTTAGCCAATCTAAGCACTCAATCAGCTTTTGCCGTTGGTTATACTTTCAGTCGACTAGCGAAGTTCCAGGGTCTTCACGGGCCCATCTTCAAAATGTCGGGCCGATTCATTCCAATGAATGAGCTTCTATCGAAGAAGCTAATATGCTGCTTTGTTGCAGGTGATCTCGACAAAAATCAAATCTGATCCTATTTTTAAAAATTTATTGTTCTATAAGCACCGTAGCACAGCACATGGCTTCTCTTCTGGTTCGACTCGTGTTGATGCTGGTTCATCCTGTCCTTTTATTTTGCTAAGCATGGTGGTGTGTGGTTAGAGAAAAACATTTGCCCTATAACATAGGAAAAATGATACAAATGGTCCCCAAACTTTGATTCGATTAGCGATTTCGTCTCTTAACTTTTAAGTTGTTCAATATAATTTACATGAACTTTAGCTTAATATGTAATATTGCCCTTGAACTTTTAATTTGTCTAATGTGATCTCTCAATTTATGGCATAGGTTCAATCTAGTCCCTGAACTATTTAAAAATATTTAATATTATCCTTTCATCAATTCAAGTTTATGATCAATATTGAAAATTTTAATATAATTCAGTGACTAGACTGAATATGCACAAAAAATTCAAATTAAAAGTATATGGATGATATTACACATCAAGATAAAGTTTAAGAACATCATTGAACAAATTGAAACTTTAGGAATGACATTGCACAATATGCTAAAGTTCACGAATTATTTGTATAAATTTCCCTATAACCTTCATGCAAAACAATAGTGGGGGCCAATACTTATACTCTTACACTAAGATCGATCATATATCCTCGTGATTTTTCAACATCTCCTAATCATGGGAGATGTCTTGAAATTGAGGTAGTTGCCTACCGTTCATGGGAACCACCACCACCATATTGAATCATCGCCGTCACTATAACCATCTCGCCGTTTTGCTTAGTACTTGCTTCAATTTAATTGAATCTATCCTTCCGTTCGAAGGAACTAACATAAATTTACATTTTGCTATAAAGATGTTGCTAGATTTTGTAATTTCTAAACCCATCCTAGTTGACACGATAGTAGTCAGTCAGTGACTGCTATTCTCCAATTCTCAAATTCTAAAAGGATCGACTCTAAAATTGGCCCTGCCTAAGAGTAGCACCCTGTTTTGCAATTACCGTTTGGGCTACCTTGGAGTTGCAGGAGAGAAGACATGGCTTGAACATTTTATCGTTCGCTTCAAGCAGAAAGCTTCTCCCCAGACGAACTCCAATTCTTCGATCAACCGCAAACCAGTTCCTTTTCTATCTCAAAAATCTGCCATTTGGAAAGTATTAACGTGAATTAGAACGGATGATCTTGGTCAAACATAAGTTCTTTATTCAGCAACAGCAAGATGGGGTTATTTCACAAGGGGGGAAAGGAATCGAACTACAATTACCATGAGGTTCACGACGATGAACTCCTGTAGCCAGAATCATTTTAATGAACACAACAGTGGATTTTAAACACTGTAATGAGTACCGAAATTATTTCATAGTAAAAGACATAGTCCTCGAGCGTATAACGAACTTTTCATCCTTCACAGCACTTTAGTGACCTGGAATATTTCAGTGATACCCGAGTGGAGCAGGGGCTTCCTTCAGCTCACGTCCCTGATAATGTATGTCCTGCAACAATTCATCCATTTAAACCAGTCAGGATTAGATCGAGTATACAGTCCGATTGATAAATCGCACAAGTGCTATAAAAATTTGAGACGTGCTGTGAATGAGATCATTACCGATGCAAAGTGGTTCACATCCCGGTGATGTGCCTCATCAGCTCTCACCACGAGCACGACATCCCTCAGAGTGGACCCTTCGGGGAGCTGCCAATAGTCGATAGCGATGGCCGGAGCTGGGACATTCTCGATACTTCCATTGTCCAACTCCTTCAGGAACTCGGTGTAGGAGTGTATGGCCTCTTCTTCAAGGTAGCCAACCACCCGGTGGGCAAATTTGGGAGAGATCAGATAGCCCAGGAAGTAGGCGTTGAAGAAGACGCCCTGGACTGCAAACACGAGGGCGCGCTCGTACCATCTTGGCTGCGAAACCTCCATGAAGGTCATGAGGTGCATGCGTTCATTCTCAGCTTCTTCTAGCAAGGCTTTGATCCAACCACCACTGTGCTCGAACCGCCTCAGCGATTTGCAGTGCAGAAGCAGTCCTCCGACCATGCCGGGCACCGCTGCCACGGTCTCCAGCATCATTGCTCTGCAGCCATATCTTCTCTGTTTACAAGAATTAAATGTTCGTGTCAAAACTCTCGGGAGCGAATCGCGCGTGTTTAGCCTGTTACGCCCTTACATATCAAAGATAATATTTAACATAAAAAAAAAAAAAAGTCTAGCACCCACGATGGACAGTGGCAGGAAAGAAGACAATTTACCCCTGATTACCAATTAGACGCATAAACTCTTATTTTAAATCCATATGTAAAATGTAAAAAGAAAAAAAAAGAAAAAAAATAAATTACTTTGGTATTTAATTTTAAAAAGTCCAACATCAACTTCACATAATTTTATAAACATTCGAAGTGTTCTGTTAAAATAAAAATTAAATCTTTAAATTCAGAACCAAATATATAAATTCCCCTTGAAAAACAAAGAAAGAAAAAAAAATGGAAAAGAAAAGGCCGAAAGCACAATTAGCAATTTCAAACGCCATCTAAAACTTTTTGTCCAAGAAATCTCCGTCCATTTCAAAGAGCGAGGTCACCCTAACTCCTGTCTCTACAGGTACAACTCCACATCAAACGTCGACTAGTCCATGCTCGATGGAACACCAACCAAGATCATGCGCGTTCTAATTTATATGTTCTAATAGATCTCGACACGCCTACGGCTGGTGTGCGTGTAGATCGGCCAACGATACAACTTTCCGATCTTTAGGATTAGATGGAGAACCAGGCGTCGAACTCCCAGATGTGCGGAAGTCGCCGGATCATAAACTGAACATGAGGACGTACCTGGAAGAATATGTCCGTGGGGTATCTCAAGGACTTGACCGTCCAGAAGGCCAATTTGTCCAGGAACGTCAGCGGCGCATGGTGCTTCTTCAGATCTATCGACAGGTCCGCCTTGTACGTCTCCGTCGGCTTCGTCCACCGTCAAAACACGCATCAGCAACAAAAGCGGACTCGACGCAAACAAGGCAAGACGAAATCGCCACAGAAAAAAAAGTTTCACGTTACCCGAAAGCAAGTCCACCTCCACTCGCTGCCGTCGCCCCTGGTGACCTTCGAAGGCTCCACACCCCAGTAACTCGCGATCGCCTTCCCGCCGCCGGCCGCGCGCTTGTCCTCCTCCGCCGTCTGCTGCTGCTGCTGCTGAGGCCGCGCCTCCTTCTCTCCGAGAGCCAGGGTGCTCTCGCGGCGCATCCCAATCGCCGGAGCCCTGAGCCACGCGGTCGCCGCCGCTCCGCCGCGAGCGGGGCCGGAGTAGAAGTACTTCGCTCCCTGCGCCGCCGCGAAGCCCCGCGGGGCGACGGAGGCCGTCGCGAGCGTCCTCCGGCCCAGCGCGGCGAGGGCGGCGCCGGCGAGGAGCTTGCCGCCGTGGTGCCGTCCGATCATCATCGTGATCAGCGAAGGAGGAGGAGGAAGGGAAGGAGGATCGACCGTTACGCGAGAGTTTGGGGAAGGGAGAGATTCGGTTTCCGCGTTTCGTCGTGGGGTTTGGGGTTTATGAGTTCAACGTCGAAGGCGTGACAGGGAGGTTTTAGGTTGGCGGTCCTCCTTTTATATGGTGACGTCTCGGGGGGTACTTTCGTAAAAGGACTCCGGCGAGGCTGGCCCGCCCGCGCGTCGCGCTGCTTCGCTCGCGCGAGTTGGGATTGGCGGTGGGGCTGCCTACGTGGACGGGGCGTTATGCGACGCGTGTCGGGCGGGGATTGGGTTACCACACATTGTGGGGGCCACGGAGGGAAGGTTCGATGATGATGGCGGCCCCAATACGTGGGGAGCAAGGCAAGGCAAGCCAAGCCAGCGAGGACTTTTCTTCAGGACCGTTTGAAATTTAGGTTTATATGGAAAAGTATGCCGTTTTGACCGAAATGCCCTCCCTTAATATGGCATGCATGGGCGCTATGTAGGGATGTACATTCTGTCCGAGAATCAGATTGAACTGAATCGAATAGATTTATGACTAATCGAAAACCGAACCAACAGACTTGCCAGAACTTCTTAATTTTTAATTTTTTATGTTGAAACGAGCCCTAATTAATAAATTATCCCTTTTCTTTTGACGTTGGGAAGCTCCTATTTGTAGGGAATATAAGAAACAAAAAAGAAAAAGGAATCACCATTTGTGGGCTGGTTCTCAATTATGCAAATTAGGAACCAAACCTACTTGGTCCGGTTTCATTATAGGAATTGTCCCGCTAGGAAAACAATCGCACTTGTTGGCTGACGTGTACATGGACCGTTTCCTAGGTTCAGCGGGCAATTTCGTAATTGACGGCGGAGAGGGGCATAAATTGGAAGAGATTCTAAAAAAGGCAATTTGGGGAGAGTCAGCAAGGGTTTACCTTAATTAGAATTAATTAATTAAAGATTTAATTAACGGAAGAGGTTGCGTCGTAGGAAGGGAATTAAGGATGTGTGGTCCGCGAACGTTGGACGTGTTCAACTTTTCCTCGTGTGCACTCAAAAAGGCAAAAAGAAAAAACGGCGCTCCTTCATTGGCCGCGATCACGTAAGCGCTTACATTTTGCGATTAACTTCTAGTGTTCAACCACGAATAAAAAAATAAAATGAATTCATTTTGAGTAAATTATCACATATATATATTAATTTTCAAATTTTTATGAACTTATTTGTGATAAATTTGTCACGAAATACTAGTTTGAAATTTTTCGTAATATTAATTTAAAAAAGTTTGGACTTTTTTGTCTAACTAGAGAAAGAGTCAACTTTGACCACTTCTAGCCGTCGTCGAGTACGAGACTCGATTTTATCAAATTTGGAGATCAGACCATTTCAGGAGCACTAGAACTTGACCAAGAATTCGTGTGATCCATAAAAACTTGAATATACAACATTCTGTAAAATAACGCAAGTGATCATTATAAGGAAAAATATTTTTCAATATTTAAAATAAATTTCATTTTTAAAATTCTTAGGGGAAGCCAAAGAAAAGTGTTCTTTTGAAACCGACTTTGAACAGAATTTTGGAGCTGTTAGGAAAACCTTCATGAAAATATGCGGAAGTACATGAATGTACTTTTTTTTTGGTCGGATCCATGTATGTACTTCATGATCGTACATAATGGTGCACGAACGAATGTACGACTTCAAAGATCTCTCGCAAAAGAATTTGAGCTCCTTTTGAATTTTCGTTGAAAGGTATTCACAGGAAGCAGGGCTTGGACATTGATCACTATCAGATCAATTAGATCGCAAAATCATATAATACATCTATAATCAATGGTTAGAATGTGACATTAGATCCGGACTAAATTGGCTGCTTGACCAATGAGACTGACTGAGTGCTCTAAAAGGCTTTAAAATGCTTCAATACGTACGTGCTTGCATTCAATATGTAGGCTTAAATGCCTTTCTTTTTTTCTTTTACATTATCCGAGATTTTACATGATAACAAATAGTGATAGACGATGGTCTATAATCAATTAATGGAACTTCTCATATAAATGTATTATGTATGAATCAATGATATCCGATTGGAGCAGGGGCCTCCTTCAGCTCATGTCCTTGGCATTGTATGTCCTGCAAAATTCAATTAATAAAATCTTCTTTAAGTCCCAAAACAACAATTCTTAAAAATTAGGATATAATGTGATGTGCGACAACCAATTGTGATGTATCGGGCACAAAATACGACGAAACATGGACTTAAAAGTCACAACGAAGATGGATGAATGATTTTTTTGCACATGTCAATTTTATAATTAATGGCACTACGCTATGTCAACAGATGATACGACGTGTGATAATCACTTACTATATTGTCTCGTGTTATGGTCACTGCACATGTTTTGACCCTAAAATCAATCTTTTGAGATAATGTGCTGGGACTAAACCTAGGCTGCTGATTGGAATTCATACAATGCACACGACCAAAAACATGCAAATCGAACAGGGTTAGGCCGTACCGATGCATAGTGGTTGAGGTCCCGGTGATGAGCCTCGTCGGCTCTGATCACCACGATCACGTCCCTCAGCGTCGAGTCCTGGGGCAACCTCCAGTAATCGATGGCGATCGCCGGCGCGGGCCTGTTCTCGAAACTGCCGTTGTCCAAGTCCTTGAGGAACTCGGTGTAAGAGATCACAGCCTCTTCCTCCAAGTACCCAACAATCCTGTGCGCCAGCTTTGGAGACACAACATAGGCCAAGAAGTAGGCGTTGAAGAAGACGCCCTGGACGGCGAACACGAGCGCGCGCTCGTACCACGCGGGGTCCGCGATCTCGCAGAAGGTCATGAGGTGCATCCGCTCGTTCTCGGCCTCCTCCAGGAGCGCCTTGATCCACCCGCCGCTGTGCTCGAACCGCCGGAGGGACTTGCAGTGCAGGAGCATCCGCCGACCATGCCTGGTACAGCGGCCACCGTCTCCAGCAGCATCGCGTGGCACATGTGCCGCCTCTGCAGAAGATCAAATTGACTCAGAACTAGGAAAACAGAACGCCACAGAAATTTAAACCGGGACCGTTCGCTTGTTCCACAGAAGCTTCACCAACATAAATTCATGCAGCCTAAGAACAAATCAAGTATAGCTCATTTGGGATTTTCGGTCATGTGAACGAGCATCGATCTGAGCAGTTTGATCTAAAACCACAAGAACTCATGATGGGTTCGCCGGATTTACGTGTCGGGCGTTCAAATTGTTCTTCTGAAAGATTTCCTAAGCTGTCAGAACTTGGGAAGTGCTAACCTGAAAGAACAGGCCAACTGGGATTTTGAGAGTCTGAACTGTCCAGTAAGCAAACTTGTCCATCAGATTGTTTGGTTTATGGTGCTTCTCCACATCAATGGAAACATCTGCTGTGTAAGCCTCCCATGGCTGTCCACGAAAAGAAGAAGAAGAAGAAGAAGAAGAAGATGAAATAAGCAAATCACGCATTGACCCAGATAAGAACTTAGAGCACAGAAATCTGATCGACCACACACAGTTCCATCAAACTCTAGACAGGAGATGTTCTTATACGACAATTGCATACCCTGAAGCAGTTCCATTTCCAGGCCGAACCGTCCTCTTTGGTGATCCTCGCCGGAGCGATCCCCCAGTAGCTAGTAATGGCCTTGGTGTTCTCCCCCTTCTCATCATTTGCGGCATCGGTAGCCAGACTGCTCTTGTACCGGACCCCCCCGACCGGACCTGCATGCCTCAAGTTAGCCGTTGCCTCGAGCATGAGACCCCGGCAGGCCGACGTCGAGAGCACCCTCTGGCCGAGCTGCCTGAGCAGCAGTCCGGACATTTTGGTGGCGGCCCTGGTGTTCATCAGGTGTTGTGGGACTTAAGAGAAATGGGAGATGTTCGATGCAGAAGATGGAAAGAAAGAGAGCTGTTGAAGATGGTTTGTCGTGGGTTGAAACGTGTCTGTTGTCTTTCTGTGGTAGGTGTTGCTATGAATTCCAGGGTTCAAGGAAGGTTTGTATTTATACGAGGGGGCCTTTTGCAGATGCCGTGAGGCTCTGATCGATTGTCTTTGCATCCTGCGAAAGTCGAAGGAAAGAGCAGAGGCGGAGATGACAAGATTGAAACGAGTCAGTTTGAATGGTCAGCGTCCTGCTTTGACACGAAATCAGCGAAGTTCATGGAACGTTTGCGTTGACTGGTCGAAAGACTTGACCCCAGAAAATTATGCATTCTCGAGGAGGAAACTAGGGAGTGCTTTCCCTAGTTTGCAACTGCAATTAAAACTTTGAAATAATTATAAAAAGGAAAAAGAATTGATGTGATGGATTGTGAGCGATTGCTTTCGTTGGTGGCGTGACGTGATAATTCACCTGAA
Source organism: Eucalyptus microcorys (assembly GCA_014182515.1). NCBI lineage: Eukaryota > Viridiplantae > Streptophyta > Magnoliopsida > Myrtales > Myrtaceae > Eucalyptus > Eucalyptus microcorys. The sequence goes on from CM024566.1 coordinate 9,194,609, forward strand.
CCTTCGGAAAAAAATATATTTGGAAATATATTTATCGGAAATTTCTTGTTACTATTCAAAATCTCGTATTTTCCTTCTCTACTTGTTTTTCTATGAGAATGAGTTTCGCGTAGCTAGCATTTCTACTCTAGCTATCGGCCTGGATTGATCCAATCCGGATGAGATCAGTTCACGAAAGATCCATTCTTTGAATTTTTGCTGCTCTATCCTCATCGGGACCTTGGAGATTACCCGGTTCATCGTCTAGCATAATAATATCCAAGTGATGATATAATCGTCATCTCTCTAGAACTATCTCGGAGCAATTCTAAATTCATGAAGTGGGTTTCTACGCGATCCCTAGAAAATTTATTTTCGATTTCTGGAACGTTTCGCCACGATTTCATCCATTCAAAGACGTCAGATTTTTATCAGCATCTGTAGACATAATTAGGCGCGTGATTGATTAAGCAGGCATTAGTATTTCTAAATGTTAGCTTATGGTGGGATTAGGAACAGGAGGACGTGTGAGGAAGCTGCTTCGAATAGGTCAACTTGCTTCGCTTTCGACCCACTTGAATGTGAACACTCAAAAAGTTATCCCTTGGACTTTGCCATAAGATAATGTGAACATAGAATTGATGATATAGCTTGACCACAAGATGATCTGAACATCAAAAGCTTGGAACCTTCTTAGGACTTGCCATTACTTGTGTTGGAATATAATACGTGAAAACGATAGGATCTTGCAATTTACGTCAACACGAAATCACCAGAGAAATAAACGAGAAATAATAAAGACACTGAAAATTTACGTGGTTCGGTCCGAGTATTAGTACCTACGTCTACGAGGAAAGTCGGCAACAAATAATCCACTATAATCAGAGAATCAGAGTTTATAATCGCTTACACGCTCGAGTATTTTCCATATCTAAATTTAACTCAAAACATAAAATGTTTATAAATAAATAACTCATTCGTATATAAACTCATAGTACAAAAATTACTGCCGTTTAAGTTTGAAACAAAAACGTGCGCGGCTTTCTACAGCTTGACTTGTGCGGCTCGTGGCTCCTTTTTCTTTCTGTGCTTTTGTGGGCTTCGGCGGCTTCACTCTTCTACGTAGGCCCCCTTTTCCCTTTCATATACGTGTGCCCAAAAGTCAAAGTCTTGACTTTTGGGCCCACCTCCTTCTGCTTCACGTGCAGAGGCTTCAGCTTCACGTGAAAGGATTCTTATGCGTGTGTGTGCGCGTCCAAAAATCAAAGGTCCCCACCTGGATAACAACCTTCGGCAAGCTTCCGCAGAAAAGAAAGAATTCGTATCTTCTTTTTATTTCCTCTTTTTGTAATCCTTTGTGCAGTCCCGCAATCAAATAATAAAATTTTTTATCCAAGCGAATCATGTTTTACAAACGCTCAAACTCGAGATATAATTTAACAACTTGGAGCCGAGAGAATGAAAACGACATCGTCATGTGTGCGAAAAATGAATATTGTTTGTATGCAAAATTGAGTAAACAATGATCCTTGTTTGTACTCCACTAATCAGAGTCTCGATCAAAAGAGATCTCCTATAATGAGATGGAGGAAAACATGCTAAAGAAAGAAGTATACTTAGGCATGAGCCGTGAGAGAGAACTATTACTTGTTTTTTGGTCTAAAGAGAGAACAATTACTTGACACGCCTTTTTTCATTGTAAATATTTCTTAAATTGTCCTTCCATGAAACAAGATATATCTATGGTATATTATCGGGACATCCTATATAAAGACGGTGAAATTAGCCTCTATACGGTGAAATTAGCCTCTATACTTTGAAATCATGGGTATACCCGTGAATATAATATTTCATCAAACCAACTTCAGACAAGGTTTCCGGCTGCAGTTTACTGAGGCTGTTGAGAAATTATTTAATGAATATGGTGCAAGCATGTACCCAATTGAATCTGGATCATCATTTCTGGTGGGCTAAGGGTGCGTTTGGAAAGACTTATGGGAAAAGCCTTTGGGGAAATGCAAAGGCCATTGAGTTAAAAGTATTTTCCAAAATGCAAATTGTGTTTGATGAATTGTATTGTAAAAGTCCATCGTGAAGTATTTTAAATAAAATGATGTTTGGAAAAATTATATTTGCAAAAGGCTTTTGTTATTCATAAAAAAAAAAAAAGGAGAGTTGGCTGGCCAAGAATAAGTAGTCGCCGGCGAGGAGCAGCTGTCTGGCGAAGGGCGGGTAGTCGATTCAGGCCATTCGGCAGAGGTAGGCAGTTCGGCAAGGGTTGCACGACCCTCCGGCAAGCGTCACGGTGATCAGATTTGATTGCCGCGCTGCTCATTGAAGGGTCGCAGGCGACCGGATCTAAGGTTGTGACCCATTTGGTTGCAGATTTGGTCGTCGCTCGAGCCTCCGGCACCAAATTTGGTTGCGACTAGACTTGTGACTAGATGGGTTGCGTGGCCCTGGCGATCTCCGTGTGGAGGTCGCGGTGCGGCAGGCGATGATCACCGGCGACGCCAGATCTGTGACCAGATGGGTCGCATGACCCTGAGGGTCGCGACCTTTGACTTCCACGGCGACCGTAATTGGTCGTAACCAGATTTGCGATCGGATGGGTCGTGTGGCCCCAGCGACCTTTGCGCGGAGGTCACAGTGCAGCGGGCGCGACGGTTGCCGGCAACCTCCGTGCGGAGGTTGCGGTGCGGCGAGTGTGACGGTCGCTGACGATTGCTTGCTATTCGTCGGCGATTGCTCATGGAGAAGAAGAAGATGAATAGTGAGGGCAAAATCGGAAAATTGAAAAATTAGCGAGGATAATTTGGGAATTTTCTTTTTCTTATCCCCTCAGCTCAGCATGCTGAGAATGCTAGAAGCCCATGGCAGCCCTCAACCTGCCTTAGGCTTTCAGCCTTTAGAAGGCCAGTATTCCTTCAAGGTGGGTTTCAAAAATGTTCCCAAATACCTAATATTTGAGCAAATGGGCTTTGGACACCCAAGGCTACATGCAAATGCTGGTCCCAAACGCAGCCTATGTGGGCACCAGGTTGGCTCTAGATAGGTTGGGCCCAAAGGTTAGGCCAAATCTGATGCTTGAGCCTGTCTATAATAAAAAATTTACACTGAAATTTCGGGTTGGGCCAAGCTTGTGGAGTTGGAGGTATCGGGCTTACTTGTGGTTGGGCCCAACTCCAAACCCGCCCATTTACCTCTCAGCCCCCCGCCCGCTCGTCAATCACCTCTTGATGGGACTCACAAGGATCCAGCGTTCTGATAGTTTGTGTTCCCGTTCAACTCGGTTTAGTAGATATACCATGCAAAAATTTGTCAATACCATGATACAGGACATGTCGATTGGAAACCTCAACTGAAATTGTACCAAGGCAACTTCCCAAATTCAAAATGTCAAGTTATATTGGAAGTTCCAAATTCGAGCCATATTGAACTACGAAAACTCCACCCGATGTCAATGAATAACACGAAGAAAAGCCAAAATCGGATGTTGTCAGATGGGGGGGGGGTGTTTGAGTTGTCAAAGGTGAGGAAGAACTTGTTCTTCAACAGAAACTGGGAAATATTCAAAGGACATTTTAAAGAGTTGAATTGAAGATTAGTAAAATAGAGCCAGGCATCATCACAAAAGTCAGCTACATAACATCATTGTGTTCGAATATAATGGCCAAAGACGGTCTCCAGGGCAGAGCAAAGAGCCCTTGTGCGTGCTCTACCGATCGCCGCTTCCTCGTGGGCCAGTCAAAGATCCAGACAAGAAGCTTGCCCCTCTCGTCAGCAGCAGCAGCAACTGGGAAATTGGGAATTCTTTTCTCCGTATTATGCCGCAGGATCGCACGTAGGAAATTCAAGAAATGAAAGAAGTGAATCCATCACTTAATATTTTAATTAGGTGGATACCATGTTAGAAAGTGCAATCCAAAAATTTCGAGAAAATCAACCGGTTTCGCTTTTGAACATTTGAATGAGTAGCTTTTGTAGGTCATAGAGATGATTATGACTTTTGCCATAAGATAATTTGAACATCAAAAGCTTCGAACCTTCCTATGGCTTGGCTATTACTTGGAGGGTGTAGAAACCACGTCGCGTACATGGAAAATGGACTTTCACTATATTGAGTGTAGTCCTTGACACAATTGGGGTCTCCCAAGAAAAAAGCCATATATTGCTTCAGGCCTTTCTGACATATTATAGACATGAATATTGGCCACATGCAAACTTGACTAAAAGTGAATGCAGATGATGGTTCATGTTTGTATTAGTCTCGATCAAAAGAATTTCCTATGCCAAGATGGAGGAAAACATGCTGAAGGAAAAAGCATTCCTAGACATGGCTGCAATAGAGAAGTATTACCCAACGGGCTTTCACTTTTTTTTTTTTTTTTTTTTTTTGGTTATAAAGGTTTTTTTTTTTTTTTTTTTTTTTTTTCTTCCACGGTTTTTTTATTCCACAAAAATATATATCTGTAATATATTATTAGGACATCATATTTAAAGATGGTGAAATTAACTTCTATATTTTGAATTCATGGGTATACATGTGAAAGGATACTCATCTAACTAACGTCTGACAAGATTTTTGACGTAATTGGGTGAGGCTATTGAGAAATTATTTAGTGAATATGCATACATGTATTAAAATGAATTTGGATTGTCATATTTGGTGGGATTAACGGTGAGCACCAAGCAAGCTCTGGCTAGGTTGGGCCTAATTTGTTGCCTAACCCCATCTATAATATAAAATTTACATATAAATTCTTGATCTGGGTTGAGCTTGTAAAGTTGAAGGTGTCGAGCTTACTTATGTAGAAACCTTGCCCAAGTATAAGCTCGAACCTGAACTTGGGGGACTAAGCGGGTTGCCTGCCCGTTGATATCCTCTTGATGGGACCCATAAGGACCCAACGTTTCCTATGGTTCATGTTCAGTTCAAATTTAGTATATATATTAAGGATGAACAATTCTAGGGTGAATAGGTTCTAGATATATAACTTGAAACTTACCTTGTCCGGATTGGTTGATTTTTGGAATCTGAAACTTAATTTATATATCTTGGAACCGACCCTATTGGTTCAATTTGGTTCTAAGGTCTATCGAAGAACCAACCAATTCCTTTTGTTCATTTCGGATTTCATTTTTTTTATTCATTGAAAGGATAAGCTTTAGTAAAACATCTCATAATTTACAATTGAGACAAATAACAGCGACATCAAAATAGTAGAATCACAAAACGGCAAAGAGTTCGGTACAAAACAAACAAAAAATTAAAATAGTTGGGAAGTCTGCAAGCAAAATGAAAGTAAATTAACAATAGAAATTCCCTTTTGCCAAAAGCAACAGTCCATAAACGATCGAAAAAAGTATGGCATCTTCAATTATGTTATTGTAGAGTGTTGAGAGCCACTGATGACTTGAAAGGATTGAATTCTTTGAAGGAGGTGGAGATCAAATAATACATGTCCCAAAAAGTTTGTCCAATGTGTTGGCATTCACTAAGTTGGAGACAAATTGGACATCGCCAGAAGCTGTAGCGCACACCATTTAGCCAAGGAAGTGATTGTGACTTTCAATATTGTAGGACAAATAAACATCATCTGAAAGCGCAAGAACTTCTATTGGACTAGTATGATAGGTGCAAGTTAGAGATGATTGGGAAGGTTCTAGGCTTGGTACTTGGAATTTACCTTCTCGAGACCAGTTCCAATCTTGGGAATCTGGAATTTACCTCGTAGACCTGAGAATCGGTGCTTCCCCTAGTATATATACTACGCTCATCTATTAATTTGTCAACGATATGATTAAAAATCTTAACAGAAGTTGCACAAGAGTATGTGTTCACCAAAGACCAATTTTGCAAGGTACCCTTAGATCTCCCAATCGATATTTATATAGCTCTCCTGTAATTCCCAAATTCAAAATGTCAAGTTCCATTCAAAGTTTCAAATGCTAGACAAATTGAACTACGAAAAGTCCACCCGTCCTCAATGAATAATGAACAAAGGCAAGAAGTTACATATTATCGGATGGGGATGCAAGCTGTCAAAGATGAGGAAGAACTTTTCCTGCAATGCAAATTGGGAATATTCAATGGATAGTTTAGAGAGTCGAATTCAAGATTAGTAGAACAGAGACCGGAATCGCAAAAGTAAGCTATATCAACATCATCGTTTTCAAAAATAATGGCCAAGAGACGGCCTTTAGGGCACTGCAAAGAGGCCATATGAATGAGCCTTAGGGACGATGAACTGCGCCATTCGCCGCTTCCACGTGGGCTAAGTCAAAAGATCCATTCAAGAAAGTATTCCCCTCTTGTATACTTCAATACAACTGAACTTTCTTTTTCTTTTCTCTTGGCCACTTGATACAACGACATTTTATACTTCCTACTTCTTAAAACACAAAGTGTGATTGATTATCATAAAGTATGTCGAGACGAACATATGAATTATATTAGAGAAGTCTCACATCTGAGAATTAATGTGGCATGGAGCAATTAACAATCCTAGCTGGTACCCACCCGTAGGTAGCCGTGATGGTTGGGCTTCATTACCTCATCACCGAGAGAACGGGTTCGAATCTCCAGATGCTCGCAACTTAAGTGGGGGTTCCAAGGGTGGTTTATTAGGTAGCCTCCGAGGGTTTACATCTAAATAGTGGTTTGCGGCGAGACCCCACCAGTGCTACCGAGCACCGGAGGGTCGTGTGATTCCTGAAAGATGATCTCCGGCGGTCCCCCGGTCATCAAAAAAAGAAAAAAACAATCCTAGCTGGCCAATTACTTATTGAGTTAAACTCTCGAGTGAAGATATATCTAAATGAATATGTGCATTTTTGGATTTGAACTCATTCTTGATGATCTCTCAATGAATGTAGGCCCGTTAGTGCACGTGTGAGTAAAGCCTCTATGCTAATCTCTATGGTGCTTGCACAATATCGTAATCAAAGTAATCATTTAAGATTCAATATGCATTGAAGAGTTAAATTCCTTTTAGGCCCACAATGTAAAAACACAGGTGATTTATGCAGTCAAGGATGAAAAATAAAATAAAATCATGATACGAAGTTTTGGCCGTCGACTGTGGGCGCTTAGAAGTGTTTCTGCACGTGATAGTCGCGCTCGACTGGCTCTTGATTGGATTTTTTATTTCATCATTTCGTTTTAAGAACGCAAAACTAGCAAGACTCCATATGATGCTGAAAAGGTGGCTTCAAGAAATGGAAGGTGTGATGTCCGTACTGATGCTAGCAGCAGCAGCAACTAGGTATTCATTTCTCCTAATCAAGTTGCAGAATCTTGCGTAGAAAAATTAAGAAAAGTGAAAGATGGGACTCCATCACTCATTAATTTAACTGGGTTTTGCCAAGTTCTTTCTTGCCTATAGCATCACTCTTGTACACGAAGTACATTGTCAACTTCTACTTATGCTCTATACAACAGCTCTCACAACACGACTGTGCGGCGCGCACACAAGCAAGTACGCAACTAGCCCTAACAAATAATAATAGTTTGATGCAAATGAGTTCATAATAATTGAGAAAAGTGTAAAAAATGTCATAAACTTATTATATTGGTATCAATTTAGTCCAAAACCTATTCAGCCATTTAATCTCCTTGCTTCTCTCATGATACAATCCTCTTCTTGGACATTACTGATGTGGATGCCGGTCGGCTTATATTGTATCGTCGGCGCTAATGTGGACAATTTTAAATGATATTTTGATGTTTTTGTTTTTTATTATTTTTTTCTCTTGTTTCTTCTTCCTTTTGCCAATGGTCAGCCACTGGCCATGTTTGGGTGGGCTAGCCTCGCCTAGCCATGGTGAGATCAAGCCCCAACAAGGGCTCCTCTCACCAAATCTGGTGAGGCGAGGGCTGGCCTAGCTAGATTCCTCGCCCAGGCTAGATTTGGTGAGGCCAACCCTTGTTGGGTCTTGGCCTTGCCATGGTTATGGCCGGTGGTTGGTCATAGGCAAAAGGAAGACGGAATGGGAGAAAAAAATATGTATTTAAATATTATTAAAAATTATCTACTTCATAATCGGTGATGCCACGTAAGCTGGTTGGCATTCACATTAGTAATATCTTATCAAAATTAGTCGGAATAACTAATTGGCATCGGGTCAAAAGTTTTAAAACTAAATTGGCACTATTAAAATGTTTGGAATTAAATTAATACAAATATAATAGATTTATGATTTTTTTGACACTTTTCTCTATAATAATTTGTCGCCATCAACAAAATGAAAGAAATGAAAAAACCTACTTATGAGAATCTTGAACTTCGCTAAGAAGACACGCTTGTTGACAAGAGCTATCATTAGGTTCAATTAAAGCTCTATTCTATCTATCATGCGGCAAATAAATGTCACGTATCCATATGAAACAAATCACACACATGTCGTAGAATTAGTACTAATCAGTTAGATTAATTTGCAAACTAATGGTTCATGGATGTGATCATGTAAAACATCCGCAACCACTAATTAAGCATGACCAAAAGCCAAAAGCCTTTTTTAGTTCAAGTTTCTCGTTGGCAATGTAGCCTTGCATTGCACGTCGCAGAGAATGCTGATCAGAGCTTGTATAAGCTCCTTACTGTATCTCTTCGTTGCACAAATGAATTTTCAGTAATTTTTTAATCTCTTGTTGAATAATTGGCCGCTCTTTATTACCTCGAGATTATAAAAGTCAAATTGATCACGCCAAGCTAGACTTTTCAAGATGACAAGAGGCGAATGAAACCATCCAAGTGGGCCAATGGCACACCTCGAAACCATAAATATTTTCTTGTTTGTAGCTGTCAATTACGTCAGGCTTACATTGACGAGAATATTTCATTTCTTAATATGAATTGTACTATAGAAAAACATTATTGTGAAAAGATTTTCCATGCGTTTTTTATTGATGGCATTGACATAGGCAGAGCTTTTGCAAAGTAGGTCTAATCCTGGAGTTTTTACTGGCTCACAAAGATTCACATGCACTATTTTAGTTCATAACCCACGATGTGGATAGTCCATAGACCATGAACAAGTGAAAATTAACTTTTCAACCGTTCAAATGAGTAGAAGAAAATCAAAGGGATAAAGAAGAGAAGCGATGAAAATTGATTCGAATCACTAGTAGTAATCAAGAATTTTTATTACCTGTATCCCTGATGATGAAGAATAAAAGTACTATTGGTAAGGTGGATCACTATGGTTGCACACATTTATGGACAATCCATTTCGCCCCGTGAAATCATTCCTTTTCTTTCCCAGAGATTACGAACACAAGGCGAGTTCCTTTCAATTCATGTTCATGCGGTTCGATCTGGCCTTATCCAAGAAATTCAGTTTCCTTTCTCCAGCAGCGATGTTTGACTCTACCCAAGTTTCCGTGAATCTAGTGAGAAAAGAGCTCGAGAGAAGATGGTGGTGGGTTGGTCAGACAGAGTCACGATGATTGGTGGAGATTCCCTTTCACTGAGAGAGACACCCTCTTGTGTTGACTTTTAGGATACTATCGGGGGCCTTCGGTCGTGAGCGAGAGCAACAAGGAACGAAGAACGCACGCACGACTCCTCTGTAAATCCGTAACCTCTCCCATCTCTCTGCTTGGGAGATGTCAGCCTTGAGGATCCCTTATAAAGACTGAGTGATTCATCGATCCATGCCGTAGTACTGAAACGCAACTGCGTCCTTGTGTCTCCCGTCTCCTCCTCCTTCTTCCTCGCCGTCATTCTTGATGGCCACCACTTCTTTGACGCAGTGTCCTCCGTTGGGATTCGGAGGGAAGTACTACCACGTGTCTGCAGATGGAGGAAGCTGCGTGAGGCAGAGCAGCTTCTTCGGAGGCCAAGCTGTGCTCAATCAGGGTGTTGGGTATTCGGTCGTTCTTGGGTTCGGTGCCTTCTTCGCTGTCTTCACCTCTTTCCTGGTACTCATTCGCTCTTCTCCTCTCGCGTAGACTTCTTCTTTTGTTGGTTTTGGCCTCTGTTTTTTTCGTTTCGATCTATGAATCATGGTACTTTTGGTTGGAAGAAAGCATTTCTCTTCACTGATGATGAGGTTGTTTCGGTTTTGACTAATCGGTATGCATGATAAGATATGAAATTCAGGCAAAGTTCATAGACAGCTGCTCCATGGCTCTTTCTTCGGTTGTGGGAGTAGAAGCTGTGGCACTATTTGATGATTTCCTGATTTTCATAACAAGGTTTTCATTAAGTACGGGTTGCTATGATCCATTGTTTTCACTGGTTGCTTGATGAAGGACCTTAAGTTGATCTTTGAATAACTTGTTGCATACTCTGACATAGGATTGCTACCATCTGCAGATAACCTCAGGTTTTTAAGGAGAGTTTAAAAGCTGCAGCAGATCGCCTGTTTCTCTTTTGTTGTCATTTTCTTGTTGATTTTCTTTCCAAAGTTATGGGAGAAACTTATCATAGAGTCAAGAGGACTGGGTATTTGAACATTCGGTTAATACCACGAAGAACGATAAGTCCTTTCATGAATTGCTGACTGTTCTGACTTACCTATCAGTGCAATCAGGTCTATTCCGTACCATAAATTGACTATACAAAAATTGTGCAGAGAAGCCTGTATTCGTATACAATAATCGTGAGATACTAGACAATCAATTTAATCAGTAGGATTGCTTCGCTTCTTTCCCTCTGTTTTTGTTGAGAAAAGAATATTTTGCTTCTGCAACATAGGTGAATAACTACAGTGGATTCATCTTTTCATCCACTTATCAGATATATCATGTCAAACATAAACATAAGAGAGCCAATATTCTCATCTTTGAGAGAAAAATGTAATTGTCTTTGCTATCTCGTTCTAGTTGAAGAACTGTATTTTCACTTCTCTAGCATACCAGACTGGCACTAGCTGCCCACTCTTTTCCTTACAGAATCGAATGATACAGCATAAAATGGAACCTCAATTATGATTAGTAATTTCCTGTGATGCCAGGTCTGGCTGGAGAAGCGTTATGTCGGATCGCGCCACACTTCCGAATGGTTCAACACTGCGGGAAGGAATGTCAAAACTGGACTAATAGCTAGTGTGATCGTTTCTCAGGTATTCCTTCTGCATTGTTAGTTAGGTAGCTTAGACGGAATTCCAGCGCAAACAACTCATATTTCTCGGGTTGAACTCTTGAAGTGGACGTGGGCCGCTACAATCTTGCAAAGCTCCAATGTCGCCTGGCAATATGGAGTTAGCGGGCCATTTTGGTATGCGAGCGGTGCTACAATCCAGGTACGCGCAACTTCCATCTGATTGCTCATTCGTGTTTATTGACCTTAACTTCCAAGAGAAAGTCGACATTGGAGTTCTCACAGCTAAGTCGCTAAATGCTTGCAAATAGGTACTCTTGTTCGGTATAATGGCCATAGAGATAAAAAGAAAAGCTCCTCACGCGCACACAGTTTGTGAAATCGTGAGAGCTCGGTATGTATCACCTGGCCCAAGACGTAACACTCGTATTTTTCGGTTTAACCCGCGTCGCAAGGATTTCTCTTATGCTGATTTCAGTAAGTTTGAATTTCAGTTGGGGAACTGCTGCGCATATTGTTTTCCTCGTCTTCTGCTTCATGACCAACATAATCGTCACTGCGATGTTGCTTCTCGGTGGCTCTGCTGTCGTCAATGCTCTGACTGGAATGAACATATATGCCGCTAGCTTCCTGATACCCCTCGGAGTGATAGTCTATACTTTGGCCGGAGGCCTAAAAGCCACCTTCTTGGCAAGCTACATACATTCTGTTATAGGTATTTTACCGCATAAGCTTTTAGTTTTCATCTAAGCTCTACAAGCTCTACTGATTTGGAATGCAAGCGCTAACTGGCTGATGTTTTTGCGTACAGTGCACGTGGTTTTAGTAATCTTCGTCTACTTAGTATACACAGCAAGCCACGAGCTCGGTAGCCCCGGCGTTGTTTACAGACGTCTCTTGGAGGTAGCGAGCAAATCAAGATCATGTCAGGAGCTGATTTCCCACAGCGGGCAATCTTGCGGTCCTGTCAGTGGCAACTACGATGGATCTTACTTGACAATGTTAAGCTCTGGAGGGCTCGTGTTTGGTATCATCAACATTGTCGGCAACTTTGGTACCGTCTTTGTTGACAATGTAAGTTTCGTCACCGAGAGTGATCTGCTTGCCCAGATGCGAGCATAAATGTTTCCCTTTCATTAATCACGATGTCATATTTTGACTGAAACATTGCAGGGATACTGGGTGAGCGCCATAGCTGCGAGACCCTCATCGACACACAAGGGCTATTTGTTAGGCGGACTGGTGTGGTTTGCGGTGCCATTCTCACTGGCCACGTCCCTCGGTCTAGGAGCACTTGCGCTCGATTTGCCAATTACAGCGAGCGAAGCAAGCCATGGACTTGTTCCTCCAGCTACAGCTATTGCTTTGATGGGAAAAGGAGGAGCTGTCCTCCTTCTCACTATGCTCTTCATGTAAGTTCTGCATCTGTCAATACTACTGTAATAGACACAAATTAAACAGCACGATTTTATCATTTGATGCACATTTGTCGGGCCGAAAAATGGTGCATCGGCATCGAACGAAGATCAAATAGCGTACTTAGCATTGCTCTGTTCTTATGTGTCAGGGCCGTGACGTCCGCCGGTTCCTCTGAACTGATAGCGGTGTCTTCATTGTGCACATATGACATCTACCGCACTTACATCAATCCAAACGCAAGCGGGAAGAAAATCCTCCAGGTTTCAAGGGGCATCATCCTCGGGTTCGGGTGCTTCATGGGAGTGCTTGCGGTGATCTTGAACAAGGCTGGAGTCTCACTCGGCTGGATGTACCTCGCGATGGGAGTGATCGTCGGCTCGGCTGTCATTCCCATTGCGTTTATGCTCCTCTGGAGGAAGGCAAACGCGTTCGGCGCGATTCTGGGGACGATCTGCGGGTGCATCCTGGGAATCATAACTTGGTTGGTGGTCACGAGCGTCGAGTACGGCCGGGTCAATCTGGACACCACTGGGAGGAATGCGCCGATGCTCGCAGGGAATCTCGTCTCGATTCTTACTGGCGGGGCAATCCATGCCATCTGTAGCTTCCTGTGGCCACAAAACTATGATTGGGAAACTACCAAGGAGATCACAATGGTCGAAAAGGATAAGACCGACCTGCCGTCGGAGGAGTTCAAGGAAGAGAAGCTGATGAGGGCGAAAACATGGATCGTGAGATGGGGCGTCGGGTTCACCCTTGTCATCGTCGTGTTGTGGCCAGTTCTCTCGCTCCCAGCAAGTAAGTTAAATTCCTAACGCCTTGAGACTGTTTAACATATTGCACGCAACATTTTATGTCTGCTTTTTCTGAAACTTTCCTGAAACTTTCCTGTTGCTTTGCTTGTCTACAGGGGAATTCAGTAAAGGGTATTTTACATTCTGGGCGGCCATCGCAATAGCGTGGGGAACCATCGGCTCTGCGGTCATCATCGCCCTGCCAGTGATTGAGAGCTGGCAGACTATCCAGAGTGTATGTCTCGGCATGTTCACGAACGACCGGCTCATGGAAAAGATCCAAGAGCTCAACATCAAGTTACAGGCAGTCGTATCGGCGATGCCAGATGCAGAGAGATTGTATCTCCTCGAGGTGGAAAAGACCAAGAAACTGGATGCTGGTGAGCAACAAGTCCTGCCTGCTTAGCTCGCTCGACGTGAGTTGCCAACGTGAAAATCTTTAGGGGGTGTGAAATTTGTGCAGAAAAGAAGAGGAAGGTTGAACTTGCCTTTTCTTTTTGGTCATGTCATGTCACTCTTCGTGCTTGAAAAGGAGCATGCTTTGGGCAAGAAAAGCAAGTGGCTGGGAGGCCACAATCTGTAATTTTCCCCACGTAAATGTTCTTGATCTCAATGAAATGGAATTAAAGTTGTCGATAGTCTCTGCTGACATTCATTTCATTTTACAACTTACCACTCACTTTCAGAAATACAGGGAAAGCAATGTCTTTTCCGCTTTGAAGGGACTAGGATAGTGTGAGGAAAAGACCAGGTTCACTATGAGCAAGAGGAAAAGATGGACTGTTAACACCTAAATTTTTGGGGTTAATTTTTGCTAAATATAAAATAAAAAATAATAATCACATGACATATAATTTAAGAAAATTTTATTTTTTTGTTATATCCCATTAAGATTTTTCACATATTTAGGTAATATATACTGGGGGATACATTTTTGCGCAAAAGGGGAATTTTTTGATGGAATATGCAAAAATATTTCAACGATATATTTAGAAGTATCATGCTCAAACAAAAAGGAAAAAAAAAAAAAGTGCGTCACGAAGATGCATTTTTTGGCTTATAAAAAAACATGGTGTGCGATTCTTTTGAAAAAAACAAAAAAGCAAAAAGTGAAAAGTGAGTGAGGTAAGAGAGAGAAAAAAAACAAAAAAAGAAAAGAAAAAGAAAGGGGGCGAAACCCTAATCGTCTTCCCCGAGGATCCCCCACCCCCGCCGGCGCCGCACCGGCGCCCGAAGCCCCGACGCCCCTGTCCTGACGCTGCCGAGCCGCCCTTCCCCGCGCCGCCGCGTCGTTGTCCCGCTCGTCGCCGCAGCTGCGATCCCGCCGCGTCGATCGCAGAGCCCCCGCGTCCGGCCGCAGCTAGCCCCCGACGCCGGAGCCGTTCGCCGCACCATCGCCGATCCGTCTCCACCGCAGTCGCACGCCTCCGCGTGCAGCACCGCCGCGCCGCTGCGTCTCCGAGCGACGCCTCGCTCCGCCCGTGAACGCCTCGCCGCTGCCCGCCGCCGAGCCGAGATCCAGACGCCGAGGCCTCTCCGCTTGCAGATCCGAGGTCCCCGCAGCAGCCACGATCCGATTCCCCGCGTCGCCGTGCCGCCCCGTCACTGATTCGCTTGACCCAGAGTCACCACCGCCAGCGTCGAGCCCCTCGCTGCACGATCCGCCGTCCGCGACGCCCCCGCTAGATCCGGCGCCCAGCATGGTTAATTATTTGGCAATTATTAATTTCGAAATTAATAAAAAAAAAAGCAACAAAAAATCACCATGCATACCTAATGTAGAATTATGGCATTCTTTATATGTTATTGCACATTAAGATAAAATTGCACGTCTTATTTTAAGTGTAGATTGATTTTTTAAATAGATTGCATCTTAGGTTAAATGTTGTTAGGTTAAGATAATATTTTAATTTAAATTATGATTTAGTTTGACCTGATCTTTAATATAAGTTTGATAGAATCTTAATCTAGCTAGATAATTTTTGCATATTTTCCTAACTTCGAATTTCATGAAAATACAAAGAAAAATGTCTTAGAATAAATTAGTTTCATTTTCTAGGATAAATTGCATACTTTTAAGAAAAAAATAAAAAATCATGTGCACGTCATTAAGATTAGATTCATGAGATCCATGTCATTTAGTGATTGTTGCTAGGTCCATTCAATTAGAAATTGCATATAATTAGAATTAGGTCATTTAGTTATATTGCATTGCATATTGCATGATTCTCGTTAATTAAATGAAAAAAATAAATAAATTGAGTGTTAATTAGAAATCATATCTAGGGTTATTGACGTGGATTCTAATTTAATATTACAATGCTTTCGTTGCTTTGAGGTAAGTTTTGCAATTTATTCATTGCTTTCTTGAGTATTAAATTGATGGATTGCGCATCCGCACGATCACCTTACATGTTAGGGAAATAAATTTAAAATCAATTCAAGTTGCTTGCCAAATATTTTTGAAAATAAAAGAAATGGTACCGAAATGGCATTAGAGAAGTCTAGTGTAACCAAGTCCCCGTACCCAAAATCTCTAGTTCGTAAAAGTAAAATGATTCTCCCATTGTTTTACTTAGGTGTTTAATCGACCTACCGAAAATAAATTAGTGGCGACTACTAATTGAAAAGTTAATAATTTGAATCTAAATCGCGAATTGGTATGGGCTTGGGAGAGCCCGAGCTAAATCTAAGCTTAACAATCCATTAGCTAAATCCTAGGTGGTTCACCAGAAAATTTGGTCGCAACATGGACTTTTATGGAAGGTTTCATGTTCTACCCCACAGCTCTCTCAACACAACCGTACGATGTGCATACACAAGCAAGTATGCGGCTAGCCCTAACAAATAATAACAGCTTGATGCAAATGAGTTCATAATAATTGGGAAAGTGTCAAAAATGTTATAAACATTAATATCCATTTAGTCCAAAATATATTCAGTCCTTTTGTCTAATTTTAATTGAACATTGCTAATATGGACGTCGACCGGTTTATGTGGTATTACTAGCGCTGATGTCGACAATTTAAATAATATTTTTATTATTTATTTTTTCTCTCATTTTTTCTTCTTTTTGCCGGTGATCGGCCACTAGCCATGTTCGGGTGGGCTAGCCTCACCTAGCCATGGTGAGTGCAAGCTCCCACGAGGGCAACCTCGGTGAGGGCACCCCTCACCAAATTTGGCGAGGTCGAGGGCGGCCTCACCAGATTCTCGCCTAGGCTAGATCTAGTGAGGTTGACCATTACTAGGCGCGGCCTCGCCATGGCCATGGCTGGTGGCTGGTGAGCGAAAAAAGGAAGAAGAAAGGAGAGTAAAAAAAAAAAAATCAAAAATTAAAATCAAAAATTAAAATTTATTTATATTACTAAAAATTGTCTACATCACAAGCTAGTGATGTCATGTAAATTGGTTAGCATTCATCAGTAATATTTGATCAAAATTAGTTGGAATGACTAATTGACATCATGTCAAAAGGTTTAGTAATAAATTGACATCATTAAAATGTTTAGAATTAAATTAGTACAAATACAATCGGTTTATGACTTTTAAGGCACTTTTCTCCATAATAATTCGTCTCCATCAGCAAAATGAAAGAAATGAAAAAACCTAATTATGAGAATCTTGAACTTCTCTAAGAAGACATGCTTATCGACAGGAGCTCTCATTAGGTTCAATTCAAGCTCTATTCTATCTATCATGCATCGAATAAATGTCACGTATCCATACAAAACAAATCATCGCACACATGTCGTAGAATTAGTACTAATTTGTTAGATTAATTTGCAAACTAATGGTTCATGGATGTGATAATGTAAAACGTCCTCAACCACTAATTAAGCATGACCAAAGCCAAAAGTTTTTCAATTCAAGATTCTCGTTGGCAAATGTAGCCTTGCATTGCATGTCGTAGAAAATGCTGATTAGAGCCTGTATAAGGTCCATATTGTATCTCTACGTTGCACAAATGAATTTTTAGTAATTTTTTAATCTCTAGTTGAATAAGGGCGCGTTTGGCAACCGGTTAAATAGTGTTTGATTATGACAGAAAAGAGAAGATTGGTAAAAAGTTTTTTTCTGTATATTTCTGTATGCTAGTACATTGTACATTTATAATGTAAGAATGAGAAAGTAATCTAGGAAAGGAAATATACATCAATCAAAATTTCCTATTTACTGTATTAATCAAAGATCTATTAGAATCAATTATAATCAGAATCGATTATAAGATCTTCCAACACCCCCCCTCAAGCTGGTGGCCTATATATGTCGAGGACACCTAGCTTGCTCAATAGAAACTTGTGTTTGTCTTTGGTATAGTGGCTTAGTGAAAATATCTGCAGGTTGATCCACTGTTCCGATGCCTTTTGTTATGAGAACTCCTTCTTTGATCTTGTCACGAGCGAAGTGACAATCAACTTCTATGTGTTTCGTTCTCTCATGAAAAACTGGACTTGCTGCTAATTTAAGTGCAACATCATTATCACAGAACAATTTACTTGGTCCACTGACTTGTATTCCCAAATTTGAAAGAAGTCCTCGTATCCAGATTATTTCACAGGTTGTTTTCGCCATGGCTCAATATTCTGACTCAGCTGATGACAATGACACGGTAGATTGCTTCTTTGTCTTTCATGAAATCAACGACTTTCCCAATTTAATACAAAAGCCAGTGATGGATCGCCTAGTCATCGGGCAAATAGCGTAATCAGTGTCACAAAATGCTGTCATCCCCATATCACATTCACAAGATAGAAATATACTGAGCCCCGGGCATCCCTTCAAGTATCTTACAACTTTCAAAGCTGCATTCATGTGCGACTCTTTTGGCATAAGCATGAATTGACTGAGTATTTGTACCTAACATATATCAGGTCTTGTCATGGTAAGATATATCAACTTTCCAACAAGTCGCTGATACCCTGATGGATCCCTAAGCAATGGATCGTTGTTTGATGAAAGAGAATTGAGATCATACTCATGTGTCGTCAACTTGGCATTCTGTTCAATGGGAATTACTGCTGGCTTGCAACCTGATAACCCTGCTTTAGAAATGATATCCAAGACAAATTTCCTCTTACTGAGAAAAATTCCTTTATTAGACCTGGCAATTTCAATGCCAAGAAAGTATTTGGGAGGTCCCAAATCCTTGATGTGAAAAGTGGAATGTAAATATTCCTTGAATCTTGCAACGTGAGAATCATTATTTTCCATAACCAATATGTCATCAACATATATCAGCAAATAAATCGATGATTTTCCCACATTTTGTGTAAATAAAGCATAATCATGCTTAGAATGCTGAAAACCTGCATTGGTTAATGCAGCAGTAAACTTGGCATACCATTGTCTAGATGCCCGTTTTAATCCATACAAGGATTTGCGAAGACGACATACCTGATACTCCCCCTGTCTGCGTAATCCTTGAGGAAGGTCCATGTAGATCTCTTCATCTAAAGCACCATGAAGAAAGGCGTTGTTGATGTCCATCTAATGTAAGGACTAATTGCGTATTGCTGCAATGGATAAAAAGGACCGGACGGTAACTTCCTTCGCGACTGGAGAGAATGTCTCGTGATAATCAAAACCTTCTCTTTGTGTGAAACCTTTGGCTACCAACCTAGCCTTGTAGCATTCTATGGAACCGTCTGATTTGAACTTGATCTTGTAAACCCATTTACATCCGATCGGTTTTCGATGCGGTGGTAAGGGAACGACATCCCAAGTATGATTCTCCATGAGTGTAGTAAGTTCGGACTCCATTGCATGCCGCCACTTGGGATCTTTTATTGCCTCATTGAATGAAGATGGCTCATGCTCTTCTGAAATTCGACTAATACAACACATATGTTCTACTGATAACTGATTGAAGGAAACATAGGAGGAAACGGGATATTGTGTACCTGAAGAGTTTGTAGCAGAACATATATAGTCTTCCATCCACGTAGGTGGGCGACTCTATCTTCTAGAACGACGAGATAGCTCAACCATATGCACAGGGGCCACGGATAAGTTAACAGCTACTTCTGTTGTGTCCACTGAAGGAGGAATTGCCTCAGATGAAGCTGGTAATTCTGTCTTTGGATGTGAAAATTCCACTAGTGCTGGTGTCATAGAGGGTTGAGGCGCCATAAGAAAACTAGGTGCTAATGATAAATCTTCATCAGACAGAAGAAACCGATTGTTTTCTGATAAAGTATCTTGTGATGAAGGCAGCTTCTCTTTGAAAGGAAATGTTTCTTCATGAAAAATAACATCTCTGTTGGTAAAGAAATGTCCCATAGAAAACTCCATGACACGATTACCCTTTTGAAGAGAAGGGTATCCCATAAAAACACATCGTGTTACACGGGGACTCATTTTATCTCGAGGACCCACATTTGTTGTATAACATAAACAACCAAAAACTCTAAAATGACTATTATCTGGATGTTTCTTGTAAAGCATCTCAAATGGAGTTTTAACATGAAGAATTCGACTTAGCATGTGATTAATCAGATAGGCAGCTGTGACCACACAGTCTCCCCAAAATTCTTCAGGGATTGAGGCTTGATATTTGAGTGCACGAGCTACTTCTAAGAGATGTCTATGTTTTCTTTCAACAATTTCATTTTTCTATGGAGTAGAAGTACAAGAACTTTCATGGAGTATCCCATGAGTAGACAACAACGTTATGCAATCAGAAGTAAAAAATTCTCGCCCATTATCTGTACGAATTAATGTACAGATTTATCAAATTGATTCCTTATTAAGGAAATGAAATTTGATAAATGAGTAAATGTTTGACTCTTTGACTGCATAAGATATAGCCAAGTGGTAGGGGTGTTAGGAACCGAACCGAACTGAAAAATTTGATTTTTTTGGTTTGTTCTCATTAAAAACCGATATTTTTTTATTGGTTCGGTTTTTATTGGTTAACCGAACCGAACCACAAACCGATAAAAAAAAATTCTCTCCCAACTCCCGTCTCCTCTGGCTCTCTCTTTCCCACGAGGCTTTGGGCCAGCTCCGATTCTTAGCTTTCATTGCTCGAACAGGCATGCTTCCTTCTTTGACCCTCTCTTTTCTTCCCCCACCAACTCTTTCTCTCTCTCGCCACCAACTGCTCAAATCATTACTTTGCTTTAGATCTGCCCGGGTTCTTGCTCTTCAAGTCACGGACCCCTATTGTTGTTGTTACTTCAGTTGATTGGAATTCGGACCATTCGATTTGAGGCAGGGGAGGTTTTTGGGGGCAATGGAATCAAATGTGGAAGATGCGACATGTCCGTGCGCGCTTGCTGCAAAGTTTCTTGAGACTGGTCAGCCCAAAGAAACGAAACAAAATAGAGGAACTAGACATCAATCAATGGGAACCCAACGCTTGCGCTGCGATTCCATCGAGGATGGCCACGACGAAGGCGGTAGAATCGCGGGGGATGCCGGTGAAGGAGAATGGCGCGAAGCTAGAGGAAGGGCTCATCCGTCTTCAAGTCCGATAAGTTTGACGCCGATGCTGGGGGATTTTTGTGAATTTTCAAAAAAAAAAAAAAACAAAAATCAAAAACTAAAAATCAAAAACTGAAAAACTGAACTGAACCGAACCGAACCGAAATTTCGGTTTGGTTTGTTTTCGGTTAAGGTCTTATTTGGTTCAGTTCGGAAGTTTTTTCCAACGGTTTGGTTCGGTTCGATTTTTCAAAAAAAATCGAACCCAACCGAACCGTTGACACCTACCAAGTGGCACGACTATAGTTATCAACGATGGTAAGAAACTAGCGAAATCCATCACGATGGGGAGTATGATAAGGTCCCTAGATGTCCATGTGAAGCAAAGAAAAATGATTTTTGGCTCGAGATGTACTAACTGGAAAAGATGCTCGAGTTTGTTTAGCTAAAGGACAAATGGAGCATTTTGGATGAAAAAATCTAGCACTGTGACCCAATCGTTGATGCAAAAGAAGATTTTTATTATAACTGATTGCATTAAAATAAATGCCTTTATTCAATAATTCTAAATCTCTTGGAGAATTGACCCAAAAGTAAAGTCCTTGTGCCTCGTTACCCAAGCCCATTACTTTGCTAGTCGAAAGGTCCTGAAAGACACAATTTTCGGAATTGAATATGGCTTTACAGGAATTGTCCATACATACTTTTGTGACAGAGAGAAGATTAAACTCAAAATTTCTAGAATGTATAGGACATTTTTAAGAACAAAATTTTGACCAAGATGTACGGTACCAATTTTAGTGACATATGTAATGTTCCAATTTGGAAGACATACCGTAACAGGAGATTGTGGGTTTTGATGGACATGGGAAAATAGGGACTCATTAAAAACTATGTGGTCACTAGATCCTGAATTGATAATCCATGCATCAATAGATAATGAATTCCTTCCATGGAGAAAAGTACTTGAGAATCTTGCACCAATGTCACCAGTCTTGAGTTGGCTCAAAGCTTGCACGATATTTTCATATTGTTCTTGGGTTATAGTCTGCTGAGATGTTCCACCACTCTTCTGTACAAAGACCTGATAGACTGAAGACTCCCTTTCCTTTTTATTGTTGGGTCT
Source organism: Eucalyptus microcorys (assembly GCA_014182515.1). Taxonomy (NCBI): domain Eukaryota; kingdom Viridiplantae; phylum Streptophyta; class Magnoliopsida; order Myrtales; family Myrtaceae; genus Eucalyptus; species Eucalyptus microcorys. The sequence goes on from CM024566.1 coordinate 9,216,403, forward strand.
CCCATGTAATTTCCAACATGTATCTATAGTGTGGTGTGGACATTTGCAATATTCACAATATTTATTTTTAATTTTTGAATTTTGCCCATTGATCTTCCTTGCTGACGTGGCATTTTGTGCGCCGTACGAAGCTTTGTATACTGGCGCTGACGTGGCAAATGCCGAGTGTTTGATTCAGCCGGGTAGTTCATCAATCTGAAGCCGTCCGATTGCGTGCGAGGATCCCAGCCGTTCGCTCCAAAGATTTGATCTAGCCCATCCGATCCGGCATGTCTCCTTTGACCGTCAGATCCAACACCTTTATCTAGACTGTCCGATCTAGATTTGCGATCTCAACCATCCATCTGCGAAGACCTAGGGTTGTCTTCGTCACTTCTCGACGCCGTAGCCGCGAAGCCCCTTCCTCTCGATTGTCCTTTGCCTCCGAGGTTCCCTCCGGTCTCGGTGATGGTTTCCGTCAAAACGAAGCCATAAGGGAACACCGTGAAGCCTGTTCCTTCTCTGACCCGAGCATATTCAGTTGCGGTGGTCCTCTGGTTTTCCTCCTGCACGGCCAACTGGAAGATCCGGCCGAGCGGTGGTTGGGGATCCATCGCAAGAATCTGCGATCGAAAAATGGCATACGAATCATTCAAGTTAAGGAGAAATCTGGTGGCTTGCTCTTTCTCCCTAATTGCATAGTATTGTCAGAGAGTGGCCTCCGGCCCCTCCAATTTGTCTTTGGTTGCTTCAATTTCGTTCCATAGGTTGAAACAGCGGTGACCAAGAGGTTCCCCTGTTTTAGCTCGGTTAGGACTTGTGTCAATGAGAAAAGTCTCGTCCTATTTGATTTTCCATACATCTCTTGTATGTTATCCCAGTATTTCTTCGGGTCTTTTGTCGGAGGAAGACCGGTGGCGATATCATGCGCCAAGCAATTCCTGATCCAGGTGCGCACCAACTGATTGTTGCGCCACCAATGTCTCTGCAGTCGTTCATCCGTTGGGTAAGGTATGGTTCCTTCGATGAATTCTTCCTTAGTCTTAGTAACAAGTGCTCGTTGGAAATCGCAAGCCTAATAATGGTAGTTTGCATGTTCCATAAGTTGTTGGGTGATTAGGCGTAACTCCGGCCCGTCTGCTGGCGACGTGTAAAGCGGATCTCCAAGCTCCAGCCGGCCACCGTTAAACAGAAACAGGTACGGTGGTCCGTGTGGAACCGGGTAGGGTTCCATTCCCTGACCCGGCATGAATTTGGGTTTGTGACCTACAATTGTCTGACCCGACTCACCAGTCAAATTGGTTCCATATGGATACTGGCCCCACATTTGTCCTGGCCAAGTGGCCCATTGTGCGGGGTACCACGGGGTTGATGGCCAGTAAGTCAGCCCAGGAATCTGTATTGGAGCAGGGGCAGGGGCAGAGACGTTGGTCACTTGCTCTTCTCTAGTAGATCCGTCTCCATCAGAAGATGAAATCGTCTGATCCTGAGTTGATGAATCTTCTACTGAGGGATTCATAACGTTCTTGTCTTTTGCCATGGTACCAAGAATGAATTCCTAATCGTTTTTTCAATCTATTCTACAGGAAGGAATGCACAGTAACAAATTAGAAAGAAACGATGGCAATTCAGGAGGTTGTGGAAGCTAAGGTAGGAAGCGAGGGCTCTGATACCATGACAGAAAAGAGAAGATTTGTAAAAAGTGTTTTTCTGTATATTTCTGTATGCTAGTACATTGTACATTTATAATGTAAGAATGAGAAAGTAAACTAGGAAAGGAAATATACATCAATCATAATTTCCTATTTACTGTATTAATCAAAGATCTACTAGAATCAATTATAATCAGAATCGACTCTAAGATCTTCCAACAAATTATGTTATTTTGTTCCCAGGAGTAGATTTAAAACATAAATCCGTTTGATAAATTTTTTGTTTCCGGGAATAGATTTGGAGTAGAATTGAGAAGTCAAAAAAAGTTGATTTTTGTTCCTAGGAACAATTCCATAATCAAGGCGACTAAAATTTTTTCTTTTCTTCTCTTCTTCTTTCCTTCTTGTTTCTCTTCCTTTTCTTCTTCTTCCATTGCTGCCGCCATCGGTCGGCCGAGCTTTGGCTGGGTTGGGTGAGGCTCGACCCAGATTTGGCGAGGCCGAGCTCGCTTTGCCAAGGCTCGGCCGAGCCTTGCCTAGTTGCTAACGAGGCTTGGTTGACGAGGTGTAGCCTTGCCAAGGGTTGGCGACACTCTGGCGAGGTCGCCGGCCAGAGCTTGAGGAAGAAGGAGAAGGGAAAGAAAATAATAAAAAAAGAAAAGAAAAAAAAAAGAAAAAAAAAAAAGGAAAAAGCGATAAAATTATTAAAAAATTAAAAGAAAATTGTTTGGAGTAGAAATTTTGATGACGGTACCAAACGCAATTTTATTCCAAAAGTAGAAATTTTGGAAAATGACCAAACATATTAAAATACTTAGAAATTGTTCTTGGGAGTAGAATAAAAAATGATCATTTCCAATCAGAAATTATTTTCAGGAATAAAATGGTTACCAAATGCCCTCTAATTGCTTGTTATTCTATTTTCTTGAGATGTATAAAAGTCAAATAGATCATTCCAAAAAAGACTTTTCAAGATGACGAGAGGCGAATGAAGCCATGCAAGCGGGCCAATGGCACACCTCAAAACCATGAATATTTTCTTGTTTGTAGCTATCAATTACGTTGGGCTTACATTGACGAGAATATTCCATATTTTAATGTAAATTGTACTATAGGATAACATTATTGTGAAAAATATTTTCAATGCCTTCTTTTAATGATGGGACAAGCGCTGAGCTTTTGCAAACTAACTCTAATCCTGGAGTTTTTACTGGCTCACAAAGACTCACATGCACTATTTCAGTCCTTAAACCATGTTTGTGGATAGTCATAGACGATAGAAAAGAGAAAATAATGGATTAACTTTTTAATTGTTTACACGAGTAAAAGAAAATTGAAGGGAGAAGAAGAGGAGATGAAATTCAATTTGAATCACTAGAAGTAATCGAGAGCTTTTATTACCTCCATCCTTGATGAAGAGTAAAATTACGGTTGATAAGGTGGATCACTATGTTTGTACGTATTTATGGACCATCCATTTTGCCTGCGAAATCATTTCTTTTCTTTCCCAAAGACTACGAACACAAGGCAAGTTCCTTTCAAGTCATGTTCATGCGGTTCGATCCGACCTTATCCAAGAAATTTAGTTTCATTTCTCCAGCAGCGATGTTTGAATTGTTAGCTGGGTTTACTCCTATGTGGAGGAAGTCCAAAAAACCCAAAAAGAGCTTGAGCCCATATAATAAGTTATATGGAGAAATAGAGTTTCTTACTATCTTCAGAGTGGTAGCCGCAGAAAGACGTAACAAGAGAAAAAGAGAAAGCAGAAAATCTAGGGGTTGAGACAAAATCTGATTTACATTAAGTTGGCATCGGAGATCGATTTGTGGTCCGATTGAGCTGAAGTTTTGTCAGCATGTTCGTGGTGCAATTTTCTCGAATTTGAACGGTTTGATTTTCGTTTGAAGCTACTTACATTAGGTTTTTCGTGAATTGATCAAAACCTGTGTTTTTGGTCGATTTATCATTGATCTCTTGTGAAATTCATGTGTATTACCAAAAATTATGTTCTTGAGGTCTTTGTTGCTATATACCTCTAGTATTTGCTAGAGAAGAATATTGTTCACCTAATTTTGTTGATAGTGAAGATTTTCGGGTGGACTCTGGTCCCGTGGTTTTTGATCTCCTCATATCGAGGAGGTTTTCCACGTAAAAAATCGTCTTGTGTTCGCGTGCTTGGTATTTATTTTACTCTACTATATCGATTCCTATTAGGTTTATATAAGATGAGAGATTATTTTATTCCGCTACGTTAATTCAATGTTGTTCGAATTGTTACCGTTCTCCCATTAGAGTGGTATCAGAGCATCTGGTTTTTGCTTAATTTTTTTCCTTGTGTTAAACAATGGAAACGAATACGAGTAGAATGGTTACACTAAATGGTTCGAATTATCATATTTGGAAAGGGAAGATGGAAGACCTTTTATATGTGAAAGATTTTTATTTTCCTGTATTTGTCGAGGAGAAATCGGAGAATAAAACTGATGTTGAATGGTCTATTTTTCATCGACAAGTGTGTGGTTATATTAGGCAGTGGGTGAATGATAATATTTTGAACCATATTATTGAGGAAACACATGCACGCAGTTTATGGGATAAGCTCGAATAGTTATATGCTCGAAAGATTGGGAATAATAAGTTATTTTTTTATAAAACAGATGATGGCTCTAAGATATCAAGATGGTACTCGTTAGACTAATCATTTAAATTATTTTCAAGGAATTATAAATCAGTTGGCTGCGATGGGAATCAAGTTTGATAATGAGATACAAGCATTATGGTTGCTTGGTACTTTACCGGACTCACGGGAGACGTTTCGAATATCTTTGTCTAATTCTGCCCCGGATGGTACGATTACCATGGATTTGGCCAAGAATAGTATTTTGAATGAAGATATGAGAAGGAAGACACAAGGATTGTCCTCTTCACATTTTCTGATGCATTGGTTGTTGAGAAAAGAGGAAGAAGTGAGTCTCGAGATCCGAGAAATAGAGATAAAAGTCGAGATAAAAGCAGAGGTAAGTATAATAAATTTGCTAATGTTGAGTGCCATTATTATCATTAGAAGGGACATATTTAGAGGTTTTCTTGCTAGTTAAAAAGGAAGAAACAAAAGGAGAAAGGTAAAGAGAAGATAAGTGATAATGATAGTGATGACAATCGTGTTGCTGCACTTAAAGAAGACTTTTTCATTATTTTTTATGGTGATATGGTGAATTTTGTATCTCATGAGACCAGTTGGATAATTGATAGTGGTGCATCTATTCATGCTACGTCTCATAGGGATTTCTTTACATCATACAGGTCATGTGACTTCGGATCTGTGAAGATGGGAAACAATGGGTTAGCTCAAGCTGTAGGCATCGGTGATGTGTGCCTAGAAACCAGTAATGACACAAGGTTAGTATTGAATAATGTTAAACATATACCTGATATCCGCTTGAATTTGATTTCTACAGGCAAGTTGGATAATGAGGGGTATTGCAGCACCTTCAGTAATGGTCAATGGAAACTCACCAAAGATTCTCTTGTTGTGGCTAGAGGTGAAAATTTTTTTTCGTTGTACATTATGCAGGCAAAGTTGTCCACTGACAAAATTAATGCAGTAGACATCGAGCATAAGAGGCTCAATCACATTAGTGAGAAGTGTTTGTCAATATTGGCCAAGAAGAAGCTCATTTCAGGATTGAAAAGTTCGGCGCTAAAGAAGTGTGCTCACTGTTTAGCAGGAAAACAGAACAGAGTTGCATTTTAAAGCTCCACTCCTTCAAGAAAGTCAAGTATATTGAATTTAGTGCATTTTGATGTTTGCGGTCCTATGAAAACAAAATCACTTGGTGGCTCTCTTTATTTTGTTACCTTCATAGATGATTTTTCAAGAAAATTTTGGATACATACCTTGAAAACTAAAGATCAAGTATTAGATGCTTTTAAGCAATTTCAAGCTTTAGTTGAGAGACAGACTGGAAAGAAATTGAAGTGTATCAGAACCGATAACGGGAGAGAGTATATTGGACCTTTTGATGAATATTGCAGACAACAAGGTATTCGACATCAAAAGACACCTCCCAAGACGCCTCAGTTAAATGGTTTAGCTGAGAGAATAAATAGAACACTGGTTGAAAGGGTAAGATGCTTACTTTCACAGTCAAAGCTACCTGGATCCTTTTGGGGTGAGGCTTTAAGTATAGTTGTGCATGTATTAAATCTTACTCCATGCGTTCTTTTAGAGTTTGATATTCCTAATAGAGTTTGGACAGGCAAAGATGTTTCTTATGATTATTTGCGTGTCTTTGGGTGCAAAGCATTTGTGTATATTCCCAAAGATGAGAGGTTTAAACTTGATGTGAAAACATGATAGTGCATATTTATTGGTTATGGACAGGATATGCTTGGCAATAAATTTTATGATCCGGTTGAAAAGAAAATTGTAAGAATTAGAGACGTTGTGTTTATGGAAGATTAAACAATAGAGGATATTGAGAAAGCAAAGATGATTTCGGCACCACAGGTTAGTGATAATTTGGTTGATTTGGATCCAGTTCCTCTTACAAATATTTCTACACAGGTTGATGAAAAGTAGCATGAAGTCAATGTCATGTTTCTGAACATGTTGAAACAAATAATACTATTCCTGAACTAGAGGCTCAATTAGATGTTTCACTGGATGTTCCAATCTAGAGATCCATTAGAGATCGACGACCTTCCACCAGGTATTTTGAAGATGAGTATGGATTATTGACTGATGCAGGTGAACCATAGTTCTATGCAGAAGCAATAGAAGATGAGTACAAAAGTAATTGGTTTGATGTTATGCGAGATGAGATGCAGCCACTTTATGATAATCATACTTTTGAGTTGGTAAAGTTACCTAAAGGTAAAAGAACTTTGAAGAACAAGTGGGTATATAGGTTGAAGCAAGAAGAACATACTTCACAACCCCGGTACAAAGCTAGATTGGTTGTTAAGGGGTTCGGTCAGAGAAAAGGTATTGATTTTGATGATATATTTTTTCCGGTAGTGAAAATGTCTTCTATCCGTGTGATACTAGGCTTGGTAGCTACCCTAGATCTGGAAATTGAGCAAATAGATGCCAAAACAGCCTTCCTACATGGTGACTTGGAGGAAGAGATATATGTGGAACAACCTAAGGGTTTTAAAGTGAAAGGGAAAGATGATTATGTGTGCAAATTAAAGAAAATTCTCTATGGTCTAAAACAAGTACAGAGTCAGTGGTACAAAAAATTTGCGTCAGTTATGACAGAACATGGCTATAAGAAGACTTCCTCGGATAATTGTGTGTTTGTCAAAAAATTTTCTGATGATGACTTTATTATTCTCTTACTTTATGTTGATGACATGTTGATTGTTGGCATGAATGCTTCAAGAATTGAGTTATTGAAGAAACAATTGAGCAAGTCTTTTGCCATAAAAGACTTGGGCTCGGCGAAGCAGATTATTGGCATTAGAATTACCCGAAACAGAGATGCTAAAAAGTTATTTTTGTCGCAAGAGAAATATATCGAGAAGATCATTCAGAAATTTTACATGGACAAAGCTAAAGTGGTTAATACTCCTCTTACTGTCCACTTTAAGTTAAATATGAAGAAAAGTCCTACGACTAATAAAGAGAAGAAAGATATGGAAAGTGTTCCATATGCCTCAACTGTAGGAAGCTTAATGTATGCGATGGTATGTATACGTTCAGACTTGGCGCACGCAGTTGGCGTTGTTAGTCGCTATTTGTCAAATCCAGGCAGAGAGCATTGGAATGTAGTGAAGTGGATTATAAGGTATCTTCAGGGAACTTCAAATTTGAAACTTAGTTTTGGGACCGGGAAACTTGAGTTAGTTAGATACACAGATTCCGACTTGGCAGGAGATATTAATACTCATAAATCTACTTCTAGTTATTTGATTTCTTTTGTGGGTGGAGCTGTGTCATGGAAGTCAAGATTGTAGAAGTGTGTTTTACTTTCTACAACCGAAGCTGAATTTATTGCAGTGACTAAAGCTAGTAAAGAGATGCTATGGATGAAGAAGTTCTTAGAAGAACTTGGGTTCAAGCAAAAGAGGTATGTGCTATTTTGTGATAATCAAAGCACAATTCATCTTGGTAAGAATTTATCATATTGATGTTAGATATCATTGGATAAATGATGTTCTAGATGAAAAGTTGTTGGAACTTGAGAAAATTTATACGGATCATAATGGCTCTGATATGATGACGAAAACCCTACCAAGAGAGAAACTTGAATATTGTCAATTGATAGCAGGGATGGTGAATCCCTCCACATTGTCGTGAAGGGGGAGATTTGTTAGCTGGGTTCATTCCTATATGGAGGAAGTCTAATGAGTTGCAAGTCCAAAAAGGGCTTGAGCCCATATAATAAATTATATGGAGAAATAAGGTTTCTTACTATTTCAGAGTGGTAGTCGCAGAAAGACATAGTAACAAGAGAAAAAGAGAAATCAAAAAATTTGGGGGTTGGAGCAATATCTAATTTACATCAAGCTGACATTAAATGTCGATTCGTGGTCCGATTGAGTTGAAATTTTGTTAGCATGTTCGTGGCACAATATTCTCAAATCTGAACGGTTTGATTTTCGTTTGAAACTCACTGCATCAGATTTTTCGTGGATTGATTAAAACCTGCGTTTTTGGTTAGATTTATCCTTGATCTTTTGTGAAATTCATGTGTATTGCCAAAAATTATGTTCTTGAGATCTATGCTGCTATGTACCTCTAGTCTTTGCTAGAGAAGAATATTATCCATCCAATTTTGTTGATAGTAAAGATTTTCGAGTGGACTCTGATCCCGTGGTTTTTGATCTCCTCACATCGAAGAGGTTTTCCACGTAAAATATCGTCTTATGTTCGCGTGCTTGGTATTTATTTTACTCTACTATATCGATTCCTATTAAATTTACACAAAATAAAAGATTATTTTATTTCGCTGCATTAATTTGATATTATTCGAATTGTTATTATTCTCCCATCATGAATCTACCCAAGTTTCCCTAAATCTAGTGAGATGAGTTTGAGAGAAGATGGTGGTGGCTTGGTCAGAGATAGTGATGATGATTGATGGAGATTCCCCTTTCACTGAGAGAGCGAGATCCTCTCGTGCTGACTTTTAAATACCATCGGGACCTTCGGTCGCGAGCGAGAGCAACAAGGAACGAAAAACGCACGCTCAACCCCTCTGTAAATCCGTACCCTCTCCCATCTCTCTGCTTAGAAGATGTCAGCCTTGAAGATAAATTACAAATACTCTGCGATTCATCGATCCATGCCATATTACTAAACGCAACTGCGTCCTTGCCTCTTCAAAATCGGGAAAAGTTCTTTATTTTTTATTTAGACTAATAAAATATTATGAAAGCTTAAGAAGGATCCCCTTGCCTTCTTAAGCTTTCATGTCTCCGCTCCTCCTGCATCTTCTTCGTCACCATCATTCTTGATGGCCACCAGTTCTTTGACGCAGTGTCCTCCGTTGGGATTCGGCGGGAAGTACTACCATGTGTCTGCGGATGGAGGAAGCTGCGTGAGGCAGAGCAGCTTCTTCGGAGGCAAAGCTGTACTCAATCAGGGAGTTGGGTATTCGGTCGTTCTTGGGTTCGGTGCCTTTTTTGCTGTCTTCACCTCTTTCCTGGTACTCATTCAGCTCATTCGCTCTTTTCCCCTTGCGCAGACTTCTTATTTCGTTGGTTTTCGGCCTCTGTTTTTTTTTTTTCCGTTTCACTCTATGAATCGTGGTGCTTTTGGTTGCAAGAAAGCATTTCTCTTCACCGATGATGAGGTTGTTTCGGTTTTGACCATTTGGTATGCACGACAAGATATGAAATTCATGCCAAGTGCCATAGAGAGCTCCATGGCTCTTTCTTCGGTTGTGGGACTAGAATTTTTCTGCGGCACTATATGATGATTTCCTGATTTTCATGACAAGGTTTTCATTAAGGGTGGGTCATTATGATCCATTATTTTCATTGGTTGCTTGATGAAGGGACCTTAAGTTGATCTTTGAAGAAACTTGTTGCACACTTTGACATAGAATTGCTACTATCTGCAGATAACCTTAAGGTGAGTTTGAGATCTGCAGCGTCTCTCTTGATAGTCGATGATCCTATCTAACCTGATGATCAAGCTGGGTCTTAGATGTATCACGTCTCTTTCTTTTGTTGTCGTTTTCTTGTCGATGTTCTTTCCAAGGTTATGGGAGTTACTCATCATATTCAATAGGACTGGATATTTGAACATTCAGTTAATACCACGAGACAACGATAAGTCCTTTCATGAATTGCAGAATGTTCCGACTTAACTATCGGTGCAATCAGGTCTATTTCGTACCATAAATTGACGACACGAAAATCGTTCAGACAAGCCTGTATTCAGTATCCAATAACCATGAGACACCAGCCAATCAATTTAATCAGTAGGATTGCTTTGCTACCTCATTCTAGTCGGAAAACTGTATTTCTACATCTCTAGCATCCCAGACCGGCGCTAGTTGCTCATTCTTTTCCTTACAGAATCGAATGAATCAGTGGCATGGTACGGAAGCTTAATTGTGATTCTGATTGGTGATTAGTAATTTCCTGTGATGCCAGGTCTGGCTGGAGAAGCGTTATGTCGGATCGCGCCACACTTCTGAATGGTTCAACACTGCAGGAAGAAATGTCAAAACTGGACTAATAGCCAGTGTGATCGTTTCTCAGGTATTCCTTCTGCATTGTTAGTTAGGCAACTTAGACAGAATACCAGCTCAAACAACTCATATTTCTCGGTTTGAACTCTTGAAGTGGACATGGGCCGCTTCAATCTTGCAAAGCTCCAATGTCGCCTGGGAATATGGAGTTAGTGGGCCGTTCTGGTACGCCAGCGGTGCTACAATCCAGGTACGCAAAACTTCCATCTGATTGCTCATTGGTGTTTATTGACTTTAACTTCCAAGAGAAAATAGACACTGGAGTTCTCACAGCTGAGTCACTAAATGCTTTAAAATAGGTACTCTTATTCGGTATAATGGCCATAGAGATCAAAAGAAAAGCTCCTCACGCGCACACTGTCTGCGAAATCGTGAGAGCTCGGTATGTGTCAACTGGCCCAAGACGTAACACTTCTATTTTTTTGGTTTAACTCGCGTCGTGATGAACTCTCTTATGCTAATATCAGTAAGTTTCAATTTCAGTTGGGGAACTGCTGCGCATATTGTTTTCCTCGTCTTCTGCTTCATGACCAACATAATCGTCACTGCCATGTTGCTTCTCGGTGGCTCTGCTGTCGTAAATGCTCTGACCGGAATGAACATATATGCCGCTAGCTTCCTGATCCCCCTCGGAGTGATTGTCTACACATTGGCCGGAGGCCTAAAAGCCACCTTCTTGGCGAGCTACATACATTCTGTTATAGGTATTTTGCTGCATAAGCTTCGTAGTTTTCATGTAAGCTGTGTTGATGTGGAATGCAAGCTCTAACTGGGTGATGTTTTCACTTACAGTGCACGTGGTTTTAGTAATCTTCGTCTACTTGGTATACACAGCGAGCCATGAGCTCGGTAGCCCCAGCGTCGTTTACAGACATCTCTTGGAGGTAGCGAGCAAATCAAGATCATGTCAGGAGCCGATTTCCCACAGCGGGCAATCTTGCGGTCCTGTTAGTGGGAACTATGGTGGATCTTACTTGACAATGTTAAGCTCTGGAGGGCTCGTGTTCGGTATTATCAACATTGCCGGCAACTTTGGTACCGTCTTTGTCGACAATGTGAGTTTCATCACTGAGAATGGTCTGTTCGGCCGTATGTGGGCATAAATTTTTCCCTTTCATTAACCACAATGTCACGTTTTGACTGAAACATTGCAGGGATACTGGGTGAGTGCCATAGCTGCGAGACCCTCATCGACACACAAGGGCTATTTGTTAGGCGGACTGGTGTGGTTTGCTGTGCCGTTCTCGCTGGCCACGTCCCTCGGTCTAGGAGCACTTGCGCTCGATTTGCCAATTACAGCAAGTGAAGCAAGCCATGGACTTGTTCCCCCAGCTACAGTTATTGCTTTGATGGGGAAAGGAGGAGCTGTCCTCCTTCTCACTATGCTCTTCATGTAAGTTCTGCATCTGTCAATACTCCTGTAAGGGACACAAATTAAACAGGACGATTTTATCATTTGATTCGCATTTGTCGGGCAGAAAAGTGGTACATCGGCATCAAATTAAGATCAAATAGCGAACTTAGAATTGCTCTGTTCTTATGTGTCAGGGCCGTGACATCCGCCGGTTCCTCCGAACTAATAGCGGTGTCTTCATTGTGCACATATGACATCTACCGCACTTACATCAATCCAAACGCAAGCGGGAAGAAAATCCTCCAGGTTTCAAGGGGCATTATCCTTGGGTTCGGGTGCTTCATGGGAGTGCTTGCGGTGATCTTGAACAAGGCTGGAGTCTCACTCGGCTGGATGTACCTTGCGATGGGAGTGATCGTTGGCTCGGCTGTCATTCCCATTGCGTTCATGCTCCTCTGGAGGAAAGCAAATGCGCTCGGTGCAATTCTCGGGACAATCTGTGGGTGCATCCTGGGAATCATAACTTGGTTGGTGGTCACGAGCGTTGAGTATGGCCAGGTAAATCTGGACACCACAGGGAGGAATGCGCCGATGCTCGCGGGGAACCTCGTCTCGATTCTTACTGGCGGGGCAATCCATGCCATCTGTAGCTTCCTGTGGCCACAAAACTATGATTGGGAAACCACCAAGGAGATCACAATGGTCGAAAAGGATAAGACTGACCTGCCGTCGGAGGAGTTCAAGGAAGAGAAGCTGATGAGGGCGAAGGCATGGATCGTGAGATGGGGCATCGGGTTCACTCTCGTCATCGTCGTGTTATGGCCGATTCTCTCGCTCCCAGCAAGTAAGTCAAATTCCTAAGCCTTAGACTGCCTGACAAATTGCAGGCAACATTTTATGTCTGCTTTTTCTGAAACTTTCCTGTTGCTTTGCTTGTCTACAGGGGAATTCAGTAAAGGGTATTTTACATTCTGGGCGGCCATCGCAATAGCGTGGGGAACCATTGGCTCTGCGGTCATCATCACCCTGCCAGTGATCGAGAGCTGGCAGACTATCCAGAGCGTCTGTGTCGGCATGTTCACGAACGACCAGCTCATGGAAAAGATCCAAGAGCTCAACATCAAGTTACAGGCAGTCGTATCGGCGATACCAGAAGCAGAGAGATTGTATCTCCTCGAGGTGGAAAAGACCAAGAAACTGGATGCTGGTGAGCAACAAGTCCTGCCTGCTTAACTCGCTCGACGTGAGTTGCCAACGTGAAAATCTTTAGGGGGTGTGACATTTGTGCAGAAAAGAAGAGGAAGGGTGAACTTGCCTTTTCTTTTTGGTCATGTCATGTCACTCTTCGTGCTTGAAAGGGAGCATGCTTTGGGCAAGAAAAGCAAGTGGCTCGGAGGCCACAATCTGTAATTTTCCCCACGTAAATGTTCTTGATCTCAATGAAATGCAATTAAAGTTGTCGATAGTCTCTGCTGACATTCATTTCATTTTTCAATTTCCACTCACTTTCAGGAATACAGGGAAACTTTTTTGCAGCATTAGGCCCTACGTGATCACAGATAACTCAACTTGCCCTCATTAACCACTCTTAACCATAACAAATGAGGTTCTCAAGAGCCTCCTCCGGCTGAACGCAAATGCCATGGACTACCTCAAATCGATTCTGTAAATGCAATTGAAGCCTGTTTCTTCCACATTGTAGGTGGCTGCTTGCACCGTGTATGCCTAGAGCTACACTCATGATGGGAATTCAGATTCATAACCCCGCGGGTGTGGCCTTCTCGGAAGCCTGCTCTCGATACCTATTGACGATTATACATGTACAGAACATGAAACCTTCCATAAAAGTCCGTCTTTTCCTCTTGCTCATAGTGAACCGGGTCTTTTCCTCACACTATCTTAGTCCCTTCAAAGCGGAAAAGGCATTGCTTTCCTACAGAGCGACTTGCTTTTGCAATCACCAAACCAATCACAAGTCCATTTCCAGAACACGCGATATCATTCACTCCTGAGCCGTGACCGACCACCTACTGCCACCCATTAGCCTCCAAGACAGCCAAGGACGCAAACATTAAAGATATATCCTCGCGCTGGTACACTGGAAATTGACAACTTAAGAATTCAACAACTATCCATCATCAAAGTTCTCATCATCTCCCAACAACCTTCCCAACTTTCTTCGAGAAATAAAAACATATGCAGGATATGAAGCAACCGTCGATGTCATCGTGTAAAGTCACTTTCCAAGAAAATACTCAGAGCTATAACCTCTGCCATTGTGAATAACACATTCCCTAATCGAATGAAACAAAGAGGGTTCGAAATCACTTGCCCATAAAGCTATGCCTCATTCCTAATGTCATTATACTGGAACGACTCAACCCAAACATTCATACATGGAGTCACATTTGCTCCATCACTTGCTATAAAACTGTGAAGCTGGCAACGAGAGATTCACCATGTTCAAACATGGAGCTACATTTGCGCTACCACTTTACTTTTATGCGACATTCACCATCACAAACACCATCACAAAGTAAAACGTTTACTATGCTGTCACCACAAAAAAGAAAAAGAAGAAGATAAAAAGCGCATGATATTCTGAAGAAGAACGGTATTTTAGGCAACACACGGAACAGAGATGCCTGTGCAGATGCTAGACGGCTCTGATCGATTGTCTTTCCATCCTGCGATAGTCGAAGGAAAGAGCAAAGGCGGAGACGAGAAGATTGAAACGAGAATTTAGTTTGAATAGTCAGCGTCCTGCTTTGACCCGACATCAGCAAAGTTCTTGGAACGTTTGTGTTGACTGGTCGAGAGAGTTGACCCCGGAAAATTATGCATTCTTGAGGAGGAAACTAGGGAGTGCTTTCCCTAGTTTGCAACTGCAATTAGAACTTTGAAATAATTATAAAAAGAACAAAGAATTGATCAGATCGATTGTGAGTGATTGCTTTTGTTGGTGGCGTGACGTGATAACTCACTTGAACTCCCGAGAACAAAAAAATATTTCAAAATATATTTATTAGAAACTTCTCGTTACTATTCGAAATCTCGTTTTTCCTTCTCCACTTGTTTTCCTGTTGAGAATGAGTTTCGCGTAGCTGGCGTTTCTGCTCTAGCTATCGGCCTAGATCGATCCGATCCGGATGAGATCAGTTCACGAAAGATCCGTTCTTTGAATTTTTGCCGCTCTATACTCATCGGGACCTTGGAGATTGCCTAGTTCATTGTCTAGCATAAGAATGTCCAAGTGATGATAAAATCATCATCTCTCTAGAGCAATCTCAGAGCAATTATGAATTCATTAAGCGGGGTTTCTACGCGACTCTAGAAAATTTATTTGCGATTTCTGGAACGTTTTGCCATGATTTTATCCATTCAAAGACGTCAGATTTTTGTCAGCATCTATAGACATAATTAGGCGCGTGATTGATTAAGCAATCATTAATATTTCTAAATGTTAATTTATGGTGGGATTAGGAACAGGAGGACGTGTGAGGAAGCTGCTTCAAGTAGGTCAACCTGCTTCGCCTTCGACCCACTTGAATGTGAACACTCAAAAAGTTATCCTTTGGACTTTTCCATAAGATAATGCGAACATAGAATTGAATCTTGATTATATAGCTTGACCATAAGATGATGTGAACATCAAAAGCTTGGAACCTTCTTAGGACTTGCCATTACTTGGAACTGAGGGAATGAAAACGACATCATCGTGCGTGCGAAAAATGAATATTGCTTGTATGCAAAATTGAGTGAACAATGGTCCTTGTTTGCACTCCACTAATAAGAGTCTCGATTGAAAGAGATCTCCTACGAAGAGATGGAGGAA
Source organism: Eucalyptus microcorys (assembly GCA_014182515.1). Lineage (NCBI taxonomy): Eukaryota > Viridiplantae > Streptophyta > Magnoliopsida > Myrtales > Myrtaceae > Eucalyptus > Eucalyptus microcorys. The sequence goes on from CM024566.1 coordinate 9,231,931, forward strand.
AACACGCTAAAGAAAGAAGTACTCTCAGGCATGAACCGTGATAAAGAACTATTAATTGATATGCTTTTTTTTTTTTCATTATTTTTTTTAAAATTGTCCTTCCACGAAACAAGATATATCTATAATATATTTATCGGGACATCCTATATAAAGACGGTGAAATTAGCCCCTAGACTTTGAAATCATGGGTATACCCGTCAATATAATATTTCATTAAACCAACTTCAGACAAGGTTTCCGGCTGCAGTGTAGTGAGGCTGTGAGAAACTATTTAATGAATATGGTGCAAGCATGTATCCAATTGAACCTGGATCATCATTTCTGGTGTGACTAAATGTAAGCACCAGGTTGGCTCTATATAGGTTGGGCCCAAAGGTTAGGCCGAATTTGATGCCCGAGCCTGTCTATAATAAAAAATTTACCCACAAATTCTCGGGCTGGGCCAAGCCTGTAGAGTTGGAGGTGCCGGGCATACTCGTGAAAGAACGTGGCCCAAGTCCAAGCCCACCCATTTACCTCTCAGCCCTTGCCCGCTCGTTGATCACCTCTTGATGGGACTCACAAGGACCCAACGTTTCCAATAATTTGTGTTCGTGTTCAACTCAGTTTAGTAGATATACTATGTAAAAATTTATCGACACTATGATAAAGGACATCTCGATCGGAAACCTCAACAGAACATAAGTTGTACGAAGGAAAGTTCCCAAATTCAAAATGTCAAGTTTGATTGGAAGTTCCAAATATGAGCCAAATTAAACTACGAAAACTCCACCAGATGTCAACGATGAATTAGTAAGAAAATCATAATTTAGATGTCGTTAGATGGGGTTGCAAGTTGTCAACGATGAGAAAGCACATAACATTCGCCGCTTGGAAGGTTGAACTGAAGATTAGAATGATAGAACCAGGCATCACAATAATCAGCTACATAACATCATTGTGTTCGAACATAATGGCGAAAGGTCTCTAGGGCAGAGCAAAGAGCCCTTGCGAACGGGCCTTAGGGGCAACGTGCTCTACTGTTCGCTGCTTCCTCGTGGGCCAGTCAAAGATCCATGCAAGAAGCTTTCCCATCTGTCAGCAGCAGCAGCGACTGGGAATTCTTTTCTCCGAATTATGTTGCATAATCTTGCGTAGAAAAATCGAGAAATGAAAGAACTGAATCGATCACTTATTGTTTTAACTGGGTCAACATCATGTTAGAGAAAGTCCAATCCAAAAGTTTCGAGGATGTCATCCGGCTTCGCTTCTGACCACTTGAATGAGTGGCTTTTGCAGGTCATGGAGATGATATGTCTTTGCCATAAGATAATGTGAATACCAAAAGCTCCGAGTCTTATTAGGGCTCACCATTATTTGGAGTGGAGGGTATAGGGACCAGGTTGCGTATGTGGAAAATGGACTTTCACGAGACTGAGTGTAGTCCTTGACACGATTAGGGTATTTTTGGAAAAAGCCATATATTGCTCTAGACTTTTGTGATGAGTGTATAAATATGAATATTAGCCACATTCAAACTTGTCTAAAAGTGAATACAAATGATGATCTATGTTTGTACTTCAATAAGCAATGTCTTGATTAGAAGAAATCTCCTATAGCGAGACGGAGGAAAACATGTTGAAGGAAAAAGTATTCTTAGGCACAACTGTAATAGAATAGTATTATCCAACATGCTTTTTTTTTTTTTTCTTTTTTTCCTTTTTTTGCTATAGATTGTTTTTAAATTTTCCTTCCATAAAACATGATATATTTGTCATACATTATCGGAATATCATTATTAAAAATGGTGAAATTAGCTTTTAAACTTTGAAATCATCGGTATACTTGTGAAAGAATACTCATCTAACTACTAACAAGATTTCTGACATAGTTGAGTGAGGCTATCAATAAATTATTTAGTGAATATGGTGCATACATGTATTGAATAGAATTTGGATAGTCACATCTAGTGGGACTAAAGGTGAGCACCAAGCAAGCTCCGGTTAGATTGGGCCTAATTTGTTGCCTGAGCCCGTCTATAATATGAAATTGCCATAGAAATTCTCGAGCTTCGCCTGAGTTTGTAAAGTTGGAGGGGTCGTGCTTGCTTATGTAAGAACCTTGCCCAAGTACAAGCTCGCCCATTTATCTCGTGAACTTGGGGGGCTAAGTGGTTTGCTTGCCCCTTAATCTCCTCTCGATGGGAGCCATATGGATATAGCGTCTCCAATGGTTCATGTCAGTTCAGATTAATATATATATATAATAGGGATGGACTGTGCTGGGGTGGATAGGATCTAGACTTATAACTTGAAACTTATCTTGTTGGGATCAGTTCCCAATTTTCAAAACTAAAAACTTACCTTGTAGATCTAGGAACTAACTTTATCAGTTTGGTCTAGTTCCAAGTCTATTGGAGAAGCAGCCAATTTCTTTTTTTTTTTTTTGGGGGTTTTTTTTTTATTCCTTGAAAAGACAAACTTTAGTAAAACATCTTATAATTTACAATCGAGACAAATAATGGTTACATCAAAATAGTAGAATCACAAAATGCCAAGGAATACAATACAAAACAAACAAAAATATAATACGATTGAGAAGTTCAGCTCATCATCAGTCAAGCAAAATTAAAGTTAAAACAACAATAGAAATTCTTATTTGCCAAAAGCAGCAATTCATAAAAGATGAAAAAAATACAATGTCTTTAGCTATGTTATTGTGAAGTGTTGAGAGCTATTGATGGCTTGAAAGAATTGAATTCTTTAAAGGAGGTGGAGATCAAATGGTACATGTCCTAGAAAAGTTTGTCCAATGTGTTGGCTTTCACCAAGTTAGAGATAGATTGGACACCGCAAAAAGTTGTAGTGGTACATGTCCTGGAAAAGTTTGTCCAATGTGTTGGCTTTCACCAAGTCAGAGACAGATTGGATACCGCAAAAAGTTGTAGTGCACATCATTTATTCAGGGAAGTGATTGTGACTTTCAAATTGTAGGACAAATAAGCACCATTCCAAAAGTGCAAGAACTCCTATAGATCCTGGAACCGGTGCTCCCCCTAGTACACTCACTCATATATTGATTTGTCGATGTTATGATTGGAAATCTTAACAGAAGTTGTACAAGATGATGTGTTCACCAAACAAGTATTTTGCAAGGTAACGTAAGGTCTCCCAATCTATATATATATATATATATATATATGAACTCTCCTAAAGTTTCCAAATTCAAAATGTCTCCTTCCATTCGAGGTTTCAAATTTGAGCCAAATCGAACTGCAAAAACTCCACCCGTTCTAAATGAATACTGAACGAAGTCAATAAGTTACATATTGTCGGATGGGGATTGAAACTGTAAGATGAGGAAGAACTCTTTCTGCAATGCAAATTGGGAATATTCAATGGATAGTTTAGAGAGTTGAATTCAAGATTAGTAGAACAGAGGCAGGAATCGCAAAAATCAGCTATATAAACATCATCGTTTTCAAAAATAATGGCCAAGAGACGGCCTTTAGGGCAGTGCAAAGAGGCCATGTGAATGAGCCTTAGGGACGATGAACTGCGCCGTTCGCCGCTTCCGCGGGGGCTGAGTCAAAGATCCATTCAAGGAAGTATTTCCCTCTCGTATACTTCAATACAACTGAGCGTTCTTTTTCTTTACTCTTGGCCACTTGATACAACAGCATTTTATCCTTGCTTCCTACTTATTATAACACGAAGTGTGATCGACTGTCATGAAGTATGTTGAGATGCACGTATGGATTTTATTAGAAAAGTCTTACGTTTGAGAATTGGTGTGACGTGGAGCGATTGACAATCCTAACTAGCAAATTACTCATTAACTTAAACTTTTGAGTGAAGATAGACCTAAATGGATATGTGCGGTCTTGGATTTAAGCTCATTTTTGATGATTTTCCTAGTGAATGTAGGCACTTCACTGCACATTTGAGTCAAGCCCCTATGCTAATCTCTACAGTGCTTGCACAATATCGTAATCAAAGTAATCTATTAAGATTCAAAATGCATCGAGAGTTAAAATCCTTTTAGGACCACGATGTAAAAACACAGGTGAATTATGCAGTCACCAATGAAAAAAAAAAATCACAGATGAGGTTTTGGCCGTCGATTGTGGGCACTCAAAAGTGTTCGTGCACGCGGTAGACGCGCTCGGCCGTCTCTTGATTGGATTTTTTTTTTTTTCCATTTGGTTTCAAGAATACAAAACTAATATTAAAATATTTAAAAAATAAATCACACATTCATATGATAGAAATTTTTAGAATAATTGACAGTGATTTTCACAAAAATCTCACATAGTATTAGAATAGGAGATCCTAAGTTCAAATATTTCTTGATCCCATTTGTTTCCTTCTAATTAAATATGTCAATGCTTAGTACTAAGCAAAAAAACTAGACTAAACGTAAATTATTTTTTTCATCTAACAACTTAAACTTTTAGAAAAATTGGTATTGATCCTCAAGAAAATATCACAACTACCTTGATATGATGCTGAAAAGGTAGCTTCAAGAAATGGAGGGTGTCACACCCTAATTCACAAGAAGGAGGGGCATGACACGGCCGTCCTTTTTTCCAAAGGACACGGCCTCAACGTAACCAAAATTTCAACCCGATATCAACATATATACATCCACATATATATTTGACAAAAAGGGGCAATTGGTTATAATATCAGAGTATATCTATAATCCACAAAAATCAAAACATAAACTTCTACAAAGAGTAGCTTATAAACCTATTAACTATGTATAAGCCATACCCAAAAATTTCCACCACAAAAGTCCTCCCTGAACGAACGCTCACGCCTATTTGCGACTCGCTGAAGAACCTGAAAAACAAGTAGATGAGAGGAGTGAGCTATCACGGCTCAGTGAGTGACACATTTCTTCTAAGCGGATCGAGAAATCACTATGCACATTTTAAAACACAAACATAACTCATTTTATCATAATACCAAATCATAACTCAAATACCGAAAGTACCAATGGTCGAGTCCATTAGTCAATCTCGTAAAACATACATCAATGGTCTATTCCATTGATTAATCTCATCAAATCACATCGATGGTCCATTCCATTGACTAAACTCAAATCACATGTCAATGGTCCACTCCATTGATCAATTCATGCTCAAATGTCTAACCATGGTCACGCGTAACGTCCGTGACAAAACGACCAAGATTCCCCCATTGGCAAGGTCTCCACCTATTATTAGCCGGTGGCTAGGCCCACAAGGATATCCTAGAATAGTATTCGCATACCCACACACCCCTCAGGGTTCACAGCGATATTGAGCACCAATCACCAATCACAATATCCAGTAATCCAACATCAGAAAGGAAGTCATATCACAACTCAAAATTTGATATATAAATATCAAAGCATTCTCCAAAACATTTCAAAATTCTTTTACAAAGAATTTCACAAATCCTTTTTCAAACAACCATTCAAATCGAAGTCGGAATATAACTCCCTTCGAACAACAAAAATGGCAGTAATAGCTCGATCCTGTTTTATGCAACAAAATATACTTTTTATCAACTCATGGAATATGTAATCCACCGCATTTCTCAAAACATGAGTTTAAAATACAAAGAAGAAATAGTGTCACTCACCTGAGAAAAGCCAAAAATCAACTACGACGCTCCTACGAACCAACGCATTCGGATTCTTAACAATTAACGGAAAAATAATATTAAAAGGCTGAGTAAAAAGGATATTCTTATAACGACTCGCTTATACTAGGCCTATTAGTCGATAAACGACACCTACCCGCCCCAAAAGCTCACAATTTAGCATAAACCCATCATTTTCAGCTAAGCGCGGCTCATGCGCCAACTTTGTCACGCCATAACTCCCTCCACAAAATTCCGTTTCAAGCCGTCTTATAGTCTTTAGAAAGCTCTCTTAACATACAACAACAACCCCAAGTCAGCCACTCCAAAACAGTACTGAAAACAACAAAAAAAGAGACTCGAAGCCACTGATCGCTACAGTACCAGATTGTGCCCCCAACTTCAAAATTCCGTTCCGAATAAACTGCAAGCTCAAAACACGATCCGTAAAATGCTATAGCTTCACAACATCCCAAAGTGCCATTTCTAAAAAATATACAGCTTAACGACTCAAAAATCGGGCTTCGCCACACAAATACCCAAGAAATCCGAATTTCGAGCCCTAATTGCGGCGATTGCTTCAAGTAAGTGATTAAAGGCTTCAATTTCTTACCGGCCTTGCAAAACACACTTAAGTCGGCTTGACGAGGCGTCCGGATCACAAGCGCGCCAAAATTTTTCCCTTTTCCCTTTTTTCCTTTCTCTTCTTTCTCTCTTCTCCCTGTTTCTCCGCTCCCTGTTTTTCTTTTGGTTTCTGCCGAAGGCCTCTTTCTCTCCCTCTTTCTCTCTTTTTATAACCCAGCTGAAGGTTCCACACTTCTCCCTCAGCTTCCTTTTTTGACTTTTCAACCCTTACTTTTCCTTTTTTTTTCTTTCTTTCTTTCTCTCTTTTTTATTTTATTTTATAAAGAGCCCATATATTACAGAGGGTGTGATGTCCGTACTGATGTTAGCAGCAGCAGCAACTGGGGTATTCTTTTCTCCGAATCATGTTGCAAAATGTTGCTTAGAAAAATTAAGAAAAATGAAAGAAGGGAATCCGTCACTCATTAATTTAAGTGGGTTTTGGCAAGTTCTTTCTTGCTTATAGCATCCCTCTTGTACACAACTTGCTAGATTACGTTAGAAGAAGGAAGAAGGTGAAGCAGCAAAGTACATGGTCAGCTCCTGCTCATGCTCTCCCTGACAGCTCTTGCAACACGACCGTGCGGCGGACACCCATACACGCAAGTACGCGACTAGCTTTAACATATAATAATAGTTCGATGAGAATGAGTTCATAATACTTCGTCCCCATCGGCGCAAGAAAGAAATGAAAAAATCTATATATGAGTATCTTGAACTTCGCTGGGGAGACATGCTAATCAACAAGAGCTTTCATTAACTTTCAAGGTTTAATTCAAGCTCTTTTCCATCCATCACGCGTCGCATTAATGTCATGTATCCATATAAAAAAGATCACATATATGTCGTAGAATTAGTATTAATTTGCAAAATAATAGGTCATGGATGTAACGAGAATCCTCAACTTACTGAAGCATAACCAAAAGTCAAAAGCTTTTTGAGTTCAAGATTCTCGTTGGCAAATGTAGCTTTGCTTTGCACGTCGCAGAAAATGCTGATCAGAGCCTGCTCTCTACGTTGCACAAATGAATTTTCAGTAATTTTTTAATCTCTTGTTGGATAAGGGCATTTGGCAATTGGCCAAATAATGTTTAATTTTGTTCTTTTGTTTCCGGAAGTAGATTTGGATTAGAAATCCGTTTAGTAAATTTTTTGTTCTCAAGAATAAATTTGGGGTGGAATCAAGAAGTCAAAAAAAGTTGATTATTTATTTCGGAAAACAATTCCAGAATCAAGCCAACCAAAATTTTTTCTTTTTTTTTCTCTTCTTCTTCCACCGTTGCCTCCATTCGCTGCCGCCACTGCCGTCCACCGCCGCCGGTCGTAGGAGACCGGTTGGGCGAGCTTTGGCGAGCTTGTTGAAGGCTCGCCCAGCCAGCCTCGCCTGGCTAGCCAAGGCACGGCCAAGCCCTAGTTGGGCTGGGCGAGGCTCGACCTGGATTTGGCGAGGTTGAGCTCGCCTAGCCAAGGCTCGGCCGAGCCTCACCCAATTGCCGGCGAGGCTCGGTTGACGAGGCATGGCCTAGAGCTTGAAGAAGAAGAAGAAGGGAAAGAAAAGAAAAAAAAAAAGTAAGAAGAAAAGGAAAAAAAGAGAGGAAAAAGTGATAATATTTTTTAAAAATTAAAAGAAAATGGTTTGAAATAAAAATTTTAATGACGGTACTAAACACAATAATATTCCGAAATAAAAATTTTGAACAATTACCAAACGACTTAAAATCTTAAAAATTATTTTTAGAAACAAAATAAAAAAGAATTATTTTTAATTATAAATTATTTTCGGGAATAAATTAATTACCAGAAGCATCCTAATTACCCGCGACGCTATTTTCTCGAGATGTATAAAAGTCAAATAGATCATTCCAAGAAAGACTTTTCAAGATGACGAGAGGCGAATGAAGCCATGCAAGCGGGCCAATGGCACACCTCGAAACCATAAATATTTTCTTGTTTGTAGCTGTCAATTACGTCGGGCTTACATTGACGAGAATATTCCATATTTTAATATAAATTGTACTATAGGATAACATTATTGTGAAAAAAGATTTTCCATGCATTTTTTTAATGATGGGACACGCGCTGAGCTTTTGCAAACTAACTCTTATCCTGGAGTTTTAAATGGCTCACAAAGATTCACATGCACTATTTCAGTCCTTAAACCATGTTTGTGGATAGTCATAGACGATAGAAAAGAGGAAATAATGGATTAACTTTTTAACCGTTTACACGAGTAAAAGAAAATTGAAGGGAGAAGAAGAGGAGATGAAATTCGATTCGAATCACTAGAATTAATCGAGAGCTTTTATTACCTTCATCCTTAATGAAGAGTAAAATTACGATTGGTAAGGTGGATCACTAAGTTTGTACGTATTTATGGACAATCCATTTTGCCTGCGAAATCATTTCTTTTCTTTCCCAAAGATTACGAACACAAAGCAAGTTCCTTTCAATTCATGTTCATGCAGTTCGATCCGACCTTGTCCAAGAAATTCAGTTTCCTTGCTCCAGCAGTGACGTTTGAATCTACCCAAGTTTCCCTGAATCTAATGAGATGAGTTTGAGAGAAGATGGTGGTGGCTTGGTCAGAGATAGTGATGATGATTGGTGGAGATTCCCCTATCACTGAGAGAGCGAGACCCTCTCGTGCTGACTTTTAAATACCATCGGGGCCTTCGGTCGTGAGCGAGAGCAACAGGGAACGAAAAACGCACACTCAACCCATCCGTAAATCCGTACCCTCTCCCATCTCTCTGCTTAGAAGATGTCAGCCTTGAAGATCAATTATAAATACTCTGCGATTCATCGATCCATGCCATATTACTGAACGCAACTGCGTCCTTGCGTCTCCTCCTTCATCTTCTTCCTCGCCATCATTCTTGATGGTCACCAGTTCTTTGACGCAGTGTCCTCCGTTGGGATTCGGCGGGAAGTACTACCATGTGTCTGCGGATGGAGGAAGCTGCGTGAGGCAGAGCAGCTTCTTCGGAGGCAAAGCTGTGCTCAATCAGGGAGTTGGGTATTCGGTCGTTCTTGGGTTCGGTGCCTTTTTCGCTGTCTTCACCTCTTTCCTGGTACTCATTCAGCTCATTCGCTCTTTTCCCCTTGCGCAGACTTCTTTTTTTGTTGGTTTTCGGCCTCTGTTTTATTCGTTTCACTCTATGAATCGTGGTGCTTCTGGTTGGAAGAAAGCATTTCTCTTCACCGATGATGAGGTTGTTTCGGTTTTGACCATTTGGTTTGCATGACAAGATATGAAATTCAGGCATAGTGCCATAGAGAGCTCCATGGCTCTTTCTTCGGCTGTGGGACTAGAATTTTCTGCGGCACTATATGATGATTTCCTGATATTCATGACAAGGTTTCATTAAGGGTGGGTCCTTATGATCCATTGTTTTCATTGGTTGCTTGATGAAGGGACCTTAAGTTGATCTTTGAAGAAACTTGTTGCACACTTTGACATAGAATTGCTACCATCTGCAGATAACCTCAGATTCTTAAGGACAGTTTGAAATCTGCAGTCTCTCTTGATAGTCGATGATCCTATCTAACCTGATGATCAAGCTGGGTCTTAGATGTATCACGTCTCTCTCTTTTGTTGTCGTTTTCTTGTCGATGTTCTTTCCAAGGTTATGGGAGTTACTCATCATATTCAATAGGACTGGATATTTGAACATTCGGTTAATACCACGAGACAACGATAAGTCCTTTCATGAATTGCAGAATGTTCCGACTTAACTATCAGTGCAATCAGGTCTATTCCGTACCATAAATTGATGACACGAAAATCGTTCAGACAAGCCTGTATTCACTATCCAATAACCATGAGACAGCAGCCAATCAATTTAATCAGTAGGATTGCTTTGCTACCTCATTCTAATCGGAAAACTGTATTTCTACATCTCTAGCATCCAAGACTGGCGCTAGTTGCTCATTCTTTTCCTTACAGAATCGAATGAATCAGTGGCATGGTACAGAAGCTTAATTGTGATTCTGATTGGTGATTAGTAATTTCCTGTGATGCCAGGTCTGGCTGGAGAAGCGTTATGTCGGATCGCGCCACACTTCTGAATGGTTCAATACAGCAGGAAGAAATGTCAAAACTGGACTAATAGCCAGTGTGATCGTTTCTCAGGTATTCCTTCTGCATTGTTAGTTAGGCAACTTAGACAGAATACCAGCTCAAACAACTCATATTTATCGGGTTGAACTCTTGAAGTGGACATGGGCCGCTACAATCTTGCAAAGCTCCAATGTCGCCTGGGAATATGGAGTTAGCGGGCCGTTCTGGTACGCCAGCGGTGCTACGATCCAGGTACGCAAAACGTCCATCTGATTGCTCATTCGTGTTTATTGACTTTAACTTCCAAGAGAAAATAGACGCTGGAGTTCTCACAGCTGAGTCACTAAATGCTTTAAAATAGGTACTCTTATTCGGTATAATGGCCATAGAGATCAAAAGAAAAGCTCCTCACGCGCACACTGTCTGTGAAATCGTGAGAGCTCGGTATGTATCAACTGGCCCAAGACGTAACACTTCTATATGTTTGGTTTAACTCGCGTCGCAATGAACTCTCTTATGCTAATATCAGTAAGTTTCAATTTCAGTTGGGGAACTGCTGCGCATATTGTTTTCCTCGTCTTCTGCTTCATGACCAACATAATCGTCACTGCCATGTTGCTTCTCGGTGGCTCTGCTGTCGTAAATGCTCTGACCGGAATGAACATATATGCCGCTAGCTTCCTGATCCCCCTCGGAGTGATTGTCTACACATTGGCCGGAGGCCTAAAAGCCACCTTCTTGGCGAGCTACATACATTCTGTTATAGGTATTTTGCTGCATAAGCTTCGTAGTTTTCATGTAAGCTGTATTGATGTGGAATGCAAGCGCTAACTGGGTGATGTTTTCACTTACAGTGCACGTGGTTTTAGTAATCTTCGTCTACTTGGTATACACAGCGAGCCACGAGCTCGGTAGCCCCAGCGTCGTTTACAGACATCTCTTGGAGGTAGCGAGCAAATCAAGATCATGTCAGGAGCCGATTTCCCACAGCGGGCAATCTTGTGGTCCTGTCAGTGGCAACTACGGTGGATCTTACTTGACAATGTTAAGCTCTGGAGGGCTCGTGTTCGGTATTATCAACATTGCCGGCAACTTTGGTACTGTCTTTGTCGACAATGTGAGTTTCATCACTGAGAATGGTCTGTTCGGCCGTATGTGGGCATAAATTTTTCCCTTTCATTAACCGCAATGTCACGTTTTGACTATAAAAATTGCAGGGATACTGGGTGAGTGCCATAGCTGCGAGACCCTCATCGACACACAAGGGCTATTTGTTAGGCGGACTGGTGTGGTTTGCTGTGCCGTTCTCGCTGGCCACGTCCCTCGGTCTAGGAGCACTTGCGCTCGATTTGCCAATTACAGCTAGTGAAGCAAGCCATGGACTTGTTCCCCCAGCTACAGTTATTGCTTTGATGGGGAAAGGAGGAGCTGTCCTCCTTCTCACTATGCTCTTCATGTAAGTTCTGCATCTGTCAATACTCCTGTAAGGGACACAAATTAAACAGGACGATTTTATCATTTGATTCACATTTGTCGGGCAGAAAAATGGTACATCGGCATCAAACTAAGATCAAATAGCGAACTTAGAATTGCTCTGTTCTTATGTGTCAGGGCCGTGACATCCGCCGGTTCCTCCGAACTAATAGCGGTGTCTTCATTGTGCACATATGACATCTACCGCACTTACATCAATCCAAACGCAAGCGGGAAGAAAATCCTCCAGGTCTCAAGGGGCATCATCCTCGGGTTTGGGTGCTTCATGGGAGTGCTTGCGGTGATCTTGAACAAGGCTGGAGTCTCACTCGGCTGGATGTACCTTGCGACTGGAGTGATCGTTGGCTCGGCTGTCATTCCCATTGCGTTCATGCTCCTCTGGAGGAAAGCAAATGCACTCGGTGCGATTCTTGGGACGATCTGTGGGTGCATCCTGGGAATCATAACTTGGTTGGTGGTCACGAGCATTGAGTATGGCCAGGTAAATCTGGACACCACAGGGAGGAATGCGCCGATGCTCGCGGGGAATCTCGTCTCGATTCTTACTGGCGGGGCAATCCATGCCATCTGTAGCTTCCTGTGGCCTCAAAACTATGATTGGGAAACCACCAAGGAGATCACCATGGTCGAAAAGGATAAGACCGACCTGCCGTCGGAGGAGTTCAAGGAAGAGAAGCTGGTGAGGGCGAAGGCATGGATCGTGAGATGGGGAGTTGGGTTCACTCTCGTCATCGTCGTGTTATGGCCGGTTCTCTCTCTCCCAGCAAGTAAGTCAAATTCCTAAGCCTTAGACTGCCTGACAAATTGCAGGCAACATTTTATGTCTGCTTTTTCTGAAACCTTCTTGTTGCTTTGCTTGTCTGCAGGGGAGTTCAGTAAAGGGTATTTTACATTCTGGGCTGTCATTGCGATAGCATGGGGAACCATTGGCTCTGCGGTCATCATCGCCCTGCCGGTGATTGAGAGCTGGCAGACCATCCAGAGCGTCTGTGTTGGCATGTTCACGAACGACAGGCTCATGGAAAAGATCCAAGAACTCAGCATCAAGTTACAGGCGGTCGTATCGGCAATACCTGAAGCAGAGAGATTGTATCTCCTCGAGGTGGAAAAGACCAAGAAACTGGATGCTGGTGAGCAAGAAGTCCTGCCTGCTTAGCCCGCTCGACGTGAGTTGCCAATGTGAAAATCTTCAGGGGGTGTGAAATTTGTGGAGAAAAGAAGAGGAAGGGTGAACTTGCCTTTTCTTTTTGGTCATGTCATTGTCATGTCACTCTTCGTGCTTGAAAGGGAGCATGCTTTGGGCAAGAAAAGCAAGTGGCTCGGAGGCCACAATCTGTAATTTTCCCCACGTAAATGTTCCTGATCTCAATGAAATGGAATTAAAGTTGTCGATCGTCTCTGCTGACATTCATTTCATTTTACAAGTTACCACTCACTTTCAGGAATACAGGAAAACTTTTTTGCAGCATTAGGCCCTACAGTCATTGATCACAGATAACTCGACCTGCCCTCATTAACCACTCTTAACCATAACAAATGAAGTTCTCAAGAGCCTCCTCCTGCTGAACGTAAATGCCATGGACTGCCTCAAATCGATTCTGTAAATGCAATTGAAGCCTGTTTCTTTCACATTGTAGGTGGCTGCTTGTGCCGTGTATGCCTAGTTCACGACGGGAATTCAGAAACATAACCCCGTGGGTGTGGCCTTCTCAGAAGCCTGCTTTTGATACCTATTAACGATTATACATGTACAGAACATGAAACCTTCCATAAAAGTCCATCTTTTCCTCTTGCTCATAGTGAACCGGGTCTTTTCCTCACTATCTTAGTCCCTTCAAAGCGGAAAGAGACATTGCTTTCCTACAGAGCGACTTGCTTTCGCAATCACCAAACCAATCACAAGTCCATTTCCAGAACACGCGATATCATTCACTCCTGAGCCGTGACCGACCACCTACTGCCACCCATTACCCTCCAAGACAGCCAAGGACGCAAACATTAAAGATACATCCTCGCGCTGGTACACTGGGAATTGACAACTTAAAAATTCAACAACTACCCATCATCAAAGTTCTCATCATCTCCCAACAACCTTCCCAACTTTCTTCGAGCAATAAAAACATATGCAGGATATGAAGCAACCATCGATGTCATCGTGTAAAGTCACTTTCCAAGAAAATACTCTCAGCTATAACCTCTGCCATTGTGAATAACACATTCCCTAATCAAATGAAACAAAGAGGGTTCGAAATCACTTGCCCATAAAGCTATGCCTCATTCCTAATGTCATTCTACTGGAACGACTCAACCCAAACATTCATACATGGAGTCATATTTGCTCCATCACTTGCTCTAAAACTGTGAAGCTGGCAACAAGAGATTCATCATGTTCAAACATGGAGCTACATTTGCGCTACCACTTTACTTTTATGCGACATTCACCATTACAAACACCATACGTCAGGCAACACATCCATCACATTCCAGAAAATAGCTCACATCTGCCGATCAGAAATTTCTGAATAGACCTTCCATTTTCGAGAACTTGCTACAGGCAAGACACACAAAAAGTGTAGTGCAAGGAATATAACGAAAGTTGCCAGGACAAATGAAATTCTGAAAAGTAATAAAGAGAGCCATCACATAGTGTTCTTAATTCTCATAGGGTACGAGTTTCAAACACAGCAATAATGAAGCCCCTAGAGGATAGATAGAGTCACAGACATCAAGCAGAGGCACCAGCTTCTTCCAACAGCTGCTTCACCTTTGTGATGTAATCGTTCATTGCTTCGTCCGCCGATTTCCCTGCCAACAAGCAAAAATATCAACCTTAGAAATAGCAAAGTCCAACACAAATCATTAAAAAAGAAAAAGAAAAAGGAAGTTGCAAGATAAGTGCTACTATTTTATGTTTCTACCTTCAACAGCCTTCCATGCATCCCACTTCGCCCGATCCTTCATGTTGAACATTCCAGGGCGACCTGCAAGTAACGTGAAACAGGCATTAGTTATCTCGGAGATGGATCTGGTTGAGAAACAAAGCGTTGAAGCATGACAAGTTGCAAATCCAAAACCCATTAGATGAGGGTGAGTTACTGACTGGTGTTCACCGGTCCAACCGTGGCTTGCTTGTAAAGCCCATAGAGGATGAGCTTGCTCTCATTGGTTGTACCCTCTGGCAAGGTCTTGGCTTTCTCAGCATATTCCTCAAAGTCCTCCTGCATAAACCAACTAGGTGATGACGTTAACAAGGATGACACTAAAAGTACACATCAACTTCCTCAAAGCTCTATAAAAGCACACAAGAAGAGAACAACTAACAAGTCCGCAAAGTTAATAAAAGAAGTACGAAAACCAACATGAATTAAATAAAGTAAAACATTTACTATGCGGTCACCACAAAAAAAAAAAGAAGAAGATAAAAAGCGCATGATATTCTGAAGAAGAATGGTATTTTAGGCAACACATGGAACGGAGATGCCTGTGCACAAAATAACTCACGAAACAGCTTTCCCATTGAAATTTAGAGAGTGCAAGGGAAGATACAAGAGATCATTTGCTTCTGAATGCAAATCTAAAAAGTGTAAAACGTACAGATTCATCACTGGAGGAGCCTGGACTGATACATAAGGATCATCCCACTCAACCTTAGCAACAGGATGTACCTTTAAACGTTGCACTTAAAAAAGGCAATAACAGAAAAGCCCGATCTGCCCAGTAAAATTCAATTCAATCTCCTCATTTTCTTTCCTTAGACTTAAGACTACGCCAATTATGAATCTATCTCTTCGAAGATACTTCCTTAAAGCACAAAGAGGATTACTCCCTCTTGCACGCACATTAGTAGCTAACTAGTGGAGCCCATTGAGCAGTTCTGGCAGCAGCTATCTACAATCAAACAGACATAAGCTACAGATTCACTCACATCAAGAAAAGATCACACTGATCGCATGGTGGATAAAACAGATACCCACAAGAGCAAATCCAGGATAATGAACCCAAAAATCCGTAAAGAAACTAAATTTAAAAATTGGACATCATGGGTTTCTCCGCAGGTCGAAGCAAGGACACGCGATCTGTTAATAAACGAAACTTTAGCTCAATCAAGAACCGATCTGATGCACCCAATAAAGAACAAAGCGCGGAGAAAAAAGGGAAAGAAAGATCCGACCCTTTATTCAGCTCAAGTAAATCAAACACATCACAAAGACAGAGCACGCAGATTCCATTGGTCAACAACGACAGAGACAAAGAACGATCTCATCGTCAACTTAGAAAAGAAAAAAAGACCAGAGAGAATAATTCGAGAAGGCGACCTTCAAACCCATCTTGCTCGCTCGATCCGCTGCCTCGGTTTCTCCGGGGGAATTCGTCGATGTGGAGAGCGTAACAACGTGGGGCAGCGTCAGATATGTGCAGAGGGAGTGGATGGGGATGGGGTGGCAATTAAATAGGCGATTCTACTGTGGCATCGCGTTTCTTGGGGGAGTACGATCTTTGAAAAATTGGGCTTTTCTTTTCATCAGGAGTTTGATTTGTTCAACGGCCGAGATCCGTCGGATGTAAAAAGAATAAAAAAAAGTAAGGGGGAGAGAGAGAGAGAGAGAGAGAGAGAGAGGATGAGTGGTCCCATTTTCCAGTTTGGATATTCCTTGGGAACGCTGTACAGGTGGAGTAATTTGGGCAGTTGGTTGTTGGGGCCCAAGCACGCCTAATTTGCTAAATGAAACAAGCTATGAAAGAAATGACTATTCCTTGGAAAATAAAAAGGGTAGCTACATAAATAATCCCTTTGGACTTTGAGTTAATATGTTGATGTCGTCCCTGAATTTTTAGTGAATATTCATTATACTTTTCAGGTTATATAAAGATACCCAATGTTATTTTTCTATTAATTTAAATTAACGGAATTTGCTGATTTTAGATTTTTATTCCGCAAATTTGAACGGTGCAACATTACGCGTGAATCACCCATGTAAGATAGTTCAACTCAAATCAATATATGAGCTGAATCATATCGTCACTTAACATGGATAATCAATTTTGTAAGTTGAATCATATAAAAGGATTATTATATTCTAATTTAAGTCGAATATCTTGCGTGAATAATTCACGTGTAACGTTTCTTTGTTCCACCATTCAAACACGTCAGATTTGAAATCGAATCAGTAAATATTGTTCACTTGAATTAATGAAATGACAATATTAAGCATTTTCATATAATCTATGAGCTGAAAAAAAAACATATACTAGAAGTTCAAGGATTATATTGAACAAATAAAAATTTTAAGAATTACACTACATATTAGGTTAAAGTTCATGGGTCACGTTGAACAAATCAAAAACTTAAAAGTGACTCTATAAATTTAGCCAAAATTCAAGGATGATTTGTATGATTTTCCCAAAATAAAATCGAGTACGAACAATAAGCTTGTCAAATGAGTAGGTGTTCAAAAAAAAAAAAACTGAAGTAATCCATTTAACCCGTATTAATATCTTCTTATGTAATATGATTTTAGTGATCCATATTCGGCACATTCCTAACTTTGCTCAATCTGAGTTTCAATTATTAGCAAATTTTCAATTACTAAAAATGCACAGCCATTAGAACTACGAAGACAAGGAGCTAAAAAGTTTTGTTTTCATTTCGTCTTTCCCTTTGGAAAAATCCTTCGTTTTATAAGGAAGACTCAGCTGCGGTATCTTCTCTTTAAGATTCGTGACATAAATCAGGAGCTAAGCAAGAATTGCAAATGACAAGATGAGAGTGAGTTTTTTTTTTTTTTTGCCGAAGGATAATAATTTCATTTCTAGCCCATAAAAGGGGTGTCATTAGATGGAAAGTCTATACATAAGATAGAAATTAGAGGCTAAGGAGGAAATAAAACCCAGTTGGTAGGAAGAGAGTTGGCTTGCTGGGCTTTGGCGACCCAATCCATGGCCTTGTTGTTTTCAAGATGAGAGTGAGTTGACTAAGCAAGAATTGCAGAAATTTTCCCTTTCCCTTTCGTGGAAAATGGGCGGGAAGTATTCCAACCCGAATGGAATTAGCTATTCTTTTGGCCCCCATGAAATAGCTCTTTTTGATTTTGATCGAAGGACTATTTCATGGCAATAGCTATTTATACTTTATTTATAAAAATGATATAGTAAATGCTTCCTCTTGAATGACACAACCACTATTGCAAAACGAATGAACATTATACGTCCAGGAATTGTATTAAAACGAGAGAGCTTGGATGATTCAATAGTTGTACTTGTAATGTTTTACATAACTTAATTAGATGTGTATAACATGTTAACTATCCCAATAAGTACGTTTTATTGTGTATTGCTAGCGTATTTTGGTATTAAAGCCATACATGAATAAATTGCATAATATAGAGTTTTTCTTTTATTAGAGTGCATCTTGGATAAAGAAATAAGAAAGTAGGCATCCCGCATAAAGAAACAAATTTGGGTAACTTATATTGTTTGTGGAAAACTTCTATGAAGCAACCAAAGAAAAGGGGCGTGCATGGACACTTACTTGCTAGAGAAAAAACTCATAATGTTTAATACACAATTTTGTTCTCATATTATGTTTAATCTATAATTTGTATATTGAAACGGAGAAGCAATTTACATAAAACTCGAAATTGGTCTTCTAGGCCTATTGGTCGGTTTTACTCCCCAAGCAGATAATTTAATTTTGAGTGCTAAGGTAAGAATTTTAGTTTCGTTTGAAAACAAAAGAACCAATCTTGTTTTCATGATGGAAAACTGTATTTGGCAATGTTTTGGATTATCATGATTCATGAGTGGAAGGTCTTATCTCAAAAAGTGGAAATCCAATAATATTTCACTAGTTTGAAAATAGAAAATCTCCGTTTTCACAATCACAAATTACTTTCTCAATCTTTTAATTTCAAATTCTTAAAGAAATTACCGGCTCCATATCCACATTTTCTAATTTCCTTTGACTGCATAAGTAATGCTTAATGGATTGACTCCTTTAAAGTTTAAACCAACAGATTGACATGTGCAGTTGATCTTTAATAATTTTTTATAGCCATTGTTTTACCTAATGAACATCACATTGTTCCAGCTTTCCTATTTTATCAATGTTCTAATTATTTACATCGCCATAAATTCTTCATGAGTGTTTTTCTTTCTCTTTTTTGGTGAACTTAGTTTGTTTTTAGATTTTAAAACTGATGCGAAAGGAGACCCAACAATGCTTTATTAATTTAATTATATACCTTTTCTATAACACATGATATCCGAACTTTTCAACCCAATTAATCCTCGTATCGCACATGTACTATGCATTACGTGAACATCATGTTCAAATACTCCAAAAGATAAACTTCAGCCTCATACTGTAGATGGAGACACCTTGATTCCATTTGTCCTTTTCTTTTCCATTTCTATCTGAAGAGTCAAATAAATCTAGGATAAGATAATAATCGTTAATGATTAGGAATCAAACATTTGATTTTTGTTTTATCCAGCTGATCAACACCTGGACGTTATCCCTAATTGGTCCATTGAAATCAAAGATAATCCGTAATCGCACCCATAAGTCAATAATACTAAGTATAACAGTTCAAATTATAGTTGTCAGACACCAATAAACATATCCGTATATATGAAAAGTTTCGGAAAGATCATTCGAGCTAAACAAATGATCTTGTTCATATCTCTTTCTCCTCTCTCTCTCCCTCCCTCCCCCCCACCTCCAGAAATTTGAAGATTTTCAATTGCAATTTATCTTTTGCTCACTAAGGTATCCTTTGTACAACCAAAATGTTTTCTGAACAACATATGTTATTCTTGGCAAGCATTTCTGAGAACTACCACGATATGATTTGATCCTTAAGACGACCTTGTTCGGGTGCAAGGACGGTTGCACCATTTTCAAATCTAAACCCCAACAAAATCCAATAAAATGAGAAGAATGTGGATCTAAATACGAACTCGTTTCAAGATAAAATTTGAAGAAGGAATCACTTTGAAATCACGAAAAAATGGAGAAGTTCAGTTTATTTCATATCGATTTCAAATTTAGAGTTCATGATCGCGATCCTCATCTCCTCGGTTCTATATAAGGATTTCTCACGACGACCAGCTTATAACTAGAGAATAAGAGAAAGGGGAGAAAGGGGAAAAAGATGGGGAAGTCGAGTCTCAAGAACGTCGCGTCCACATTTCTCATTGTTTTCCTAGTTTGCTGCTCGGTTGTCGAGCTTTGCAACGGTAGAGAGCTCGAGGAGAAGAGCCAAGACTCGACCGGGTCGAGCGGCACCATATCGTTCTGGACCGATTGCTGGCGATGGTTTCCCCGCCCCCACTTCCCCATAGTCCCTCCTCTCCCCCCCTTCTTGCGTCCTCCTTACCCTTACCCTTACCCTTTCCCGTGGCTCCCTCGCCCTGTTCCTCCGCCACAAGCACCGAAGATGCCGCCTCCGACGTCCAAACCGAAGCCGAAACCCTCAATGCCGCCTCCAGCTTCCAAACCAAAGCCGATACCCTCGACACCCTCAACGCCGCCTCCGGAGGCCAAACCAAAGCCGGTAATACCCTCGCCGCCGGTAGAAGGGCCAGCAGGACCAAAGCCGATACCCTCGACACCGGCAGAAGGGCCAGTGGTAGGATTGATACCACCGACCCCGGTTGAGGGGCCAGCATTGGAACCCACACCACCAACCGAGGAACCGGGAGAAGGGGTGATGCCACCGACCCCGGTCGAGGGGCCGACACTAGAGCCCACACCACCAACCGAGGAGCCGGGAGAAGGAGCGACACCACCGACCCCGGTTGAGGGGCCGGCACTAGGGCCGACACCATCGACCCCAATTGAACAGCTGGAGCCAGGAGTGATGCCACCGACCCCGATCAAGGGGCCTGCATTGGGACCAACACCGCCGACAGAGGAGCCGCCAGTTGAGGGACCAGCATTAGCGCCGACACCACCAACCCCGATTGAAGGTCCGGCACCAGGACCGACACCAACTACCCCAATTGAGGGGCCTCCATTGGGGCCGACACCGCCAATTGAGGGGCCCGCATTGGGGCCGACGCCACCAACCCCGATTGAGGAGCCAGCTCCGGAGCCAACACTGCCAATAGATGAGCCAGCCCCTGGACCAACACCATTGAGCCCAAGTGAGGGGCCGACACCTCCGGCGGAGGAGCCGGTGCCGGGGCTGACACCAATATTGCCAATAGAGGAACCAACACGGACGCCAAACCCGTAATCGGCACTTATACTGGCGCCAGCACCAGCCAAGTGAAATGCGCATGGATTCTCTCCTTAATATTGCTATACACCCTATGATGTCGATCATCGGCAGTCCTTTATATCATTTGCTAGGATTTTTTGGCTTAGTCTTTACTGGATTCAGATTCAGTACCGACCTTTTCTGTTTCGTCTACTTTTTAGAGTAATAAAAAAACTTGCTTTTAGTTGTTTTTCAGCGCAGCAGTATTAGTAGACTTAATCAAATATTTTGGACAGGATGCCTCGGTCTCTAACAAAATATTCATAAACATAATCGTGTGATCATTCGCCTTGGAAAATATAATTCGATTACTAATTCACCTTGTGCAATTTGGTGACATCTGTTTGATTGACATATATGAAAAACTTATGAAGTACACCATGTCAAACTCGGTCACCATTAACTGGCTTCCAATATTTGTATTTTCAGATTTAGGATCTTCAAAAGCTCCAATGGTTGACAATCGATCAACTTAAAGCAATTGGAAAATGGATCCTTGCTTAGGGAAAACATTTCTCGAAAATATATTTTTCTCATTAAAATATTTTCCTTGTCAATGAAAAAAATATGCCTAAATTTAAGAAATCAATTTCATATTTATAAAAATTGAAAGTCATTTTCAATATATTACTGGATATTGAGGCTTAGATCAAACCATGTGAACCCTAACGCTTTTCTTTTTACCTGTCCATTGAGGCTAGGCATGGACCTTGGTGCTTGCACTTGAGTGCATAGAGGTCGAGCTTGGGACTCCAGTGCACCGGCACTAAAGCCTTGGTTCGTCAAGGTTAGGCTCGAGGCCCTGACACCAAGTGTCAAGTCCATAAAGGCTGCGCATGAATCCCCGGCATTTGGGCCAAAGTCCACAAATGCCATGCCCAAGTCCTCGACGCTTAGACTTGGGTCTATGGTACTTAGGCTAAGCCCCTAGTGCCCATGTTTGGATCCTTTGCGCTTGAGTTTGAATTCATCAAGGTCGAGCCTAGAAACCTAGTACTTGTCCCCTACTTGTGTCCTTGACACATGGGTTGGGGTCAATTGAGGCTAGATTTGGGATCCTAGTGCCTATGCCTAGCTACCCATGCGCAACTCCGTAGCGCTCTAATAATATATGTGTATTAAATAAAATTAAATTAGATTTTCATTTTTTAAAAAGATTTGAAAATATTTTTCGATTTTTTTTTCAAATTTTAGCCAAATATTGGAAAAATATTGCTATTTTCTTGAAAACATTTTCCGTATAATAAGTGGTGCCTTATGAAAATGAATGACAGCAATAAAAGTGATTTTTTTTTTCTTGATAAGTGAGCTATAAGATGGCTACCAAAAGGGGAGAAGTGTAGATGGTTTCGGCGTCTAAGTGAAAAGCATACGAAAAATGCAAATTTTTTAAAGGTGATCACGATATATGCGTATAAAAAATATTTTAAAAGGTTCTTTCTTGCTGCTCGTTAAGTCTTATTGAAACCGACCAAAAAAAAAAAAAGTCTTATTGAAAATATTTTGAAAATGTAATTTTTTCTATCCACAGTAATGACTGTATTAAAATATATAATTCATTGACTTTTAAGGTGTCTTGAAAAGTGTTATTTTCACTTTTAGTTAACTTAATTAGCACTCGGAGTCATTTGTTAGCAAGGTCCATCAAAATAATCACAAGTCTAACATAAACCTTTCTGGAAAAACGGAAAATATCAAATCAAAATGGACTTCTTATAGCCAGTGCTGATTCAAAAGGAATCGAAACTAGGATGTTTAGCTTGAGATGCTTTGCATCTTTTTTTGGTTTTTCAAAAGGCAAATGAGCAAAAGACGTTTCGAAGGAACATTGTGATGCAACAAAGTTCTTCCTTATCTCCAGAGATTCCACCACACATTTAAATGCCATGAGACTCAAGAAATACCAAATTCTTATGGAATTATCAAAGAATCGCATAAACTTTAGCTCGTTTGAATGATGCAAATCAAAAGGAAAGAAGTAGAGCCACGAAATGGGAATTATAGCGTCCAATTCAAGCAGCCGATGTCGGCCGAGATTCACAGGGGTCGATTTTGAGTCCGAGTCTTCCACCCCTCCGGTCTCCAGGGTGCGGTACACGGGGGAATTTGGCCCTTGTGCATGGCCACAACCTTGCAGGGCGAGTCAGTGGCAAAGGAGCCGACGATGGGGAGAATGGCTGAGGATGGAGGACCACTCGGCGGCGTGAGGAGGAAGGGGGTGGGCAGGACAAGAAGAGATCGGCGGGGGCAAATCCACGGAGGGAGTCAATGATTCAGCAAGTGAAAGGTGTGGAAGAGGGAGAGAGGGAGAGGCGGCCGGGCCGTGGGGGAAGAGGCAACTGCGCGACGAGGCGATGCAGTTCGACCTTCGAGCAAGCGCCAGTTCTGTTCATTGTTCACTCGACATTCCTAGGGAAACTGATGGCAGCTTCCCTTACCATGGTCCATAAGCACAAGTTTAAATGCCAGGATACGTGATCTCTCGTGTAGAAAACGCACAGTGCCAAATTTCTAGTTTATAATCCAAGGAAATGTATATGTGCTAAACATCCGAAGGTAAGATCAACCAACGAAGATCGAGCATTAGGCTTCCTCTGGCTAATTTTGAAAAAAAGAAGAAAAAGCCTTGTTCAGCCGCGATTAGTGAAGCTTTTGGGAGAGATGAACGATTTGTATAGGCTTTTTAGTTAGATGTTTATAGGCCTAATTAAAAGGAGGAGCCGACTTTTTACTGTTGATTTAAGGCTCGTTTTGCTAGCAGGACTGGAGAAATACGAACGAATCCCACCACGCCGGAGTAAGATCAGTAGATTTTATCAATTGAAATTACTATATATACGTAAATTAAAGTTTACGTATGATGTTCTTATCATATAAAAGTCATTTCATATAAAAGTTACCAATTCAATCTATATTATGATCTATGTATTTACATCCATACCTATTGTCTGCATTGTTAATAAAATAATAAAATACCAAAAGCATACCTCTATCTTTCACTCAGTGACTATATACATATCTCTATTTTCAAAGGTACCAAACACATATCAGAGTTTAACCTTTGAAGACCATTTTACACTTTTGCATCAATTATCTTAGTATTCTTTTTCACAAAATGCCATTTTCTTCCCAAGAAACCCCATCCTCAAATACCCAAAACTCACTTCAACAAAAAAACACTCAAAAGCATCCGAAAACTGAATCACCTAAACCTTAAGCAAATGCTGAAATAAATTTGCAAGGAAGGGGAATATGGCCATTTGAATGTTGGGGTTTATGCTTAGAGGTAGGTGAAAGGCATCTGCAGAAACGGGGGCACACAAATAGTTGTTAGATCAAAAGCAAGGTGTGTATTTTTCGTATTTTTGGTAAGAAATGAAAAACACGAAACGTAGCCTTTGCCTCTTTCCAAAATTGATTACCATTCCACTTGACAACACATTACGAAACGATGCAAGAGGGAAATGGAATCTTAAAAATCGATTAGGGGTTGTGCTCCTGTTTTAGGATAAGACTGCCGAGCGATGCTGGTAAAAGAGATTCCAATAGGTTACGATACGTTTGTAATGCGGTTGAAATTCACACACGAAACATAGCTAAATTATACTGTAGTCTTCCACATGATCAAAGTGATGAGCCTCAATGAAAATTTCCACAAATTTCATTTCCAACCGCAGTCTAATATCTGCATGGGGAGAGACGTCAAGGGAAAAAAATAATTAGAACTTGTGGAAAAAAAAAAGAATGTCAAAATACAGATGGAACTCTCAAAAACCGAGGTCGCCTGACAATCTTGCTCAACATGGTACCAAAAAAGCATGAAACTGTAAAGCAAAACGATACTCATTCAATTTTCAACTTCCCGGCTGGCTAAAATGTTTACTACCCGCAGAGAAAATTGACCGCGTTAAATACTCATTTAAAACATGCTTTTAACCAAAAAAATGAACCGGCCTCACTACTTCTTATCTTCCTTCTCAGCCTCGGCGGCCTTTTTCATCCTCGCGCCCACGTGACGTTTGTTCATGCGCTCCACTCGCAGCTTAGCGTATGCATTGAATGATTTCATCTCATCCGTGACCTTCACAAGTTCCACGGCTGGCTTTTCTCTTACAATGGGCAGGTAGGTTCCTTGCACTTGAGTTGCATTTGCAAGCTCTTCTGGAGTAGAATCACCAGCCTGCATGGAGAAGGAAGATGAGATGCTTTCAACAAGAACAGGGATTGGACAATATTGATACGAATTTTGTAAGTACTCAGTTTACCTTCAATTTCTGTGCGCGTCTCGGGAAGACAACTAGCTTCGCCTTGTATGTCTTCAGCCTCTGCACATTAGCTTGTAGACCTTCCAGTGACCGATTCTTGCGGCGATGATCAACTGCAATTCCAATTGTTGGAGCTAATTTCTTTGGGAAACCTGCTGCCTGAGATGTGCAAAATGCAAGTTAAGCATGAGGCTCGCACCAGATGCTGAAAACTGTAAAAGGATATCCTTGAAGGAGAGAGCAATCACGGAAGGCATTTTCATTATCATAAAAATACTGGCTATCATAATTCCAAACCTTTGTGGAAAAAAGCATGTTTAGTAAAAATGAAAACATGCCAACTTAACAGACAGAATCTGGATGAAACAATAAAAAGGTTTAAAAAAAAAGTGCCACATTCCATTTAAAGAGCTAAATGAAACTAGGGACGCAAGTCTAATTGGAACCTGCCACTCCAATAGCTGAATGCGACTTTGACCACAGGTAGGAGTAATATACCAGTAAAACAACACGGGGGCATTAACAATGCTTCATGTACAAAAATGTGGGGAAAATAATGCTGGTTTAGTACATATAGCTAATCTCCTCATGATACATTGTAATTTGGGATAGAAAAATCCAAAAGGCGCGGAGCACAATTTCATAGCTGACAGAAATAAGTTGAGCAGCAAGTGAAATGAAAGTTAAATCTTATTGGCACAGAGTTTGAACAGGCTGGATGACCCAATCTATTCATATTACTTCTATCAACACTGAGACGTATTATCTTGACAAGGTAATGAAGATTCTTCATGACAAAAGAACCCATTCAAACAAATTACTCATTGTGGCTATACCTTAAGCTCTTCAAGAGAAAATCCCTTCCCAGCCCTGACCTTCATATTATATTTCACGGTTTGACCATGGACAACTGGTCTGAGGGGACCTGCTGTTGGCCGTGGGAAAATCCTCACAGCCTTCTTTTGCCGAGCTGGCATGAAATAAAGAACATCAGAATGCTCTGATAATAAAATGGAAACCAATGATTTCACTTCAATAACTAGGTAAGTAGTTCAACTACCTAGGCGTCTTCTAGCCTTTCTTGCAGGCTGGTTAAACCAGGTCTTGACGTAATTTTGCCAGTGCTTTCTGAAGTGCCCACTTGGCACGACATTGTTATGTTTAACCATGACTTACCTAAAAAGGGAAAAAAAGACAAAGCTTGTTAAGGTTAAGATGGCTCTGAGATGTGGATATATCTTATCAGCAAAAGCTATCGGACAGTCAATACTTGACAGATTATGATCCAAACACATTAACGAAAAGTACAGCAAATTTGTCATTTCACTCTGAAATTTTAAAAGTGGTTTTCAGTGCCTAGATAGAAATTCAGAAAACAAAATATCAGGGACACACAATCTGCCACATTGCCAACGTGATAATTTCAATCCGGAATAACCATTTTCGCAAAAGAGAAAGAATGACATAATAAGGGAGTAAACCAAACAATATCGTGTTAGATGACATCACTTTTAAGTTTTGTCGACCAACAGCTTAAACAAGCTGAAACATGCTGAGCTAAAATCAGGATATATTCCTAGACTGCAGAAATCCAAGTAAATCTCATTCACAGTACAAGAACCATGTCTGAATTTGGAATTACAATCCCCAGTCAGGGCATCAACATTCTTGAACCTCCACACTCCCACTGCACCCTATACAACAAAATGCTACGTCGCAAACAATCTTGACAAGCAGAACCATCGAGACTCGATTCCTACCTCCTCAGCCCAGAAAAAGGAAACAGCTACTTCGGACAATGCATCGCCAGAAACCTTTCGTCAACCCACATAAACAAGAATCCGATCGAGCGAAAACAAAACACAGCATTTACAACACAATGCGAATCGACAAC
This sequence comes from Eucalyptus microcorys, assembly GCA_014182515.1. Lineage (NCBI taxonomy): Eukaryota > Viridiplantae > Streptophyta > Magnoliopsida > Myrtales > Myrtaceae > Eucalyptus > Eucalyptus microcorys. The sequence goes on from CM024566.1 coordinate 9,259,140, forward strand.
ATCTAATGGCCCGATTATATTGGGCGAAGGCCGTCCAGAGATTGAGCTCGAAGTCGGCAAATCCAGAACGACGACGGCGAATGATGCCGAAACTCTCAACCGACCAAGCGGATAGAAACGGAGCGAAAGCAAACGGATTCGAACCCGACATGAATCGAAGCGAATCGAACGCGAATCAACCGGAAAAAGGGAGCGGCTAAGAGGCCGAAGATCGACACGGAAGTGCACCACACACGATCACGCGACAATCAGCACCGAAAATTTCAGAGAATCGAGCTCAAACGGTACCTGCCTCAGGGCTTGGGAACCGAGCGGTGCGATGGTCCGACGGAGGGAAGCTGGTTTGACTGAGAGAGCTTTATATCGCTTCGTACACAAAACCCTAGGGCTTACATATTGGATCCGAAGAAGAAAAAGAAAAATGGGCCTTGGGCCTGACCCGATTCTTTTTAGCTCTTTTTGGACTCGCGTCATGGACCAAAAGCCCAAGGCCCGATAAGATGGTGCGGCTGAGATTTTTCCCTTTATTAGTACATTCGAGAGAGAGAGAGAGAGAGAGAACTAAATATGTTTAAGAAAAGATGATTGATCAAAGATTTGGTGATTGGGAATGATTCACACTTAGCATCCCATAATATCTTCTTCTAGCGTTAAATTTGAATTACATATTAGATATATTAAAGGGAAAAAATCATGAAAAACCCTAAATTTTGCCAAAAGTGACAAATTTATCCATTTTTTTTTTTTTTTGTGATGTGAAAAACCCTGAACTTTGCCAACCATGATATATTTACCCCAAAAATTTTTTTTTGTGATATAAAAACCGTGAACTTTTGTCGTGTAACACATTTACCCTAAACTAAAGGGCATTTTGGTCTTTTTACTTTAATTTTTTTTTTCTTCTCTCTTCCCTCCGCCGACCATGGCGGAGGGAAGTCGGCGTTGGCGAGGGCCGCCCTCGCCCGACGCTGGCAAGGGCGAGGGTGGCCCTCAGTTGGGTTGGGCTAACCTCCCTCGCGCCCTCGCCTAATCTTTGGCGAGGGCACCCCTCACTGGACACCTGCGAGGGCCTCCCTCGCTAGATTTGGCGAGGGCACCCTTTGCCCGAGTCGGGCAAGGGCATCCCTCGCTAGGTCCTTGCCGGCGTCGGGTGAGGGGTGCCCTTGTTGGCGTCGAGCGAGGGAGGCCCTTGCCGACGTCGGGCCACGGCCTAGTTGAGGGTCGCCCTTTCCCGACACCGGTGAGGGCGGCCTTAGCCAGCCCAGGCGAGGGCAATTCTTGCCTGGGATGGCCCGACGCCAGCGAGGGCAGCCCTCATTGAATGCCGGCTTCCCTCCATCGGCTCCGCCATGGCTGGTGGAGGGAAGAAGAAGAAAAAAAGAAAAAGGAAAAATAGAAAAATAAGACAAAAATGCCTTTAATGAGGTAAATGTGTCACGCTTTGAAAAATTTGGGATTTTTCACGTCACAAAAAAAAAATTGTGTTGCTGAGGTTGAGGTTGGCAATGTGATCATTGAATTCATTGCACTCCACCGCCTTCCCATGAGTAGTAATTTTTGTTTTCACCTAATATGTACCTTGTAGATGTGTGACCATTTTTCCCCTTTCGAAAAGGAAAATGCCTATTTGCTTATAACCCGTACCATTATATTCAAATAAAAAATATAAAAAAGGCAATGAGACATACGCAATGTGTTGACAATGCAAAACATTTAAGGCAAGACAAATACGCATACTATGGTCGATCTTAATCATCACTTTGTCAATACCTCAATGTCTTATGTGGTTTGTCAATTCATTATACCTCAATGTCTTATGTGGTTTGTCAATTCATTTATAAGAAGCTGCAAAAACAATAACCCACCAAGGAAATAAGTGGCTAGACTAATTGAATGTGCCGGTTATTTACATCGAAAATATCTACATTTTTCACTTGCTTGTATTAGGTGATATTTTGAGCTCGACTTCTCAAACAGATCAAATTTGCCTCTTTGGTCCCATTTTAGGTAGGCCATTGACAGTGAAACTGAAGGTGATAGACCATCCAAAGTAAAACATTGAGCCCGAAAGACTTTGACATTTTTCCTTCAGTCACCCCAAGTATCCTTCCACATCAAACTATGGAGTGGCTAAGGAGACGCCCTAGAATTCCGATCCATAAAACTGCTTACCGTGAAGGCTACGGCATTACGGTCTCCTTTGTCTCCTCTATGACATAAGTGCTGAAATAACAAATGCGAAAATTATATTAAGATAGAAAGACCATATCATGTCACCCTCATTAGTGTACATCGTTCAGCCTTTGGTCATTTTGATCTTGATGTTCCATACATGCTGTTTCACTCAAAAAGTGAAAATCGTTCACCAAATACGTTGATGTTAGTTTTTTTTATAAGGAAAGGATTATGTATTCATCTTGTACAAAAAGTTACTTAGCTACTCATATATTATTTTTTTTGTCTGAGTGCGGCTTAGCTGACCATCCTTCATCCAGTGACGGAGTGATGGTCAACTAATGACCGCTGATTTTGTGGCAAAATCGGTTGACTTTTTCAACCGGTTTCATCTCACCCAATTTTTTTAAAATATATTTTAAGCTTAAATTGAAAGATAAAATCTTAAGATGGCCCACACAATCAATTTTCATGAATATGATAAAAAAAATAGATTCTAAAATATAAATAATTACAAGTATAAAATATTATCACATCCTAAAAAGAAATCGTTAATGTCATTATATCGATCTAGTAAATTTAAAAGATAAAAAAACACTTGAGACGTTGGCTTTGCAATTAATAACAATTCATTGTTGGCTTTTTAGTCCATTCACCAAAATCAAATTACTTTAAAAGGACTTTTTGGTGATCTAAAATTAAGACCAGTGATATTGCTTATGCATAAAACGAATGAAGTAAAGAAAAAAAATAAGAATAATGAATTAGTAGAGAAAAAAATTTACCCGGTTGATCCAAATCTCGTAGATGAAGATGTGTTTGGCCTAAAATGAGACACGGACATTTAGAGTGCCAAAACTTAACATGAGGGGATATTTTAGTTCCAAACGTTAAGAAAGTTACACTTAAGTGCTAAAATCGAAGTAAAATAGATCAATTAAGTGCCAATAACGAGACAATCCGGCCAAAATGTTAACATGACGTTTTTTTTTGACGAGACAAATACAAAACGATGTCATTTTGCATGCTGACATGGCTACATAACTTGAAAATGACGTTGTATTACATGCTGACATGGCTAGATAAGCAAAAAAACGACGTCATTTTGTTTCGGATTTGAATTTTAATATAAATATTAATTAAATTAAATTTACAAATAAATTATTATTATTATTATTATTTTAAAAGGAAGAAGAAGAAGTTGCAGAAGGTGTTGGTCAAGCGCTATGCAAGCCTTTGTCGCTACCTCCCCACCGTCATCGGGAAGGGTTGGCGACAATGGGGGAGGGGTCGATTGAGTTTGCCAGCCTAACAATGGTGGGGAGGCGGCGACGAGGGCTTGCACATCCCTCGTCCAATGCCTTCTGCAACTTTTTTTTTTTTAAGTTTTAAATTTAATTTATTTAATATTTATATTAAAATTCAAACAAGAGGCGACATTGTTTTGGCTCTTTTTTGCTTACTCAACTCTGAGTTATATTATTATAAAAAAAATGCCACGTAGGATTTTTGGGAGCCTTTGTCGGACTTGGCACTCGGATGTCTCAATTCACTTATATGTACCTTTCATAACTTTTGGCATTTAATTATCCCCCATGCCAAGTTTTAGTACTTCGATGTACTTTTGCCGCCCTAAAACATTACAAAATCAATCTTAGTCTCAAGTATTTTTTTTCATCTTTTAAATTTAATAGATCTATATAATGACATTAACGATTTCTTTTTAGTAGGTGATAGTATTTTTTATTTGTAATATTTATATTTTAGTATCTAATTTATTTTTTCATCATATTCAAGAAAATTGATTGTATAGGCTCTCTTAGGATTTTATTTGGTAATTTTCGTTTGCAATATTAAAATAAATAAGTAAATTGGGTGAGAGGAAACCGGTTGAAAATGTCAACCGATTTCCTAACAAAATGAGCGGTGCTAATGTTGATCGTCACTCCGTCACTTGATGGAGGATGGTCAGCTTAGCATTTTTTTTTTCTTTTTTTCCACATAAAAGACCAAGATGAGACACTTGCAAAAGACCGTTGCTCATCTTTTAGATTGATGAGTAAGAGTCACAAAATTAAAATATCGTTGTCACCGATTGAAAATATTTTCAGATTTCGTATCTTCACCTTGTTTTACCTAAAAATAATGACAAAAATATCTTTGAAAATCACGAATAATTATTCATTTTTGCATGGAGTCCATATAGTACTGTTCAATAGGAAATGTAAATTGTATAGTATGATATTCAATGGGCATGGTATTAAGTTAGCTCAAGTCATTTGTAATCAATGGAGTTCAATCTAGACAATTAAAATGATCGTTTCATCTAACTGATTAATTGATCAATGTTGTATTAAAAATGGCTAAGTAACAATGAAAGCTTACATGAATACATACATAAACATATTATAATTATCCATTCATTCATAATATTTGGGTATAAGTTATCCGGGCCAATCACTTCTATGCAACTTTTTATTTATTTTAAATTTAGCAATGAAGGAGGGGGCACTTTTTGCACAACTCGATTGGTTGACTTTCCTGGGTGATCACAAGGGTGCCCTATCTTATATTGACTCAGTGCATTCGGCATTTTAATTTAGAGTGCTCCTAGCAAGGCTTGACACCCATCTCAAGGAGACGAGCAAACCCTCTTACCATCTAAACCAACGGCTTGTTGTTTTTGTGTAACAATTACGAGTGCACGATTTAACTAGAAAAGTAGACAAGGAGGATGACTTGGATATTTGATTGGACAATGTGTGATTTTGCTTCTTCAAGATCCATGTTCGGGTCGTGCTATTTTTTGGTACAAGATTTCTATCAAAGAAGAGATGTTATCAATGTTCTATGTAAGAATGCCTCTTTTCACATATAACAAGCGATGCAAGTAGCGCTAACTTTCCGACAAAAAAAAGGTAGCGCTAACTTCCATAGAATGGGACCGGTTATTGCTGTCCATGAAAAGCTTCTTAATCACACTTTACCTCGCATACATTAACCAATTCTAGTAAGCCAAAAAAAAAAAAAAAAAAAACCATGGCATCCTTACTATATGCACTCCTAACTTGGATCGTCCTTCTCTTGATGACTCCTACTTCACTCACTATGCCATCGCACCATCCATATGGGGGCTCAGCCTTGATGGATTTCAAGTGTCACGCCCCGATCCTCCGAGCATGTGCCCATCCCTTGGTGGTCAATTAAATAGTGACGTCTTAAGACGCGTCGCCGGCCCATTCATTTTAATATGCATGTGGAAGCGAATAATTAATCCCCAAACAACAACAAGATTGGATAGAAAAGTAGGGCCACAATTTTTTTTTTTTGAAAACCAACACACACCATTATATACGTAACAAACCATGTCATTTACAATACTAGCCGATCTATATACAAGGTCTGCAAAACGAGGGGGGGTAGAGGGCTATAGATCCTCTAATCGTCGAGTCTTCGACTGAATACTCCGGGGTCCCCGGCTCCAACAAATACGGGTCCACCACCAACCACCCGGTGGGTCGGCCATACCTTTCCCAAAACAACCTCCGGCACATACATAGGGACCTCAGACTTTGGTATGGGATCCTCTCTCTATCCATTCCGCTTCTAACGATACCATGATCTGTATTGATAGGGTACATTTTGGGGTAGACCCGCATCAACCCAAATCATGGACCTCACGAGTTCATACACCCATCCCCTAGGGTTTCCATGCAGCGGAATAAAACACTTCTGCTCGGTGACCTTCTTCGGCTGTCCAAAATGCTTGGGAGGAGCTGCCATCTAAGGACCTAAAATTGTTATCCAACAACGAGGTGAGACGACGTCTCAGTAAGTTCACCCCTTAAGTCCCGACTAGGAAGAAAATACCCCTTGAGGGCTGCCTAAGCACAAGCACAAGTCAAAGGACTTACCTTGGCCTCAGTCCCTTCCTACAAATTAGTACGATTCAACCACTTAATCAATCATTTCAACAAATCAATTCATCCAATCAAATCGAGTCATCGATCAATCAACTCAGTCGATTTCATGTCATAAGGACTATCTCTCGGTTAACCATTTCAATACTATCTATCAAGTCGTTTCCTTGAAACGATCGTTGCTCACCTAAGTTGATATGAAAGAATGCTCGCCTAAGCTGACAATAATAGATAGTATAGCTCACCGAAGCTGATATATGCTCACCAAAGCTGATTTATGCTCACCGAAGCTGATATATGCTCACCGAAGCTGATATATGCTCACCGAAGCTGATTTATGCTTAATACACTCATCCATTGGCAATTTCACCATTTTCATAATACCTAGGAAAATAATCGTGTGAATATACGGTAAGCCTCGGCCAAAAATATAATATCTTTATTTTATAAAATCCCATTACTTACATAATCGATAAAAAAAAAAAAAAATTTTGGAGCTGTAAACGGACGCCCGGTAATTTTCTAATTAAATACTAAAATTAATAAATTTTGTGATATAAATATCCAAAATTTCAATCAACACAAAAAATTGCACAAATTATCATCTAGATAATTAAACCAACCACACCATTGCAATTAGCATAAAATTCCGGTTATCGACTATCCCGGTCTAATTTCCAGAAAATAATAATTAATTAAATAATTACGAAAATTAATTAAATAAATACCAAAAATGCAACTTAGGCCGGAAAAGCCTAATTAAATACCGAAATGGGCCCGAAAAATTTCTAAACCTATCTAGATAAATACTACGACTTATCTATTTGCTAATTGCACTATTCTAATCACCTAACATGCAATAACGATTAATTAAATTGCTAATCTATTCTAACTAACCACCTAATCCATACTTAACTTAAACTAATCAACCCTTAAGCATAATTAACTCTATAAGGGGAGATTAGTGAGTAAACTCACTGGATTTGCGAGTCGGTGAGTTCACTAAGACGGGGATGTGAAGACGGGCCACAAACTCCAAAGCGGGTGCACCTTTTGAGGCCGGAAGTGGTCCAAAGCGGGCCAAACAAAGGTGCGTTGCGGACCCGGGGCTTTGGTTTCGTGGTTCGGCCGCGGGGAGGTTGAGCGGCTGGTTGGGGCCGAAACAATGAGACAAGGTAGGTGAAGGCTGCGGCCGGTCAAGTGGGGCCTCATGGCGGCGGGCGGCGGCGGCGACTCACGGTGGCTTAGGCAACGGAACGACTTGCGACGGTGGTGGACAAGCCCGAGGGGCGAGCCGGACACAAGAGGGGGTGGGATGGCGCACGGGATTGGCACGATTCACGCGGGGGCTCGTGGTGGCGGTGACGGCACTAGGCGACTCCGATGGGCGGCTAGGGCGTCGGCGACCGGGAGGGGGCTACTCGCTCGGTTTTTTGGGTTTTGGAGAGTTCAAGCTTGCTGGAAATGGAAGGGGGTCAACGAAAAGGAAGGAGAAGAAGGCGGGGGGGAACAACTTTGGCTTGAAGGGGGCCACTTGGTCTCAATCTATCTTTTTATCCCCTTGGATTGGTCCCACCAATTGGCTGGCTTCCTTAGCAATTTTTCAGACCATTAACTTGCTTGGGAAGCCTTGAAAATGGTCCAAAAGTTGAGGCATGAGGGGGGCTACGAATTTTGAAGGGTCTCCCTCCAAATTGAACCAAATTCCCACTTGAATTAAATCAATTCGGCCCTAAAAATTCCACCATTTCGTCCTAGATCAAATTGACATTTTTCCTTACCAATGGAATTGACTTGCATCCCAAAAACACTATAAAAAACGGTCCCCTGAATTTTCCGGTCGAAAACGGCCCTATATCAACTTTTCGCCAAAAATTTCGGTTTGCAGAAAAATCTTTGGAGGATGAGTCGACGTTTCTAAAATAACTCATGACATGACAAAACTTTCAATTTCTAAAATTGGATTTAAATTTGCGGTTAATTTCAATCTAGCGCGATTTTAGAGTAACCTAGCCTATCGGGTAACTTTCAGAAATTTTTAGTGCAAATGACCCATGGTCGATTTTCTTCGAGCCATAATGAATCCCTTCGACACATTGGCGACTCTCGGTGGTTGTGAAAATCTCGATATTTCAAATATGAACACAGGGTACCAAAACGACAGAAAAATCAGTCTAGTGCCAATTGATGAGAATTTTGCAAATTTGTGGAATCACTCATGTTTAGCTACACATTTCAATCGAACCGACCTATCTCTGATCTCTAATCGATCTTTACTGTGCCATAATGATTTCTGCAGATAAGCACGGTTGAGTAGTCGATTTTTGGTCGAATTCTCAAGTTTATTGTGTTAAAATTCCTTAATGACTTCTCCAGATGGTCTAGTTATCTCAGGAGTGATCAGCTTTGAGAACAACACTATAGGCGCGTTGATGAAATGTCCGATTTATTAAATTGAAAACAAGACTGAAAATTTTAGGTTGTCACATCAAGAGAAATTTTCAAAACACCAAAGAAGATTTTCTTTGTGTTTATCTGAAGGTTGAATCTTGGTCTCTAGATGAACATGAAGATTGCTGCTTGTGGGATGGTGTAGAGTGCAATGAGGTCTCCAATCATGGGATAGGCCTTGACCTTAGTAGCAGCTATCTCTTTGGTACCACAACTTCCAATAGCAGCCTCTTTCCCCTATTCCACCTGGAATCCCTCAATCTCTCTTGGAATGACTTCAACTTGTCTTCAATCCCATATGGCTTCAGCAATCTTTCTAGGTTACAATACCTTAATCTCTCCAATTCGCACTTTTCTAGAAAAGTCCCTTTGGATATCCCACGGCTATCTAGATTAATTTCTATTGATTTGTCTTTCAGGTGGGATTCCGTCATACCTCTTGATTTGTTTTCCGAGTGGCGTCTTGAGATGCCTAATGTAGACAAATTTGTTTGGAACTTAAGTATGCTCAAAGAACTTGATCTCTCTTTTATAAGCATGCCATCACCATTCCCTCATGTGCTTGGAAACTTCTCCTCTTTGAAGTTGCTTAAACTTAGTGATTGTGGATTGCATAGCGAATTTATGGTGGGCATCTTTCAATTACCAAACCTTGAAGTCCTTGACATTAGTTTGAATGACAACCTTTCTGGTTCGATTCTAGAACAACAGTGGGGTTTTTCTTAAAATTATTAATTCTTTGGGGCACGAATTTCTCATGAGAATTAAATGTTTCCATCGGAAACCTTATTTTCTTGAATGTATTATCAATTGGGTACTGTGCTTTCTCGGGTTCACTTCCAACTTCACTTGGTAATCTTTCTCAGCTCACTTTTTTGGATATATCGCTTAGTAAATTTTATGGTCAAATCCCTGCTTCCTTCACTAAACTCACGTAACTATCATATCTAGAGCTACATGTCAATAATTTCAGCAGTGATATTTGGCATTGGCTTGTCAACTTGACAAAACTTACCTCTTTGTACCTTTCAGGTAACATTCAGAGCTTTTTTTATTTGAGAGAGAGAGAGAGAGAGAGAGAGAGAGAGAGAGAGAGATGATGATGATGAGATTCAATCAATGGCCAAATTATCGAGTATTGTTTGTTTACATTTCCCAGATGTTCAACTAAGTGGTCTGATTCCGTCTTCATTTGAGAACTTGACTCGATTGATTGCACTTGACAGTTCATCCAACAATTTGCAAGGTGAAAATCCAAACTCATTAGGGGAACTTAAGCATCTAAAATATCTCATCTTAGTGGGAATAATTTGAGTGGCATAGTGGATTTACACAAATTCGATGATATTGAGTATCTTGATCTTAGTTGGAATAAATTGAGTAGTATGGTGAATTTACATGAGCTCAAGAACTTGACAACATTATATTTGGACTTCAACAACATATCTTTTGTCAGCAAAATCGAGATCAATGCCACTCTTTCAAAAGTTTCCACTTTAGCTTTAAATTCCTACAATTTACATGAATTCTCGAAGTTTTTAGGCTACCTAAGTGGATTGGAAAGTGTAAGTCTTTCACACATAAAATTGGAGGGAGTACTCCTACGTGGATGTGGAATGGTAGTAGAGAGACCTTGGCGTATATTGATCTTTCTCACAATTTTCTAACTGGCTTTGTGAACAACCAATTCAATCTGCCACTTCCTAAGTTGATATGGTCTCTCTCCATCCTTCTATATATATATGCAATAGTTACCATTTATGTGGATATTCGGCAAGTGGTTGATAGGTATTAAATGACTTATGGAATGAAACTAATGAATAAAGGCACAAAAATGGAATACTCAAAGGTTCCTTATGCCCTTATGGGAATTGACCTCTCCAATAACAAATTCGAAGGATTCTTACCCAATCTTGTTGGAGATTTGAAGTCACTTCTCATGCTTAACCTTTTGAATAACATTCTCACTGGTTTCATCCTACCTTCCTTACTAAACTTGACAAAGCTAGAATCTCTAAACCTTTCTTGGAACAATCTCTTAGGAGAGATACCTCAACAACTAGCCCAACTTACATTTCTTTCATCTTTTGATGTCTCTCATAATCAACTATTGGGACCAATACCACGAAGGAGTCAATTTGACACATTTGGGACACGTTCATTTGTGATGAATAAGGGATTATGTGGAAGTTCTTTACCAAATAAATGCACAAAGGTTGGGAGTAAATTACCATTACCACCATCTTTGTTCAAGGAAAAAAATGAAGAAGATTCTCCGTTTGATTTGGATTGTAAAGTTGTACTAATTGGCGTTAGAGGCTGGTTTTCGATTGGCATTGTGCTAGGGAACTTGATCATTGATGAGAAGAGTTGGTGGTTCTTGTACCGCTCCAAAAAAATGGCAAAAAAGTGGAAAAGATCAAGAAGGCACTGAGCAATAAGGAAGTGTGCATGTAGTTGGATACTTATGTAACATTTATTAGTGATGCAAATTGTCATGTATCTAATTTGTATAAAAATACTTACAAATTCCCATGATTTCAATCTATGTTTGCTTCATGTGAACAAGTGTGATTCGTAGGTTATTGTATGTAGACGTCGTTTTCTTGTAGATTGTTACTATCTTTCTGACTATTTTTCCTAGAACATCATATTATATCATTATGTATTGTAACATGTACGGTGGTAATCTACGTGCTAATGTACGTTGTGATTATATGCCAATCAGCACTCATTTTCACTTCTGAGCTGTGATAGAGAATCTAATTCTGAACATTCGCTACTTCCAAAATCTGAATGCGGTAAGCTATTAAATATTAGAACCCATAGATACGGTAGAGACAGGAAGATAAATATGAAACTAAATTATCTACAATTTAATCATTAAAGACTGCTAGTGAAAGTGATGGATTGTTATCATTAATTACCAATTTATGAATAGATTCCTAAAATTTGGATTGAGAAGAGTGAATGCTACTTTTCACAAGCTTAGTCACTGAAAAATAACAAAAACTTCACAAAACTATTGCTGTGATAAAATTCATGGGAAAATGACATGAATAATCCCTAAATTATGGACCAATGTACGATGTTATCATTGGACTTTCAATTTGTTCAATGTAGTACTTGTACTATCACTATGTTTTCAATATAGTCACTAGTGACATGGCCCACGGATGAAGCATGTCCTAAGACCGTTCGGGTCGTGTCACGCACGAAGGGCTGCCCATGAACGGCCCACGATTGATCCACAATCAGTGCACGACCAACTCGTGCATGACCGGTGAGTAATGTTCGGCCAGCCCACGTGCAACTTGCAATTACTCACTTGCTCCCGTGTCAGGCGGCCCTGTTGCCCTGGTCTTGCTACTAACACACGCCCATGGGCTTTCCCAAGGGCTATGGCCATTGAGTAGCCTGCTGTGTAGCCTTATAATGATGATACTCATTTGAATACCACCGTTGGATCGGAGGAACAATCAACGGCCGAGATACGACCCGAACTTGTATAAATAGGGGTCCTTCCTTCTCATTGTATCCAACTCATTTATAGTGAAAAACACTTGCTCCTTTGTGCAGCAGACCCTTGTGTTGTGCATGTGCATGAGAAGGCTGACTTGGGATCACAAATCCTAAGGCCGCATGGTGTTTGATCGATTGAAATCGACCTACCCGTGACAAGTGGTTTTAAAGCCTTCATTCCAGGCGCGATGGTTGATCAGCGTTCCGATGTTACGATCGCTCAAGTTGAGGATCACGAAGAGTGCGGTAGAGCCAACAAGAAGGCTTTTGCCAAGCCAAAGAAAACCCGTGGTGCCTCAAGTTTGAGGGATCAGATGGGTGACTTGGAATGCCGAGTGATGGTCATGGAGGAAATCGTTTTGGACGTCTAAGGACAAGTCGAGGACTTATGCCAGACCGTCAAGGGAGCGGAAGCCAAAAAGGAAGAGCTCTGGGTCGAGATGCAAGAGCTGAAAGCCGACATGGGAGAGCTCCAAGGCAAGTTGTTGGGGTCCCCGATCCACGAGATAAGATAGCAAGACGAGACATGGGAAGCTGCAATGGCAGCCATGTGCGCCAAAGTCGTCGAGCTCAAAGGGAAGCTCGTGGAGGTCAAAGTGGCACGCGTGAACGAGGTGATCACCGTGCAACCACGTGCCGATGCACCCAAGCCGAAAGAGTTCAAGGGCTCCTAGGTAGCAAAGGACGTGAACAACTTCCTATGGTACATGGAACGATACTTCCAGACCATGGGAATGACCGACAACGTGATTCGAGTAAACACTGCAGTCATGTATTTAGCTGATGATGTGTTATTGTGGTGGCGTCATAGGTCGGATGATAGGAGTGGCGACCCTATCACAACATGGGCTTAGTTTGTCGAAGAATTTCGACGAACCTATTATCCCGCTTATGCGGAGGAAGAAGCTTGCGGAGAACTCAAGCGCCGAGAGCAAAGAGGCAGAGTCCGCGAGTACGTGAAACGGTTCTTGAAGTTGCTACTCCAAATCCCATCCATGACCAAGACGAAGGCATTTCATCAGTTCATGAGCAGACTCAAACCATGGGTCAAGCAAGAGCTTAAACGATGCAATGCAACGGATCTCACAATGGCTACTTCCGTGGCCGAGTCTCTTGTGGAATACAAACCATCATCATTGGCTAAGCTAGACCCTCAACCGAGAGAAAAGGCCAATGGTGGGGGAGATCGGAGTCGGTACAACCATCCGAATGGAGGCAAACCACCATCTTTCCCTTCTAGAACTCAACCCGAGTCGAGTAGCGGAGGATACCATCGCAAGGTACGCACCTATAAGTGCTTCTTTTGCGACGGTCCCCATATGGCCCAAGATTGTCCGAAAAGAGGGAAGCTAGCGGCCTTGTGCAAAGAGGATGTACCGCGAGAGGAGGCACGGTTGGGATCGTTGCGGATCCTTAGGTCGATCAAGGCCAAGGAACCTAAAGGGATGATGTTCGTGGATGTGAAGATCGGTGGTATCACGATGAGTACACTCGTGGATACTAGGGCATTCGACCTCTTCATATTCAACGAGGCCATGAAGAAGCTGAATCTTCTAGTCAAGACGAGTGACGTCGGTTAGCTAGGGACGTGGAGTTGCACCTTGGTCCATGGACCAGCAAAGAGGATATTGAGATAATCCTCCTTAACAACTATGACTTCATACTCGGTTTAGGATTCCTCAATCGGATCAATGCGGGTGTTATGCCCTTTGCGGATTGTATTTGCATGCTAGATAAGCGATGCCAATGCATGGTCCCAATCTACCGTGAGTCGAGACGCGATAGGAAGATGCAGCTGACAAAGGGGTTACGGAAGGGCGAGGTGACCTTCTTGGCAGCATTTAAAGGGGAGGGCGTGGAAGAAAGTGAGATACCGAGAGAGGTGGCCCGAGTCATCGATGCCTTCCAAGATGTGATGTCGCTCGAGCTGCCCAAGAAGCTGCCTCCTTAGAGAGAAGTGGACCATTGGATCGAGCTTGTGCCCGATGCTCAACCACCGGCCATGGCACCTTATCGCATGGCCCCACCCGAGTTGGAGGAACTAAGGAAATAGCTCAAAGAGCTGCTCAACGCAAGGTACATTCGGCCATCCAAAGCCCCGTTCAGTGCCCTAGTCTTATTCCATAAGAAACATGACGGATCCCTCCGCATGTGCATAGACTACTAAGCATTGAATAAGCTCACCGTCAAGAACAAGTACCCAATCCCTCTCATTGCAGACTTGTTCGATCAGCTTGGGGAAGCCCGATGGTTCTCCAAGCTTGATCTTCAATTGGTTTACTACCAAGTTCGGATTGCCAAAGGGGATGAACCGAAGACTGCGTGTGTGACCCGCTATGGATCATACGAGTTCCTCATCATGCCTTTCGGCTTGACCAATGCACCGGCTACATTATGCACTCTCATGAATAAGGTACTCCATCCGTTCCTTGATCGGTTCGTTGTGGTTTACCTTGATGACATCGTCGTATATAGTCGGACACTCGAGGAACACGTCGAGCATTTGAGACGAGTCTTCCATCTCCTATGGGAAAATGACTTGTACGTGAAGTGTGAGAAATGTGCTTTTGCGCAAAAGGAAGTCCCTTTCCTTGGGCACATCGTCGGGGGCGGATGAGTGCAGATAGACGCAGCCAAGATTCGTGCCATCATTGAATGGGAACCACCGACCAAGGTGACGGAGTTGAGATCCTTCCTTGGTCTCACGAATTACTATTGGCGCTTCATCCGGGGATATTCGAACTTCACCGTGCCACTCACGGATATGCTGAAGAAAGAAAGGCCATGAGAGTGGATGGATCAGTGTTAAGAGGCGTTCGATCGGTTGAAGCAGGCCATGACCGAAGAGCCGATGCTCGTGCTGCTTGACTACACCAAGCCATATGAGGTAGAAACTAATGCCTCTTATTTTGCTATCGATGGTGTCTTAATGCAGGAAGGGCACCTGGTTGCCTTCGAGTTGCGAAAATTGAACGATACCGAGCAACGATACACGGTCCAAGAGAAGGAAATGACCGCGGTGGTGCATTGCCTTCGTACCTGGAGGCACTATCTCTTGGGATTGCAGTTCATCGTGAGGATCAACAATGTGGCCACGAGCTACTTCCAAACCCAGAAGAAGCTCAGCCCGAAGCAAGCTCGATAGCAAGACTTCCTGGCCGAGTTTGATTATGTGTTGGAATACAAGCCCTGAAAATCCAATTCCGTGGCCGACGCCTTAAGTAGGAAGATGGATTGGCCAACGTGATGAGGTAAGCCGATTGTCCATGGATCAACTGTATCAAGGAAGGCTTGAAGCACGATCAAACAACCCAAGCCCTCATTCGATATGCGCAAGAGGGCAAAACAAGACGCTTCTGGTGTGAGGATGACCTCCTCTACACCAAAGGATGGCGACTCTATGTGCCGCTCCACGAGAAACTCTAGAAGGAAGTCCTACACGAGTACCATGATTCTAAATGGGCGGGTCATCCAGGAATCCACCGCACCATGGCACTCGTCGAGGATCAATAATATTGGCCGCATATGCGGGACGACATTGAAGCCTATGTGCGGACATGTCTTGTGTGCCAACAAGACAAGATAGAGCAACGGTCACCGGCGGGGCTCCTTGAATCGTTCCTTATCCCGGAACGTCCATGGGAGAGCGTCTCCATGGATTTCATATTGAACTTGCCGAAGTCCGAAGGATGTCGGACCCTTATGGTTATGGTGGATCGCTTCTCTAAGTACGTGACATTCGTGCCAGCCACAAAGGGTTGCCTAGTCGAGGAAACAGCCAAGCTATTCCTCAAGCACGTTGTCAAATATTGGGGTATCCCATGCACGATCATGAGCGATCGCGATCCTCGATTCACCGGGTGGTTCTGGACCGAGCTCTTCAAGTTGCTGGGGACGAACCTCAACTTCTCCATGAGCATGCATCCCCAAATTGACAGACAGACAGAGCGGGTGAATGAACTCCTAGAAATCTACCTGCGGCACTATGTGAGCAACATGCAAGTGAACTGGGCACGGCTGATCGACGTGGGCCAGTTCTCATACAACTTGCAGCAGAGTGAGTCCATGAACCAAAGTCCGTTCGAGATTGTGATCGGGCAACAACTGCTCACATCGAGCACGATTGCCTCAGGATATCGAGGAAGCAGCCCCTCCGCATACAAGTTCGCTAAGGAATGGGATGAGCATACGGACTTGGCGTGGGCGTGCCTAAATAGGGCTGCGAAGTGCACAAAGAAGTGGGCTGATAAGAAGCGACGGCACGTGGAATTTCAGGTCGGGGACTTGGTGTTGGCCAAGCTACACCTGGTTCTTCGGTATCGGGACGTGCACAAAGGGCTGATTCGTTGCTATGAAGGCCCCTTCCAAGTGTTGCGGCGGATTGGGAAGGTAGTATACAAGCTAGACTTCCTAGCCAAGCTCAAGGTACACCCCGTGTTCCATGTGAGTATGCTGAAATCTTTCCATGCGGATGAGAATGATCCGGATCGAGGCGAATCACAACAAGCGCCTTTTGGAGCGAAAACCTCCTATGATCGAGATGTTGAGTGCATCATGCTGGACTGGATCATACAGAAGAGATATTGTGCACCAAGGAAGGAGTACCTCGTCCGATGGAAGGGCCTTCCCGAGAGTGAAGCGAGTTGGGAACCCTCCGAGGGCCTGTGGCAGTTCAAGAAACACATCGATGCCTTCCATGCCATAGATGCGATGAGGGCGTTGCCCGATTAGGTGGGGGAGAATGACATGGCCCACGGATGAAGCATGTCCCAAGACCGTTCGGGCCGTGTCACGCACGAAGGGCTGCCCATGAATGGCCCACGACCAATCCACGATCAGCGCACGACCAGCTTGTGCACGACCAGTGAGTAATGTTCGGCCAGCCCACGTGCAACCTGCAATCGCTCACCTGGATGATCAACGGCTGAGATACGACCCAAACTTATATAAATAGGGATTCCTCCCCCTCATTGTATTCATCTCAGTTATAGTGAAAAACACTTGCTCGTTTGTGCGGCCGACCTTTGTGTTGTGCATGTGCGTGAGAAGGCTGACTTGGGATCACAAATCCTAAGGCTGCACGGTATTTGATCGATTGAAATTGACCGACCCATGACACTAGACTATAAGAAGATGTTCAATTAATTGATGAAGCAGAACCCATTCATGTGGCCTTTAACATGCTAAGTTTGAATGGTGGACAAGAAAAAAGTTGTGCCTGGATTTTCTACATATCAAGTATTCACATTATATAGGGAAAGATGATCAACATAAGATATTTATTTCAAGACAACTCAAACCTGAGGCACTGTAAAAGACGCCAATTACTTTTCTTCCTTCCTCAGCCTTTATGATGCTCTCATAAACTCTTTGGTTATAGGGTCTCTAGTCCCTCGAAAAGCTGTAAAAGGACAAGAAGAAAAAGTGAAAGAATTTTCATTCTAAAACACAATTTCTCATTCCAAAACACCAGTAATTTCATACCCATCACACTAGATAGATTGAAGATCCTGATCCTCCGACTATTCAGCAGTTCTAGCAGTGGAGCATTTCTTTCACCAAAGTAAAAACCAAAACGATAATTCACATTGCTCCTTAAATAACTTACCAATTGTTTTTCCATTCCAATTTCGCCTTTTTAAGACCACAATGTGATCTCTACACCCACAGTGCCAGCTCCTTTACGACAAATATGAGCATGGTGGTATGAGCAAGCTCATAACCATCGATCCCTTTCTCTCTTTGGAGAACTCTTCGATCTGAAGTGCCTTAACAAGGTAGAATTCTCCGGCTCGTGTAACCTCATATTCAATTTGGTCAGATTCAACGAATTCACCTACATGCACATATTTAGGTGGTGCACTCTCCACGACTCCAAGAGCTACAACGTCACCGGCATCAACCTCAACCCATCAAACCATTTCTGTTTATGAGGCTCCAAGCACATTGCGCCAGAAGTTTGATTACGAGGAAGAAGATGAAACGTTTATGTCAAGGAAGAGGTTCATTTGATTCCATATATTTTTTTTCCCAAATAAAGAATAAAAGTAAATGGATTAAAAAATGAAACTCATAATTACATGTTCTTGTAGCGTGCCAACTCATCATTTTTAAAAGTCCTATGTTACATATCATATTTCATGTCATCAAATAATGTCTAATTCGTTTTTTGATCAAATAGAAAATTTACATAACATCTTCTAATAATTCAAGAACCACATTGAAAAAATTAAAAGAGTTCAAAGATGAAATTGCACGTCGGACCGAACTTTATGGGCTATTTGTGTTAGTATCCTAAAACTCATCATTTTTAATAGTACGAATAAAAGTTAAACCAGAAAGAATATAAACTGCTCATAAAAGTTTTTTTTTCCTTGAAAAGAAGTCTATCCGCACATGTCTAAGTTTATTTACGTATGGATATCATAAGATCTTCCACGATGTAATGAAAATTCTTTACCATATTTTTTCAACAATTCATCAAATCATCTAAACATGATAAATGCGATTGCCATACTCGCATTAAAAATACTATTCACCCCCGTAGAAAATCAATTATATAATAATTTAAGATTGTTAAATGTTTTTTTTCCCGGTTCTCAATATCTAGAGTAATAATTTAAGCGCCCTCTAAGCACACATCAATGGTGACTTGTGTTTGTACCCTTTCTCTTTCTCCACAAAACCATAGCTTAAAGCAAAATCATTATATATAATACTATGAAAAACTCTAAACCAGTACACATGAAACAAATTTACCTTAAATTGATTTTTTGACTACCAAAAACCTCAAATAAATATGTCTGTGATAAATTTATCATCCGTTAGTTTCCATTAAATTTTACTGTCAAATTGCCGAGTTTAATAACACGTGACAGTTAACGAGTATATCAATTTGAGGTTTTACCGGTTTGTGATTTTTGTGGTATTAATCCAATTTAACGGGAACTAATGGAGAATAAATTTATTACAAATGTACTAGTTTTGAGATTTTTTATGATAAAAAAATTAGTTTATGATAAATTTGTTACAAATATACAAATTTAAGATTTTTCGTGATATTAATTCTATATAATAAATATAGATATATAAATATATATCCACTGGCTGAGAAAGTCCCGTGCTACTGAGTCAAAAAGTCTACACCGAGTCAAAATAGGCAAGTGGTATTTTTCTTTCTTGCGCCACTCCAATTTGATATTACTGAGTAGGAAATCTTGATTTCTAAAGCGCAAAACTGGACGTCCACAAAATCCAACTTTTGGACTATTCTATAATTATAGGCTTAAACTCAAGACTTATTATAACGAATGATTCTTGAACTTTGTAATTTATTGTTGCTCTCCGTTTGTTCTCTGATGTCTTGTTTTTTTCCCTTTATTAAGCCTTAGTGGTATGTTTTCTTCTAGGCTTTGCTGCCATTCTTTCTCTGATTTGATACTGCGGCTTGCAATGGATGTGCTCTTCCACTTTGCTTTGTTTTAAGGAATGCAAGCTAAGTTACTTACCCAAACAAAAAGAAACGGAAGCCGAGCTAGTTGTTGAGGGATCTTTCCGGAGAGCTTGTTTTAAGAAAGGTGTGGAGATTCCAGCATAGTCATTAGCTCTGCTAAGGATAGTGGGATCAGACCGGTGAAAATTTTTGTTTGAAAGGATAAGCATATGAATGAAGTGGCTTCAAATCCCAAATTTATGTGGGTATCCATTTCTCGAACTTCTTATTGGATAGATCAATTTCCGTAAGGGCGTATTGAATTTTTGAGTATTCCCTTTCCGTCCCATTATTCATAAGTTTCATTACACGTGTCACCCTTTCCCAATCCAGGGAAGAAATTTCTTGCTGAATATCCATGAACTCATATTGATCAACAATAAATTCTTTAGTAACAACTTGGATGATAGCTTGCCATTGAAACCATTGTTGGAAAGGTCCGCAATTTGCAAATTCGTGAAGTTAAATTGGCCCTGATAATTAGTTCCTATCAGACCATGGAACTTACTAGAATGCAAGTCAGTAAATTTTAGCTTAGTCAAATCTGATAGCCAAAAGGGTAAGTGATCACCATTTGATTGTTACCCAGATTCACTATCCTAGCACTCTACAATTGACCAAAGATCTAGGAACAGACCCTTTGCAATCAATTCTTCCTATGATCTACCATTCTCAATGTAGAACCATCTGTATAACTATGAAAAAATATGCCCTCAAGCTCATTTTTCCCAGGATTCAAATCTAGCAAAGACTCGGTATTTGTTAAACATGAAGAAGCGTGCCGTTTAGACTATTGTTGGACAAATCAAGCACGGTGACAAAAAGATGGAATTTGGACATATGTTGGAAAAACTTTATAAAGTCATATATAGGCAACAATAAAATATATTTGGGCATATGTTGAAAGAAAAATTGGGCAGATAGAGTGGAAATCGGAGCTTGAATTCTACCGCCGGGCTTGACCATTAATTTCCGGTCATATTATATTCGTTTCACATCTTTGGACAGAATAAAGAAAATCAAACTTGAGAGAGACTCGCCCCCAATTCTCTTAGGAAAGAAGTCAATAGATTGATCATTAACGGCATTTACTAATAGGGCGCATCAAGATTTGACATTAGGGTTCATACCTGTCGACTTTGATTATGGACGAGTTTGTCAAGATCGAGAAATCTGTTGTTAAGTCCACATTTTTTCTAGATGGATCTACAGTTTTCAAAAGAAGTAATAGGACAAGGGTCAATGATATTCATACGAGTTACTTTTTCCTCACTTTATCTTAAGGTCAAGATTCAAACCATGGATCCCTTATGCTTTTTTTTTGGTAAAAATAATTCCATTTATTATCAAAATGATACATAATAGAAGATCTCAAAAGTCATAATAACAAGACAAGCCCATAAAATTCCAAAACAAACCAAAAATCAGAAATCAATGCATATCATTAGAGCATGGTTGGCACAAATAATCACAGGCTCATGGTTTGTTATTACATCAAAGCGAAAGGATCGGTGGTCAATCACAAAATTACACAATGTCATTAGTAATAAGCACATGCCAAGATCTCCATTTATAGTTACGACTTTACCTTTCGATGGCGTGCACCTAGATTCGACGATGTACACCTAGATTCCTCATCCCCAACGCCATCACTGTATAAAAACAAAACATGTGGAAGAAGATCATATTTGACACTTGTCAAAGCAAGTTTTGTAGCCAATGCGAAGCACCATAACTTAAATAAGTATAGATTTGACACTAAAACCATTGTGAACACCATTAAAAGTGGAGGTGGAGTACTTATTCATTAAAACTCCCAAATATAATATCAGGAGAGCAAAGCTCTCAAATTTAAAACTAAATTTGGGAGAGTAAGGAAAGAAAAAAAAAAAAGCAACTAGGAGAGGAGGGAGAGATCTAGGTCAAATCCCTCCCTTCCATAAGTGTAAGAGACGAAGAAAGGTAGGGAGGGAGGGGGAGGGGGTTGGGAGAGGAAAACATGGCAGTGTCAATTTTGATCTCTTATACTTTAAAGAGGGAAAACTGATGGTTAGAATATATCTATTATTGATAGATTGGAAGCCCAACAAAGAGCAAAGTCGAAGCTTTGCATTGAGTAGCACTTTTGTTTGAGGGGTTTCTAGTTGAGTTGGTGAGAGATTGTGTTCGGTATATAAACTTCGTGAAGCTAAACATTCTTCGAAATATTGGCAAACCGATAATATCTACAAGTAACCAAATCAAGTAATGCCAAACCTTGAAACCCACATTTTCTGGTTGATGGTGAATATCTCACCTATGCATGCGATGCTAACTCGGTAGGTGAAGTACCAAAATGCGCACATGCTATTAGTGAAGATAATGTCTAGCTCCAAGTAGGAATTTAAAAAAAGACGAGATTAGTAATGAGTGGATTCAAGACAAAACTATAGTGATGTCAATCTAGGATGAGACCGAGACTGATGTGATGTATGGAACAATGATTGTAGATGATCTAATGAGAAGATATTGACTACTCTATGATGGGCCAACGAGGAAAAGAGGAGTAAAATAGAAAAGGTGGATACATATTTTATGACAAATGTTGAGTTTGTAAGTATTTTCAAGACTCTATACTAGAAGAGGGTAAAAAATTGTTATCCTTCAGAACTTCATTTGCCATTGTTGAGAGACACTAGACAGAGTACGAAAATCAAAGGAAAAATAGAACATAAATTTTTCTTTGACTAGACAAATCTCTAAAGCAAGCACTCACTTAATTTCGAAGGTGAAATAATTTCTCTTATTTTGAAGTAACTTATCAACAAATCAAATTCTAATTGGCATAAGATTTGCTGAAAGAGTGATGTGTTGACTATATGGAAAGAAAAATTAGCATATTTATATGACATGAACAATGTAGCCTCAAAAAGCTAGAGATACCATAAAATCAACAATCACAAAATGAATTGAGTTTTAGAGAGTATTGGTTGTATATCCACGTTGCCAAAACTTAAAAAATAATAGAATTGCACCATAATTAGAAATGTCAACTATTTATGTATGTGGAATACTAACTCTATTAGTAGCTGTTGACACCTAAATTTTGGTGATCTGGTCATTTATTTATTGCATAGAAAATTATGGGTTAATTTTATCCCTAAAAAAAATTAATTAATTGCATACCATATAGATTTAGGTGCATTTATTTTTAATTTGCATTTTTTACATTTTATTTATTTGACCAGTGGTAGATGAGTTCAAATTAGTTGGACTAAGCCCACGAAGCGAGCAAGTTGGCCCAAGCCTCTTTTTTTATGATTGGAAATTATCTCGTGAGAAAATGGAAATTTGAAATTTTTCGAGATATGTTGGATTTTTTTAGAATATCTTCGGATAGGGCAGGTGTGACAAAAAGTATATTGCGAGCTCATCTTTGTGAGATTTCAAGAAATCCCACCGCTGGTCATCCGTCGAGTCAATTCCATTAAGTTCAAATTTGGTAATATTATTTACGGAATTTAAATTTGATTTGGATGTTTTATTGCCTAAAACATGCTTTTCAATATCTTACGTGCATATTCGAATGATAGGCGTATTTCCAGTTAGGGTTTATTGCCTAATTCGCAACCGCACACCGATTCTTTATTTCATCTATAAGGCTTTAGACGGAATAATTAATCACGCGGGAGTAAAATTGATATCTTGATTTTTAAGGCTTAAGATCAATTTATCGATTTTATTTAGCGAAATAATCAAGTTTGAATCTGAATTCGAATGATGGATGACATCTTTGATGACCATGGATGATTTTGTGTTTATCTTTTAATTATTTTGTTTATCCTAAAAATACAAAAAAATTGCATTTGCATTCCGTGTAGATTAGAATTGATTTCCTAGATAAAGTTGCATGATAGAATAGTGTTTTTTTATTTTTTTAAATGCATGTAGTAACTAGGTTAGATAATTTTTTTGGATTGGATTGTACGACGAGATAATTTTCTAGATTAAGGTAGGATTCAAATTAGTCTATTCCTAACTTTAAATAGATAATATCTCACTTTAATTATATTTTTATTTTTAGTAAATTTAATTACGAATTTTCATAAAAAAAAAAAAAAAAATCATGCCCATGTCATATAAATTAGGTTCATGAAATGCACGTCATTTAGTGATTGTTGCTAGGTCCATTTGATTAAAAATTGCATGTCATTAGAATTAGGTCATTTGGTTAATTTAGATTGCACATTTAGTTATTGGACAATTTTCATTTCGAATTTCATGAAAAAGGAAAAAGGGAAAACTTAGAGTTAACGCATTCTTTGCACGTCATTGCATACTAGGGTAATATTGCATGTTTAAATTTATTTTCTACTTAGCTATAGTTTTAGATAATTTTCTTTAGGATAGACTGCATGCTTATTATTTTATTTATGTCATATAGCTTGAGTCATATTGCCTTGCCATATCACTTCATGTTAGGTTAGTAACATGCATTGCATAGAGCATGATTCTCATTAAATAAGCGAAAACAAAAATTAAGTGATTATGTGTTAATTAAAAATCATATCTAGGACTGTTGATGTGAATTCTGATATAACATTGTAGCTTTACTCCCCACACATTCTGCAATAAAAGGACTCTAAACTTAGTTGTTCTTTTCCTCTCATCTAGTGACATAACAATTTTAGCTAGGACAATAAGAGATATACTCAATACACATAGTGCATTACAAATTCAGTATGATTAATAGATAAACAAATGCATTTTGAATTGCCTCTTGCTTTAACTTTGCCTTCACTACCTACATTACGCTATTCCACACAAAAACCAAACTTTTAGCCCCTCCCATTTTACACTGCCGAAAGAACGTCTCTCTCTTTTATGCTAAGTACAATATTCAACAAGATCCCGCAATCACATTAGTAACAGAATCTTTAATGCCAATGTGACAAAAAACGGCTTTTATCAAACTGTCTCTGAATATAAATCACAGTCAAGCCTAGCCTTTTCCCATATTAATTAACTCTAGTAACTTAAATAGAGATCATGGTGTCTTTACTCTATGCACTTCTTACTCATTCATCCTTCTCATTTCGATTCATACTTCACTTGCTAAGCCACCATGCCATATGGATGAGAGCTCTGCCTCGATGGAATTCAACCAATTTTCAGAACCTACAGAACAGATTTTCAATGTGTTTATGCGAAGGTTTATCGAGGTCACATGGAGATTGCTACTCATGGGATAGTGTAGAGTGCCACAATGCCATTACAACTGGACAGTACTTTACAAACTTCCATGCTTAAAATATATAAATATTTATGACTTCTTAAAGATGTTATTTCAAGTATCACAGCATTGCACGGGCTAAAATGCTAGTGTTATACAATAGGAGTGAAGAACGGAAATAAAATATTCTTACGTAGAAATTAACATTTGAAGTGATAATAATCTAACAAAGGAAAAAAAAAATGAAAAAGAATGATGAATGCCTATACACAGGAGATGAAGCTTTTCTTCTTCCTTTCTTTCGAGGAAAACCAGAACGACATTAAACAAAACAAATCAAGCTACATTGTCTGTCTGATATAAGTGTGCTCCAACCCCTTTAAAAACATCTGGAACATAGGATAAATAACAAATTGCAAATGTTGTTCCATTCCAAGTAGGGGTAAAGCAACCGGCCAACCAGGCTTGTGAGATTCTTTGCGGCCATTAAGCTATAAAGCCCATTCGAAGAGGACTAAAACGATTTGAACGAGTTGTTAGTCTTTCAATTTAGTCTCAGTCCAACTCACTAATTCTTATAGAGAAGAATGAATTGACTAGCATTGCCTTAGTACTCCCTTTTCCATGACAATGACGTACATCGTAGATAATTAACTCGTAGATGCATGGAACTCACATGTATGGACTAAGTAATAAAATGATTCAACACTAAGGTGGATAACCCGAAGATGGAAACTGTTTATACCAGATGTTCATTTTTAACTGTTGAGTTAATCTCATTGGATCATGCCTCGATACTTGGTATTTGTTTATCCTATGTGTAAAATAAGTGATTCCACTCTTTGATTGCAAATCAGTTCCTTCCTCATAAGAAACCATGAAAGGTTAAGAAAATAAAAGGTGTATCAAAATGATTAATGATATTAAAAGCAATGAATGGAATAATCACGGAAATACTTTGGAAAATTTGAGGCACTTGATGTACCTATTGATCAGAATGCGTGCCGTGTAAGTGAAGTCGACATTGCATTTCATCATTGAGTCCGCGTTTAGCATAAGACGTCAACCTTACCTTGGCTTGAAAGTCGTCTCCCAAGTCTTCCACTAAGTTGAGAATCTAAGACGGCCACTTCAACTTGCAAGTCACGCATATCTTGTCAACGTAATCTTGCACAAGATTTGCTAGAACCTTAGTTGTGCACGTATATCTAAGGGTTAAAACAAAAGGTATGGTATAATAATATTTTTGTACCTGGCTTCTTAATCTAAGTTTCGGCATTGCAACTTGACTTTTGAGTTCAACTGACAAACCATAGGAAAAAATCAACTTCTATGTAACATTTTATTTCTTATTTTTATTTTTTTGTAATTTGGCAGTGAAGTATCATACATATTTTCTAGACGATCTTGAGGATGCACTTCCTAATATCGATTTGGTACGATTGAGATTTTACTCCTAGGGTGCTCCCAATAAAACTTGAATTCAAGATCAAAAGGAGGAGAGAAAACTTCTGGCAAAATTTTTCCAACACCTTGGTGGTTTTGTGTAGCAATTTCAAGTTTACCAACTAGATCAAAAATGAGACAAAGATCAAATACATATTGTATTGAATAAGGATAATGCGTGACTAGGACAATCATATGTAAAGCTGTTAGCTTTTTGAAAAAAACTGTAAAATGACTTTTGTTTGTCAGTCTAAAAGTGGTAAAAGTCTTTGTGCAGGTCTCTCAATTTTGGTCTATTTGTGGAAAAGGAAATGAGATGCCATATTAATGGACCAACCATTCCATCATGATTGCACATGAGCCATCAATCACGGCATGAGAATTCGACTTGAAATTTCCACCTTGTGGATGTGTGACCATTTCTTTCTCTTTTTGCAATAATAATAATAACGATGATGATGCCTCAATATGCTTATACATATTCGACATTATTTTATTATTATTATTTTATTTAAGGAAAGGTAGTGAGAGGCAATATGTTGAGCATTTTGTGATTAGCCTAAGAGTAACATAGGAATGCTCTTGATAAACCCATCTCCTAATAATAAGATCCTTTAGTATATGATATCATGGTTGGTACCATGTATGCACGTATGGCTAAGGAGCGCCAAAATTCCTATTCACAAAAATTGCCTAGTAGAAAAGCAGTGGCATTGCAATCTCTTCTTGCTCTCTAACGTACGCGCTCTAATAAAAAAGCACAAAGAGAACAACATAATCATGTCAACCTCAATGCTGCACATGCTTTCTACGTGGGTCATTTTCATCGCAGTGTTCCAATTTCATACTCGCTTTGCTAAGCTAGCATGCCATGTTGGAGAGAGCTTAGTCTTGATGCTACTCAAGAGGCAGATCAGGACCAACACAATTTATTGCATCGTTGGCCTCAACTCTCTAGTAAGGGTGATTAGTTGCTAGTTTGGTATGGTTCCAAGGTGAAATGGGAACCAAATCGAGAGAACCGGTTCCCAAAATTGGGAATCAGGGACCAAACCGTTTGGTCCCAGGATCGGGAACTGGACCTGACCATCGGTTCCGGTCCAGTCCTATCCAACAAAACCGGCCTTCCACCTTCTTCTTCTTTTTCTTCTTCTTCTTTTCACTAAAGAGTGACCATACTCCGAACCGATTGATCCAGTTCGGCTCTTGGCAGTCCAAAAGAACCGATCGCACTTGTTCCCACATGCAAAAAATTCAAACTCCACTTGTGTGAGCATTGATCACGTTTCATGTATTTCATACTCAATCCTAATCAAAAAGGCCGTGAATGATATGGCTAAAGGTCATGCTTGGTTTGGGTTTTATAGACAATCTCTCTTATACTCTTTGAGTATTTGCTTGATGTGGGACTCTTGGAATACCTTGTCTCTTCCAGGTGAGGGGGGAGAGAGAGAGAGAGAGAGAGAGAGAGAGAGAGAGAGAGAGAGAGAGTGAGGAATGAGAGTGTGGCTCTTGGAGTCTTAGTCCCACATCAGGTAGAAGAAGAAACTAACAAGTGGGCTTCTTATTTAAGTAGAGAGGAACAAGAAAAGTTTTGTTGGTCTCTTGGGCACATGTAAAGTTGCTACCTCCATTACAATAGCGATTGCAATGAGGTGTGTGTGTGTGTGAGCATCGATCACATTTCATGTATTTCATGCTCGATCTTACTAAAAAAGGCCGTGAATGATATGGCTAAAGGTCATGCTTGGTTTGGGTTTTATAGACAATCTCTCTTATACTCTTTGAGTATTTGCTTGATGTGGGACTCTTGGAATACCTTGTCTCTTGCAAGTGAGGGGAGCCAAAAAGAGAGAGAGAGAGAGAGAGAGAGAGAGAGAGAGAGAGAGAGAGAGAGAGAGTTAGAGAGAGTGAGGAATGAGAGTGTGGCTCTTGGAGTCTTAGTCCCACGTCAGGTAGAAGAAGAAACTAACAAGTGGGCTTCTTATTTAAGTAGAGAGGAACATAAAAAGTTTTGTTGGTCTCTTGGGCACATGTAAAGTTGCTATCTCCATTACAATAGCGATTGCAATGAGGTGCGCACGCGCGTGCATGCGGGTGCGTGTAATAATCAGTTTGGTCGGTCTGGTTCTCATCTTGGAATCGCGAACCGGACTGCTGCCCATGGGAACTGCCCAAAACGACCGTCAGGTGGTTCCCAATTCAAATTGTTCCTGTTGCACACCCCTACTCTCTAATACCATAACTTAGAACACCGGGGGCCTAGTTTTATTGGTTGGTCAAGGGAATTTTCATCATTTTTTTTCTTATTTTCTTTCATTTTTCCTTTTTTTTTTTTTTTAAGAAAAGCTTTAAAAAGAAAAGAAAAGACAAAGGCTAAAATTGGTAAAAAAAATACAAGAAGTAGAGCCGCCAGCCCTCCCTCGCCTTTAGTCGCCACCTCATCCCCTGTAGGGCATCCGCCATGGCTAGTGGGGTCACCAATGCCTTGGTGAGGGTTGGCAACCCTTGTTGACCAGAGGCATGAGCTTGCCAAGAAAGAGTCGCAACCCTCTCCCAAATTTGAGTGAGTCAGCCCTCCCCTTAGTCTGGGCAATAAAGTTGCCTTTTTTTTTCTTTTTTTCTTTTTTCAAATTTGTGTTTTCTCTTCTTCTTTTTTTAAAGTTTTAATCTTTTTTTAGTTTGTCTTTTTTATGACAAGAATAGAAAAAGGAAAAAAGAAAAAAAAGGGAAGAAAATAAGCAAACATAGAGGACAGAAATGCCCTAGAACTGCCAGTGAGGTTAGGTTTTTCTTTGAAACTGATATGGCTTTTTTAGATCCTTATTTGAGAAAATAAGAGTACTTCAAACTCCAGACAATGTTCACTTTAGGATCATATTTGAGAAAGTGAGGGTATTTCGAATTCCTTTGGAATTTTCCCTTATTTCAATTAGTTCCTTTCTGTCTTTTGAAGGAGGTGAAAATATAGGAGGGACATTTTGGCACAAATTCTCGTGTCAACTAAACATCTTGTAATGACCCAATTTTGCATGGACTTGGTTGCAAAGGCATTTTTTTTTCCACATCTTGCCATGACGTAATCCAAGAACCACTTTAGTTCAAAATTATCAAAATTGGTATCGAAGGTTAAATTTGACTAAAAAAATTATGAAAATTAAAGGATCTGAATAGAGATGTTAAAGTTTAATCGCTCTACTAAAAAAATACGTATATTAAGGGAAGAAAAGTAGAATCACCTTTGAACGCGTACTCTGCTCATTTTGAAACTGCAAGGAGGTTTTCTAGTCAACCTTTCTTCTTTCTTGTCTCTCTTTTTTTCCCCTTTAATAGGAGGAGATAAAGCTTCTTAGACAAAACTTTCTACTAGTTCTTTCAATTGGTTCCATGAACCTTTATGTCTTTTGAAGGTGGAAAATAAAGATGCGCACTTTGGCACTTTATATAAGTTTCGTGTGGATTGAATTATTACACTCAACCTAAATATTTGTGAAGGAAAGAAATTTTGGCACTAACTTGTCCCCAAGAGCAAGTCTTCTTTTCCCACTTCGTACTCTCAAACTGTTTGACAGGCACGTCAACTCAAATTTATTAGGATCGGTGGCAGGGGCTATTCTTGATTAGATTAATGTTCAAGACCTTAACCCAAAAAAAGCACATAAATTAAGAGACGAAAAGTCAAATTTTCCGAAGAGATAGTGGATTCACACCGCTCATCTTGATATTCGGAGCAAGTTCTCAAATCAATTATGTTTTCTTTCCTTTTTTCCCTAGTGCAACGTGGAGCCAACGCTTACTAGCCAAAGTTTCGTGTGGATGGAGCAGCCCATTACTTTACAATTTTCATTAATTTATGTTCTATGACATGCCCTTCATTAAGCATGGAGAGGCCCGTGACATGCTCTTTACAAATCGATAGGTCATGGAAAAATTTGTTCGTGACCACACTAGCCATGCCATATAGAACGGCCGACGTCCACATGAGTGATATTCGGCTAAAATTAACCAGATGAATTTAATTGGCAAATTGTGAAAAACGTTTAGAACTCAATTAGCATGAGTTTAAAAATTCACGACCGAATTAGAAAAAAGTATAATAAGTTTAGGACTTTTCGAACCATTTTTCCCTATATCGATAAATAACATGAAATGGCATAATATTCTTTTCAAGAAATTGTCGAACCTTTTATAACACCAACTTGACATGTCGCATTTGAATTTTCCAATTCATTTGTGTAATAAATTATCCTATATCGTTATGACATATCAGAGTCATATGAATTTTCCCATAATTTTGTAAAGGATGATTCAATAAAAACGTATTCCAACATCACAAAATTCTATAGAAAAAAAAACCTTTCCAATGATTTGAAATAAAGTTAAAGAGTTCATATGTGTAGGTTTTTAAACATTCAGACTAATCAGTATTAAATAATAGTTATATTTTTAAAAATTAAGCACAAAGGTCCTACTTCTAAATACAAGTTTGTGAGTCAGTTTCAATCTATCACTATTGTCGTTAATTTAGTACAAACTTTAATAAATTACAAACTTGTCTCTCTTCTTTTACCATATTTTTCGTCATTTCTTATTAAATGAACCGGCGGAAATATAATCCTTTTTTCTCATAGTTCTAATAACCAACCTTGCCCCGCACTTCACAGGGTGAGAAGAGGACAGAGATGGGGATTTCCCCAGCCCTTGCTCATTCAGATTCTATAAATTGGATTTTATGTTCAATTCAAGAAAGTTTTGTTAAAATCGTTGATTTTTTAGATTTCGTATTTATGTTTATACTCATAAAACTAAATCACTTTTTAAAATTATATGCTCCTTAAGAGAAGAATTTTACATTTAACTTAAGATGATCTCTATGAAAATATCTTTCATGTAGGATACCATATTAGTTTGAAAAAAAATATAGTTTCAAAAAGCTCTTGGTAACTCACTTAAATTGCAAGCTAATGTCTGGAAGAGCACAAGAAGTGGCAATTCCTTGGTGACTAGAACACAAATGCAAATTTTCCAAGAAAAGCATGAACTTGATACAATGCACTCAAAATTGACATGTTTTCATTCATTTTAAATAAGAAACAATTTGTAATCAATCACATCATAACATTGGTCTACCGATACAAAATGACATAAATAACCGACACAAATATCTTGACACAACACGGATTGCTAATGCTATGTTATGAAAGTTCGACTGAATATACATTCGAATGAACAAAAGCAAGGTCCTTTATACCTGTGAACAAAGAGAACCTTTGCTCCGATCTCCATGTTTTCCATGGACAACCAAATTTTTTACGTAGTCCACCTTGTCTATTAATTGGCTATTCAATAGTATCTACTCATCTCATTTGTTAGTATATTACAAACAGAACATTCATTCATTGTTAATGCATATATGGACAAACATAGGTTAGAATCTTCAGAAGAACTATAATTTTCATGAGCAAGAAAACAACATCTCCATATTACTATAGCAAATAAACATAGATCAGAATCTTCACATATGCATGTATAACTTTTCTCAATAAGCTACTTAAAAGATAGGGCATTAAATATCTAGCTACATATTTTCTTGTCTGCAAGGGCTTTCCTCACCTTTTTCCATCCTTTTGCCATTTTCTTGGAGTAGCACAAGAACCACATACTCTTCTCATCAATGATCAAGTTCCCTATCACAACACCAACCAAAAACCCAACTCCGGCACCAACCAGCATGATTCTCCAATCCAAGTTGAAGAGACACTCTTCTTCATTATCCACTTTGAAATATGATGGTGGTGGTGGAGTGTTCTCACCATTTGTGCATTTATTTGGCAATGGACTTCCACATAAACCATCATTCATCGCAAATGAATTGCTCCCGAACGTATCAAATTGCGTTGCACGTGGTATTGGTCCCGATAGATGATTGTGGGAGATTTTGAAAACTGAAAGAAATGTGAGGCTAGCTAATTGTTGGGGAATCTCTCCCGAAAGATTGTTCCAAGAAAGATCCAATGATTCGAGCACTGTCAGGTTTGCCAAGGAAGGAGGGATGCTACTAATGAAGAAGTTGTTTGAAAGGTTAAGCACACGAAGTGCCTTTAGATTTCCAATGAGATCAGGGATGAACCCTTCGAACTTGTTGTTGGAGAGGTCAACTGCCATGAAGACATCTGGAATCTTTGCATATTCCCTTTCCGTGCCCTTACTCATCAATTTCATTGCATAAACAGTACTTATGCTGAATAAAACATTAGGATCCACTTTATAAACATCCAAATATGCCAACGCATCTTGACCAACCATGACCTTCATGGCTTGGCAACTCTTCAACAAGTTGGAAGGAAATTCGCCATTGAAGCCGTTGTTGGAAATGTCCAGGATGTGTAAACGGGTGAAGTTGAGCTCGCTTAGACTAGATTCTACGGGACCATGAAAATTATTGGACCGCAAGCCAATTACTTCTAGGTAGGCTAGTTTCGATAGCCAAAAAGGGAATGTATCATTAATTTGGTTGTCACCAAGATTCAAATACTCCAGCAAACTGCAATTTCCTAAAGATCTCGGAACAATCCCACTTAGTCGGTTTTCTCTGAGATCAATCATCCTCAATGCACAATCATCTAAGAAAACGTGAGGAATCATGCCATCAAATTTATTTCTCGCAAGGTTCAATGAAATCAAAGGATGAATACTTCCCAAACAAGGAGGAAGTGTGCCATTCAGAGCATTGTTGGACAAATCGAGCATGGTAAGAGAGCTCACTTCACATATGGATGTTGGAACTTCCCCAGATAGGAAATTGTTGGAGATGTTGTATACCATGACCGAGGGAGGTGGGATAGGGAGGGTTGTTTTTAGCAAGTTAGAACTAATGTCGAGATAGTTCAAGTTCGGCAAAGGAAGATCGGTCTGGTTTTTTAAGAAGTTGGTTAATAAATTGTGAGAAAGATCTATATACATGAGAGATTCTTTGCTATTGTTCCACATCCATCTAGGAATGATCCCTCGAATTCTATTGTATTGTAGGTATAACTCCTCCAATTCGCTTAAGTAGCCTATAAACCGTGGGAACTCGGTCAAGTTGCATGAATCCAAGAATAAGTAGGCGAGCTTCGATGTAGTGGCATTGATGAATGACTTGGTGAAAGATATGTTGTTGTTGGACAAATATAAGGTTGTCAAGTTCTTGAGTGTGAATAGATCATTCACATCGAGAACGCCATTGAGATTAAGCGACCTAAGATAAAGCCTTCGAAGATCCTTCAAATTCCACAATGCGCCCAAAATATCACCGTACAAGTTGTTGCCAGAAAGGTCAAGATAAGTCAATGAAGATGGAAATCCATTGCTTAACTGATTTCCTCGAATTCTGTTGTGTGATAAGTCTAACCACAACAATTCTCTTAGGTAGCCTATAAACCGTGGGAACTCAATCAAGTTGCATGAATCCAAGTATAAGTCGGTGAGCTTCGATGTAGTGGCATTGATGAATGACTTGGTGAAAGATATGTTGTTGTTGGACAAATCTAAGATTGTCAAGTTCTTGAGTGTGAATAGATCATTCACATCGAGAACGCCATTGAGATTAAGCGACTCCAGGTTAAGGAATTCAAGATTCTTCAGATTTCGCAATGCGCCCAAAATATCACCGTGCGCCCAAAATCATCACTCAAATGAAGATGGAAATCCAGCGCTTAACTGATTCCCTCGAATTCTATTGTATTGTAGAAATAACACCTCCAATTCGCTTAAGTAGCCTATAAACCGTGGAAACTCAGTCAAGTTGCATGAATCCAAGTATAAGCGGGCAAGCTTCGATGTAGTGGCATTGATGAATGACTTGGTGAAAGATATGTTGTTGTTGGACAAATCTAAGGTTGTCAAGTTCTTGAGTGTGAATAGATCATTCACATCGAGAACACCATTGAGATTAAGCTCAAAGGAATGAAGATGGAAATATCCACCGCTTAACCGATTACCTAACCATTACCTACCAAACAGAAAGAAAAAAAAAAAAAAAAAAAAAACACAAGACAAAGGAGCGTTAGTTACCCCATCAATTTCAATTTCCTTTTTCTCTTTGGCTAAATAATCTCCTCGCCTGAAATTATTAGGTCCAAGTCATTATGCACTAGCCCACTCAGACAAATAGGCATTGGAGGGGCCCACCGTAAAAAATTGGAAAGTCTCTCTCGCTCTCCTCCTCTCTGCACCGATCTTTCGAGCTCCACTAATGCTCGCTCCCTCCCGGACCACCGCTAAAACCCCTGCCGCAACGGCCACGGGAAAAACTAGAGACAGCGACTTCCTCCTCCACCTCGAGGTCTACCTCGACAATGCTCTCAAGATCTCCAGGTACGCCACAAGGATCATCCTATCCCCCTCCCTCCTTCCCAAAACCCTACCCCTCCATCACCGCCTCAGGAGCTTTGAGTCCGGCATCGGCTTGAGCCGAAAGTCCTTCCGACTGGGCTAGTTGTCGAGGACGTGAACGCTCTCCGGGCCTCGCACCTTGACTCTGGGCAGAACCTGATTCTCTCCCCCATCGCCAATGGCGGCTAGGGGACATACTACGTCATCGAGTAGTTCGTCTGATTGGCGAAATCGGGCTTCATCGATGGCCACGACTCGCGTGTTCGATCGGCGCGTAGGCCAAGTTTTTTGGGTATAATGGGAGCGTCAATTTGAAAATTAGGGATTTGAGGAGGTTGTGGGAGGACGAGATGCACATCGATTCGATCATCAAGATCACGACGTCTAGGGGGATTAATTGAGGAAGTTCTTTATTTATTTATTTTTTCCTTTCGGTCAAAAAATTGAGGAAGTTGAGGGAGAAGAAGTTGATGAATGAAGTTGTTCGTGGTTCAGGACCTGGTTGAACTTGCTGAGCTAGAAGGCCTTCTAGCTCAGCCCTTGCTAGACTCGAAGCTCTTGAGGTGGCGATGGTAGTTTTGCCCGTGGCTGTCGTTATGGGGGTTTTGGTCGTGGTCGGGGTGGGAGCAAGCAACGATGGAGCTCGAGAGATCAGGTTCCATGGAGTTGTAGATGGAGGAGGAAAGAGATTTGTCCGAACTGGTAAAGAGGAACTTATGATGGTGCATAGATGACATAACGTCACAATTGCGCTTAATATAATCAAAAAGAAACTTTTACCTGAAATGTCCAAGACAGTGAGTTTTGTCAAGTTGACCATCCACTCCAAAGAATCACCACTCAAGTTATTGTAAGTGAGATCTAGCTCCGATAGCTGGTTAAGATTAGCAAAGGAAACAGGGATTTGACCTTGCAAGTTATTTCTGTGAAGGTCTAGTTCAATGAGATGAGAAAGATTACCCATTGAAGAGGGAAGCGATCCTGAAAAATAGCAACCCGAGGCTGATAACTCATTCAAGAGACTAAGATTTCCAATTGAAGTGGGTATTTCTCCCGAGAAGTTGGTCCAGGAAAGGTATAAGGATTTTAATGGAGAACCCCAGTGCAGTTTGGGAAAAAACACAGAAAGGTTGGAATTGCCAGCAACGGAAAGGACTTCCAAGTTTGGCAGCTGAAAAATGTTGACTGGAAAGTTTCCACTCAATCGATAATATTCTAGCCTGAGCAATGTCAATGAAGAGAAATTCGCTAGCATAGGTGGGAAAGGTGATGACAAGCTCACCGAAGAAAGATCAAGTTCTTTTAGCCCGGTCAAGTTATGAACGAAGATGCCCATGTTGGCCAAGCCGCTCATGTTGGCCATACGAAGTGAATTAGTCGAAGAGGACAAATCAAGAGAAACT
Organism: Eucalyptus microcorys; assembly: GCA_014182515.1. Classification (NCBI taxonomy): domain Eukaryota; kingdom Viridiplantae; phylum Streptophyta; class Magnoliopsida; order Myrtales; family Myrtaceae; genus Eucalyptus; species Eucalyptus microcorys. The sequence continues at coordinate 9,295,137 of CM024566.1, forward strand.
AACTTGGAGAGTTGCCAGATATCGCGAGGGATTTCACCAGAAAAGTCGGAGGCTGAGAGATTAAGGTATTGTAACTTTGAAAGATTGCCGAAGCCGTACGGAATTGAGGAGAAGTTGAAGCTGTTGAAAGCGAGATTGAGCGACTCCACGTGAACGAGTCGAAAGAGAGTGGTTTTGGGACTCATGGTGCCTGAGAGACAACTGCTACTGAGGTCGAGGGCGATCACTCGACTGGTGACTTCATCACATTTGACGCCGTCCCACGAACAACAATCTCCACTTCCATCCAGCGACCAGGAATGAACTTTTGGATTAACGCATCGCCGGTCTGTCGTGTTGGTTTTGAAACTTCTCTTGAATTCCATCAAGGCAGAGCTCTCGTCCGCATGACAAAGTACCTCAGCAAACCTAGTACAAAGAGAGAAAGCAAGAATATCCAAGTAAGCAGCAGATATAATGATAAGGCTGCCATAATTTTCTGCTTTTGTTTCTGTTCTTTTGGTTACTGAAGTGAGTTTTCGAGGGAGAGTGCGACGTAGAAGGTTTTTATAGGCAGCAACAATTGGTTCTGGCAATGGAAATTTCTTTGTACTTGGCCATTCATAGTGCTTGACCTTAGAACTTTAAATGATTTACGTATGCCTTCTGTATGGGTTTGAAAACCGCAGGATCTTAGACGTATAAACATTTCTTTTATTATATAGGGCACAAGCGCAGTGGCTTGGCATTCTCCTTTTATCCATATTTCTATGGCATACTTTTAATATAGAATCCATCCGTTTCTTTTGGTGACATATTGGAAATTGGCAGCAAGCTCCCATGTAAATTGTTCATGTCGTTTGACTTGACTCATAGCTTCATGGCTAAATTTCAAGTACAGATGTTGTTCATAGTTGTTTGTTCAACAACATGGGTTGCTTGTGCAGACTTCTATCAATAGGCCATTTATAGGTGGGCTCATGTGTCTCTAATTTTAAACTCACCTATACATCTGTTTTAAGTATGAAATGAGAAACACCCAATTTAACATAAAAGTATCGAAAAAAAATATCAACACAATCAGAACATAAAAAGATGAGAGATCAAATTATATTATTGAAATAGATGGATGTGCACTCATAATAATCAAATAAAGACTTTGAAATAATTGGGTACTGCACCTTTATTAGATAAAAGCAGGGCATGGAAGAAAAAAAAAAGTCGTATGTGCGCATGTGCACGAATGAACAGAAACAGAGAGAGTTATGTGCGTGTGCGTGTATGTGAACAAAATATATTTGAGCCATGATTAAATTTCTTAACAACCTAATGTATTTTTGCTATCTATAATCCATATTTTTTTTAATTAACTTTTCTGCAAAAAGGTTGGCTTAGTTTTATTTTTATGCTGCATTAGTGTTATCTTTGTTCATCTTTTCGTTTCGTAAACCTTTCTATTTGATTCAAATTTATAGAAAGAGCAGATACGGCTCTATAAGGGGGCAACATGAAGACATTGATTTTAGGGAAAAATCTTAAGTCGTACACCTCATTCAAGATTGCAACACTAAACTGAGGGCTACGAAGAGGGTAAAAACTTGCTATTCTTCAAGCTTTCATTAGCCATTCTTAAGAGACATTAGACAGCGAAAGAAATCACAGTAAAAACAGTACATTAAGTTTTTCTTTGACCGGACAAAACTCAAAAGCAAGCATCCACATAGTTTCCGAGGGTGAAATAATTTCTCTTATTTTGAGGTAACTTCTATCTACAATTCATGTTCTAATTGGTTCTGGCAATGGAATTATCTTTGCTACTTGGCCATTCATAGTGCTTGACCCCAATACTTTAAACTGATTTTAGGTATGCCTTCTGTATGGGTTTGAAGACTGCAGGATGTTAGGCGCATGAACATTTCTTTCATTATATAGGGCCCGAGAGCAGCAGGGGCTTGGCATTCTCTTTTTTTATCTATATTTCATACTTTATTAAAAGTATCCATTCTTTTCTTTCAGCGACGTATTGGAAATTGGCGACAAGCTTCCAGGTAATTGTTCATGTCCTTTGATTTGACTCATAACTTCAAGGGTAAATTTCAAGTACATAAGTTGTTCATAGTCGTTTGTTCATCCATATGGATAGCCTGTGCGTACTTCCATCTATAAGCCCATTTGTGGACTCATGTCTCTCTAACTTTTATTTTTGCTTGGATGGGCATTCACCGATAAACTCACTTGTACATCTGTCCCCTCCCTATACTCACCACAAAAAAGAAAAAAAAAAAAAACGATTTTGTTTGGGGATTCATCAAGTTTAACACTGATTTTCTCAGTCATGATTTCATTTTTAACTTTTAAGTAGTGATGTTTCTCTCTTAATTATATCATGTGTGCTTACACGTGTCTAACATAATTTCTGTAAATGCTAGGTAATAAATGTAAATCCATTTAGAATTTTTATAATTTTGCATAATAGCACCATTGGTTCTTAACAATAACTTGGCCGAAAAATATCGATAAATATTATCTTAATCGTTAATTAAGTGAATTTTACTGTAGAGCTGATGTGATCCACGATGGGGATGACTTTGATCTAATGATGCAAAGGCCAGACGATACTTTCTCAGAAATGGCGGGGGGACTCCAGAGTCCAAGCATAGATGAGGCATCATTTGTCAAAAAAGCTATAATTGAAAATTCACGTGGAAACTGAAAATTTTGACGTGCCGTGCTCGCCATTCATTGCCAGTATTATTGGTACGGTCCCCTTCCCATTTCTTTTTCACATAGAAAATAAAAGAAAAAGACAAACTTGACAAACCTCAAAAAAGAATTTTCTTCCTTACAACAAATCAGTTGTACCAACCTAACCACTGACGTTGGGATAACACTTAGAGTGCGTAAGATAAAATTTCAACTCAATTTCTGTTTTAAAATTGAGAAGTTAAAAATTTTAGTTTCCTTCTTTAAATCTATTTCTAAAATAGAAATATGTTTCGAAAAATCAAATGCGTTATAACACTTCCCTATTTCATCAAAGAAATGTTGATCAAGTGTTGAGTTGCCCAAAGACGCAAGTTCTTTTTTAGGTTCTTTGAACCTTTAGTCAACAAAATCAATTTTACGTCCCGTCATTAGTGATCAACTAGGTCTTAAAGGAGGATTCTAGCCTTCTGGCATTTACCCAAGTCAACAAGAATTTTTTAACATTAGTCGATGGATCTCCAGGCAAATTTGGCCACCTGAGAAGACTAGAGTACTTAGACCTATCCTTCAATAAATCCAAGGGGATCATTCCTAGATGAATGAAGAACATTAGCGAAACAAAAGGCCTTTCTCATTACATAAATTTGTGCCACCGCCATTGAACCTTCAATTATTCATTGTGTCTCCAAATAATCAAAGCTGAAAAAATTACCCAGTGATGTATTAGGAAGTGATGTATTAGGAAATGAGCTTGAGAAATGACATCTACCGACTAATAACTTATTCAGGAAACCAAGGTTTCCCCAAAGATAATCGTTCCAGGAGGATTATCCCAATGTATTTCTGGAATAAACCAAAAAGGAAAACACAAGAGACCAAGAGACAATAATTTTTTCAGGAAATTACACCAATTGCAATCAATTCACGTTGACACAACACTTAGATAAGGTCAGAGGATAACTTTAAAAAGATTTTTTTTTTTTTTTTATCTTGACGCCTTATACGTGGAGGCAAAAATTTTAACCATGGGATTTCCATAAAGGAAACCATTTACATTATTTTCCATGGTAGTTTGTTAGTGGAGGCTAATTATTTTTCATGTCATACTCTAAAATCATTTGATTGCCACATTAGATCAAGCTTATCAGAACTGGTGCCAAAGATCGGACTTAATTAAAATTTTATGCAAGTTTAAGGAATTGATTAATTAAATTAAAAGTAAACTTGATTGAAAAAAAAAAGAGTGTAAATTAAGAGAGGAAAAGTAAAACTTTACAGCTGGCATGTGGTGGACAAAAACCACGCTACGCTGCTCATTCTGGAAGTCCAAGCAAGTTTTCTAACCAAAAGTCTTTTTTTTTTGTCCTTCTCTTTTTACCTCCTGTACGACGGGAGAAATAAGATTCCTAGACAAAACTTTCTTTTGATTTTTTTAAACTGTTTCCTTTGTGTCCTTCGAACCAGGTGAAGGAAACGCGTTTTAGTATTATGTGTAGTTTCACGCGGATCAAATAATTACATTCAAACTAAATATCCTGTTTTGGGATATTTTCGGATTCATCGAGTTTAAGGCTAATTTTCGTATTCATAAATTAATTTTGATTTTTGAGTAGTGAAGTTTCTCTCTTAATTATATCATGTGTGCTATGATGCATCTAACACAATTTATGTAAACGCCAAGTAACAAATTTAAACCCTTTTATATTTTTCATAATTTTGCATAAGATTGGTTGTTAGAAATAACTCGACAAAAAAAATGTAGATAATTATCATTTCATCCATTAATCAAGTGGATTCTACCATAGTACTTACGTGATCAACAAGAAGATGAGCTCGACCATACGATATTTTCTCGAACATGACAGGGAGAGGCATCATCTGTCAAATGCTTTAATTGAAAATGCACATGGAAGTCGTAAATTTTCTCGGGCTGTGCTTCGCCATTCATTGCCAGTATTTATTGGCATGGTCCACCTACCGGTGAAATGACACCTTACATCCTTTCACATAGAAAAGAAAAAAAAGGGATCAAACTTGACAAACCTCAACAAAGAATTTTCTTCCTCGTGAAAAACCAGTGGTTCTTGTTGGAAGATATGTGCGAGCTATACCATATACTAAATCAATCGAGATCAATTTGACATTGGAATTGATTTATAGGATACATTATTTCCTTTTTCTTTATACACACCTTGTACTATAATATAGAGCATTGTATATTGAATCGATATAGAAAAAGAAATACAAAATTCTTTCCCACAAACTATCTCCTTTTCTTTGGTTCCTTGCTTTCTTGCAGTACTAACCTAAGTATTACGATTGGGATAATTTTACGATTTCCACTATTTTATGGCTATTAGCAAATGGGTTTAAGTGTTTTGATGATATTTTAGCTTAATGCATATTGTATATTGTGAGTCCTCAATTTGGCAGGATAAGTTATAAGGTATCTCATGTTTTGATTGAATCAATTTGTGTACCCGGCAACATCAAGTAAGATAGGTCGGTATTTTATGGCAAAAAGAAGGGATAGTTTAATGTTTAACATATATTTTGAAATACTAGTAAAATGTGCCGTGCATGCACGCGTGAAGGCCACATTTTTTAAAAACTGCGTGAACTTCAAATTTTCTTAAGCCTATGGAAGATTCGTTATTTGACCTTCACGTTAATAAATTAATGATTTTTATGGAATTTAAAAGACGAACTATATGAAAAAAAGTAAACTACTATTTTTTCATGATAATCCTAATAAAAAGGCAGGAATTAGTTATCTGTTCAACTTTTCATGACTTCGTTGTTTTTTTTTTAGTGTAACATGAGAGAATCACGCTTAACAAACAAAATATAAAAAGAAATCAACACAATAAAAGAAAAGGCAAAAGATAAAATGATATTATTGAAATAGATGGATATGCACTCCGATCATCAAATAAAGACATTGAAATGAGTAAGTACTGTTCCTTTATTAGATAAAAAGAAAGCATGGAAGAAAATAAAGTGGTACACCAGGCGTATGAATGAGAGTGAAACAGAGACAATAATCTAGTATTAAAATAATTAGATTGTTAATTCAAAAGAGAGATGAATGAGGTAATGTGAACGAGTGTCATTATTTTAGTTTAAGTTAAATGGGAAAAATTGTATTATATCATATGAATTAAAGGTCACGGGGCGGAGTGTTTTCTTTTCTTGTGAAAATGGAGGACATCTTTAGTAGAAAAATTGTAGTTAAGTGCACATTTAGCAATTTTTTTATATTAAAAGAAATTATAAATAAATAAATCAAATCTTAAATTGAATGTGAAAGACACTATTCATTTATAAGTATTTTGAAAGACGCATTATTTAAATGAATAGTCACATTTTATGAAAACACAACTCATAGGTCTTGTTTAGAAACTATTATCCGGTCATTACTTGAAAATCAGGACACTTCCCCTGCCAGTTTGAGTTGCCCGAGGACGCGGGTTTAATTGAATCTTCAGTCAATGAAATCAATTTCAATTTGTCATAGCTGGACCCGTCATGTCGTTTCGTGATCAAAAAAGTCTTAAAGGACGACCCTAGCTTTCTGGCATTTACCCAAGTCATTAAGAATATTTGAACATGAATCGATGGATCTCAAGGCGAAATTTGCCGCAAAAGGCTGTCCTCGTTTTTATCAAAGTATCACTCCACTTGGGACGTGCGATTTGGTTCATTTTTGCATTTGACTTACATTTTCAAATGAAAAGAACAGCCCGCTAGAATTCCAGCTCAAAGAAAAGAAATGGCCCGCAGAACTTGTTGGGGCAACATGACAAAACTCAAGAAATGCATGTAAAACTATGATGCATCATCGCAATTTTTGGAGAGTAATGCTCTTGTTAGTGATTGACTAGATCAAATATAGTGTTAAAGTAATGCAGGAGCCACCTGCTCTTCTTGTCAACGACGAAATTGCCAAGCACAACACCGATAGAGAATCCAATCCCAATGCCTACCAGCATAGTTCTCCAGTCCAAGTTGAATGGATATTGTTGTCATTATCTTTTTCGAGCGATGATGATGGTAATGGTAACAGTAAGTTATCACCATTTGTGCATTTATTTGGCGGAGGTGTTCCACGCAATCTCATTCATGGCAAATGAATTGATGTCAAATGTGTCGAATTGGGTTCCCCGTGGTTTCAGTCTTGAGAATCGATTGTGAGACACTAGAAGACGAAGGAAATGCAAATAGGGGGAGGATGGAATCTTGTTTAATGGCTCCGGTGACTGTGTCATTCATCCCGTGTCTATGTGAAATTGCATTGTCCATAGAATATGATTTTTGGAAATGACAATTTCAGGAAAAAAAAAAAAAAAAAAAAGAATGATTTTCTAGCGTTTTTTTTTTTTTTTTTTTTTGAAAATAAGTTGAAAAAAATTAGTTTTGTCGTATTTGATAATAAGTATGTCCACTAAAGGTAGCTTGTATCCTTAAAGACGATATACCATGAATAACGAGCTAGAATCAACATCTCTTTCTTATTATTCTGTAATACATCAAAATAAGAAGAATTACAAAGAAATTAGGAAAACAACTATGAAATCAAATTCGTAAAATATTATATATGAAAAAAAAATAGATGATTTTCGTATTCTTTTCACTTGGACGCACAGCAAGAGAGAAAGGAAAGTGATTAATTTCTTACTGGAAGGGGAAATAGTCTTCTCCAAACTAAGTTTGATGGATGGAAAAAGTTTTCATCGATCGGATAGACTTTACAAGTTGGACTGGATGAAAAAATGATCTCATGTGGATGATAAATGTGCTCTTTTGGCTTGGAAACTAAATCAAGACAACCATTTATTCTTTGCTTGTCAATATAGCAAGCAGGTTTAGGACGCCGTTTTGAAGCTAGGTGGTATTTCTCGTGCCATTGACTCCTGGAACTTTGCATTTGACTGGGTTATGAAGGAATTGCGAAGGAGATGTATAAGTAATATTGCAATCAATGAGACTGGCATGGAGTGCTTCTTGTACTATATTTTAGCCGGCTACGAACAATGTAAACTTCTTGTACTATATTATGCTGAAAGAGTACGTGTTGATTGTGTGTGTTGTTTGTATGGAAAGAAACATTAAAAGAGTACGTGTTGATTGTATGGAAAGAAACATTAGCATATTTACATGACATGAACAATGCGGCCTCAAAAAGCTAGAGATACCATAAAATTGACAATCACAAATTGAATTGAGTTTTAGAGAGTATTAGTTATACAACCATGCTGCCAAAACTAAACAAATTAAAGAATTCCACCATCATTAGAAATGTCATCTATTTCTGTATGTGAAATTCTAACTCCACCGGTAGCTCACTCTGTAATTAGAAATAAAATTGCAACTTTACTTGCCATACATTCTGCAATAAAAGAACTCTAAACTAGTTCTGTTGTTCTTTCCCTCTCATCTAGTTACATACAAATTTTAGCTAGGAAAATATAACATATACTCAATACAAATATTGCATTACAAATTCAAGATGATAAAGAGATAAACAGCTGCATTTTGAATTACCTCTTGCTTTAACTTTGCCTTCACTACCTACTTTCTGCTATACCACACAAAGACCAAACTTTTAGTCCCTCCCATATGACATTGCCGAAAGAACCTCTTTCTCTCTCTTTTCTGCTAAGTACAATATTCAACAAGATCCTGCAATTACGTTAGTAGTAGTATCTTTAATGCCAAGGTGACAAAAAATGGTTTTTTTTCAAACTGCCTATGAACATAAATCACAGTCAAGCTCAACCTTTTTCCCAAATTAACCAACTGTAGTAACAATGACAGAGATCATGGCATCTTTACTCTATGCACTTCTTACTCGATTGTCCTTCTCATGATGACTCATACTTCACTTACTAAGCCACCATGCCATCAGGATGAGAGCTCTACCTTGATGGAATTCAATTGAAGTTTTCAGAACTGACAGAACAGATTTTCAGTGTGTTTATGCGAAGGTTTATCATGGTCACATGGATATTGCCGCTCATGGGATGGCGTAGAGTGCCACAATGCCATTACAATTGTATTGCGGCATTATACACAAGAAAAATCTTTTTTTCTCCTCCTCTATCAGGGAATAATAGAATTACATTAAACAAAACAAATCAAGTTACAAGTGACCGGCCCCATTAAGCCATAAAATGAGTCGAATACCAAGGTGGATGACCATGACAGAATTATGTATTCCTGGGTTAAACTCATTGGGTCATGCATCGGTACTCAGTATTTATTTATGCTGTGAGTAAATCATGTGATTCAACTTCTTCAATTGCATAAATTCCTCCCCCTTAACTAACCAATTAAGGTTAAGAAAATAAAAGGAGTATCTCCAACCACTAACGATAACATAAGCAATAAAATTAATAATCATAGAATTACTACAGAAAATTTAAGGCACTTGTCACACCTATGATCAAAAACCTCGCCGTGTAAGTGAAGTCGATGTTTGCATTTCATTGACTTCGCGTGCAGCGTAAGTCATCAACCACACCTTGACTCGAAAGTCATCTCTTAAGTCTTCCTCTAGTTGAGAATCTAGGGCGGACGCATCGGTATATCTATTGGTTAAAAACAGAAGTTAAGGTAGTAGAGATTAGAACTCATTCTCTCAATGATGAGGTAGTAAAGTCCCAACCAACTGCGCTGCCCACTAGTGGGTGCCATATCTCTTGTTATTTATGCCCAAAATATCTATAGTTTTCATCTATTTGTATTGAGTAAATTTTTCTCATTGATCTGATTGGAAGTAGGTCACTCACACTGAAATAAGGGCAAAACGTCAGAAATCCAAAAGTGGCGGAAGTCTTCTCGCAGGTCTCTTAATTTTGGCATTTTTGTGGATAAAAAAATATATATATGAGATGCCATTTTAATGAACCAACTGCAATGATGATTACACATGAACGATCGATCACGGCATGATGTGTGACCATTTTTCTCCCTTTTTGACAAAAAATAACGCCTCTCTAAAAGGCTCCCCTCAAGCCCATGAGAGGGAACCCAGGGGAAACCCTGGGGTGAAACACTAGGGGTCGGTTGGAGTCAACCGGGGACCTTAAACCCGGTAATGATAACCCGCCGGGGGGTGGTGGTCTTAATGGGGTTCTTACCCACCCCACCCCTTGGCCTGACCAAGCTCTACTTCCCCTGTGTTGGCGGGGCACTCATCTTGGAATGATGGCAGCTAGGTAGAGCTAAGCGGTCTCTAAAAGGCTCCCCTCAAGCCCATGAGAGGGAACCCAGGGGAAACCCCGGGGTGAAACACTGGGGGTCAATCGGAGTCAACCGAGGACCTTAAACCCGCTAATGATAACCCGCGGGGGGTCTTAACGGGGTTCTTACCCACCCCACCCCTTGGCCTGATCAAGCTCTACTTCCCCCGTTTTGGCATTTTTGTGGATAAAATAAATATATATATATATATGAGATGCCATTTTAATGAACCAACCGCAATGATGATTACACATGAACGATCGATCACGGCATGATGTGTGACCATTTTTCTCCCTTTTTGACAAAAAATAACGCCTCAGTTTCATTGCAATAATTAACGTTATTATAGAAAAAAAGAAAGGCAGCGATAGACAATATCTCGCCCCCATTGCGAGACTTAAGTGGGGTGCCGTGGGAGGTGGGTCCCAGCACTAGTGCCCCCTTAGTTTACGTCGCCGGCTGTCGGCTGTATATCGGTTTTCGAATCATCAATATATATATCTTTAGCATTTTCTCATTAGTCCAACAGAAACATCCCACGGCGGACTTAGGAATTCTCTTGATGACCCATCTCCTATACTATTGTATATCCAATCTAAACCATCCATTTTCTTTTTCAAAAAAATTCATACCTATTCACAATCCACAGCTGGCTTTCTCAGACGGTGAAAAAATTTTGTGCATGAATCAAGAAGTCTAGAGTCTAGACAAATGAAAGAGAGGTATCAAATCTTCACTATGTCGAAAGTGGAAAATATCTATGGCAAGACAGACACAGCAACAGCATACTTAATCTTTGTTGCCACTTTGTCTACACCTGGGCTCTCATGGGGATTGTTGATTTGTTTTATAAGAAAATGTTGTTGAAACAGTGACCCATCAACAAATCAGTGGCTAGACCAATTAAATATGTCTCATTTAATTCACTTTTGAAGTATCTAGATTTTTTTTTATTTGTTTATGTTAGGTAATATCTCGAGTCAGTTTTCCTTTGCAGATTAAATTTACCTCTTTGATGTAATTAAAAGTAGGTCATCGAAGTAAAAACTTTGAAAACATCAAGAATTACTTATTTGGGGGCTCGACCTAAGAAGTAGCACCGAAAAGGGAAAAAAATAAAGAAAGAAGAAAAAACCACATGCGTCGTGTTATTTTAATACTAACACTACTCGTCATCACCTTAATTGATTTCTCATCATGGAACAGGAAAGATTAAAGGCATTTAACTCTGATTCTGACCTCTTTTGTATCTGTGAAGATGATATGGTAAATCCAAAGAAAAACAATGAGGACCAAAGTTGCTATTCACAAAAATTGCTAATTATAAAAGAAATGGCATTGCTCTAATAGAAAACATACAAGAGAATAATATTATTATGCCACCCTCAGTACTGCCTATGCTTTCTACTTGGGTCATTTTGATCGCGATGTTTCACTTTTCATACTCACTTTGCTAAGCCAAAATGTCATGTCGAAGAAAGCTTAGCCTTGGTGCTATTCAAAGAGGCATTTTAGAACCAGTAGAGCAAATTCTCGTTGTGTTTATCTGAAGTTCGAATCGATGTCATCAACGCTAGGTAATGGAGACTATTGCTTATGGGACGGTGTGGACTGAGACGAATTCACCAATCACATCACCTGCTTTGACCTCAGTAGTAGGTGGCCTTTCCAATACCTTAACTTCTGACAAATGGACATTTTAATCGGTCCGCACGGAATCCTTAATCTTTCTTTCCACAACTTCAATCCCTACCCGATGCCCTAGGGCAAGGGGAAAATGGGGCCGTTATGTCATTATTACACACTTTAGTCAACATAAATAATCAACATGAGAGAAATAAATGAAAAAGTCACGTCAACATTTTTCATTATCTAAATTGGACGAAATTAATGAAAGGATTTGAATGCACCAATATGAAATAAGACTTGATTGTACTTTTTGAGAGTTTTAAATTTCAATTGTACTCTTGAGATAATTTTTTGGATTTCTATTCGGACTTCCCATGCACTTAATTCCTTTTTGCGGCATCTAGCTATCCGTATTATATTGCTTGATAGAATGAAAGTTACATGTTTTCCACCGTTTCGTAATATCATTGAAACATGTTAATGTTGTGAAATACTGAGTACCATTGATAAGAGAGTAAGAATTCATCAACATCTGACATATGCAAGTACTGTGGTGCTAATGCACTTCGTTTTTCTCGTCTCTTTCATCCAAAGCGTGGAGTCCACAGAGATGGTCTGTACATGCCAAAAACGCAACGCAATTATGCATAAGACTTTGACATGTAAACCCGGATTAGGTGATACCTAGGGGGACCGTGAATACAGAAATAAAAGCTAGAGGGATGAGGCCAAATCTTCAAAAGAAGTCGTTGCCAAATGAACTCATCTATAGGCCACTGTTAGTGATCCCAACGTGTTCGTCGAATCAAAGTTCCAGTCTTCACGTTGTAAGACTATATTTTAAGCAAGTTCCCCTCCAAAAAAGGGAAAAAGAAGAAGATGAGGCAAGAGCCTTGATATGTGATTGAGTGGTCAAACACGGGGTAAGCACGGAGCAAATGTCGCATTCATTTTATAGTGTCTCTTACTCAAAATAACTTTAGAGGCCAAGGCTTCGTTAGTGTAAAGTCTTACTCAATGTGCAATCGATAAAGCAGTTTGCGGATATCGCAGACCTTAGTGGCTAGTGGTGCCCCCAACACTCATGTCCGAAAATTCCCTAATTACAGGTAAAAAATTCCTAAAAAATTATAGATAATGATCTCTCGGTTAAATTTGTTTTTCTATCTAGTTTGCCTAACTTCGAATTCTTGGTCCACCACTAGTTTACTACTATTTGAAGAAATGAGCTGAATCGGAATGTTCAGACAAAATATGTTACTCGAAAGGAAGATGAACCTTTGAGAAGTTATGAAGCAGACTAAAATATGCATGTATCAAATTGCATCTAAACCACTAAAGATAGTAGACTATACATATTCCTCACATCTAACAGTTTAGATTTAATAAATTCATATACTGAATTCACCGAATAATTTTGAGGAATGTTTAGGTCATTCCTGTACTGTCTAAACGTGGTTTGGACAATATTGTATGAAGACAAATGATTTAGTTTGACCATTTCGACCTATCAAAAGATCAAGTATTACTTCCAGAATAATGATTTCAATATCAATCCACATCTCAAGACTTTGGCCATGCAAAGCACAAGTCTATAGACAAAATTTAGTGCGTGTGTCTTTTCAGATGTGTCTAGTGCATGAATTGCCCAAGCAGAATGAAATTCCGACACTCGAATTGCTTATCGTTGCCTACAAAAGCTTCTCCACTGAAAACGAAATCTACCAAAAAGCAGTAAGAACAAAACAAAAATTATGGCCCCCTCATTATTCTCCCTGTTTTGTACTATGATCATTTTCCTCGTTAAAGGGCCGATTACTCATCAAATATAAAATTTATTAGATTATTGTTTTTTTGTTGTAAATATAATATGATCAAAATTCTTGCCGGGTAAGTGAAGTCGATGTTTGCATTTCATCAACTTCGCGTTCGCTGTAAGTCGTCAACCGCACCTTGACTCGAAAGTCGCCTCCCAAGTCTTTCTCTAGTTGAGAATCTAGGGCGGACGCATCGATTTGCACGCCACACACGTCTTTTTCAACGTAATCTTGAACAAAAATACTAGTACCCTATTTGTTTGTGTATATCTATTGGTTAAAAACAGAAGTTAAGGTTTAGCAATTTTTTTTTCGTATCTCACCTCCTAATCTAAGTTTCGGCTTTGCAGCTTGACTTTTGAGTTCTACCAACAAAACCCACAACGATCACTTCTACGTAACATTTTTTTTTTCTAATTTAGCGGTGAAGTGGTATCCAAAGCTACTTTCGTGCACTTCAATTAGTTCATTTTCTTGGGAGATCTTAAGGATGCACTCCATCATATCAACCTAATGGAATTGGGATTTTATTTCTAGAGTGCTGCCAATAAGGCTTGAATTCAAGTCTATAAGTTAAGTAGAAAACTTCTGACCATCTGAACCAACACCTTGGTGGTTTTGTGTAGCAATTACAACTGTACTAGCTAAATAGAAGATAAGACAAATATCAAATATGTATTGTATTCTATAATTTTATGGATCATGCGTGATTAGTACAATCATATATTAAAAAAATTAGCTTTTTGAAAGAAAAAACAAAAAACTGTAGAATGACTCTTGCTTATCGATTCAATGTGACAAAAGTCTTTTTGCGGGCCTTTCAATTTTGGCCTATGTGTGGGAAAATAAATGAGATGCCATTTTAATGGACCAGCCATGCAATCATGATTGCCCCCGAACCGTCAATCACGACATGAGAGCTCGACTTGGAATTTCTACCTTGTGGATGTGTGACCATTTATTTCCTTTTTTTTTTTTGCAAAAACAAATAAAAAGGCCCCGGTTTGCTTATGAACATCGACATCATTTTCAACAAAGAAAGGCAGTGAGAGGCAATATGTTGAGTATTTTCAGATTAGCCCAAGAGTAACATCCCATGGCAAACTTAGGAATTCTATTGATGAACCCATCTCCCAACACTATTGTATGGCAGGACATTCATAGTATAGTTGATCTTAATTGTCACATTGTCAACCCTCAGTCTCTCACGTGTATTATTGATATCCTTTATTAGAAGTTACTGTGCTGGCGAAATAGTGAATCATCGACAAATCTGCGGCTAGACCAATTAAATGTGTCTCATTTAGTTTACACTCAAAATGCCTAGAATTTTCATTTATTATGTTTGGTGATATCTCGAGTAAACTTTCGTGCATATAGTAAATTGACCACTTTGACATGATCAAAAATAAGCCAGCTGCACTAAATCTTAGAATTCATCAAGGACTACCTACGTCTTGTTATTTTTAGCCTTATAATTAAATTGGTCAAATTGTAAAGTTTAAGACTATATTGACTGCTGTACAATAAATTTATGATTTTTTGACCCAATTTTCTCCACTAAATTGACTGCTGCACAATGAATTTATGATTTTTTGATCCAATTTTCTCCACAGAATTATTCCACGATGTAATCTCTCCAAGAAAGCTAAAATTTGACAATCTCAAATACTCTTTTTTGGCTTTTTCCATCATCATATATCTATGAGCACGTGTCAGTGCATTTCAGATAATCATAAACATCGAACACCATTCAATCTTCCATGTCCTTCCTTCACCAATTCACTAATTAATTATCACATCATCAAGAATTGAACTAACCAATTCAAGTTGTATCTCTCGGAACTCTATTCAAAGCGTCATGTGTGATAGTTTTAGATATTGCGCTTAGATGAATTCTTGGAGTATCATGCTCCATCTATTGAAAAATATTCATTTACACATCATTGAAATCAATACATATATTCTACTTATTTTGGGATATATGAAGGGCTATTTCCCTAATCCCGAGCATTTTCACTGTCCAAACCTCTAAGTTTTTTTATGAAATGTTACCCAAAAGGTGTTCAATAAGATTTGGAATAGAGGAATAAATAACAAACCATAGATACATATAAGATTCATTATCAAGCAATGTGAGATAATGAAAGTCCAATCCAAAAACTCAAGTCATTAATTAGAGAGAGACCGTATTTATATAAAGAGCATATAAGACTCATTATCAATCAATGCGGGATAATTTTTTGACATGTTGCTCCTTTCCAAGCAAGGCCAAAGCATCCGTGCAACCATCTACTTCTCTAAATATATGCTCGATTTGTATTCCTGCCGCTCCACGAGCAAGTTCCTGCATTCAATCAAAAGAGGTTCCATCAGTAATTTATGATCGTGAATGCATGTAATTGCATGAATAGCAGACGTGGCGTCCATTTCAATGTGTAAATGAGTAACATTATTGGCTACTTCTAATCTGAGGCCATCTCTTAGCGCCATATCTCTGCCATGATGTGTTCATCATCCATCAGAGCTTCTATAGCGCCTGAGAGATTCTTGCTTGTTTGTGATTTATGGTAATCACGGATATTTTGTCTTTAATTTTATACAAAACTAGGTGACAATATTTAAAATCTGAAGATATTTTCAAATCAATGATAATGTCTTTTTTTTTTCTTGATTCGAGGACTAGAAATATTCCTAGGAACTAGAGAATGACTCATGTTCATCAATCTAAAAGATAGGCGTAAGTCTTTACTTCAGTCTCTCAATTTTGGTCTTTTTCGTAGAAAAAATACGAGATGTCATTTTAGTGGACCAACGATGGAACTAAGATTGCACATGAGCCATCAATCATGGCATGCATGAGAATTCGAAGAATTTGTACCTTGTGGATGCATGGCTATTTTTTGTCATTTTGAAAAAAAGAATGCCTATTTCCTCATAACTCTCAACATCACTTAGGAAAAAATAAAATAAGCAGGGAGACTTAGGCAAAATGTTGAAGTTGCAAATCATCTATGGCAAGACATACATACATGGTATCATCGATCTTAATGATTATTAGAGAGTACCTTGGTCTCTCATGTAAATGGCTTGATTCGTTTATAAGAAGTTATGGAAACAGTGGCCCATCCGAGAGTTAAGCAGCCAAATCTCCTATTACTTACACTCAAAATATCTAAAGTTTTCAGCTGTTTGTATTAGATTATCTCTCGAGTTAGATATCGCATACAGATTAATTTGTTCCCACAGTAGATCTTAATGATCACTTAGAGAGTATCTCAGTCTCTCATGTGAATGGCTTGATTCATTTATAAGAAGTTATGGGAACAGTGACCCATTAATGAGTTAAGCAGCCATATCTCTTGATATTTATGCCCAAAATATCTAAAGTTTTCAGCTATTCGTATTAGATTATCTCTCTAGTTAGATATCGCATGCAGATTGAACTTTTCTCATTGATCTGATTGGAAGTAGGTCACTCACACTGAAATAAGGGCAAACCGTCAGAAATCCAAAAGTAGTGGAAGTCTTCTCGCAGGTCTCTCAATTTTGGCATTTTTGTGGATAAAAGAAAAAAATGAGATGCCATTTTAATGAACCAACTGCAACGATGGTTACACATGAGCGATCGATCACGGCATGATGTGTGACCATTTTTCTCCCTTTTTGACAAAAAATAACGCCTCAGTTTCGTTGCAGTTATTAACATTATTATAGAAAAAAAAAAAAAAAAAAAAAAAGAAAGAAAGGCAGCGAGAGGCAATGTCTTGAGCATTTTCTCATTAGTCCAACAGAAACATCCCCCGGCAGACTTAGGAATTCTCTTGATAACCCATCTCCTATACTATTGTATATCCAATCTAAACCATCCAATTTTTTTATTTTTTTTAAATTCATACCTATTCAAAATCCACAGCTGGCTTTCTCAGACGGTGAAAAAATTTTGTGCGTGAATCAAGAAGTCTAGAGTCTAGACTAATGAAAGAGAGGTATCAAATCTTCATTATGTCGAAAGTGCAAAATATCTATGGCAAGACAGACACAGCAACAGCATACTTAATCTTTGTTGCCACTTTGTCTACACCTGGGCTCTCATGGGGATTGTTGATTTGTTTTATAAGAAAATGTTGTTGAAACAGTGACCCATCAACAAATCAGTGGCTAGACCGATTAGATATGTCTCATTTAATTCACTTTTGAAGTATCTAGATTTTTTTTTTTTTTAATTTGTTTGTGTTAGGTAATATCTCGAGTCAGTTTTCCTTCGCAGATTAAATTTACCTCTTTGATGTAATTAAAAGTAGGTCATCAAAGAAAAAACTTGGAAAACATCAAGAATTACTTCCTTGGGGGTTCGACCTAAGAAGTAGCACCGAAATGGAGAAAAATTAAAGAAAGAAGAAAAAACCGCCTGTGTTGTGTTATTTTAATACTAACACTACTCGTCATCACCTTAATTGATTTCTCATTGTGGAACAGGAAAGATTAAAGGGCTGTAACTCTGACTCTGACCTCTTTTATATATGTGAAGATGATATGGTAAATCCAAAGAAAAACAATGAGGACCAAAATTGCTATTCACAAAATTTGCTAATTATAAAAGCAATGGCATTGCTCTAATAGAAAACATACAAGAGAATAATATTATTATGCCATCCTCAGTACTGCCTATGCTTTCTACTTAGGTCATTTTGATCGCGATGTTTCACTTTTCATACACACTTTACTAAGCCAAAATGTCATGTCGAAGAGAGCTTAGCCTTGGTGCTATTCAAAGAGGCATTTTAGAACCAATAGAGCATATTCTTGTTGTGTTTATCTGAAGCTCGAATCGAGGTCATCAACACTAGGTGATGGAGACTATTGCTTATGGGACAGTGTAGACCGAGACAAATTCACTTGTCGCATCACCTGCTTTGACCTTAGTAGCAAGTTGCCTCTCCAATACCTTAACTTCTGACAATGGACCTTTTAATTAGTCCACACGGAATCGCTCAATCTTGCTTACCACAACTTCAATCTCTACCCAATGCCATAGGGCAAGGCGAATATGGGGTCATTATGGCACACTTTAGTCAACATAAATAATCACACATGAGAGAAATAAACAAAAAAATCACGTCAACATTTTTCATTAGCTAAATTAGATGAGGTTGATGAAAGGATTTGAATGCACCAATATGAAATGAGACTTGATTGTATTTTTGAGAGTTTTAAATTTCAATTGTACTCTCAAGATAATTCTTTGGACTTCTTTTCCGACTTCCCATGCACTTAATTCTTTTTTGTGGCATCTGGCTATCCGTATTATATTGCTTGATGGAATGAAAGTTACATGTTTTCCACCGTTTCGTCATATCATTGAAACATGTTAATGTTGTGAAATACTGAGTACCATTGATAAGAGAGTAAGAATTCATCAACATCTGACATATGCAAGCACTGTGGTGCTAATGCACTTCGTTTTTCTCGTCTCTTTCATCCAAAGCGTGCAGTCCGCAGAGATGGTCTGTACATGCCAAAAACGCAACGCAATTATGTATAAGACTTTGACATGTAAACCCGGATTAGGTGATACCTAGGGGGGCTGTGAATACAGAAATAAAAGCTAGAGGGATGGGGCCAAATCTTCAAAGGAAGTCGTTGCCAGATGAACTCATCTATAGGCCACTGTCAGTGATCCCAACGTGTTCGTCGAATCAAAGTTCCAGTCTTCACGTTGTAAGACTATATTTTAAGCAAGGTCCCCTCCAAAAAAGGGAAAAAGAAGAAGATGATGCAAGAGCTTGATATGTGATTTGAGTGGTCAACACGAGGTAAGCACGGAGCAAATGTTGCATTCATTTTATAGTGTCTCTTACTCAAAATAACTTTAGAGGCCAAGGCTTCGTTAGTGTAAAGTCTTACTCAATGTGCAATCGATAAAGCAGTTTGTGGATATTGCAGACCTTGGTGGCTAGTGGTGCCCCCAACACTCATGTTCGAAAATTCCCTAATTACAGGTAAAAAAACTCCTAAAAAATTATAGATAATGATCTCTCGGTTAAATTTGTTTTTCTATCTAGTTTGCCTAACTTCGAATTCTTGGTCCACCACTAGTTTACTACTATTTGAAGAAATGAGCTTAATCGGAATGTTTGGACAAAATATGTTACTCGAAAGGAAGATGAACCTTTGAGAAGTTATGAAGCGGACTAAAATATGCATGTATCAAATTGCATCTAAACCACTAAAGATAGTAGACTCTATATAGATTCCTCACATCTAACCGTTCAGATTTAATAAATTCATATACTGAATTCACCAAATAATTTTGAGGAATGTTTAGGTCATTCCTGTACCGTCTAAACATGGTTTGGACAATATTGTATGAAGACAAATGATTTAATTTGACCATTTCGTCATATCAAAAGATCAAGTATTACTTCTAGAATAATGATTTCAATATCAATCCACATCTCAAGACTTTGGCCGTCTATAGACAAAATTAAGTGCCTATGTCTTTTCAGATGTATCTAGTGCATGAATCGCCCAAGCAGAATGAAATTCCGATGCTCGAATTGCTTATCGTTGCCTACAAAAACTTCTCCACTGAAAACGAAATCTACCAAAAAGCAGTAAGAACAAAACAAAAATATGGCCCCCTCATTATTCTCCATGTTTTGTACTATGATCGTTTTCCTCCTTGCGTTTCCAACTTCCGTCGCTAATTATCTTGTATGGCATTGACTCCTCATTAAAGGGCCAATTACTCATCAAATATAAAATATATTAAATTATTGTTTTTTCGTTGTAAATATAATTCCCATAATATGATCAAAATCATTGCCGTGCAAGATGTTTGCATTTCATCGACTTCGCGTTCGCCGTAAGTTGTCAACCACACCTTGACTCGAAAGTCGCCTCCCAAGTCTTTCTCTAGTTGAGAATCTAGGGCGGACGCATCGATTTGCACGCCATGCACGTCTTTTTCAACGTAATCTTGAACAAAAATACTAGTACCCTATTTGTTTGTGTATATCTATTGGTTAAAAACAGAAGTTAAGGTTTAGCAATTTTTTTTTTGTACCTCACCTCCTAATCTAAGTTTCGGCTTTGCAGCTTGACTTTTGAGTTCTACCAACAAAACCCACAACGATCACTTCTACGTAACATTCATTTTTTGTAATTTAGTGGTGAAGTGGTATCCAAAGCTGCTTTCGTGCACTTCAATTAGTTCATTTTCTTGGGAGATCTTAAGGACGCACTCCATCATATTGACCTAATGGAAGGGATTTTATTTCTAGAGTGCTGCCAATAAGGCTTGAACTCAAGTCTATAAGTTAAGTAGAAAACTTCTGACCATCTAAACCGACACCTTTGTGGTTTTGTGTAGCAATTACAACTGTACCAACTAAATAGAAGATATGACAAAAATCAAATACGTATTGTATTCAATAATTTTATGGGTCATGCGTGATTAGTACAATCATATGTTAAAACATTAGCTTTTTGAAAGGGGAAAAAAAAAAAAACTGTAGAATGACTCTTGCTTATCAATTCAAAGTGACAAAAGTCTTTTTGCGGGTCTTTCAATTTTGGCCTATTTGTGGAAAAATAAATGAGATTCCATTTTAATGGACCAGCAATGCAATCATGATTGCACCCAAACCGTCAATCACGACATGAGTGCTCGACTTGGAATTTCTACCTTGTGGATGTGTGACCATTTATTTCCTTTTTTTTTTTTTTTTTTGCAAAAACTAAAAAGGCCCTAGTTTGCTTATGAACATCGACATCATTTTTAACAAAGAAAGGCAGTGAGAGGTGATATGTTGAGTATTTTCAGATTAGCCCAAGAGTAACGTCCCATGGCAGACTTATGAATTCTATTGATGAACCCATCTCCCAACACTATTGTATGGCAGGACATTCACAGTATACTTGATCTTAATTGTCACATTGTCAACCCTCAATCTCTCACGTGTATTATTGATATCCTTTATTAGAAGATGCTATGCTGGCGAAACAGTGAATCATCCACAAATCTGCGGCTAGACCAATTAAATGTGTTTCATTTAATTTACACTCAAAATGCTTAGAATTTTCATTTGTTATGTTTGGTGATATCTCGAGTGAGCTTTCGTGCACATAGTAAATTGACCACTTTGACATGATAAAAAAAATAGGCCACCCGCACTAAATCTTAGAACTCATCAAGGACTACCTACGTCTTGTTATTTTTAGCCTTATAATTAAATTGGTCAAATTGTAAAGTTTAGGACTATATTGACTACTATACAATAAATTTATGATTTTTTGACCCAATTTTCTCCACTAAATTGACTGCTGTACAATAAATTTATGATTTTTTGATCCAATTTTCTCCACAGAATTATTCCACGATGTAATTTCTCCAAAAAAGCTAAAATTTGACAATCTCAAATACTCTTTTGTCGCTTTTCCATCGTCATATATCTATGAGCACGTGTCAATGCGTTTCAGATAATCATAAACATTGAACACCATTCAATCTTCCATGTCCTTCCTTCACCAATTCACTAATCCATTATCACATCATCAAGAATTGAACTAACCAATTCAAGTTGTATCTCTCGGAACTCTACTCAAAGCGTCATGTGTGATAGTTTTAGATATTACGCTTAGGTGGATTCTTGGAGTATCATGCTCCATCTATTGAAAAATATTCATTTATGCATCACCGAAATCAATACATATATTCTACTTATTTTGGGATATATGAAGGGCTATCTCCCTAATCCCGAGCATTTTCACTGTCCAAACCTTTTAAGTTTTTTATGGAATGTTACCCAAAAGGTGTTCAATAAGATTTGGAATAGAGGAATAAATAACAAACCATACATACATATAAGATTCATTGTCAAGCAATGTGAGATAATGAAAGTCCAATCCAAAAACTCAAGTCATTAATTAGAAAGAGATCGCATTTATATAAAGAGCAATGACATTGCTCTAATAGAAAACATACAAGAGAATAATATTATTATGCCACCCTCAATACTGCCTATACTTTCTACTTGGGTCATTTTGATCATGATGTTTCACTTATACTCACTTTGCTAAGCCAAAATTTCATGTCAAAGAAAGCTTAGCCTTGGTGCTATTCAAAGGGGCATTTTAGAACCAACATAGCAGATTCTTGTTGTGTTTATCTGAAGCTCGAATCGAGGTCATTGACGATAGGTAATGGAGATTGTTGCTTATGAGACGGTGTGGACTGAGATGAATTCACCGGTCACATCACCTGCTTCGGTCACATCACTTGCTTTGACCTCAATAGTAAGTTGCCTTTCCAATACCTTAACTTCTGACAGTGGACTTCTTAATTGGTCCGCATGGAATCGCTTAATCTTGCTTACCACAACTTCAATCCCTACCCAATGCCGTAGGGCAAGGGGAAAATGGGGTCGTTATGTCATTATTGCACACTTTAGTCAACATAAATAATCAACATGAGAGAAATAAATGAAAAAATCACATCAACATTTTTCATTATCTAAATTGGACGGAGTTGATGAAAGGATTTGAATGCTCAATACGAAATAAGACTTTATTGTACTTTTTGAGAGTTTTAAATTTCAATTGTACCCTCAAGATAACTTTTTGGACTTCTTTTCAGACTTCCCATACACTTAATTCCTTTTTTCAGCATCTAGCTATCCGTATTATATTGCTTGATAGAATGAAAGTTACATGTTTTCCACCGTTTCGTAATCTCATTGAAACATGTTTTTTTTTTTTTTTTTACGGAAAACAACAGATATATTCAACATAATGGGACCTTACACCCTGAAGATAAAGCATCCTCATAAACTAAGTCCATAAGTACAAACGGAGGAGAAATGATCCAGTTGAGGGCCGAATTGGAGGATTGGGCTTTCGCAGCCCAGTCGGCCACTAGGTTTGTCTCGTCTCTTTCATCCAAAGCGTGGAGTCCATGGAGATGGCCTATATGTGCCAAAAACGCAACGCAATTATGCAAAAGACTTTGACATGTCAACCCGAATTAGGTGATGCCTAGTGGGACTGCAAATACGGAAAGAAAAGCTAGAGGGATGAGGCCAAATCTTAAAAAGAAGTCGTTGCCAAATGAACTCATCTATAGGCCACTTTCAGTGATCCCAACGTGTTCGTCGAATCAAATTTCCAGTCTTCACGTTGTAAGACTATATTTTAAGCAAGTTCCCCTCCAAAAAAAAAAAAAAAAAGAAGGGAAAAAGAAGAAGATGATGCAAGAGCCTTGATATGTGATTGAGTGGTCAAACACGTGGTAAGCACGGAGCAGATGTCACATTCGTCTTATAGTCTCTTACACAAAGTAACTTTAGAGGCCAAGGCTTTGTTAGTGTAAAGTCTTACTCAATTTGCAATCAATAAAGCAGTTTGCAGATATCGCAAACCTTGGTGGCCAGTGGTGGCCCTGACCCTCATGTCCGAAAATTCCCAAAGAATTATATATAATGATATATTGGTGATTTTTTTTTTTTTATCTAGTTTGTCTAACCTCGAATTCTTGGTCCGTCACTAGTTTACTACTATTTGAAGAAATGAGCTGAATCGGAATGTTAGGACAATATATGTTACTCAAAAGGAAGATGAACCTTTGAGAAGTTATGAAGCGGACTAAAATATGCATGTATCAAATTGCATCTAAACCACTGAAGATGGTAGACTCCATACAGATCCCTCACATCTAACAGTTCAGATTTAATAAATTCATATACTGAATTCACCGAATAATTTCGAGAAATGTTTAGGTCATTCCTGTACTGTCTAAACGTGGTTTGGAAAACATTGTGTGAAGACAAATGATTTAGTTTGACCATTTCATCATATCAACAGATCAAGTATTACTTCTAGAATAATGATTTCAATATCAATCCACATCTCAAGACTTTGGCAGTGCAAAGCACGGGTCTATAGACAAAATTTAGTGCCAACATCTTTTCAGATGTGTCTAGTGCATGAATCGCCCAAGCAGAATGAAATTTCGATGCTCGGATTGCTTATCATTGCTACAAAAGCTTCTCCACTGAAAACGAAATCTATCAAAAAGCAGTAAGAACGAAACAAAAATATGACCCCCTCATTATTCTTCCTGTTTTGTACTATGATCGTTTTCCTCCCTGCGTTTCCTACTTCCGTCGCTAATTATCTTGCATAGCATTGACTCCTCGTTAAAGGGCCGATTACTCATCAAATATAAAATATATTAGATTATCGTTTTTTTTGTTGCAAATATAATTAATTTATCCACCCATAATTTGACACATGAGTAAATCAACTAAACAAATATCTCGGGAAAAGCTAAAGTACAACAATCTCAACTCTCAAATGCTTTCTACGGCAGTCCATCACCATATATTTACGAGTATATGTGATTGTTGTTTCACATGCTCATAAACGCCGAACGCCCTTTATCTTCCAAGTCGTTCCTTGACTTAGTTTTAGCCACATCATAATAAATAAAATCGATCAATTCCAGTTTTTTTCATTTGGGCACCCCCGCCGACAGATGTAAAGGGACAATTGCCAGTTTCCCATTACGAGACCGGGCCTGGATTCGATTAGGCGGCCCAATCGCGGGCTGAAGGCCCATTACGTAGCGGGCCCATTTCTCTCCGGATTCCAGCCCCTCCCCTCGCTCAAGAAAGCACGTCGACCTTCGTCTTGGCATCGCTTGCTCATCGTGGTCATGGCTCGTGCTGACGTGTATTTTCTCTTAAAAAGGGAAAAATGCGGGTCGAGTTTCCAGCAGAATTCTAACCTGTCTGGAAGTTCACCTGAGCTTAGCGCAACACCTTCTCTTCTTCTGTTCGATCTTATCCGTCTCTCTCGGCGATGGCAGCTTCCAGCTCCAGCGGTTCAATCCTGGTGTCCGGCAATGCTCATAGATCCCGCTTGCATGATGCGATTTCTCCGAATCTGTCTCCTCTCCCGTCCGTGTCATTTCTCGCCTCTTGAATTTCTCTTGCTTAGGGATTTGCAGAGGCCGTTCAGCTCCGGTCCGGGTCACTTTTAATTGATGTTGTATGGTGTAATATACTAAATTAATGACACTACAAATGCTATAATTTTTGTACGATGCTCACCTGAGTGTCATTTTTTTTATCACTTGAGTGCCATAATTTTAGTACGGCACTTACATGTGTGTGGTTACTTTTTTCTAATCACTTGAATATCATATAACTTTTTAATTAATCACTTGAATATCACATAAATGATGGGAAGGCCCAGCCCTTTTCCATATTGTAAAGCAAGCCAACCAGTAAAAGATACATATATCACAAACAAACAAGCACGCTTCAATCGGTTTGCACTAACTGTGCAAGGTAGTTTCCTGGTTGGACGCGACCAATGCTGAGATTTGATCTGTTGAAAGAGTCTGATAAAAACTCATTGATATTAAGGAGGTTGAAAAACCAGTAACCACCCCAACAATGGTTTCCAATTTCCAATGTTTAGCTCTGATCTTGCCAGTTACCCAGGATTTGAAAATCTCCGAGAACCTGACAATGCACAGGCCACGTTAAGTAATATAGAAACAATGATGTAAGTAAGAGACACAACAAATGAATATGTACAGGCGAAATGTAATTTAAGGGCAACTCTGAAAGATGGATGCAGCATTTGGAAGGTCACATAATGGTTAATATGATCTTTTATGCCGGAAAAAATTCAGATATTGTATTCTATAAGTTCAATAACAACTGATCTATAAGCAGATCAGACAGTAGTCTCAATAGCAATTGGGCTTCAGAAAAAGAAGAAATTACAGCACAATTAGATGTACATGGTACATGGCAATGTTGGCCTGCGATGATTGTTGGGACTGAGTTCTGTATTAAAGACCATTTATTATGGCATTATGATTAGCAGGCAACTCAGATGAAAAACAGTCATTGGTCACTTCAAACAGAGAACTTCAAAATAGTTGCACAGGCCAGACTAGGACTGCAAAAGAGAACTGATTTCAGACATGCCAAGATCCTTCATATTATAGAAAGACACTGAACCAAACAGAATGAAATCGTGGCAATTTGACCATTATAAACTATGTGATTAATGCAGTATTTTAAAAGACGGATTGAACTGGCCAGTCCTACTAGTTGACCAAGGTCAGATATACAGTCCAGACAACAAATCTATGAGTGGTTGAAATCAGATTGAACCAATGTTGACCTCATTCAACTTAGGCAGCCCTTGCTTGGCAGTTTGCTGAGAGACCACACTCCACTTTGTTACCAGAACAGACAAGAGACGTACATTTCATGCTACACACAAGCCAAGGTAATAAATGCAAATTGCAGTGCTGGACGTGGTTCAAACTACCGCTCAGTAGATCGTGCATTGCTTCCAATACTTTCATCCACCAAGCCAAGAACCATCTAAATGACCATGACACAAGCCAGTCAGGGTCTGCTTTAAAATGGTGTATTTATTTTCAGCACACAGGAATTGCCAACCCTTTGGCTGTAACATTCGTAATACACAAAAAGGAAAGGAGGCCCAGAAAAGGAATCGAGTACTCACAATATATAGTATCTCCTCATCATCTCCATTGCAGATGGATCTTTGGCTTGACAACTGAAGAAGTCATCATGATAGATGCTTACTTTGGAATTGCTAGATGTATACCAGCAGTCATAAGTATTATTCACCTAAAACCAGTGTGAGAATAAGTAATGAAGTTGTGCAATCAAAAACACACACAAAGGAACCACAACAAACCCAATGAAATAAACATAATATTCCGGATGATTGCAAAAACCTACATATAATGGTTTGAATTTAGCTGATAGCACAAATGTTAAAAAGGTGCATTTCTGACCTTAAATCTATCTTTGGTCAACCAAGCAACCCCAAAACCAGGTCTGCAATCAGCAGGAAGGGCCTCGTTTGGGGCCTAAGTGCTAATCGAGTCTGACCTGATAAATGATCCTTATATTCTACCTGCAATTGTAAGAAGGTGCAAAATAGTAATGTAAATTCGGCAGTCAGTAAATGTGGTAGCTTTCTTTTCCTATAACTGCAATTGCCATTCTTTTACCTCTACCTGCAATTGTAAGAAGGTGCAAAATAGTAATGTAAATTCGGCAGTGAGTAAATGTGGTAGCTTTCTTTTCCTATGATTGCAATTGCCATTCTTTTACCTCTTCTGAGTTAAACTAAGATACTTAGCCTGATAAAAACATCCGTAATCTCTATCTATCTATGCATGGAGCACAATCTATTAATGACTACAGTAAAAGTTCGTAAAACACACATATGCACCAATTCCCAGGAATGCCTGATTTGAAAGGAGCATAACAAGGCACTTACTCAAGCTAAGAAGAACCAACAATTTGCTATCAGAGTTAATTCCAAACTATACAAACCAAAACACCCAAAGTATAGACATACGCAACCCCAACATATGTTCAAAATCTTAAATGAACATCAAAAGGATCAGATTAGGCCTGAGTGACTGCTTGAATAAGAAGACTGAACAAATAGAAACAAACCAGCAAACTATGTCCGATGCTTTTGCCAATTTTGTCAACTATATGTTTAGATCAAGCTGACTTGGTTCATTTTCACTATGATAACAAGTCTCTTTCTAGAAGTAAGATTGGTGAAACTAGGCAATTAGTAGATTAAGTGTCTCTAGAAATACTATGGGAAACCGGATTTAACATCAAATGATTCAACAATCCATTAAAGGTACAATTTATCAAATCTAAACACAAGGAGGGCAGTTGCCAAAGACAGGTTTAACCTAATCAAACAGATTTTACCACCCCCTTCTCCTCTTCCCACCTTCATCCAAATCATAGAAGAGTTAAACTTTCAATCTCTTTTTCATTTTTCTCTAGAAAGATTCTTTTAACTTTTATTTATCTCAAGCGCAGCAAGAATACTCACTTCCATGAACATTTCTAAACAGCTTCAAACTTCATTGTATCCAATGTATCAACTAACATGCAAATGCCTTTTCAGCTTCACAGCAGCTCATAGTATTCTTACATATGAACACTATTTTTGCAGAATCAATACCAGCCGATTCACAAAGTTCCCCTGTGACTTAAAGAATGATATGGCATTCATAAATATATCGGCACGTGACATTGTTAAAGAAATGACAAAATGACAATAAGCATAGAGTGAAATTACTATAACTATATTTCCTTAATTGACATTCATAGCTAAAAAAGGCAGTAAAAGGTTGATTATGATAATAGGACAAATGACATAACAAGTAGTTCCTTCGACACATGCTTGAGTCCTAATTAGTTGAACCTCCATATAATAAGTGATGGAAACATAAGATTCATTGCGCACTCAAACGAATGAAAAGATAGCTTCTTATGGTCATGCACAACAATATCCAATCTAAAACTCAGCTTGAAATGGCATAGGCACACGGGGGTGTGCATGCTCTTGCACTCGTGCACGACAGAGATGAGTAAATCCTAGATAGTACTCTATAGCATTACAAACGTATGTCAAATATTACAGACATTTTATCAGGCAGCTGTATAGACAATAAGATTTAGGCTAGAGAAAAATATGCAGATAAATATGAAAATACCTCAGTTCAGACAAAACAAGGCAACAATGGAAACACCGAAACCGAGCCTCATTGGCCACGAAAGATAACAGGGATAACTAAAACTCCCAACAGACAAGAAATGCACAGTAAAAAACGGTAATTACTCCTCAGAGGACATAGAATCACCTTAAATACTGAAGCCCAATAGTAATCATAATGGCACCGGAATTTCCTTTTCTCTGACGAGCTAAAGACAATCTTGGCGTTATAATTCAACAGCCCAAGCTCGCAAACTTTAGACGGCCTTATATCCACACCTGCAAGAAAAAAATTCAAAACTCAGCATACGACACTCCAGCGCATAACACGACCGACAGTACGAAAACGCAACTCGCTGCGTTTCATTGATCAAACGAGTCATCACATACTACATCCTGTCCATTTCTCACCATTAGCTAGCAGCTGAAGTAGCACAAAACGGCCAAGACGGTAACAATCCACAACTTAGCTCAGCCAACTCGAACGGTGAAGACCCCAAAGCATGAGCAATCATTCAACGGAACTTACTGCTGGAGACGATTTTGCACTGAGCGGGCAGCGACATGGGGCTGGGGATCGAGAAGTTACTGACCAGGAGGGCGACGACGCCGATCAAGAACGACGAGGAGAAGAAGAAGACGACGAGGAAAGGAGAGCCAGGAACAATCGGAGCAATACGGAGAGATTCCCGCTGTCGCCCGTCGCCCCGCGCTGAGGCGGCGGCGAGGCCGCGTCGCCGGCGGAGGGATCCATAGCTCCCGAAGCCTTATCCGGACGGCCGATATCGGGACACTACGCGCGGCGGAGAAGCATGGGGCGAGGAAACCCCGAGGCCCTCTCCGCATCGGGCCGACAGGTTCCGGAGGTAGCGATCGGAGGGAAAGTCTCCGGCCGCGGTGGAACCGAGGGTTTTCCATTCATTATCACAATGATACGTAATAGAAGATCTCAAAAGTCATAATAACAAACAAGCCCATAAAATTCCAAAACAATCCAAAAATCTAAAATCAATGCATAAACGTCAGGATCCCATGTAAATCATAATCCACCGAAAGGAAAGGTCTTTTCTGAATTCTTATAGATTATTAACTATTTCCTTAGTAATTTCTACTTTTAGATACAAGTTTGTGAGTTCGGACTCAATATATCACTCATGTCATAAATAATACTTAAATTTCAAAAACAAAATTGAAAGAAAAGGTATTTTTTGAATTCTTATAGATCATTAACTATTTCCTCAATAATTCCTAATTCTAGATACAAGTTTGTGAGTTCAAATTCAATTTATCTCAGTAATGTCATTAGTTGGTACGAATAGTACCCTTTTATCTCTCATTTTTATACTTATTTTTCATAATCCTTGTTAAAAGAACTGAAAATTGTTCAACGATCCCTTCTTTTTTTTTTATCGCTCCAATCACCAACCTTGTCCTGCACTTCGCAAGCGTGGGATGAAGATGGAGATGCGGACTTCCATGGCCCTTGCTCGCTACTCTACTTATTCCAATATAATCCTTTTATTATGTTCAATTGTAGAAAGTTCCATTGAAATCGTTATTTTGTTAGATTTCATGTTTACACTTGTACTCATTTAACTAAATCACTCATCAAATTATATGCACTTTAAGCTAACAATTTTACATTTAACTTAAGATAATCTCTATGAAAATATCTTTTGGTAGGATACCGCATTAGATTAAAAAAATTAGTTTCCAAAGCTCGCTTAAATTGCAAGCTAATATCTAAAAGAGTATGGGAAGTGGCAATTTCTAGGAGACTTGAACACCAATGCAAATTTTTCGACAAAAACATGAACTTGATATGACTTAAATGACATTGACACGGGATGACACATTTTCCCTCACTTTTTTATGAGAAACACTTTGTAATTAATTACATCGGAACATTTTCCTTCCAGCACAAAATGACATAAATAACCCAAACTAGTATCTTGACACGATATAAAATATCTAATCCTATGATGTTAAGTTATGCATTCAAATTGTTGAGAATATCTCTCAAATTTGAGCTCATAAATGAAACAAGATCCAAGAAGAAATTTCAAATCCAAATAGTACGGCCAAATAAGGAAGAAAGTATTGAACCAAACGAAGGCGCTTTCTACTTATGAACCATGAAGATTTTCACACTAATCTACATTATTTCCATGGATGACAAAACTTTCTGCAATCATCCTCGACCATGTATAATAATTGGCTTCTCATTAGTATCCACTCATCTCAATTACGTCTCTAAATCGCAGTATCTACAGGCTTTCGAAAAAATGGATAGATAAACCAAGTCCCACGTTAGATTCTCTATACCCGTGAGTCATTTGGCAAGTAATATTCCAACAAAACATTATGACATTGCTGATGTATATATGGACAGAGATGCTCTCTTGGAACCTAAAGAACTAACTTTCATGAGCAAGAAAACAACATCTCATAGTAATTTACTGAAACATGCAAACAAACATAGTTTGGAATATTCAGACATGAATGTATGACCGTTCTCAACAAACTACTTAGACACGGAGCATTGAGTATCTAGCCATAAATTTTCTAGTCTGCTAGAGCTTTCCTTACCTATTCCATCCTTTTGCCATTCTTTTGGAGCAACGCAAGAACCACCTACTCTTCTTGTTGATGATCAAATTCCCTAGCACAACGCCAACCAAAAACCCAACTCCAGCGCCAACCAGCATGATTTTCCAATCCAAGTCGAATAGAGACTCCTCTTCATTATCTACTGTGAAAGATGGTGGTAGTGGAGCGTTATCAGCATTTGTGCATTTATTTGACAGAGGACTTCCACACAAACCCTCATTCATCATAAATGAATTGCTCCCAAATGTGTCGAACTGAGTTCCACGTGGTATTGGTCCCGATAGTTGATTGTGAGAGACATCGAAAACTTCAAGAAATGTGAGGCTGGCTAGTTGTTGAGGAATCCCTCCCATAAGATTGTTCAGGGAAAGATCCAGTGATTCGAGCACTGTCAAGTTTGCCAAGGAAGGAGGAATGCTACCAGTGAGGAAGTTCTTTGAAAGGTTGAGCATACGAAGAGACTTCAAATCTCCAATGAGCTCAGGAATGAAACCTTCAAACTTGTTATTTGAGAGGTCAATTGCCGCAAGGGTATCTGGAATCTTCACATAATCCCTTTCCGTGCCCTTATTCATCAATGTCATCGCATAAGTCATCAGATTTATCTTCACTCCAATAACAGAAAAATGAATGAATTGATAAGTACTCATATATGCCAAGTTATCTTGACCATCCATAACCTTCATGGCGAGGCAACTTTGTAACAACTTGGAAGGAAGTTTACCATTGAAGCTATTGTTGGAAAGGTCAAGGATGTGTAAACTGGTGAAGTTAAGTTGGTTTAGATGACCTTCTATGGGACCATAGAAATTATTGGACTGCAAGTCAATAACTTTTAGGTAGGCCAATTTCGACAACCAAAATGGGAATGTATCATTAATTTGGTTGCCACCAAGATTCAAAAACTCCAGCATTTCGCAATTTCCTAAGGATTTTGGAATAGTCCCTCTTAGTCGGTTTTCTCTAAGGTCAATCATCCTCAATTGACAATCATCTTGGTAACCGCGAGGAATCATGCCATCAAACTTGTTTCTCGCGAGGTTCAAAAAAATCAAAGGACCAATGCTCCCCAAACAAGGAGGAAGCGTGCCATTCAGAGTGTTGTTGGAAAAATCGAGCATGATGAGAGAGCTCCTTTCACAAATGGATGTTGGAATATCCCCAAAAAGAATATTATTGGAGATGATGTACAGCATAACCAAGGGAGGTGGGACGGGGAGGGTTGTTTCTAGCAAGTTAGAACTAACGTCGAAATACCTCAAGTTTGGCAAAGGAAGATCAGTTTGGTTGTTTTCGAAGCCGGTTAAAAGATTGTGAGAAAGATCTACGTACTCGAGAGATTCTTTACTATTGTTCCACATCCATCTAGGAATGGTCCCTCGAATTATGTTGTGTGATAAGTCTAACAACGACAATTTGCTTAAGTGGCCTATAAACTGTGGGAACTCGGTCAAGTTGCATGAATCCAAGTATAAGTGGGCAAGCTTCAATGTAGTGGCATTGACGAATGTCTTGATGAATGATATATTGTTGAAGGACAAATGTAAAGTTGTCAAGTTCTTGAGTGTGAATAGATCATTTAGATCGAGAACGCCATTGAGATTAAGTGACTCCAGGTAAAGCACTTCGAGATCCTTCAGATTCCGCAATGCGCCCAGAATATCACCATGCAAGTCGTTGCCAGAAAGGCCGAGATAAGTCAACCGCTTCAGGTTCTCAAATGAAAATGGAAATTCACCACTTAACCGATTACCTACCAAATAGAAAGAAAAAAAAAAAAGACACAAGACAAAGGAGCGTTAGTTACCCCCATCAATTTCAATTTACTTTTTCTCTTTGGTTAAATAATCTCCTCGCCTGAAAATATTAGGTCCAAGTCACTATGCATTAGCCCACTCAGACAAATAGGCATAGGAGGGGCCCACTGTCAAAAATTGGAAAGTCTCTCTCCCTCTCCTCCTCTCTGCACCGATCTTTCGAGCTCCACTACTGCTCGCTCCCTCCTGGACCACCGCCAAAACCCCTGCCGCAACGGCCACGGGAAAAGCCAGAGACAGGGACTTCCTCCTCCGCCTTGAGGCCTACCTCGACAATGCTCTCAAGATCTCCGGGTAAGCCATAAAGATCATCCTATCCTCCTCCCTCCTCCCTCCTACCCAAAACCCTACCCCTCCATCGCCGCCTCAGGAGCTTCGAGTCCAACGTCGGCCTGAGCCGAAAGGCCTTCCGGCTGGCCTAGTTGTCGAGGACGTGAACGCTTTCCGGGCCTCGCACCTCGACTCTGGGCAGGACCCGATCCTCTCCCCCATCGCCTATGGCGGCGAGATTGGGCTTCATCGATGGCCACCACTCGCGTGTTCGATCAGCGCGTAGGTCGAGTTCTTCGGGTACAGTGGGAGCGTCAATTTGAAAATTAGGGATTTGAGGAGGTTGCGGGAGGACCAGATGCACGTCGATTCGACCATCAAGGTCACGACGTCCAAGGGAATTAATTAAGGAAGTTTTTTTTTTTTTTCTTTCGGTCAAAAAATTGAGGAAGTTGAGGGAGAAGAAGTTGATGAAGAAGCTGTTCGTGGCTCAGGACCTGGCTGAAATTGCCGAGCTAGAAGGCCTTCCGGCTCAGGCCCTTGCTAGAATCGAAGCTCTTGAGGCGGCGATGGTAGTTTTGCTCGTGGCTGTCGTTACGGGGGTTTTGGTCGTGGTCGGGGTGGGAGCAAGCAGCGATGGAGCTTGAAAGATCGGGTTCCATGGAGTTGTAGATAGAGGAGGAAAGAGATCCGTCCGAATTGGTAAAGAGAGACTTATGATGGTGCATGGATGACATAACGTCACAATTGCGCTTAATATAATCAAAAAGAAACTTTTACCTGAAATGTCCAAGACAGTGAGTTTTGTCAAGTTGACCATCCACTCCAAAGAATCACCGCTCAAGTTATTGTAAGAGAGATCTAGCTCCGATAGCTGGTTAAGATTAGCAAAGGAAACAGGGATTTGACCTTGCAAGTTATTTATTGCAAGGTTTAGTTTAATGAGATGAGAAAGATTACCCATTGAAGAGGGAAGCGATCCTGATAAATAGCAATCCCAGGCTGATAACTCATTCAAGAGACTAAGATTTCCAATTGAAGTGGGTATTTCTCCCAAGAAGTTGGTCTGGTAAAGGTATAAGGATTTTAATGGAGAACCCCAGTGCAGTTTGGGAAAAAACCCAGAAAGGTTGGAATTGCCAGCAACGGAAAGGACTTCCAAGTTTGGCAGCTGAAAAATGATGACTGGAAAGTTTCCACTCAATCGACAATATTCTAGCCTGAGCAATGTCAATGAAGAGAAATTCGCTAGCATAGGTGGGAAAGGTGATGACAAGCTCACCAAAGAAAGATCAAGTTCTTTTAGCCCGGTCAAGTTATGAACGAAGCCGCCCATGTTGGCCAAGCCGCCCATGTTGGCCATACGAAGTGAATTAGTTGAAGAGGACAAATCAAGAGAAACTAACTTGGAGAGTTGCCAGATATCGCAAGGGATTTCACCAGAGAAGTCAGAGGCTGAGAGATTAAGGTATTGTAACTTTGAAAGATTGCCGAAGCCGTACGGAATTGAGGAGAAGTTGAAGCTGTTGAAAGCGAGATTGAGCGACTCCACGTGAATGAGTCGAAAGAGAGTGGTGTTGGGACTCATGGTGCCTGAGAGACAACTGCTACTGAGGTCGAGGGCGATCACTCGACTGGTGACTTCATCACATTTGACGCCATCCCACGAACAACAATCTCCACTTCCATCCAACGACCAGGAATGAACTTTTGGATTAACGCATCGCCGGTCTGTCGCGTTGGTTCTGAAACTTCTCTTGAATTCCATCAAGGCAGAGCTCTCGTCCGCATGACAAAGTACCTTAGCAAACCTAGTACGAAAGAGAGAAAGCAAGAATATCCAAGTAAGCAGCAGATATAATGATAAGGCTGCCATATTTTCTGCTTTTGTTTCTGTTCTCTTGGTTACTGAAGTGAGCTTTCGAGGGAGAGTGCGACGTAGAAGGTTTTTATAGGCAGCAACAATTGGTTCTGGCAATGGAAATTTCTTGCTACTTGGCCATTCATAGTGCTTGACCTCAGAACTTTAAATGATTTACGTATGCCTTTTGTATGGGTTTGAAAACCGCAGGATCTTAGACGTATAAACATTTCTTTTATTATATAGGGCACAAGCGCAGTGGCTTGGCATTCTCCTTTTATCCATATTTCTCTGTCATACTTTTAATATAGAATCCATCCGTTTCTTTTGGTGACATATTGGAAATTGGCAGCAAGTTCCCATGTAAATTGTTCATGTCGTTTGACTTGACTCATAGCTTCATGGCTAAATTTCAAGTACAGATGTTGTTCATAGCTGTTTGTTCAACAACATGGGTTGCTTGTGCAGACTTCCATCAATAGGCCATTTATAGGTGGGCCCATGTGTCTCTCTAATTTTAAACTCACCTATACATCTGTTTTAAGTGTGAAATGAGAAACACCCAATTTAACATAAAAGTATCGAAAAAAAATCAACACAAGCAGAACATAAAAAGATGAAAGATCAAATTATATTATTGACATAGATGGATGTGCACTCAGAATAATCAAATAAAGACTTTGAAATAATTGGGTACTGCACCTTTATTAGATAAAAGCAGGAAATGGAAGAAAAAAAAAAAGTCGTATGTACGCATGTGCACGAATGAACAGAAACAGAGAGAGATATGTGCGTGTGCATGTATGTGAACAAAATATATTTGAGCCATGATTAAATTTCTTAACAACCTAATGTATTTTTGCTATCTATAATCCATATATTTTTTTTGAATTAACTTTTCTGCAAAAAGGTTGGCTTAGTTTTATTTTTATGCTGCATTAGTGTTATCTTTGTTCATCTTTTCGTTTTGTAAACCTTTCTATTTGATTCAAATTTATAGAAAGAGCAGATTCGGCTCTATAAGGGGGCAACATGAAGACATTGATTTTATGGAAAAATCTTAAGTCGTGCACCTCATTCAAGATTGAAACACTAAACTGAGAGCTACGAAGAGGGTAAAAACTTGCTATTCTTCAAGCTTTCATTAGCCATTATTAAGAGACATTAGACAGCGAAAGAAATCACAGTAAAAACAGTACATTAAGTTACTTCTTTGACCGGACAAAACTCAAAAGCAAGCGTCCACATAGTTTCCGAGGGTGAAATAATTTCTCTTATTTTGAGGTAATTTCTATCTACAATTCATGTTCTAATTGGTTCTGGCAATGGAATTATCTTGCTACTTGGCCATTCATAGTGCTTGACCCCAATACTTTAAACTGATTTTAGGTATGCCTTCTGTATGGGTTTGAAGATTGCAGGGTGTTAGGCGCATGAACATTTCTTTCATTATATAGGGCCCGAGAGTAGCAGGGGCTTGGCATTCTCTTTTTTATCTATATTTCATACTTTATTAAAAGTATCCATTCTTTTCTTTCAGCGACGTATTGGAAATTGGCGACAAGCTTCCAGGTAATTGTTCATGTCCTTTGATTTGACTCATAACTTCAAGGGTAAATTTCAAGTACAGAAGTTGTTCATAGTTGTTTGTTCATCCATATGAATAGCCTGTGCGTACTTCCATCTATAAGCCCATTTGTGGACTCATGTCTCTCTAACTTTTATCTTTGCTTGGATGGACGTTCACCGATAAACTCACTTGTACATCTGTCCCCTCCCTACACTTACCAAAAAAAAAAAAAAAGAACGATTTTGTTTTGGGATTCATCAAGTTTAACACTGATTTTCTCAGTCATGGTTTCATTTTTAAATTTTAAGTAGTGATGTTTCTCTCTTAATTATATCATGTGTGCTTACACGTGTCTAACACAATTTGTGTAAATGCTAGGTAATAAATGTAAATCCATTTAGAATTTTTATAATTTTGCATAATAGCACCATTGGTTCTTAACAATAACTTGACCGAAAAATATCGATAAATATTATCTTAATCATTAATTAAGTGAATTTTACTGTAGGGCTGATGTGATCCACAATGGGGATGACTTTGATCTACTGATGCAAGGGCCAAACGATACTTTCTCATAAATGACGGGGGGCACTCCAAAGTCCAAGCATAGATGAGGTATCATTTGTCAAAAAAGCTATAATTGAAAATTCACGTGGAAACTAAAAATTTTGCCGTGCCGTGCTCGCTATTCATTGCCAGTATTATTGGTACACTGTCCCCTTCCCATTTCTTTTTCACATAGAAAATAAAAGAAAAAGACAAACTTGAAAAACCTCAAGAAAGAATTTTCTTCCTTACGACAAACCAGTCGTACCAACCAAACCACTCAACCAAACCACTGGCGTTGGGATAACACTTACTCATCAAGTGTTGAGCTATCCAAAGACGCAGGTTACTTTTTAGGTTCTTTGAACCTTCAGTCAACAAAATCAATTTTACATCTCGTCGTTTAGTGATCAAGAAGGTCTTAAAGGAGGATTCTAGCCTTCTGGCATTTACCCAAGTCAAGAAGAATTTTTGAACATTAGTCGATGGATCTCCAGGCGAATTAGGCCACCTGAGAAGACTAGAATAGTTAGACCTGTCCTTCAATATCCAAGGGGCTCATTCCTACATGAATGAAGAACATTAAGGAAACAAAAGGCCTTTCTCATTACATAATTTGTGCCACCGCCATGGAACCTTCAATTATTCATTGTGTCTCCAAATAAGCAAAGCTGAAAAAGATTACCCAGTAGAAATGACATCTATCGAATAATAACTTATTCAGGAAACCAAGGTTTCCTCAAAGATAATAGTTCCAACTGATTACTCCAATGTATTTCTGGAATAAATCAAAAAGGAAAACACAATAGACTAGTATGTTACCTTGTGTCCCAAAGGGACAATAACTTTTTCAGGAAATTACATCAATTGCAATCAATTCACGTTGACACAACCCTTAGATAAGGATGGAGGATGACTTAAAAAATAAGTTTTTTTCTTATCCCGACGCCTTGTAGGTGGTGGTGAACATTTTAACCGTGGCATTTCCATAAAGGAAACCGTTTACATCATTTTCCATGGTGGTTTGTTTGTGGAGGCTAATTATTTTCCACATCATACTCTAAAATCATTTGATTGCCACATTAGATCGAGTTTATCAGAACTGGTGCTGAAGATCAGATTTAATTAAAATTTTATGTAAATTTAAGGGATTGATTAATTAAATTAAAAATTCAAGAACTTCATTGAAAAAGAAAGTGCAAATTAAGAGAGGAAAAGTAAAACTTCACAGCTGCCATATGGTGGACCAAAACCACGCTGCGCTGCTCATTCTGGAAGTCCAAGCAAGGTTTCTAAACAAAAGTTTTTTTTTTCTTTGTCCTTAGCCTTTTACCTCTTGTACGACGGAAGAAGATAAAAAGCTTCCTAGACAAAACTTTCTTTAGATTTTTTAAACTGTTTCCTTTGTGTCTTTTGAACCAGGTGGAGGAAACGGGTTTTAGTGTAATGTGTAGTTTAACGCGGTTGCCTTCTGTATGGGTTCGAAGACTGCAGTATGTTAGACGCATGAACATTTATTTCGTTATATAGGGCACGAGAGCAGCAGGGGCTTGGCACTCTTTTTTTTTTTAATCTATATTTCATACTTTATTAAAAGTATCCATTCTTTTCTTTCAG
Organism: Eucalyptus microcorys; assembly: GCA_014182515.1. Classification (NCBI taxonomy): domain Eukaryota; kingdom Viridiplantae; phylum Streptophyta; class Magnoliopsida; order Myrtales; family Myrtaceae; genus Eucalyptus; species Eucalyptus microcorys. Next base: position 9,334,395 of record CM024566.1, read on the forward strand.
CAACATATTGGAAGTTGGCGAGAAGCTTCCATGTAATTGCTCATGCCGTTTGATTTGACTCATAACTTCAAGGGTAAAATTCCAAGTACAGAAGTTCATAGTTGTTTGTTCATCCATATGGTAGCCTGTGCGTACTTCCATCTATAAGCCCATTTATAGGTAGACTCATGTCTATCTAACTTTTATCTTTGCTTGGATGGATCTTCACCGATAAACTCATTTGTACATCTGTCCTCTCCCTACACATACCACCCAAAAAAAAAAAAAAAATTGTTTTGGGATTCATCAAGTTTAACACTGATTTTCTCAGTCATGGTTTCATTTTTAATTTTTAAGTAGTGATCTTTCTCTCTTAATTATATTATATGTGCTTACACATGTCTAACACAATTTGTGTAAATGCTAAGTAATAAATGTGAATCCATTTAGAATTTTTATAATTTTGTATAATAGCACCGTCGGTTCTTAACAATAATTTGAACGAAAAATATCAATCAATATTATCTCAATCATTAATTAATTGAATTTTACTGTAGGGCTGATGTGATCCACGATGGGGATGACTTTGATCTATTGATCCAAAGGCCAGACGATACTTTCTCGGAAATGATGGGGAGACTCCAGAGTCCAAGCAAAGATGAGGCATCATTTGTCAAAAAAGCTACAATTGAAAATTCACGTGAAAACTGAAAATTTTGCCGTGCCGTGCTTGCCATTCATTGCCAGTATTATTGGTACAGTCCCCTTCCCATTTCTTTTTCACATAGAATAGAAAAGAAAAAGACAAACTTGACAAACCTCAACAAAGGATTTCTTCCTTACGACAAACCAGGAGTACCAACCTAACCACTGGCGTTGGGATAACATTTCCCCATCAAGTGTTGAGCTGCCCAAAGATGCAGGTTCTTTTTTAGGTTCTTTGAACCTTCAGTCAACGAAATCAATTTTACGTCCCATCGTTTACCCAAGAAGGTCTTAAAGGAGGATTCTAGCCTTCTGGCATTTACCCAAGTCAAGAAGAATTTTCGAACATTAGTCTATGGATCTCCAGGGGAATTTGGCCACCTGAGAAGACTAGAGTACTTATTAGACCTGTTCTTTAATAAATCCAAGGGGCTCATTCCTAGATGAATGAAGAACATTAGCAAAACAAAAGACCTTTCTCATTACATAATTTGTGCCATCGCCATTGAACCTTCACTTATTCATTGTGTCTCCAAATAAGCAAAGCTGAAAAAATTACCCAGTGATGTATTAGGAAATAAGCCTGAGAAATGACATCTACTGACTAATAACTTATTAGGAAACCTAGGTTTCCCCAAAGATAATAGTTCCAGGAGATTACCCCAACGTATTTCCGGAATAAACCAAAAAAGAAAACACGAGACTAGTATGCTACCTCGTGTCCCAAAAAGAATAATTTTTTTAGGAAATTACACCAACTGCATTCAATTCACATTGACACAACCCTCAAATAAGGTCGGAGGATGACTTAAAAAGAAGCTTTTCTTTATCTCGACGCCTTGTACATGGAGGCAAAAATTTTAACTGTGGCATTTCCATAAAGGAAAACATTTACATTATTTTCCATGGTGGTTTGTTTGTGGAGGTTAATTTTTTTCCACGCCATACTCTAAAATGATTTGATTGCCGCATTAGATCGAGCTTATTGGAACTGGTGCCAAAGATCAAACTCAATTAAAAATTTATGCAAGTTTAAGGAATTGATTAATTGAATTAAAAGTTCAAGAACTCAATTGAAAAAAAAGTGTAAATTAAGGGAGGAAAAGTAAAACTCTACCGCTTGCACATGGTGGGCAAAACAACGGTGCGCTGTCCAAGCAAGTTTTCTAGTCAAAAAGTTTTTTATTTTTTGATCCTTCTCTTTTTACCCCTTGTACGACGGGAGAAGAAAAAGCTTCCTAGACAAAACTTTCTTTTGATTCTTCAAAGTCTCTTTTGAACAAGGCAGAGGAAACGCGTTTTGGTATTTGATGTAGTTTCGCGTGTGGATTAAATAATTACACTCAAACTTAATATTCTTTAAGGACTAATATTTGGCACTGACTTGTGTGCTCGAACTTTGGCATGGTTGATTAGAAAAATTATGCAAATGTAAAGACTTGATAAGATAAATTCTAAGAACATGGACTTGACTGTAAAAAAAAATTATGTTTGAACTTATCAAAATTTGTCTTTTGAAGGTTGAAAATAAGGACGCGCATTTTGGCACTTCATAGAAGCTTGGTGTGGACTGAATTATTATACCCAACCTAAATATTCATTTGAGGAAACGCTTTTTGGCACTAGTCCACAAAAGCAAGTTTGTCTTTCCCACTTTGTACTCTAAAAGGTCCGACAGACATGTCAATTCAAATTGTTCTAGGGGCTAGATTTGATTAGATAAATTGAAAGTTGAAGACCTTAACCAAAGAAAGCACAAAAATTAAGGGTCGAATTTTCCCTTTAAGAGATAGTGGACGGATGTTCACACCGCTCGTCTTGGAATTCCAGGCAAGTTTTTTAAAATCCACCTTTTTTTTTCTTTTCCTTTCTGTTTTTTTTTCTTTTTTCTGTGGTACAATGTGGATCCGACGCTTCTTAGCCAAAGTTTCACGTGGACGGGCTAGCCTATAACTTTACAATTTCATTAATTTGTGTTCTAAGACATGCCCTTTATTAAGCATGAAGAAGCCCGTGACATGCTCTTTATGAATCAGTAGGTCATGGAGGATCACCCTTTCTTCATAAGCAATGCATTTATCAAACTCAAAAACGAATAGGAAAGAGCAGATATTATTCCACTCAATACTGAAAATCAACGTGCAATAGCATAACAATTTTTTTCAAAGAAATCATCAAACCTTTCATAACACCAACTTAGCATGTCGCGTTTGGACTTTCCATTTCATGCGCATAACAGATTATTCTATATCTTTGTGACGTGTTAAGTCATATGGACTTTTTTTTTTTCTCATAATTGATAATTTGGAAAAAATGTGTTTCGACATCACAAAATTCTATAAAAAAAACTTTTCAGTGATTTGAAATGAAGTTAAAATTTTGCATATGTAGGTTTTTTAAAAAATTCACTGTTCAGTATTAAATAATAGTTATATTTAAAAAACGCAAAGGTCATTTCTAAATTCTTATAAATCATTGACTTTTCCTTAGTATTTCCTACTTCTAATTACAAGTTTGTGAATCGGTTTCAATCTGTCACTAATGTCATTTATTGGTACAAAGTTAGTAAATTACAAATGTATCTCTCCTCGTTTGCCATATCTATCCGTTGTTCTTATTAAATGAATTAGCAAAAATATAATCATTTTCCTCATCATTCTAATAGCCAACCTTGCCCCGCACTTCGCAGGGTGGGACGAGGATGGAGGTAGAGAATAATAGAATTACATTAAACAAAACAAATCAAGTTACATCTGGAACATAGGATTATTGTTCCATTCCAAGTGGGGCCAAAGCAACCGGCCAACCAGGCTTGTGACAACACTTGTACCTATTAAGTAGTAAAAGCCCATTCGAAGAGGACTAAGACTATTTGAACGAGTAGTTAGTCTTCCAATTTGGTCTTAGTCCAAGTCATTCATTTTGTTCATTCTTACAGAGCAAAATGAATGAACTAGTGGTACTCCCTTTTTCCACGACAATGAAGTCCATCTTAATGGGTGAATCGCAAACGCGAGAAATTCTCATGTACAGACAAAATGAGTCAAATACCAAGGTGGATGACCCTAAAATGGAATTATGTATTCCCATTGTTATTCTTCAACCGTCGAGTTAAACTCTTGGGTCATGCCTCAATACTTGGTATTTGTTTATGCTATGTGTAAATTATGTGATTCAACTTCTTCAGTTGCATCAAATCCTCCCCCTTAACAAAGGCTAAGAAAATAAGAAGTGTATCACCAACCATCAACGATAACATAAGCAATTAGAGCAATACTCATAGAATTATGATAGAGAATTTGAGGCACTTGTCACACCTATGATCAAAATCCTTGCCGTGTAGGCGAAGTCGATGTTCGTAAGTCATCAACCGCACCTTGACTCGAAAGTCGTCTTCCAAGTCTTCCTCTAGTTGAGAATCTGGGGTGGCCGCATCAATTTGCACATCACACACATCTTCTCAACGTAATCTTGTACAAAATTGCCAGTACCCTACTTGTTTATGTATATCTATTGGTTAAAAACAAAAGTTAAAGTATACCAATTCTTATGTACCACGCCTCCTAATGTAAGTTTCGGCTTTGCAACTTGACTTTTGAGTTCTATCAACAAAACCCATAACGATCACTCCTACGTAACTTTCCTTTTTTGTAATTTAGCAATGAAGTGGTATCCATGTGACATCCCAGATTTTCAGTCATATTTTCTACTAAATAAATCGAGCATTTCATTGATGCGTCTAGAGGGCTGTTCTCAGAACTGATCATTCTAGAGAAACTAGACTATCTGAGGAAACCATTAAGAATTTTAAGGCAAATAGACTTGAGCATTTGACCAGGAATCGGCTACTTGACCGTGTTCATCTTTAGAGGTCATTATGACACAGATATAAGTCGATTGGAGATCAGAGATAGGTTGGTTCGACGGAGATGTGTGGCTAATTGTGGGTGACACCACTAAATTGGAAAATTCTCATCGACCAACACTAGACTGATTTTCTTATCGTTTTGGTACCCTGTGTTCGTATTTGAATCCTCGAGATTTTCACAACAATAGAGAGTCGTCATTGAGTCGAGTGGGTTCATTGTGGCTCGAAGAAAATCGACCACGGGTCATTTGTAAGTTCTGAAAGTTACCCGGTAGTCTAAGTCACGCTAAAAACGCGTCGAATGGAAATTAACTGTGAATTCGAACCCGATTTCAGAAATTGAAAGTTCTGTGATGTCACGAACTATTTTAGGAACGTTGACTCAATCTCAGAAGATTTTTCAGAGATTCCGGAATTTTTACGGAAAATCGTTTCGGAAGTCGCGAAAATTAACGGAAATTCGGATTGGCCGAATTGAGGAGAGTTTCGACTTCTAAGCCGAGCTACTGGGTGATGGGAATTTGTGGAAATGGTATGGGCTTTTTCTTCGAGGAAATTGAATATCAAATTTGGGGAATTTGTAAAGAAATTGAAGCTCAATACCTAGGAAATTCGGAGCTATGGGAGGGCTGATATTATTGGCTTTAGATTAGATTAAATGGGTGGATTTTTATTGTAAGAAAATATTAGAGACAGAGGATAATCTTGTAGGGCATAGGGGACATCCATTTAATTAAGTGGATAAGATTTCTTGACTTTGGCAGCCCCACCTTCAGCTTCTTGCGCACGGTTTCCCCCTTAGCTGTCTTCATCTCTCTCGAAGCTGACCTCCCCCTCACGGCCTCTGTTTCTCTCTCGTTCCTTCGCTGCTCCACTTAATTGCGTCAACGCCAGCGTCTGTCCTCCTCCATCTTTGACCGAAACCAGCGGAGCTGTTGCCCTCACGCCCGAGGATCCAGCAACGAAGACCGAAGCCCACAATTCCACCGAGTTCGGTCTCTTCTTCGGTCAGCTCCAGCACGTTGTTGACCACCGAATCTCCCCTGCAGCAGCGACTGATTTTTCTCTGCCATCTCCACCGCTTCTGCCAGCCATCTTCGTTTGTTTCCTTGGTCAACAGCCCACTCCACCGAATCCCAATCCCACCGAGAAGCCTCACGTCCGTGGACTTCAGCAATTTGAAGACCCCAGCGAAGCCACGTTGCGTCTTCTTCCCACGTCGATCAACGTCAGCAACTCCTCGCCGCTTCTTGAAGATCCCAGCGAAGCCGAAGCAACCGTCGACGTTGCTCCTTCCTCCTGCTGGCGTCAGTCCACGCTCGAGCAAGCAGCTCACGCCGGTGAGACCATCGTGACTTCGGCCCAGCAATTCTTTGGTTGCTCGGCCCAACAGCAGCCCTGCTGCTTCGTCCTGCAGCCCATCTCAGCCCAGCAAATTGAGTCCGTTCAGCCCACAAACCATTGGAGTTCAGCCCATCTCCAGCAGAATTTGAAGCCCAAGCTCAGGCCCAAGTCCAGCCCGCGAAGAAGGCCCAATCGCAGCCAAGCCCAAGCCCAAGAGTGAGCCCAATCTAGTGCAAGAACAAATCTCAGTTGGGCCCAAGTTTAAGGCCCGGTCCAAGCCCGCCGGTGTCGTCGAAAGCCCGATTTCAGCTGCCATCGCGGTGTCCCAATCCCCGCTTTTAATCAAGTGAGTAATCTCACTAATCCTTACTTAGTAGACTAATGATGTTTAAGGGTTGATTAGATTTAATTAAGTGTAATTATGTGGTTAGATTAGAATAGATTAGTGATTATTAGATAATTGTGATGCATGTTAGGCAATTGAACCGTGCAATTAGCGAATTGACATGTGCTAATATTTATTGAATGCATCTCAGGATTTTTCCCGACCCTTATCGGGCTTCAATTAGGCATTACAGCGCCTAAATTGGATTTTTAGTATTTATTTAATAATTTTCGAAATTAATTATTTAATTATTTATTTTTCGGAAATTAGGCGAAGGATAAATGACGATCGAAATTTTGTCTGATTGTCATGGCACAGTCTGTTTATTTATTTGAGCTCTACGTTGTGTTGAATCGAATTAATTGTGCAATTTGAGGAATTATTCCTAAATTGATTGAAATTGAGTGAAATTGAATGATTGATCGGTAGATAACCAAGTGTGGTTATTTAGCATTGACAATGCTTTGATGACTTGTAAAGTAGAGAAAATCGTGAGGCTAAACTGAGAATAATCTTGGCTGAGATCAATCAAGTATGAGGTACAGACATACGTGGTTCGATGATAAGGAAATCACTGGCGAAAACGGCACCTTAAATAACGCATGAGTGCTGTCTATTACTTGCATCAGTATAGACATACGTGGTTCGGTGATAAGGAAATCACTGGTGAAAACGGCGCCTTAAAAAACGCACGACTACTATCTACTGCATGCCTCATTATGGACATACGTGGTTCGGTGATTAAGAATATTACTGGTGAAAACGGCGTCTTAAAGAACACATGAGTGCTGTCCAATACATATGTCACCTTGGCGAAAACGACGCCCGAGAGCATTACTGTAGCTCTGTGACTGAGAATGCAAATGAGAGGTTTTATATTGAGAAGTGATTTGACCTGGAAATGGTTTAACTGACATGTAATCGACTAGGTCGATTGATCAATGATTTGATCCGTTGTCGTGAATTGACTGATTGAGTGGAAGTGACTTTGAATAGTCCGATTGACATGTAATCGACTAAGTCGATTGATCGAGATATCGATCTGTGATGTGATTACTAGGGTGCCTATTGAATTGTGCTAATATGCAGATGAAATCTGAGGCCAAGGTAAGTCCTTTGACCCGTGCTTGTATAGGTAGCCCGGTTAGCGTATTGGTTTCCTAAGCGAGTCTTAGTGGGGTAGAACTTGCTGAGACGTAGTCTCATCCCAGTTGTGGGACAACATTTCAGGCCCGTAGATGAGCCTGTGAAGAAGGAACTAGAAGAGGACGATGAGTCGGTAAAAGATGAAGAGCTTGAAGGATGTGAGCTTAGTGAAGAAGAGTCAGAAGAGAATCAGAATGATCCTGAGTACGACCCGGATGAGGACTGAGATTCCATCCTCTTTTGTGAATCCTGTCTAAACATGAATAATGTGAGACCAGAAAGTTATGAATAGTCTTGTGAATAGACTTTGAGTTATGCCATGTATAAAGGTTCAGTTGTGAATTTCAAAATGAAAAATATGGCCTTACTTTTCTATCACATTGTTTTATTATCTGGGGATTTATATCTGCTTCCGCATGTGCTTAATAAATGAAAGGGTCGACGATACTTAGTCCTAGGATATTGCATTATAAAATCGACCAAGTAGAAGGATGTGTGCGTGCCCGGGGATCGGGGCGTGACAATCCAGAGGCGCTTTCGCGCACTTCAATTAGTTCATTTTGTTGGGAGATCTTAAGGGTGCACTACATCATATCAACTTGGTGGAATTGGGATTTCATTTCCAGAGTGCTCCCAATAAGGTTTAAGCCCAAGTCTACAAGGAAAGTAGAAAATTTCTGGCCATCTAAACCAACTAAATAGAGATAAGACAAAGATCAAATACGTATTGTATTCAATAATTTTATGGATCGTGCATGATCAGTACAATCATATGTTAAAACATTAACTTTTTGAAAAAAAAAAAAAACTGTAGAATGACCCTTGTTTGTTAATTCAAAGTGGCAAAAGTCTTTTTGTGGGTCTTTCAATTTTGGCCTATATGTGGAAAAATAAATGAGATGCCATTTTAATGGACCAATTATGCAATCATGATTGCACCCGAACCATCAATCACGGCATGAGAATTTGACATGGAATTTCTACCTTGTGGATTTGTGACCATTTCTTTCCCTTTTTACACAAAAAAATAAATAAATAAAGAGGCCTCAATTTGCTTATGAATATCAACATTATTTTCAACAAAGAAAGGCAGTGAGAGGCAATATGTTGAGTATTTTCTTATTAGACCAAGAGTAACATCCCATGGCAGACTTAGGAATTCTCTTGATAAACCCATATCCTAGCACTATCGTATGGCATTCATAGTAGACTGATCTTAATTGTCACTTTGTCAACCCTCAGTCTCTCGCGTGGATTATTGATATCTTTTATTAGAAGATGCTGTGCTGGGGAAACAGTCACCCATCAACAAATCAGCGGCTAGACCAATTAAATGTGTCTCATGTAGTTTACGCTCAAAATGCGTAGAATTTCCATTTGTTATGTTTGGAGCCCGAGTGAGCTTTCGTGCACATAGTAAATTGACCTCTTTGACATGATCAAAAATAGGTGATCGGCACTAAATCTTAGAACTCATCAAGGACATTTCTTGTTTTCTTAGCCTTATAGTTAAATTGGTCAAATTGTAAAGTTTAGCACTAAATTGACTATTGTACAATAAATTTATGATTTTTTTAACAAATTTCTCTACAGAATTGTATCAGCGATGTAATTTCTTCAAGAAAGCTAAAATTTGACAATCTCAAATACTCGTTTTTTTTGCTTCTTTGTCATCATATATCTACGAACACATGTCAGTGTGTTTCAGATAATCATATACATCAAACACCATTCAATCTTCCACGTCATTCCGTCACCAATTCACTAATCCATCATCACATCATCAAGAATTGAACTAACCAATTCAAGTTGTATATCTCGGAACTCTACTCAAAGCGTCGCGTGATAGTTTTAGATATTGCGCTTAGATGGATTCCTATAGTATTATGCTCCGTCTATTGAAAAATATTCATTTATGCATCACCGAAATCAACACATACATTCTACTTATTTTGAGATATATGAAGGGCCATGTCCCTAATCCTGAGCGTTTTCACTGTCCAAACTTTGATGGAATGTTACCCAAAAGGTCTTTAACAAGATCTGGAATAGAGGAATAAATAACAAGCCATAGATACATATAAGATCCATTGTCAAGTGATGTGAGACAATGAAAGTCCAATTTAAAAACTTAAGTCATTAATTGGAAGAGACCGCATGTATATAAAGAGCATATAAGACTCGTTATCGATCGATGCGAGATAATTTTTCAACATGTTGATCCTTTCCAAGCAAGGCCAAAGCATCTGTGCAACCATCTACTTCTCTAAATACGTGCTCGATTTGTATTCTTGGCGCTCCACGAGCAAGTTCCTGCATTCAATCAAAAGAGATTCCATCAGTAAATTATGCTCGTGAATGCCTGTAATTGCACGAATAGCAGACATGACGTCCATTTCAATGTGTAAATGAGTAACATTATTGGCTACTTCTAATCTAAGGCCCTCTCTTAGCGCCATATATCTGCCATGATGTGTTCATCATCCATCAGAGCTTCTATAGTTCCTAAGAGATTCTTGCTCTTTTGCGATTTATGGTAATCACGGATATTTTGTCTTTAATTTTATACAAAATTAGGTGACAATATACAAAATCAGAAGATATTTTCAATCAATTATAACCTTATTTTCTTTTCGTGATTTGAGGACTAGAAATATTCCTAGGTACTGGAGAATAACTCATGTTCGTCAATCTAAAAGATAGGCGTAAGTCTTTACTTTGGTCTCTCAGTTTTGGTCTATTTCGTGGAAAAAATAGGAGATGTCATTTTAGTGGACCAACCATGCAACTAAGATTGCACATGAGCCATCAATCATGGCATGCACGAGAATTCTAAGAATTTGCACGTTGTGGATGCATGGCTATTTTTTTTCATTTTGAAAAAAAAAACTGCCTATTTCCTCATAACCCTCGACATCACTTAGGAAAAAAAAAAGCAGGGAGACTTAGGCAATATGTTGAAATTGCAAATCATCTGCGGCAAGACATACATACATGGTATGGTTGATCTTAATGATCACTTAGAGAGTATCTTGGTTAAGAATTTATTGAAACAGTGACCCATCAATGAGTTAAACGGTCAGATCTCTTGTTATTACGCCCAAAATATCTAAAGTTTTTAGCTATTTGTATAAGATTATCTCTTGAGTTAGATATCACATATAGATTAATTTTTCTCAGGGTCGATCTTAATGATCACTTAGAGAGTATCTCGGTCTCTCATGTGGATGGCTTGATTCATTTATAAGAAGTTATGGAAAAAATGACCCATCAGTGAGTTAAGCAGCCAAATGTCTTGTTATTTATGCCCAAGATATCTAAAGTTTCAGCTATTTATATTAGATTATCTCTCAAGTTAGATATTGCATGCAGATTAAATTTTTCCCATTGATCTGATTGGAAGTAGGTCACCCACACTAAAATTAGGGCAAGATGTAAGAAGTCCAAAAGTTGCGGAAGTCTTCGCGCGGGTCTCTCAATTTTGGCCTTTTTGTGGATAAAAAAAATATGAGATGCCACTTTAATGAATCAACCACAATGATGATTACACATGAACGATCGATCATGGCATGATGTGTGACCATTTTATTCCCTTTTCGACAAAAAATAACGCCTCAGTTTGGTTGCAGTTGTTAACATTATTATAGAAAAAAAAAAAGGCAGCGAGAGGCAATAACTTGAGCATTTTCTCATTAGTCCAACAGAAACATCCCACGGCAGACTTAGGAATTCTCTTGATAAATCATCTCCTATACTATTGTATATCCAATCTAAACCATCCATTTTTTTTAAAAAATAAAAAATTCATGCCTATTCACAATCCACAGCTGGCTTTCTCGGACGGTGAAAAAATTTGGTGCATGAATCAGGAAGTCTAGAGTCTACACTAATGAAAGAGAGGTATCAAATCTTCATTATGTCGAAAGTGCAAAATATCAATGGCAAGACAGACATAGCAATAGCATACTTAATCTTAGTTGCCACTTTTCTACACCTGGGCTCTCATGGGGATTGTTGATTTGTTTTATAAGAAAATGTTGTTGAAACAGTGACCCATCAACAAATCAGTGGCTAGACCAATTAGATATGTCTCATCTAACTCACTTTTGAAGTATCTAGATTTTTTTTTTCTATTTGTTTGTGTTAGGTAATATCTCGACTCAGTTTTCCTTCACAGATTAAATTTACCTCTTTGATGTAATTAAAAGAAGGTCATCCAAGTAAAAACTTGGAAAACATCAAGAATCACTTCCTTGGGGGCTCGATCTAAGAAGTAGCACCGAAAGGGAAAAAAATAATAAAGAAAGAAGAAAAGACCACCTGCATCGTGTTATTTTAATACTAACACTACTCGTCATCACCTAAATTGATTTCTCATCGTGGAACAAGAAAGATTAAAGAGCTTTAACTCCGACTTTGACCTCTTTTGTATATGTGAAGATGATATGGTAAATCCAAAGAAAAACAATGAGGACCAAAATAGCTATTCACAAAAATTGCTATTTATAAAGGCAATGGCATTGCTTTAATAGAAAACATACAAGAGAATAATATTATTAGGCCACCCTCGGTACTGCCTATGCTTTCTACTTGGGTCATTTTGACCGTGATGTTTCACTTTTCATGCTCACTTTGCTAAGCCAAAATGTCATGTCGAAGAGAGCTTAGCCTTGGTGCTATTCAAAGAGGTTTTAGAGCCAACAGAGCGGATTCTCGTTGTGTTTATCTGAAGCTCGAATCGAGGTTATCGACGCTAGGTAATGGAGACTATTGCTTATGGGACGGTGTGGACCAAGACGAATTCACCAGTCGCATCACTTGCTTTGGCCTCGGTAGTAAGTTGCCTCTCCAATACCTTGACTTCTGACAGTGGACTTTTTAATCAGTCTGCACGCAATCAATCTTGCTTACCACAACTTCAATCTCTACCCAGCGCCATAGGACAAGGGGAAAATGGGGTCGTTATGTCATTATAGCACACTTTAGTCAACATAAATAATCACACATGAGAGAAATGAATGAAAAAGTCACATCAATGTTTTTCATTAGCTAAACTAGACGGGGTTGATAAAAGGATTTAAATGTACCAATATGACATAAGACTTTATTGTATTTTGTGAGAGTTTTAAATTTCAATTGTACTCTCAAGATAATTTTTTGGACTTTCCCATGCACTTAATCCCTTTTTGTGACACTAGCTATCCGTATTATATTTGCTTGATGGAATGGAAGTTACATGTTTTCCATCATTTCATCATATCATTGAAACATGTTAATGTTGTGAAATTACTAAGTACCATTGATAAGAGAGTAAGAATTCATCAACATCTGACACATACAAGCACTGTAGTGCTAATGCACTTCATTTTTCTCGTCTCTTTCATCCAAAGCGTGGAGACCGCGGAGATGGTCTGTACATGCCAAAAACGAAACGCAATTATGCAAAAGACTTTGACATGTCAACCCGGATTAGGTGATGCCTCGTGGACTGTGAATAGAGAAAGGAAAGCTAGAGGGATGAGGCAAAATCTTCAAAAGAAGTCGTCGCCAGATGAACTCATCTATAGGCCACTATCAGTGATCCCAACGTGTTCGTCGAATCAAAGTTCCAGTCTTCACGTTGTAAGACTATATTTTAAGCAAGTTTCCCTCAAAAAAAAAGGGAAAAAGAAGAAGATGATGCAAGAGCCTTAATATGTGATTGAGTGGTCAAACACGTGGTAAACATGGAGCAGATGTCGCATTTGTTTTGTAGTCTCTTACTCAAAGTAACTTTAGAGGCCAAGGCTTCATTAGTGTAAAGTCTTACTCAATGTGCGATCGATAAAGCAATTTACGGATATTGCAAACCTTGGTGGCCAGTGATGCCCCCAACCCTCATGTCCGAAAATTCCCTAATCACAGATAAAAAAATTCCCAAAAAATTATATATAATGATAACTTGGTGAAATTTGCTTTTTTTTTTTTTTTTTTTTTATCTAGTTTGCCTAACCTCGAATTCTTGGTCCGCCACTAGTTTACTACTATTTGAAGACATAAGCTGTATCGGAATTTTCGAATAGAATATGTTACTCGAAAGGAAGATGAACCTTTGAGAAGTTATGAAGCGGACCAAAATATGCATGTATCAAATTGCATCTAAACCATTGAAGATAGTAGACTCCATACAGATCCCTCACATCTAACCATTCAGATTTAATAAATTCATATACTGAATTCATTGAATAATTTCAAGGAACGTTAGGTTATCCTTGTACTATCTAAACGTGGTTTGGACAACATTGTGTGAACACAAATGATTTAATTTCATCATTCCGTCATATTAACGGATTCAGTATTACTTCTAGAATAATGATTTCAATATCAATCCACATATCAAGACTTTGGCCCAAGCAGAATGAAATTTCGACGCTCGAATTTCTTATCGTTGCCTACAAAATCTTCTCCACTAAAAACGAAATCTACCAAAAAGCAGTAAGAACAAAACAAAAATATGGCCCCCTCATTATTTTCCCTGTTTTGTACCATGATCGTTTTCCTCCCTGCATTTCCTACTTCCGTCGCTAATTATCTTGTATGGCACTGACTCCTCATTAAAGGGTGGATTACTCATCAAATATAAAATATATAAGATTATTGTTTTTTTTGTTGTAAATATAATTAATTTATCCACCCATAATTTGATACACGAGTAAATCAACTAAACAAATATCTCAGGAAAAGCTAAAGTACAACAATCTCAACTCTCAAATGCTTTCTACGGCAGTCCATCACCATATATTTACGAGTATATGTGACTGTTGTTTCACATGCTCATAAACGCCGAACCCTTTATCTTCCAAGTCGTTCCTTGACTTAGTCTTAGCCACATCATAACAAAAAAAAAATCGATCGATTCCAGTTTTTTTTTTTCATTTGGGCGCCCCCGCCGATAGATGTAAAGGGACAATTGCCAGTTTCCCATTACGAGACCGGGCCTAGGATTCGATTAGGCGGCCCAATCGCGGGCTGAAGGCCCATTACGTAGCGGGCCCATTTCTCTCCGGATTCCAGCCCCTCCCCTCGCCCAAGAAAGCACGTCGACCTTCGTCTTGGCGTCGCTTGCTCATCGTGGTCATGGCTCGTGCTGACGTGTATTTTCTCTTAAAAAGGGAAAAATGCGGGTCGAGTTTCCAGTAGAATTCTAACCTGTCTGGAAGTTCACCTGAGCTTAGCGCAACACCTTCTCTTCTTCTGTTCGATCTTATCCGTCTCTCTCGGCGATGGCAGCTCCCAGCTCCAGCGGTTCAATCCTGGTGTCCGGCAATGCTCATAGCTCCCGCTTGCATGATGCGATTTCTCCGAATCTCTATCTCCTCTCCCGTCCGTGTCATTTCTCGCCTCTTGAATTTCTCTTGCTTTGGGATTTGCAGAGGCCGTTCAGCTCCGGTCCGGGTCACTTTTCATTGATGTTGTATGGTGTAATATACTAAATTAATGACATTACAAATGCTATAATTTTTGTACGATGCTCACCTGAGTGTCATTTTTTTTATCACTTGAGTGCCATAATTTTAGTACGGCACTTACATGTGTGCGGTTACTTTTTTTCTAATCACTTGAATATCATATAACTTTTTAATTAATCACTTGAATATCACATAAATGATGGGAAGGCCCAGCCCTTTTCCATATTGTAAAGCAAGCCAACCAGTAAAAGATACATATATCACAAACAAACAAGCACGCTTCACTCGGTTTGCACTAACTGTGCAAGGTAGTTTCCTGGTTGGACGCGACCAATGCTGAGATTTGATCTGTTGAAAGAGTCTGATAAAAACTCATTGATATTAAGGAGGTTGAAAAACCAGTAACCACCCCAACAATGGTTTCCAATTTCCAATGTTTAGCTCTGATCTTGCCAGTTACCCAGGATTTGAAAATCTCCGAGAACCAGACAATGCACAGGCCACGTTAAGTAATATAGAAACCACGATGTAAGTAAGAGACACAACAAATGAATATGCACAGGCGAAATGTAATTTAAGGGCAACTCTGAAAGAAGATGGATGCAGCATTTGGAAGGTCACATAATGGTTAATATGATCTTTTGTGCCGGAAAAAATTCAGATATTGTATTCTATAAGTTCAATAACAACTGATCTATAAGCAGATCAGACAGTAGTCCCAATAGCAATTGGGCTTCAGAAAAAGAAGAAACTACAGCACAATTAGATGTACATGGTACATGGCAATGTTGGCCTGCGATGATTGTTGGGACTGAGTTCTGTATTAAAGACCATTTATTATGGCATTATGATTAGCAGGCAACTCAGATGAAAAACAGTCATTGGTCACTTCAAACAGAGAACTTCAAAATAGTTGCACAGGCCAGACTAAGACTGCAAAAGAGAACTGATTTCAGACATGCCAAGATCCTTCATATTATAGAAAGACACTGAACCAAACAGAATGAAATCGTGGCAATTTGACCATTATAAACTATGTGATTAATGCAGTATTTTAAAAGACGGATTGGACTGGCCAGTCCTACTAGTTGACCAAGGTCAGATATACAGTCCAGACAACAAATCTATGAGTGGTTGAAATCAGATTGAACCAATGTTGACCTCATTCAACTTAGGCAGCCCTTGCTTGGCAGTTTGCTGAGAGACCACACTCCACTTTGTTACCAGAACAGACAAGAGACGTACATTTCATGCTACACACAAGCCAAGGTAATAAATGCAAATTGCAGTGCTGGACGTGGTTCAAACTACCGCTCAGTAGATCGTGCATTGCTTCCAATACTTTCATCCACCAAGCCAAGAACCATCTAAATGACCATGACACAAGCCAGTCAGGGTCTGCTTTAAAATGGTGTATTTATTTTCAGCACACAGGAATTGCCAACCCTTTGGCTGTAACATTCGTAATACACAAAAAGGAAAGGAGGCCCAGAAAAGGAATCGAGTACTCACAATATATAGTATCTCCTCGTCATCTCCATTGCAGATGGATCTTTGGCTTGACAACTGAAGAATCATGATAGATGCTTACTTTGGAATTGCTAGATGTACACCAGCAGTCATAAGTATTATTCACCTAAAACCAGTGTGAGAATAAGTAATGAAGTTGTGCGATCAAAAACACACACAAAGGAACCACAACAAACCCAATGAAATAAACATAATATTCCGGATGATTGCAAAAACCTACATATAATGGTTTGAATTTAGCTGGTAGCACAAATGTTAAAAAGGTGCATTTCTGACCTTAAATCTATCTTTGGTCAACCAAGCAACCCCAAAACCAGGTCTGCAATCAGCAGGAAGGGCCTAGTTTGGGGCCTAAGTGTTAATCGAGTCTGACCTGATAAATGATCCTTATATTCTACCTGCAATTGTAAGAAGGTGCAAAATAGTAATGTAAATTTGGCAGTCAGTAAATGTGGTAGCTTTCTTTTCCTATAACTGCAATTGCCATTCTTTTACCTCTACCTGCAATTGTAAGAAGGTGCAAAATAGTAATGTAAATTCGGCAGTAAGTAAATGTGGTAGCTTTCTTTTCCTATGATTGCAATTGCCATTCTTTTACCTCTTCTGAGTTAAACTAAGATACTTAGCCTGATAAAAACATCTGTAGTCTCTATCTATCTATGCATGGAGCACAATCTATTAATGACTACAGTAAAAGTTCGTAAACACACATATGCACCAATTCCCAGGAATGCCTGATTTGAAAGGAGCATAACAAGGCACTTACTCAAGCTAAGAAGAACCAACAATTTGCTATCAGAGTTAATTCCAAACTATACAAACCAAAACACCCAAAGTATAGACATACGCAACCCCAACATATGTTCAAAATCTTAAATGAACATCAAAAGGATCAGATTAGGCCTGAGTGACTGCTTGAATAAGAAGACTGAACAAATAGAAACAAACCAGCAAACTATGTCCGATGCTTTTGCCAATTTTGTCAACTATATGTTTAGATCAAGCTGACTTGGTTCATTTTCACTATGATAACAAGTCTCTTTCTAGAAGTAAGATTGGTGAAACTAGGCAATTAGTAGATTAAGTGTCTCTAGAAATACTATGGGAAACCGGATTTAACATCAAATGATTCAACAATCCATTAAAGGTACAATTTATCAAATCTAAACACAAGGAGGGCAGTTGCCAAAGACAGGTTTAACAAACAGATTTTACCACCCCCTTCTCCTCTTCCCACCTTCATCCAAATCATAGAAGAGTTAAACTTTCAATCTCTTTTTCATTTTTCTCTAGAAATATATTTTTAACTTTTATTTATCTCAAGCGCAGCAAGAATACTCACTTCCATGAACATTTCTAAACAGCTTCAAACTTCATTGTATCCAATGTATCAACTAACATGCAAATGCCTTTTCAGCTTCACAACAGCTCATTGTATTCTTACATATGAACACTATTTTTGCAGAATCAATACCAGCCGATTCACAAAGTTCCCCTGTGACTTAAAGAATGATATGGCATTCATAAATATATCGGCACGTGACATTGTTAAAGAAATGACAAAATGACAATAAGCATAGAGTGAAATTACTATAACTATATTTCCTTAATTGACATTCATAGCTAAAAAAGACAGTAAAAGGTTGATTATGATAATAGGACAAATGACATAACAAGTAGTTCCTTCGACACATGCTTGAGTCCTAATTAGTTGAACCTCCATATAATAAGTGATGGAAACATAAGATTCATTGCGCACTCAAACGAATGAAAAGATAGCTTCTTATGGTCATGCACAACAATATCCAATCTAAAACTCAGCTTGAAATGGCATAGGCACACGGGGTGTGCATGCTCTTGCACTCGTGCACGACAGAGATGAGTAAATCCTAGATAGTACTCTATAGCATTACAAATGTATGTCAAATATTAGAGACATTTTATCAGGCAGCTGTATAGACAATAAGATTTAGGCTAGAGAAAAATATGCAGATAACTATGAAAATTCCGCAGTTCCAGACAAAACAAGGCGACAATGGAAACACCGAAACTGAGCCTCATTGGCCACGAAAGATAACAGGGATAACTAAAACTCCCAACAGACAAGAAATGCACACGAAAAAACGGTAATTACTCCTCAGAGGACATAGAATCACCTTAAATACTGAAGCCCAATAGTAATCATAATGGCACCGGAATTTCCTTTTCTTGGACGAGCTGAAAACAATCTTCGCGTTATAATTCAACAGCCCAAGCTCGCAAACTTTAGACGACCTTATATCCACACCTGCAAGAAAAAATTCAAAACTCAGCATACGACACTCGAGCGCATAACACGACCGACAGTACGAAAACGCAACTCGCTGCGTTTCATTGATCAAACGAGTCAATCACATACTACATCCTGTCCATTTCTCATCATTAGCTAGCAGCTGAAGTAGCACAAAACGGCCAAGACGGTAACAATCCACAACTTAGCTCAGCCAACCCAAATGATAAAGACCCGAAAGCATGAGCAATCATTCAACGGAACTTACTGCTGGAGACGATTTTGCACTGAGCAGGCAGCGACATAGGGCTGGGGATCGAGAAGTTACTGACGAGGAGGGCGACGACGCCGATCACGAACGACGAGGAGAAGAAAGAGAAGACGACGGGGAAAAGGAGAGCCAGGAACAATCGGAGCAGTACGGCGAGATTCCCGCTCTCGCCCGTCGCCCCGCGATCAGGCGGCGGCGAGGCCGCGTCGCCGGCGGAGGGATCCATAGCTCCCGACGCCTTCTCCGGACGGCCGATATCGGGACACTACGCGCGGCGGAGAAGCATGGGGCGAGGAAACCCAGAGGCCCTCTCCGCGTCGGGCCGACAGATTCCGGAGGTAGCGATCGGAGGGAAAGTCTCCGGCCGGCGTGGAACCGAGGGTTTTCCATTCATTATCAAAATGATACGTAATAGAAGATCTCAAAAGTCATAATAACAAACAAGCCCATAAAATTCCAAAACAATCCAAAAATCTATAATCAATGCATATCACTAGAGCATGGTTGGCATAAATGTCAGGATCCCATGTGAATCATAATCCACCGAAAGGAAAGGTCTTTTCTGAATTCTTATAGATCATTAACTATTTCCTTAGTAATTTCTACTTCTAGATACAAGTTTGTGAGTTCAGACTTAATATATTACTCATGTCATTAATAATACTTAAATTTCAAAAAAAAAAAAAATTGAAAGAAAAGGTATATTCTGAATTCTTATTGATCATTAACTATTTCCTCAATAATTCCTACTTCTAGATACAAGTTTGTGAGTTCAAATTCAATTTATCTCAGTCATGTCATTAGCTGGTATGAATAGAACCTTTTTATCTCTCCTCTTCGTACTTATTTTTTATCATTCTTGTTAAAAGAACTGAAAATTGTTCAATGATACTTTTTTTTTTCATTGCTCCAATCACCAACCTTGTCCCGCACTTCGCAGGCGTGGGATGAGGATGGAGATGGGGACTTCCATGGCCCCTGCTCATTACTCTACTTATTCCAATATAATCCTTTTATTATGTTCAATCGTAAAAAGTTCCGTTAAAATCGTTATTTTGTTAGATTTCATGTTTACACTTGTACTCATTTAACTAAATCACTCATCAAATTATATGCTCTTTAAGCTAACAATTTTACATTTAACTTAAGATAATCTCTATGAAAATATCTTTCGGTAGGATACTGCATTAGATTAAAAAAAATTAGTTTCCAAAGCTCGCTTTAAATTGCAAGCTAATATCTAAAAGAGTATGGGAAGTGGCAATTTCTAGGAGACTTGAACATCAATGCAAATTTTTCGACAAAAACATGAACTTGATATGACTTAAATGAAATTGACACTGGATGACACATTTTCCCTCACTTTTTTATGAGAACACTTTGTAATTAATTACATCGGAACACTTGCCTTCCAGCACAAAATGACATAAATAACCCAAACTAGTATCCTAACACGATATAAATATCTAATCCTATGTTGTTAAGTTATACATTCAAATTGTTGAGAATATCTCTCAAATTTGAGCTCATAAATGAAACAAGATCCAAGAATAAATTTCAAATCCAAATAGTACGGCCAAATAAGGAAGAAATTATTGAACGAAACGAAGGCGCTTTCTACTTATGAACCATGAAGATTTTCACACTAATCTACATTATTTCCATGGACGACAAAACTTTCTACAGTCATCCTCGACCATGTATAATAATTGGCTTCTCATTAGTATCCACTCATCTCAATTACGTCTCTAAATCGTGGTATCTACAAGCTTTCGAAA
This sequence comes from Eucalyptus microcorys, assembly GCA_014182515.1. Taxonomy (NCBI): domain Eukaryota; kingdom Viridiplantae; phylum Streptophyta; class Magnoliopsida; order Myrtales; family Myrtaceae; genus Eucalyptus; species Eucalyptus microcorys. The sequence goes on from CM024566.1 coordinate 9,355,118, forward strand.
AAATGGATAGATAAACCAAGTCCCACGTTAGATTCTCTATACCCGTGAGTCATTTGGCAAGTAATATTCCAACAAAACATTATGACGTTGCTGATGTATATATGGATAGAGATGCTATCTTGGAACCTAAAGAACTAACTTTCATGAGCAAGAAAACAGCATCTCATAGTAATTTATTGAAACATGCAAACAAACATAGTTTAGAATATTCAGACATGAATGTATGACCGTTCTCAACAAACTACTTAGATATGGAGCATTGAGTATCTAGCTATAAATTTTCTAGTCTGCTAGAGCTTTCCTTACCTATTCCATCCTTTTGCCATTCTTTGGGAGCAGCGTAAGAACCACCTACTCTTCTTGTCAACGATTAAGTTCCCTAGCACAACGCCAACCAAAAACCCAACTCCAGCGCCAGCCAGCATGATTTTCCAATCCAACTCGAGTAGAGACTCCTCTTCATTATCTACTGTGAAAGATGGTGGTAGTGGAGCGTTATTAGCATTTGTGCATTTATTTGATAGAGGACTTCCACACAAACCCTCATTCATCACAAATGAATTGCTCCCAAATGTGTCGAACTGAGTTCCACGTGGTATTGGTCCCGATAGTCGATTGTGAGAGACATTGAAAATTGCAAGAAATGTGAGGCTAGCTAGTTGTTGAGGAATCCCTCCCATAAGATTGTTCAGGGAAAGATCCAGTGATTCGAGCACTGTCAGGTTTGCCAAGGAAGGAGGAATGCTACCAGTGAGGAAGTTGTTTGAAAGGTTGAGCATACGAAGAGACTTCAGATCTCCAATGAGCTCGGGAATGAAACCTTCAAACTTGTTATTGGAGAGGTCAATCGCCGGAAGGGTATCTAGAATCTTCACATAATCCCTTTGCGTGCCCTTATTCATCAATGTCATCGCATAAGTCACTAGATTTTCATCGAATCCGATAATAGGCAAATCAATGATTTGATGATTACTCATATATGCCAAGTTATCTTGACCATCGATAACCTTCATGGCGAGGCAACTCTATAACAACTTGGAAGGAAGTTTACCATTGAAGCTGTTGTTGGAAAGGTCAAGGATGTGTAAACTGGTGAAGTTAAGTTGGTTTAGATGACCTTCTATGGGACCATGGAAATTATTGGACCACAACTCAATAACTTTTAGGTAGGCCAATTTTGATAACCAAAATGGGAATGTATCATTAATTTGGTTTTTGGTTGCCACCAAGATTCAAAAACTCCAGCATTCCGCAATTTCCTAAGGATTTCGGAACAGTCCCTCTTAGTCGGTTTTCTCTAAGGTCAATCATCCTCAATTGACAATCATCTTGGTAAACGCAAGGAATCATGCCATCGAACTTGTTTCTCGCAAGGTTCAAAACAAATAAAGGACCAATGCTCCCTAAACAAGGAGGAAGCGTGCCATTCAAAGCGTTGTTGGAAAAATCAAGCATGGTGAGAGAGCTCCTTTCACAAATGGATGTTGGAATATCCCCAAATAGAATATTATTGGAGATGTTGTACAACTTAACCAAGGGAGGTGGGACGGGGAGGGTTGTTTCTAGCAAGTTAGTACTAATGTCGAAATACCTCAAGTTTGGCAAAGGAAGATCATTTAGGTTGTTTTTGAAGCTAGTTAAAAGATTTTGAGAAAGATCTACATACTCGAGAGATTCTTTGCTATTGTTCCACGTCCATCTAGGAATGGTCCCTCGAATTCTGTTGTGTGATAAGTCTAACAACAACAATTTGCTTAATTGGCCTATAAACCAAAAATAAGAACTCAGCTTTAATGTTGCATGAATTCAAGTGTAAGTAGGCGAGCTTCTTGATGTAGTAGCATTGACGAATGTCCTAATGAAAGATATATTGTTGAAAGACAAATCTAAAGTTGTCAAGTTCTTGAGTGCGAATAGATCATTTAAATCGAAGATCGAAATCCATTTGCTTAACGATTCACCATTTGCAACTCCTTCGCTTAAGTAAATGGAAACTCGTTCAAGTGATGAATCCAAGTATAAGCAGGTGAACTTCGATGAAATGTTATTGTTGGACGAAAATAAGTATCTCAAGTTCTTGAGTGTGAATAAATCATTCACATCACTCCAGATGAAAATGGAAATTCACCGCTTAACCGATTACCTACCAAACAGAAAGATAAAAAAGACACAAGACAAAGGAGCGTTAGTTACACCATCAATTTCAATGTCCTTTATCTCTTCGGCTAAATAATCTCCTCGCCTGAAAATATTAGGTCCAAGCCATTATGCGCTAGCCCACCCAGAAAAATAGGCACTGGAGGGGCCCACCGTCAAAAATTGGAGTCTCTCTCCCTCTCCTCCTCTCTACACTGATCTTTCGAGCTCCACCGCTGCTCGCTCCCTCCCGGACCACCACCAAAACCCCTGCCGCAACGGCCACGGGAAAAACTAGAGACAGGGACTTCCTCCTCCACCTCGAGGCCTACCTTGACAATGCTCTTAAGATCTCCAGGTACGCCACAAAGATCATCCTATGCCCCTCCCTCCTTCCCAAAACCCTACCCCTCCATCGCCGCCTCAGGAGATTTGAGTCCAGCATCGGCCTGAGCCGAAAGGCCTTCCGGTTGGGCTAGTTGTCAAGGACGTGAATGCACTCCGGGCCTCGCACCTCGACTCTGGGCAGGACCTAATTCTCTCCCCCATCGCCTATAGCGGCGAGGGGACATACTACATCATCAAGTAGTTCGTCTGATTGGCGAAATCGGGCTTCATCGATGGCCACCACTCGCGTGTTCAATCAGCGCGTAGGCCGAGTTCTTTGAGTATAGAGGAAGCGTCAATCTGAAAATTAGGGATTTGAGGAGGTTGCGGTAGGACGAAATGCACGTCGATTTGACCATCAAGATCATGACGTCCAGGGGGATTAATTGAGGAAGTTTTTTTTTTTCTTTCGATCAAAAAATTGAGGAAGTTGAGGGAGAAGAAGTTGATGAAGAAGTAGTTCGTGGTTCAAGACTTGGCTGAACTTGCTGAGCTAGAAGGCCTTCCGTCTCAGGCCCTTGCCGGGATCGAAGCTCCTGAGGCGGCGATGGTAGTTTTGCTCGTGGCTGTTGTGTGGGGGTTTTGATCGTGGTCGGGATGGGAGCAAGCAGTGATGGAGCTCGAGAGATCGGGTTCCATGGAGTTGTAGATGGAGGAGGAAAGAGATCCGTCCGAACCGGCAAAGAGAGACTTCTAATGGTGGGCCCTCATAAGTCGTCCATTGAGTGGGTTAGTGCATAGATGACGTGACGTCACAATTGCGCTTAATATAATAAAAAAGAAACTATTACCTGAAATGTCCAACTCGGTGAGTTTTGTCAAGTTGACCACCCACTCCAAAGAATCACCGCTCGAGTTATTGGAAGAGAGGGATAGCACCGATAGCTGGGTAAGATTAGCAAAGGAAACAGGGATTTGACCTTGCAAGTTATTTCCATCAAGGTATAGTACAGTGAGATGAGAAAGATTACCCATTGAAGAGGGAAGCGATCTTGAAAAATAGCAACCCCAGGCTGTTAACTTATTCAAGAGGCTAAGATTTCCTATTGAAGTGGGTATTTCTCCCGAGAAGTTGGTCTCGTAAAGGTATAAGGATTTTAATGGAGAACCCCAGTGCGGTTTGGGAAAAAACCCAGAAAGGTTGAAATTGCCAACAACAGAAAGGACTTCCAAGTTTGGCAGCTGAAAAATGCTGACTGGAAAGTTTCCACTCAATCGACAATATTCTAGCCTGAGCAATGTCAAGGAAGAGAAATTCGCTAGCATAGGTGGGAGAGGTGATGGCAAGCTTACCGAAGAAAGATCAAGTTCTTTTAGCTCGGTCAAGTTATGAACGAAGCCGCCCATGTTGGCCATATGAAGTGAATCAGTCGAAGAGGACAAATCAAGAGAAACTAACTTGGAGAGTTGCGAGATATCGCGAGGGATTTCACCAGAAAAGTCGGAGGCTGAGAGATTAAGGTATTGTAACTTTGAAAGATTGCCAAAGCCGTACGGAATTGAGGAGAAGTTGAAGCTGTTGAAAGCGAGATTGAGCGACTCCATGTGAACGAGTCGAAAGAGAGTGGTGTTAGGACTCATGGTGCCTGAGAGACAACTGCTACTGAGGTTGAGGGCGATCACTCGGCCGGTGACTTCATCACATTCGACGCCATCCCATGAACAACAATCTCCACTTCCATCCAGCGACCAAGAATGGACTTTTGGATAAATGCATCCCCAATCTGTCTTGTCGATTCTGAAACTTCTCTTGAATTCCATTAAGGCAGAGTTCTCGTCCGCATGACAAAGTACCTCAGCAAACCTAGTACGAAAGAGAGAAAGCAAGAATATCCAAGTAAGCAGCAGATATAATGATAAGGCTGCCATATTTTCTGCTTTTGTTTCTGTTCTTTTGGTTACTGGAGTGAGTTTTCGAGGGAGAGTGCGACGTAGAAGGTTCTTATAGGCAGCAACAATTGGTTCTGGGAATGGAATTTTCTTGCTACTTGGCCATTCATAGTGCTTGACCTCAGAAATTTAAATGATTTTACGTATGCCTTTTGTATGGGTTTGAAAAATGTAGGATCTTAGACGTATAAACATTTCTTTTATTATATAGGGCACAAGCGCGGTGGCTTAGCATTCTCCTTTTATCTATATTTCTCTGTCATACTTTTAATATAGAATCCATCCGTTTCTTTTGGTGACATATTGGGAATTGGCAACAAGCTCCCACGTAAATTGTTCATGTCGTTTGACTTGACTCATAGCTTCATGGCTAAATTTCAAGTACAGATGTTGTTCATAGTTGTTTGTTCAACACCATGGGTGCTTGTGCAGACTTCCATCAATAAGCCATTTATAGGTGGGCTCATGTCTCTCTTAAGTGTGAAATGAGAAACACCTAATTTAACATAAAAGTATCGAAAAAAATATCAACACAATCAGAACATAAAAAGATGAAAGATCAAATTATATTATTGACATAGATGGATGTGCACTCAGAATAATCAAATAAAGACTTTGAAATAAGTGGGTACTGCACCTTTATTAGATAAAAGCAGGGCATAGAAGGAAAAAAAAGGTCGTAGCATGTGCACGAATGAACAGAAACAGAGAGTTATGTGCGTGTGCGTGTATGTGAACAAAATATATATGAGCCATGATTAAATTTCTTAACAACCTAATGTATTTTTGCTATCTATAATCCATATTGTTTTTGGATTAACTTTTCTGCAAAAAGGCTTAGTTTTATTTTTATGCTGCATTAGTGTTATCTTTGTTCATCTTTTCATTTCGTAATCCTTTCTGTTTGATTCAAATTTATAAAAAGAGCAGATACGGCTCTATAAGGGGACCACATGAAGACATTGATTTTATGGAAAAATCTTAAGATCGTACACCTCATTCAAGACTGCAACACTAAACTGAGGGCTACGAAGAGGGTAAAAACTTGTTATCCTTCAAGCTTTCATTAGCCATTGTTAAGAGACATTAGACAGCAAAGGAAATCATAGTAAAAACAGTACATTAAGTTCTTCTTTGACCAGACAAAACTCAAAAGCAAGCGCCCACATAATTTCCGTGGGTGAAATAATTTCTCTTATTTTGAGGTAACTTCTCTGTACAATTCATGTTCTAATTGGCATAACATATGTTGAAAGGTTAGTGTGTTAACGTTATAGATTTCTTTGATCACCGCTCCCCTTGTTTGGAAAGAAATTAACACACTAAAACAGGAAGACATACCATAAATTCAACAATCACAAAATGAGTTGAGTTATATAAAGTATTACTTGTATATTCACACTGCCAAAACTCATACAGATTAGGCTACCACCATAATGAGAATGGCGAACTATTTAGGGATGTGTTCAACCCAAAAAAAAAAAAAAAAAAAAAAAAACTATTTAGGTATGTGAAATATAAATCTACTGAGAGCCTTTGTAGTTAGAAATCAAATTGCAACTTCACCCTCTCCACACGTTCTGCTGTAAAAGGACTCTAAACTAGTTCCGTTGTTTAGTTCCTCTCATTTAGTTAATTTGAGCTAGGACACTTGGAGATATACTTAATACACATCTTACATCACAAATTCAGGATGATTAAGAGATCCAATGGCAATTCCACCCAGAAGGTAATGGGTTACTCCTACACAGCATTTTGAATTGCCTCTTGCTTTTAACTTCCCCTTCACCGCCTACATTCCGCTATCCCCCTCCCATTTTACATTGTTAAGCATACATTTCTCTCTTTTCTGTTAAGTACAATATTCAACAAGATTCTGCAACAACATTAGCAGCAGAATCCAAAATGCCAGTGTGACAAAAAATGGCTTTTCCAAACTACCTGTAAACATAAATCTCTGTCAGGCCAGCCTTTTCCCGTATTGTACAGCAAGCCAACCAGTAAAATACTTAACTCAAGGAAAATTTAACTCATTGATATCAAAGAAGTTGAAAAACAAGTAACCACTCCAGCAACTGTTTCCTATTTCCAATATTTAGCCTTAATGTTGCCGGTCAACCAGGATTTGAAAACATCTCAGAACCTAATGATGCACAGGCCATATTAAGTCATTAAGAAACCATGATGTAAGTAAGAGACGCAAAAAATAAATATGTACACGTTCAATGTACTTGAAAGGTAACTGAAAAGGAGTTGGAAACGCAGCATTCAGAAGGTGAGATTATGGCTAATATGATCATGCATGGCATCAAAAACTCAGATTTTGTATTATAGAAGTTCGGCAACAACTTATCCTTGAGACTGAGTACTGTACTGTTGACCGTTTATTAATAATTTGAGATTAACACGCAAAGTCAGATGAAAAACTTCATCGGTCATTTCAAATAGAGCAAGACAGTATACTTCAGAATACTTACGAGAGAAAAATAAAACGAAGTACTCTCTTTTGCCAAGACAATGAATTATATTAGATAAGTAAGTCACAAATGGATGAAATTTTCATGTATGGACCAAGTAAAGAAAACAAGTCAAAACCCTAGTGGGTAACCCAAAAATGATATCAACTGCTGAGTTAAAAGTCATTGGGAGATACCATGTTATTTGTTATTTGTTTGCACTGTACATAAGTCAGTTGATTAAATTTCTTGAATTGAGTCAATTCCTTCTCCATGAGAAACCATCGAAAGTTAAGAAAATAAAAGGCAAATATCAATCATTAATCATATTATAATCAATAAATGGAATAATCGTTAAAGTATTATGGAAAATTTGGGGCTCTTGTTATACCCATGATGGAAATGCCTATCGTGCAAGTGAAGTCGATGTTGCGTTTCATCATTGAGTCCACGTTCAGCATAAGACGCCAGCCACTCCATGACTCGAAAGAAATCTTCCAAGTCTTCCATTAAGTTGAGAATCAAAGATGGCCACTTGAACTTTGACAACGTTGAAAATGCGTAATAATCAATTTGATTATGATGAGAAGTGTGTCTCTTAATTTTCAATGCACTCAACCCGGTCTTTGGGCTATGGTTGAAAAATCTGTATTATTTTGATAAGAAAGTGGGGGAGACTCTGAAGTTGGGCGAGTAATCTTCTCCCAACAATAGGAAATTACATGACTTATCAGGACTCTTGTCCATTCTTTTAGATAAGTAAGTCGCAAATGGATGAAATTCTCATGTATGGACCAAATAAAGAAAACAAGTCAAAACCCTAGTGGGTGACCCAAAAATGATATCAACTGCTGAGTTAAAAGTCATTGGGAGATACATGTTATTTGGTATTTATTTGCACTGTACATAAGTTAGTTGATTAAATTTCTTGAATTGCGTCAATTCCTTCTCCATGAGAAACCATCGAAAGTTAAGAAAATAAAAGGCAAATATCAATCATTAATCATATTATAATCAATAAATGGAATAATCGTTAAAGTATTTTGGAAAATTTGGGGCACTTGTTATATCCATGATGGAAATGCATGCCGTGCAAGTGAAGTCAATGTTGCGTTTCATCATTGCGTCCACGCTCAACACAAGACGCCAGCCACTCCATGACTCGAAAGAAGTCTTCCAAGTCTTCCATTAAGTTGAGAATCAGAGATGGCCACTTGAACTTTGACAACATTGAAAATGCGTAATAATCAAATTGATTATGATCAGAAGTGTGCCTCTTAATTGTCAATGCACTCAACCCGGTCTTTGGGCTATGGTTGTAAAATCTGTATTATCTTGACAAGAAAGTGGGGGAGACTCTGAAGTTGGGCGAGTAATCTTCTCCCAACAATAGGAAATTACATGACTTATCAGGACTGTTGTACATTCTTTCAGATTGGAACGGGAGCCGTCCTACTGTTTGTAGGAGTACTCCTAGTCCTCGAATTACAGAAAGAGAAGACCGTAATCTTCCACTGAATATATTTTCAGGTTTTATATATCATTGCCTCATTTGATATAAAATTAACGATGAAGTGTACGTGATTAAGATGAATTACAAACAAGGATAAGTCTCTCAGGAACTAGAGAAGTTCCAACAGACAGTAGACACATCTCGGTAGAAATATGGCACAAAGACATGGCCTTAGATTAGAATTAGCTGATAATGTTACCCATTTGCCCATTTAAATGGATTCCATGTTTGTTAGTCAAGCAATCACAGGCAATCAAAGGCATAATTTGCTATTAACCCTCTTTTGGCTGAATGTTAGGAACTTGCTCGAGGAGCTGCTGGGATTTGAAACTGAGCACATATTCAGAGGAGAAAATGGTTGCACGGATGCTTTAATCCTGCTTGCAAGGGAACAAGATCTGCAATTTGTTATTTATTCCTCTGTTCCAGACGTTATTATAGACCTAATGTGCAATAACACGGGGAGCACATATATTTCAGACAATGTAACTCGACATGCTTTTTTTAATGTAATCATGTTATTTTCAGAGAAAAAAAGGGAGAAATTAAGTTTTATTCATCACTCTTTTAAGCATTAGTTGACCATTATCACATCAAATGTTAATTTCGACGTGAGAGTCCTATTCTTCACTCTTATTGTACAATGACACTAGCATTGAGTTTCAATCTAGACAATTAGGATGAATGCTTCAACTTAATTTGTACCTTGTGGATATATGAACCTTTTTTCCCTTTGAAAAAAAAAAAAATGCCTGTTGGCTCATAACTCTTGACATAATTTTGAAAAAAAAAAAAGCCATTTGACTCCCTGATGCTCACTAATCTCTTGAAATGTCATAATTTTGAAAAAAATCAATGATTTAAAAAGACTTAGGATAAATATTTTTTTCTCCCTTTCTTTTGGGGGATAATAGAATTACATTAAACAAAACAAATCAAGTTACATCTGGAACATAGGAATATTGTTTCATTCATTTGATTATGTAGTAAAAGCCCATTCAAAGAGGACTAAGGGTCACTAATAATTCATTCATTTTGCTCAGTAAGAATGAATGAATTAGTGGTACTTCTTTTCCACGAAATGAAGTCCATCTTAGATAGGTAATTTGCAAACAAATTTTCATTTACGGATAAAGTGAAGAATACCAAGGGAATGAAATATCAATGATTTTCAACCGTTGAGTTAAACTCTTGGGTCAAATTTGTTTATGCTATGGTGATTCAACTGCTTCAGTTGCATCAAATCCTCTCCCTTAACAAAGGCTAAGAAAATAAGAGGTGTATCACCAACCGTTAACGATAACATAAGAAATTAAAGCAATACTCATAGAATTATGATGGAGAATTTGAGGCACTTGTCACGCCTATGATCAAAATCCTTGCCGTGTAAGTGAAGTCAATGTTTGCATTTCATCGACTTCGCGTTCAGCATAAGTCGTCAACCGCACCTTGATCCGAAAGTCGTCTCCAAGTCTTCCTCTAGTTGAGAATCTGGGGCGGCCGTATCAATTTGCACGTCACACACGTCTTCTCTACGTAGTCTTGGACAAAATTGTTAGTACCCTACTTGTTTATGTATATCTATTGGTTAAAAACAAAAGTTAAAGTATAGCAATTCTTTTGTACCTCGCCTCCTAATGTAAGTTTCAGCTTTGTAACTTGACTTTTGAGTTCTACCAACAAAACCCACAATGATCACTTCTACGTAATTTTCCTTTTTTTTTTCTTAATTTAGTGGTGAAGTGGTGTCCAAAGGCGCTTTCATTCACTTCAATTAATTCATTTTCTTGGGAGATCTTAAAGGCGCACTACATCATATCGACTTGGTGGAATTGGGATTTTATTTCTAGAGTGCTCCCAATAAGGCTTGAGCTCTAGTCTACAAGAAAAGTAGAAAACTTCTAGCCATCTTAACCAACTAAATAGAAGATAAGACAAAGATCAAATACGTATTGTATCCAATAATTTTATGGATCGTGCATGATCAATACAATCATATGTTAAAAATTAACTTTTTGAAGAAAAAAAAAAAAACTATAGAATGACTCTTGTTCGTCAATTCAAAGTGGCAAAAGTCTTTTTGCAGGTCTTTCAATTTTGGCCTATCGGTGGAAAAATATATGAGATGCCATTTTAATGGACCATTTATGCAATCATGATTGCACCCGAACCATCAATCACGGCATGAGAATTCGACCTAGAATGTCTACCTTGTGAATGTGTGACCATTTTTGTTCCCTTTTTTTGTCAAAAAAAAAAAAAAAACCCTCATTTGCTTATGAATATCAACATTATTTTCAACAAAGAAAGGCAGTGAGAGGCAATATGTTGAGTATTTTCTGATAAGCCCAAGAGTAACATCCCATGGCAGACTTAGGAATTCTCTTGATAAACCCATCTCCTACCACTATCATATGGCATTCATAGTATACTTGATCTTAATTGTCACATTGTCAACCCTCAGTCTCTCACGTGGGTTATTGATATCTTTTATTAGAAGATGTTGTGCTGGGGAAACAATCACCCATCAACAAATCAGCGGCTAGACCAATTAAATGTGTCTCATGTAATTTACGCTCAGAATTTCCAGAATTTTCATTTGTATGTTTGGTGATTCCTCGAGTAAGCTTTCGTGCGCATAGTAAATTGACCTCTTTGACATGATAAAAAAAAAAGGCAATCGGCACTAAATCTTAGAACTCATCGGGGACTACTTACGTCTTGTTATTTTTAACCTTATACTTAAATTAGCCAAATTGTAAAGTTATGACTAAATTGATTGTTGTACAATAAATTTATGACTTTTTCGACAATTTTTTCTATAAAATTATATCAGTGATGTAATTTCTCTAAGAAAGCTAAAATTTCACAATTGCAAATACTCTTTTTTGGCTTCTTCGTCATCATATATCCACGAGCACATGTCAGTGCGTTTCACATAATCATATTCACTAATTCATAATCACATGATCAAGAATTGAACTAACCAATTCAAGTTGTATATCTTGGAACTCTACTCAAAGTGTTGTGTGATAGTTTTAGATATTGCACTTAGATGGATTCTTTGTGTATTATGCTCCATCTATTCAAAAATATTTACGCATCACCGAAATCAATACATACATTCTACTTATTTTGGATATATGAAGGGCTATCTCCCTAATCCTAAGCGTTTTTACCGTCCAAACCTAAGATTTTGATGGAATGTTACCCGAAAGGTCTTTAATAAGATCTGGAGTAACGGAATAAATAACAAACCATAGATACATATAAGATCCATTGTCAAGTAACATGAGACAATGAAAGTCCAATCCAAAAACTTAAGTCAATAATTGGAGAGAGATAGCATATATATAAAGAGCATATAAGACCCATTATCAATCAATGCAATGATCTTTCAACACGTTGCTCCTTTCCAAGCAAGGCCAAAGCATCCGTGCCACCATCTGCTTCTCTAAATACATGCTTGATTTGTATTCCTACCTATCCACGAGCAAGTTCCTGCATTCAATCAAAAGAGTTTCCATTAGTAAATTATGCTCGCGAATGCCTTCAAATGCATTAATAGCAGACATGGCAACCATTTTGATGTGTAGATGAGTAACATTATTGGCTACTTCTAATCTAAGGCCATGTCTTGGCGCTATATCTCTGCCATCAAAGCTTTTATAGTTCCTGAGAGATTTATGCTCGTTTGCATTTATGGTAATCATGTATATTTTTCTTTAATTTTATATAAAATTAGTTGACAATATATAAAATCTGAAGATATTTACATTATTTCCTTTTTGTGATTCAAGGACTAGAAATATTTCTAGGGACTGGAGAATGACTCATGTTGGTCAATCTAAAAGATAGGCGTACGTCTTTACTTCAGTCTCTCAATTTTGGTCTTTTTCATCGAAAAAATATGAGATGTCATTTTAGTGGACCAACTATGCAACTAAGATTGCACATGAACCATCAATCATGGCATGCATGAGAACTTGAGGAGTTTGTACCATGGGGATGCGTGGCCATTTTTTTCCATTTTGAAAAAAAAAATGCCTATTTCCTTATAATTCTCAACAACACTTAAAAAAGCGCAAGGATCTTAATTATCACTTAGAGAGAATCTCGATCCCTCTCCTGGCTGGATCTTAATTATCACTTAGGCTGACTGATTCATTTATAAGAAGTTATGGAAACAGTGACTCATCGGGGAGTTAAACCTTAGTTCAACTTGCAATCAGTCATTTCAGGCATCTCATAGTCCTGTCGAGCAAGCCTCGAATTACATCACGACTCAAGATGAGAATCCACAATTGCGTCTTGCCCATCAAAGAGAAGGTAGGAGTAAGCTTCAAATCTGCCCCCACATATGTTGATTTTTATTTTTCGTTGAAAAGGACAGTTGGAGTTATCCTACTAAATTTATACGCAGCTTCTATGGAATGAAAGACCAGTGATTTCACGGGCAATTGCAGTGGTGCCGAGTACTTCCAATTGCTTCTAATTTGAATCTATTCAATTCCTGAAACCACCACCCCCCACACCCCCCCCCCCCTCCCCCAAAAAAAAAAAAAAAAAAAGATAAAAGAAAAATCTTGCTACTCCTTTATAGTGTATTTGGAAAGAGAAATTAGCATATTTATATGATAAGAACATTGTGGCCTCAAACAGCAAGAGATACCATAAAATCAAGAATCACAAACAACATGATTTGAGTTATAGTATCAGTTTTATATGCTCACTGCCAAAACTTAAAACAAATTAGGTTTCCATCATAATGAGAAATGTGAACTATTTATGTATGCAAAACACTAAATCTGCCAGTAGCCCACTGTAATTAGAAATCAAATTGCATCTTCACTCTCCACACATTTCTGTAATAAAAGGACTCTAAACTAGTTCTGTTGTTTTTCCCTCTCTGTCTTGTTACATAATGAGATTAGCTAGGACAAGAGATATACTCAATACACATCTTACACCACAAATTCAGGATGATTAAGAGATCGACAGCAGCAGTTTGAATTGCCTCTTGCTTGAACTTCCTCTCACTACATAAATCCTGCTATTCCACATTACTACCAAGACTTAATTCCTGAGAAAACCTCTCTCTTTTCTGCTAAGTACAATATTCAACAAGATCCTGCAATTACATTAATAGCAGAATCCTAAATGCCAAGGTGACAAAAAATGGCTTTTCCAAACTACCTATGCACATCTGTTCAAAAAAAAAAAAAACTACCTATGCACATAAATCACAGGAAGGCCCAGCCTTTTTCCATATTGTAAAGCAAGCCAACCAGTAAAAGATACATATGCCACAAACAAACAAGCACGCTTCAATCGGTTTGCACTAACTGTGCAAGGTAGCGTCCAACAATGCCGAGATTTGATCTGTTGAAAGAGTCTGATGAAACTCATTGATATTAAGGAGGTTGAAAAACCAGTAACCACCCCGACAATTGTTTCCCATTTCCAATATTTAGCTCTGATCTTGCCAGCTACCCAGGATTTGTAAATCTCAAAGAACCTGACGATACACAGGCCACAATAAGCAATTTAGAAACCATGATGTAAGTAAGAGACACAACAAATGAATATGTACAGGCTAAATGTAAAGGAGATGGAAATGCAGCATTTGGAAGGTCACATAATGGCGAATATGATCTTTAATGCCAGCCAAAATTCAGATATTGTATTCTAGAAGTTCAATAACAACTGATCTGTAAGCAGATAAGACAGTAATCTCAATTTCAATTTGACTTGAGAAAAAGAACAAATTACAGCACAATTAGATGTACATGGCACATGGCAATGTTGGCTTGTGATGATTCTTGGGACTGAGTTCTGTATTGTCACTTCAAACAGAGCACAAGAATATACTTCAAAATAGTTGCAAAGGCCGGACCAGGACTGCAAAAGTGAACTGATTTCAGATGTGCCAAGATCCTTCATATTATAGATAGACACTGAACCAAACGGAATAAAATCGTTGTAATCTGACCATTATAAACTATGTGATTAATGCAGTACTTAAAAGTCGGATTGGACTGGCCAGTCCTAATAGTTGGCCAAGGGCAGAGGTCCGGTCTACACCACCAATCCATGAGTGGTTGAAATCAGAGTGCTGACCTGATTCAACTTAGGCAGCCCTTGCTTGGCAGTTTGCTGAGAGACCACACTCCACTTTGTTACAAGAACAGACAAGAGACATACATTTCATGCCACACACAACACAAGCCCAGGTAATAAATGCAAACTGCAGAGCTACAGGTGGTTCAAACTACTGATCAGTGGATCATGCATACTTGCTTCCAAAAATTTCATCCACCAAGCCAAACTCCCATGTGGTCCTAACTTAAAGAATAACAGAATATTAAAATTGGTAGTACCGAGAACCATCTAAACGACCATGACGCAAGCCAGTCAGGGTCTGGTTTTAAAATAGTGTATTTATTTTCAGTAAACAGGAACTGCCAACCCTATTGCTGTAACATTCCTCATACAGAAAAAGGAAAAGAGGCCAGAAAAGAATCAAGTACTCACAATATATAGTATCTCCTCATCATCTCCATTGCAGGTGGATCTTTGGCTTGGCAACTAAAGAAGTCATCGTAATAGATGCTTACTTTGGAATTGCTAGATGTATACCAGCAGTCATAAGTATTATTCACCTAAAACCAGTGTGAGAACAAGTCATGAAGTCGTGCATTCAAAAAACATATACAAAAGGAACCATAGCATTCCCAATGAAATAAACCTAATATTCAGGGTGATTGCAAAAACCTACAAATAGTGGTTTGGATTTAGCTGATAGCATACAAGTTGAAAAGGTGCATTTCTTACCTTAAATTTATCTTTGGTCAACCAAGCAACACCAAAACCAGGTCTGCAATTAGCAGGAAGGGCCTCATTTGGGGCCTCTGCAAGTGCTAGTCGAGTCTGCCCTGATAAATGATCCTTATATTCTACCTGCAATTAGGGGCAAAACAGTAAATTCAATTCGGCAGTCAGTAAATGTGGTAGCTTTCTTTTCCTATGACTGCTCTAGCCATTCTTTTACCTCTTCTGAGTTAAACTAAGATACTTAGCCTGATAAAAGCATCTAATCTCTAACTACCTATGTATGGAACACAATCAGTTAATGACTACAAATAAAAGTTCGTAAACACAGAAGAAACACACAAATGCACCAATTTCGATGAATGCCTGAATTGGAAGGAGCATAACAAGGTACTTACTAAAGCCAAGAAGAAGCAACATTTGCTATCTGATTTAATTCTAAACTATACAAACCAAAACTCCCAAAGTAAAGATTTACACACAACCCCAACGTATGTTCAATCTTAAAATGACATCAAAAGGATCAAATATGAACTGCGTAATTGTTTGAATAAGAAGACTGAAAAAGAGAAACAAATCAGCAAAACTATGTCTAAGGCTTTTGCCAATTTTATCAACCATATGTTTCGATCAAGTTGACCTGGATAACAAGTCTCCTTCTAGAAGTAAGATTGGTCGAAGTAGGCAATCGGTAAATTAAGTGTCTCTAGAAATATCATGGGAAACCAAATTTAACATTAAATGATTCAACAATCCATTCAAGGTACGATTTATCAAATCCAAACATAAGGAGGGCATTTGCCAAAGACAGGCTTGACCTAATCAAACAGATTTTACCACCACCTTCTCCACTTCCAAACCTTCATCAAAATCATAGAAGAGTTAAACTTTCGATCTCCTTTATATTTTTATCTAGAATGATTCTTTTAACCTTTATTTATCTCAAGCACAGCAAGAATACTCACTTCCATGATTATTTATAAACAGCTTCAAACTTCATTGTATCCAATGTATCAACTAACACGCAAATGCTTTTTCAGCTTCACAACAGCTCATGGTATTCTTACATATGAACACTATTTTCGCAGAATCAATACCAGCTGATTCACAAAGTTCCCCTGTGACTTAAAGAATGATACGGCATTCATAAATATATCGGCACGTGACATTGTTAAATAAACAAAATGACAATGAGCATAGAGTGAAATTACTGTAACTATATTTCCTTAATTGACATTCATAGCTAAAAAAGACAGTAAAAGGTTGATTATGATAATAGGACAAATGACATAACAAGTAGTTCCTTCGACACATGCTTGATTCCTAATTAGTTGAACCTCCATATAATAAGTGATGGAAACATAAGATTCATTGCGCACTCAAATGAATGAAAAGATAGCTTCTTATGGTCATGCACAACATTATCCAATCTAAAACTCAGCTTGAAATGGCATGGGCACACAGGAGTGGGCATGCTCCTGCACTCGTGCGCGACAGAGAAGAGTAAGTCCTAGATAGTACTCTATAGCATTACAAATGTATGTCAAATATTACAGACATTTTATCAGGCAGCTGTATAGACAATAAGATTTAGGCTAGAGAAAAATATGCAGATAACTATGAAAATTCCGCAGTTCCAGACAAAACAAGGCGACAATGGAAACAGTAAAACTGAGCCTCATTGGCCACAAAAGATAACAGGGATAACTGAAACTCCCAACAGACAAGAAATGCACACTAAAAACGGTAATTACTCCTCAGAGGACATAGAATCACCTTAAATACTGAAGCCCAATAGTAATCATAATGGCACCGGAATTTCCTTTTCTCGGACGAGCTGAAGACAATCTTGGCGTTATAATTCAACAGCCCAAGCTCGCAAACTTTAGACGACCTTATATCCACACCTGCAAGAAAAATTCAAAACTCAGGCATACGACACTCGAGCGCATAACACGACCGACAGTACGAAAACGCAACTCGCTACGTTTCATTGATAAAACGAGTCATCACATACTACATCCTTTCCATTTCTCATCATTAGCTAGCAGCTGAAGTAGCACAAAACGGCCAAGACGGGAACAATCCACAACTTAGCTCAGCCAACTCGAACGATGAAGACCCCAAAGCATGAGCAATCATTCAACGGAACTTACTGCTGGAGACGATTTTGCACTGAGCAGGCAGCGACATAGGGCTGGGGAATGAGAAGTTACTGACGAGGAGGGCGACGACGCCGATCACGAACAACGAGGAGAAGAAGAAGAAGACGACGGGGAAAAGGAGAGCCAGGAACAATCGGAGCAGTACGACGAGATTCCCGCTCTCGCCCGTCGCCCCGCGCTGAGGCGGCGGCGAGGTCGCGTCGGCGGCGGAGGGATCCATAGCTCCCTACGCCTTATCCGGACGGCCGATATCGGGACACTACGCGCGGCGGAGAAGCATGGGGCGAGTAAACCCCGAGGCCCTCTCCGCGTCGGGCCGACAGGTTCCGGAGGTAGCGATCGGAGGGAAAGTCTCCGGCCGGCGTGGAACCGAGGGTTTTCCATTCATTATCAAATGATACGTAATAGAAGATCTCAAAAGTCATAATAACGAACAAGCCCATAAAATTCCAAAACAATCCAAAAATCTAAAATCAATGCATATCATTAGAGCATGGTTGGCATAAATGTGAGGATCCCATGTGAATCATAATCCACCGAAAGGAAAGGTCTTTTCTGAATTCTTATAGATCATTAACTATTTCTTTAATAATTTCTACTTCTAGATACAAGTTTGTAAATTCAGACTCAATATATCACTCATGTCATTAAATAATACTTAAATTTCAAAAAAAAATTGAAAGAAAAGGTATATTCTGAATTCTTATATATCATTAACTATTTCCTCAATAATTCCTACTTCTAAATACAAGTCTGTAAGTTTAGATTCAATCTATCTCAATCATGTCATTAGTTGGTACAAATAAAACCCTTTTATCTCTCCTCTTTATACTTATTTTTTATCATTCTTGTTAAAAGAACCGAAAATTGTTCAATGATCCTTTTTTTATTTTATCGCTCCAATCACCAACCTTGTCCCACACTTCGCATACGTGGGATGAGGATGGAGATGGGGACTTCCATGGCCCCTGCTCGCTACTCTACTTATTCCAATATAATCCTTATATTATGTTCAATTGTAGAAAGTTCCGTTGAAATCGTTATTTTGTTAGATTTCATGTTTACACTTGTACTCATTTAACTAAATCACTCATCAAATTATATGCTCTTTAAGCTAACAATTTTACATTTAACTTAAGATAATCTCTATGAAAATATCTTTCGGTAGGATACTGCATTAGATTAAAAAAATTAGTTTCCAAAGCTTGCTTAAATTGCAAGCTAATATCTAAAAGAGTATGGGAAGTGGCGATTTCTAGGAGACTTGAACACCAATGCAAATTTTTTGACAAAAACATGAACATGATATGACTTAAATGAAATTGACATTGGATGACACATTTTCCCTCACTTTTTTATGAGAAACACTTTGTAATTAATTACATCAGAACATTTGCCTTCTAGCACAAAATGATATAAATAACCCAAACTAGTATCCTGACACGATATAAATATCTAATCCTATGTTGTTAAGTTATACATTCAAATTGTTGAGAATATCTCTCAAATTTGAGCTCATAAATGAAACAAGATCCAAGAAGAAATTTCAAATCCAAATAGTACGGCCAAATAAGGAAGAAATTATTGAACCAAACGAAGGCACTTTCTACTTATGAACCATGAAGATTTTCACACTAATCTACATTATTTCCATGGACGACAAAACTTTCTGCAGTCATCCTCGACCATGTATAATAATTGGCTTCTCATTAGTATTCACTCATCTCAATTACGTCTCTAAATCGCATTATCTTCAGGCTTTCGAAAAGAATGGATAGATAAACCAAGTGCCACGTTAGATTCTCTATACCCGTGAGTCATTTGGCAAGTAATATTCCAACAAAACATTATGACATTGCCGATGTATATATGGACATAGATGCTCTCTTGGAACCTAAAAAACTAACTTCATGAGCAAGAAAACAACATCTCATAGTAATTTACTAAAACATGCAAAAAAAACATAGTTTAGAATATTCAGACATGAATGTATGACCGTTCAACAAACTACTTAGACACGGAGCATTGAGTATCTAGCTATAAATTTTCTAGTCTGCTAGAGCTTTCCTTACCTATTCCATCCTTTTGCCATTCTTTTGGAGCAGTGCAAGAACCACCTACTCTTCTTGTCAATGATCAAGTTCCCTAGCACAACGCCAACCAAAAACCCAACTCCAGCACCAGCCAGCATGATTTTCCAATCCAAGTCGAATAGAGACTTCTCTTCATTATCTACTATGAAAGATGGTGGCAGTGGAGCATTATCAGTATTTGTGCATTTATTTGGCAAAGGACTTCCACACAAACCCTCATTCATTACAAATGAATTGCTCCCAAATGTGTCAAACTGAGTTCCACGTGGTATTGGTCCCGATAGTCGATTGTGAGAGACATCAAAAACTGCAAGAAATGTGAGGCTAGCTAGTTGTTGAGGAATCTCTCCCACAAGATTGTTCAAGGAAAGATCCAATGATTCGAGCACTGTCAAGTTTGCTAAGGAAGGAGGGATGCCACCGGTGAGGGAGTTGTTTGAAAGGTTGAGCATACGAAGAGACTTTAGATCTCCAATGAGCTCAGGAATGAAACCTTCAAACTTGTTATTGGAGAGGTCAATTGCCGCAAGGGTATACGGGATCTTCACATAATCCCTTTTCGTGCCCTTATTCATCAATGTCATTGCATAAGTCATCCGACTTCCATTGAATGCGAAAATAGAAAAATCAATCAATTGATGAATACTCATATATGCCAAGTTCTCTTGACCATCGATAACCTTCATGGCCAGGCAACTTTGTAACAACTTGGAAGGAAGTTTACCAATGAAGTTGTTGTTGGAAAGGTCAAGGATGTGTAAACTGGTGAAGTTAAGTTGGTTTAGATGACCTTCTATGGGATCATAGAAATTATTGGACCGCAAGTCAATAACTTTTAGGTAGGCCAATTTCGACAACCAAAATGGGAATGTATCATTAATTTGGTTGCCACCAAGATTCAAAAACTCTAGCATTCCGCAATTTCCTAAGGATTTCGGAACAGTCCCTCTTAGTTGGTTTTCTCTAAGGTCAATCATCCTCAATTGACAATCATCTTGGTAAACGTGAGGAATCATGCCATCGAACTTGTTTCTCGCGAGGTTCAAAAAAATCAAAGGACCAATGCTCCCCAAACAAGGAGGAAGCGTGCCATTCAGAGCGTTGTTGGAAAAATCGAGCATGATAAGAGAGCTCCTTTCACAAATGGATGTTGGAATATCCCCAAAAAGAATATTATTGGAGATGTTGTACAGCATAACCAAGGGAGGTGGGACGGGGAGAGTTGTTTCTAGCAAGTTAGAACTAATGTCGAAATACCTCAAGTTTGGCAAAGGAAGCTCAGTTTGGTTGTTTTTTAAGCCGGTTAAAAGATTGTGAGAAAGATCTACATACATGAGAGATTCTTTGCTATTGTTCCACATCCATCTAGGAATAATCCCTTGAATTCTGTTGTATTGTAGGCGTAATAGCTTCATCCATCTAAGTTGCAAATAAGTATAAGTAGGCCCTGTAGTGGCATTGATGAATGACTTGGTGAAAGATATGTTGTTGTTGGACAAATATAAGGTTGTCAGTTCTTGCATTCAATGCCATTGAGATTAAGCACCCTAGATAAAGATTTTCGAGATCCTTCAAATTCCGCAATGCGCCTGCATATCACCGTGCGCAATGAAGATGGAAATCCATTGTAGCCTATTCCCTTGAATTTTGTTGTATTGTAGGCGTAATAGCTTCAATTCGCTTAAGTAGCCTATAAACCGTGGGAACTCAGTCAAGTTGCATGAATCCAAGTATAAGTAGGCAAGCTTCGATGTAGTGGCATTGATGAATGACTTGGTGAAAGATATGTTGTTGTTGGACAAATATAAGGTTGTCAAGTTCTTGAGTGTGAATAGATCATTCACATCGAGGATGCCATTGAGATTAAGCGACCCTAGATAAAGATTTTCGAGATCCTTCAAATTCCGCAATGCGCCCAGAATATCATCGTGCAAGTCATTGTCAGAAAGGCCGAGATAAGTCAATGAAGATGGAAATCCATTGCTTAACTGATTCCCTCGAATTTTGTTGTATTGTAGGTGTAATAGCTTCAATTCGCTTAAGTAGCCTATAAACCATGGGACCTCAGTCAAGTTGCATGAATCCAAGTATAAGTAGGCAAGCTTCGATGTAGTGGCATTGATGAATGACTTGGTGAAAGATATGTTGTTGTTGGACAAATATAAGGTTGTCAAGTTCTTGAGTGTGAATAGATCATTCACATCGAGGATGCCATTGAGATTAAGCGACCCTAGATAAAGATTTTCGAGATCCTTCAAATTCCGCAATGCGCCCAGAATAACCGATTACCTACCAAACAGAAAGAAAAAAAAAAGACACAAGACAAAGGAGCGTTAGTTACCCCATCAATTTCAATTTTCTTTTTCTCTTTGACTAAATAATCTCCTCGCCTAAAAATATTAGGTCCAAGTCATTATGCACTAGCCCACTTAGACAAATAGGCATTGGAGGGGCCCACCGTCAAAAATTGGAAAGTCTCTCTCGCTCTCCTCCTCTCTGCACCGATCTTTCGAGCTCCACTAATGCTCGCTCCCTCCCGAACCACCGCTAAAACCCCTGCCGCAATGACCACGGGAAAAACTAGAGACAGCGACTTCCTCCTCCACCTCGAGGTCTACCTCGACAATGCTCTCAAGATCTCCAGGTACGCCACAAGGATCATCCTATCCCCCTCCCTCCTTCCCAAAACCCTACCCCTCCATCGCCGCCTCAGGAGCTTTGAGTCTAGCATAGGCCTGCTTCCGGCTGGGCTAGTTGTCGAGGACGTGAACGCTCTCCGGGCCTCGCACCTCGACTCTGGGCAGGACTTGATTCTCTCCCTCATCGCCTATGGCGGCAAGGGGACATACTACGTCGTCGAGTAGTTCGTTTGATTGGCGAAATTGGGCTTCATCGATGGCCACCACTCGTGTGTTCGATCAGCACGTAGGCTGAGTTTTTCGGGTATAGTAGGAGCGTCAATCTGAAAATTAGGGATTTGAGGAGGTTGCGGGAGGGCGAGATGCACGTCGATTCGACCATCAAGATCACGACGTCCAGGGGGATTAATTGGGGAAGTTTTTTTTTTTCTTTCTTTTCGGTCAAAAAATTGAGGAAGTTGAGGGAGAAGAAGTTGATGAAGAAGCTGTTCGTGGCTCAGGACCTGGCTAAACTTGTTGAGCTAGAAGGCCTTCTGGCTTAGGCCTTGCCGGAATCGAAGCTTTTGAGGTGGCGATGGTAGTTTTGCCCGTGGCTGTCGTTAGGGGGGTTTTGGTCGTGGTCGGGGTGGGAGCAAGCAACGATGGAGCTCGAGAGATCGGGTTCCATGGAGTTGTAGATGGAGGAGGAAAGAGATTTGTCCGAACTGGTAAAGAGGAACTTATGATGGTGCATAGCTGACATAACGTCACAATTGCGCTTAATATAATCAAAAAGAAACTTTTACCTGAAATGTCAAGACGGTGAGTTTTGTCAAGTTGACCATCCACTCCAAAGAATCACCGCTCAAGTTATTGTAAGAGAGCCATCTAGCTCGATAGCTGGTTAAGATTAGCAAAGGAAACAGGGATTTGACCTTGCAAGTTATTTCTGTCAAGGTCTAGTTCAATGAGATGAGAAAGATTACCCATTGAAGAGGGAAGCGATCCTGAAAAATAGCAACCCCAGGCTTTTAACTCATTCAAGAGACTAAGATTTCCTATTGAAGTGGGTATTTCTCCCGAGAAGTTGGTCACAGGAAAGGTATAAGGATTTTAATGGAGAACCCCAGTGTGGTTTGGGAAAAAACCCAGAAAGGTCGGAATTGTCAGCAATAGAAAGGACTTCCAAGTTTGGCAGCTGAAAAATGCTGACTGGAATGTTTCCACTCAATCCACAAGATGCAAGCTTCAGCGATGTGAAGGAAGAGAAATTCGCTAGCATAGGTGGGAAAGGTGATGACAAGCTTACCAAAGAAAGATCAAGTTCTTTTAGCCTGGTCAAGTTATGAACAAAGCTGCCCATGTTGGGCATACGAAGTGTCTTATCCCAATAAGTTGATAAATCGAGAGAAACTAACTTGGAGAGTTGCGAGATATCGCGAGGGATTTCACCGGAAAATTCGGAGTGGGAGAGATTGAGGTATTGTAACTTTGAAAGATTGCTGAAGCCGTACGGAATTGAGGAGAAGTTGAAGCTGTTGAAAGCAAGATTGAGCGACTCCATGTGAACGAGTCGAAAGAGAGTGGTGTTAGGACTCATGGTGCCTGAGAGACAACTGCTACTGAGGTCGAGGGCGATCACTCGACTGGTGACTTCATCACATTTGACGCCGTCCCACGAACAACAATCTCCACTTCCATCCAGCGACCAGGAATGAACTTTTGGATTAACGCATCGCCGGTCTGTCGTGTTGGTTTTGAAACTTCTCTTGAATTCCATCAAGGCAGAGCTCTCGTCCGCATGACAAAGTACCTCAGCAAACCTAGTACGAAAGAGAGAAAGCAAGAATATCCAAGTAAGCAGTAGATATATTGATAAGGCTGCCATATTTTCTGCTTTTGTTTCTGTTCTTTTGGTTACTGAAGTGAGTTTTCGAGGGAGAGTGCGACGTAGAAGGTTTTTATAGGCAGAAACAGTTGGTTCTGGCAATGGAATTATCTTGCTACTTGGCCATTCATAGTGATTGACCTTAGAACTTTAAATGATTTTATGTATGCCTTCTGTATGGGTTTGAAAACTGCAGGATCTTAGACGTATAAACATTTCTTTTATTATATAGGGCACAACCGCAGTGGCTTGGCATTCTCCTTTTATCCATATTTCTCTGTCATACTTGTAATATAGAATCCATCCATTTCTTTTGGTGACATATTGGAAATTGCAACAAGCTCCCATGTAAATTGTTCATGTCATTTGACTTGACTCATAGCTTCATGGCTAAATTTCAAGTACAGATATTGTTCATAGTTGTTTGTTCAACAACATGGGTTGCTTGTGCAGACTTCTATCAATAGGCCATTTATAGGTGGGCTCATGTGTCTCTCTAATTTTAAACTCACCTATACATCTGTTTTAAGTGTGAAATGAGAAACACCCAATTTAACATAAAAGTATCGAAAAAAATATCAACACAAGTAGAACATAAAAAGATGAAAGATCAAATTATATTATTGACATAGATGGATGTGCACTCAGAATAATCAAATAAAGACTTTGAAATAATTGGGTACTGCACCTTTATTAGATAAAAGCAGGGCATGGAAGAAAAAAAAAAAAAGTCGTATGTGCGCATGTGCACGAATGAACAGAAACAGAGAGAGATATGTGCGTGTGCATGTATGTGAACAAAATATATTTGAGCCATGATTAAATTTCTTAACAACCTAATGTATTTTTGCTATCTATAATCCATATATTTTTTTTTTGAATTAACTTTTCTGCAAAAAGGTTGACTTAGTTTTATTTTTATGCTGCATTAGTGTTATCTTTGTTCATCTTTTCGTTTTGTAAACCTTTCTATTTGATTCAAATTTATAAAAGAGCAGATTCGGCTCTATAAGGGGGCAACATGAAGACATTGATTTTATGGAAAAATCTTAAGTCGTGCACCTCATTCAAGATTGAAACACTAAACTGAGGGCTACGAAGAGGGTAAAAACTTGCTATTCTTCAAGCTTTCATTAGCCATTATTAAGAGACATTAGACAGCAAAAGAAATCACAGTAAAAACAGTACATTAAGTTACTTCTTTGACCGACAAAACTCAAAAGCAAGCGTCCACATAGTTTCCGAGGGTGAAATAATTTCTCTTATTTTGAGGTAATTTCTATCTACAATTCATGTTCTAATTGGTTCTGGCAATGGAATTATCTTGCTAAGTGGCCATTCATAGTGCTGGACCCCAATACTTTAAACTGATTTTAGGTATGCCTTCTGTATGGGTTTGAAGATTGCAGGGTGTTAGGCGCATGAACATTTCTTTCATTATATAGGGCCCGAGAGTAGCAGGGGCTTGGCATTCTCTTTTTTTATCTATATTTCATACTTTATTAAAAGTATCCATTCTTTTCTTTCAGCGACGTATTGGAAATTGGCGACAAGCTTCCAGGTAATTGTTCATGTCCTTTGATTTGACTCATAACTTCAAGGGTAAATTTCAAGTACAGAAGTTGTTCATAGTCGTTTGTTCATCCATATGGATAGCCTGTGCGTACTTCCATCTATAAGCCCATTTGTGGACTCATGTCTCTCTAACTTTTATCTTTGCTTGGATGGACGTTCACCGATAAACTCACTTGTACATATGTCCCCCCTACTTTACCACAAAAAAAAAAAAAACGATTTTGTTTTGGGATTCATCAAGTTTAACACTGATTTTCTCAGTCATGGTTTCATTTTTAAATTTTAAGTAGTGATGTTTCTCTCTTAATTATATCATGAGTGCTTACACGTGTCTAACACAATTTGTGTAAATGTTAGGTAATAAATGTAAATCCATTTAGAATTTTTATAATTTTGCATAATAGCACCATTGGTTCTTAACAATAACTTGACCGAAAAATATCGATAAATATTATCTTAATCATTAATTAAGTGAATTTTACTGTAGGGCTGATGTGATCCACAATGGGGATGACTTTGATCTACTGATGCAAGGGCCAAACGATACTTTCTCGAAATGACGGGGGACTCCAAAGTCCAAGCATAGATGAGGTATCATTTGTCAAAAAAGCTATAATTGAAAATTCACGTGGAAACTAAAAATTTTGCCGTGCCGTGCTCGCTATTCATTGCTAGTATTATTGGTACGGTCCCCTTCCCATTTCTTTTCACATAGAAAATAAAAGAAAAAGACAAACTTGAAAAACCTCAAGAAAGAATTTTCTTCCTTACGACAAACCAGTTGTACCAACCAAACCACTCAACCAAACCACTGGCGTTGGGATAACACTTCCTCATCAAGTGTTGAGCTATCCAAAGACGCAGGTTACTTTTTAGGTTCTTTGAACCTTCAGTCAACAAAATCAATTTTACATCTCGTCGTTTAGTGATCAAGAAGGTCTTAAAGGAGGATTCTAGCCTTCTGGCATTTACCCAAGTCAAGAAGAATTTTTGAACATTAGTCGATGGATCTCCAGGGAATTAGGCCACTTGAGAAGACTAGAATAGTTAGACCTGTCCTTCAATATCCAAGGGCGTCATTCCTAGATGAATGAAGAACATTAAGGAAACAAAAGGCCTTTCTCATTACATAATTTGTGCCACCGCCATGGAACCTTCAATTATTCATTGTGTCTCCAAATAAGCAAAGCTGAAAAAGATTACCCAGTAGAAATGACATCTATCGAATAATAACTTATTCAGGAAACCAAGGTTTCCTCAAAGATAATAGTTCCAACTGATTACTCCAATGTATTTCTGGAATAAATCAAAAAGGAAAACACAATAGACTAGTATGTTACCTTGTGTCCCAAAGGGACAATAACTTTTTCAGGAAATTACATCAATTGCAATCAATTCACGTTGACACAACCCTTAGATAAGGATGGAGGATGACTTAAAAAATAAGTTTTTTTCTTATCCCGACGCCTTGTAGGTGGTGGTGAACATTTTAACCGTGGCATTTCCATAAAGGAAACCGTTTACATCATTTTCCATGGTGGTTTGTTTGTGGAGGCTAATTATTTTCCACATCATACTCTAAAATCATTTGATTGCCACATTAGATCGAGTTTATCAGAACTGGTGCTGAAGATCAGATTTAATTAAAATTTTATGTAAATTTAAGGGATTGATTAATTAAATTAAAAATTCAAGAACTTCATTGAAAAAAAAAGTGCAAATTAAGAGAGGAAAAGTAAAACTTCACAGCTGCCATATGGTGGACCAAAACCACGCTGCGCTGCTCATTCTAGAAGTCCGAGCAAGTTTTCTAATCAAAAGTTTTTTTTTTTTTTTGTCCTTAGCCTTTTACCTCTTGTACGACGGAAGAAGATAAAAAGCTTCCTAGACAAAACTTTCTTTAGATTTTTAAACTGTTTCCTTTGTGTCTTTTGAACCAGGTGGAGGAAACGGGTTTTAGTGTAATGTGTAGTTTAACGCGGTTGCCTTCTGTATGGGTTCGAAGACTGCAGTATGTTAGACGCATGAACATTTATTTCGTTATATAAGGCACGAGAGCAGCAGGGGCTTGGCACTCTTTTTTTTTTTTTTTTTTAATCTATATTTCATACTTTATTAAAAGTATCCATTCTTTTCTTTCAGCAACATATTGGAAGTTGGCGAGAAGCTTCCATGTAATTGCTCATGCCGTTTGATTTGACTCATAACTTCAAGGGTAAAATTCCAAGTACAGAAGTTCATAGTTGTTTGTTCATCCATATGGTAGCCTGTGCGTACTTCCATCTATAAGCCCATTTATAGGTAGACTCATGTCTATCTAACTTTTATCTTTGCTTGGATGGATCTTCACCGATAAACTCATTTGTACATCTGTCCTCTCCCTACACATACCACCCAAAAAAAAAAAAAAAAAAAAAAAAATTGTTTTGGGATTCATCAAGTTTAACACTGATTTTCTCAGTCATGGTTTCATTTTTAATTTTTAAGTAGTGATCTTTCTCTCTTAATTATATTATATGTGCTTACACATGTCTAACACAATTTGTGTAAATGCTAAGTAATAAATGTGAATCCATTTAGAATTTTTATAATTTTGTATAATAGCACCGTCGGTTCTTAACAATAATTTGAACGAAAAATATCAATCAATATTATCTCAATCATTAATTAATTGAATTTTACTGTAGGGCTGATGTGATCCACGATGGGGATGACTTTGATCTATTGATCCAAAGGCCAGACGATACTTTCTCGGAAATGATGGGGAGACTCCAGAGTCCAAGCAAAGATGAGGCATCATTTGTCAAAAAAGCTACAATTGAAAATTCACGTGAAAACTGAAAATTTTGCCGTGCCGTGCTTGCCATTCATTGCCAGTATTATTGGTACAGTCCCCTTCCCATTTCCTTTTCACATAGAATAGAAAAGAAAAAGACAAACTTGACAAACCTCAAGAAAGGATTTTCTTCCTTACGACAAACCAGTAGTACCAACCTAACCACTGGCGTTGGGATAACACTTCCCCATCAAGTGTTGAGCTGCCCAAAGACGCAGGTTCTTTTTTAGGTTCTTTGAACCTTCAGTCAACGAAATCAATTTTATGTCCCGTCGTTTACCCAAGAAGTTCTTAAAGGAGGATTCTAGCCTTCTGGCATTTACCCAAGTCAAGAAGAATTTTCGAACATTAGTCGATGGATCTCCAGGGGAATTTGGCCACCTGAGAAGACTAGAGTACTTATTAGACCTGTTCTTCAATCAATCCAAGGGGCTCATTCCTAGATGAATGAAGAACATTAGCAAAACAAAAGGCCTTTCTCATTACATAATTTGTGCCATCGCCATTGAACCTTCACTTATTCATTGTGTCTCCAAATAAGCAAAGAAGAAAAATTTACCCAGTGATGTATTAGGAAATAAGCCTGAGAAATGACATCTACCGACTAATAACTTATTAGGAAACCTAGGTTTCCCCAAAGATAATAGTTCCAGGAGATTACCCCAATGTATTTATGGAATAAACCAAAAAAGAAAACACAAGAGACTAGTATGCTACCTCGTGTCCCAAAGAGAATAATTTTTTCAGGAAATTACACCAACTGCATTCAATTCACGTTGACACAACCCTCAAATAAGGTCGGAGGATGACTTAAAAAGAAGCTTTTCTTTATCTCGACGCCTTGTACGTGGAGGCAAAAATTTTAACTATGGCATTTCCATAAAGGAAAACATTTACATTATTTTCCATGGTGGTTTGTTTGTGGAGGTTAATTTTTTTTCACGTCATACTCTAAAATGATTTGATTGCCGCATTAGGTCGAGCTTATCAGAACTGGTGCCAAAGATCAAACTCAATTAAAAATTTATGCAAGTTTAAGGAATTGATTAATTGAATTAAAAGTTCAAGAACTCGATTGAAAAAAAAGTGTAAATTAAGGGAGGAAAAGTAAAACTCTACCGCTTGCACATGGTGGACCAAAACAACGGTGCGCTGCTCATTCTGGAAGTCCAAGCAAGTTTTCTAGTCAAAAAGTTTTTTATTTTTTGATCCATCTCTTTTAACCCCTTGTACGACGGGAGAAGAAAAAGCTTCCTAGACAAAACTTTCTTTTGATTCTTCAAAGTGTCTTTTGAACAAGGCGGAGGAAACGCGTTTTGGTATTTGATGTAGTTTCGCGTGTGGATTAAATAATTACACTCAAACTTAATATTCTTTAAGGACTAATATTTGGCATTGACTTGTGTGCTCGAACTTTGGCATGGTTGATTAGAAAAATTATGCAAATGTAAAGACTTGATAAGATAAATTCTAAGAACATGGACTTGACTGTAAAAAAAAAAACTATGTTTGAACTTATCAAAATTTGTCTTTTGAAGGTTGAAGATAAGGACGCGCATTTTGGCACTTCATAGAAGCTTGGTGTGGACTGAATTATTATACCCAACCTAAATATTCATTTGAGGAAAAGCTTTTTGGCACTAGTCCACAAAAGCAAGTTTGTCTTTCCCACTTTGTACTCTAAAAGGCCCGACATACATGTCAATTCAAATTTATTAGAATCAGTTCTAGGGGCTAGATTTGATTAGATAAATTGAAAGTTGAAGACCTTAACCAAAGAAAGCACAAAAATTAAGGGTCGAATTTTCCCTTTGAGAGATAGTGGATGGATGTTCACACCGCTTGTCTTGGAATTCTAGGTAAGTTTTTTAAAATTCACCTTTTTTTTTCTTTTCCTTTTTTTTTTTCCCTAGTACAATGTGGATCCGACGCTTCTTAGCCAAAGTTTCACGTGGATAGACTAGCCTATAACTTTACAATTTCATTAATTTGTGTTCTAAGACATGCCCTTTTTAAGCATGAAGAAGCCCGTGACATGCTCTTTATGAATCAATAGGTCATGGAGGATCACCCTTTCTTCATAAGCAATGCATTTATCAAACTCAAAAATGAATAGGAAAGAGCAGATTTTATTCCGCTCTATACTAAAAATCAACGTGCAATAGCATAACAATTTTTTTCAAAGAAATCATCAAACCTTTCATAACACCAACTTAGCATGTCACGTTTGGACTTTCCATTTCATGCACATAATAGATTATTCTATATCTTTGTGACGTGTTGAGTCATATGGACTTTTTTTCTCATAATTGATAATTTGGTAAAAATGTGTTTCGACATCACAAAATTCTATAAAAAAACTTTTCAGTGATTTGAAATGAAGTTAAAATTTTGCATATGTAGGTTTTTTAAAAAATTCACTGTTCAGTATTAAATAATAGTTATATTTAAAAAACGCAAAGGTCATTTCTAAATTCTTATAAATCATTGACTTTTCCTTAGTAATTCTACTTCTAATTACAAGTTTGTGAATCAGTTTCAATCTATCACTAATGTCATTTATTGGTACAAACATAGTAAATTACAAATGTATCTCTCCTCATTTGCCATATCTATTCGTTGTTCTTATTAAATGAATTGGCAAAAATATAATCATTTTCCTCATCATTCTAACAGCCAATCTTGCCCCGCACTTCGCAGGGTGGGATGAGGATGGAGGTGGAGAATAACAGAATTACATTAAACAAAACAAATCAAGTTACATTTGGAAGATAGGATTATTGTTCCATTCCAAGTGGGGCCAAAGCGACCGGCCAACCGGGCTCGTGACAACACTTATACCTATTAAGTAGTAAAAGCCCATTCGAAGAGGACTAAGACTATTTGAACGAGTAGTTAGTCTTCCAATTTGGTCTTAGTCCAAGTCATTCATTCTTACATAGCAAAATGAATGAACTAGTGGTACTCCCTTCTTCCACGACAATGAAGTCCATCTTAATAGGTGAATTGCAAATGCAAGAAATTCTTGTGTACGGACAAAATGAGTCAAATACCAAGGTGGATGACCCTAAAATGGAATTATGTATTCCCATTGGTATTCTTCAACCGTCGAGTTAAACTCTTGGGTCATGCCTCGATACTTGGTATTTGTTTATGCTATGTGTAAATTATGTGATTCAACTTCTTCAGTTGCATCAAATCCTCCCCCTTAACAAAGGCTAAGAAAATAAGAGGTCTATCACCAACCATCAACAATAACATAAGCAATTAGAGCAATACTCATAGAATTATGATAGAGAATTTGAGGCACTTGTCACACCTATGATCAAAATCCTTGCCGTGTAGGCGAAGTCGATGTTCGTAAGTCATCAACCGCACCTTGACTCGAAAGTCGTCTTCCAAATCTTCCTCTAGTTGAGAATCTGGGGCAGCCGCATCAATTTGCACATCACACACGTCTTCTCAACGTAATCTTGTACAAAATTGCCAGTACCCTACTTGTTTATGTATATCTATCTATTGGTTAAAAATAAAAGTTAAAGTATACCAATTCTTTTGTACCACGCCTCCTAATGTAAGTTTCGGCTTTGCAACTTGACTTTTGAGTTCTACCAACAAAACCTATAACGATCACTCCTACGTAACTTTCCTTTTTTGTAATTTAGCGATGAAGTGGTATCCAGAGGTGCTTTCGTGCACTTCAATTAGTTCATTTTGTTGGGAGATCTTAAGGGTGCACTACATCATATCGACTTGGTGGAATTGGGATTTTATTTCCAGAGTGCTCCCAATAAGGTTTAAGCCCAAGTCTACAAGGAAAGTAGAAAATTTCTGGCCATCTAAACCAACTAAATAGAGATAAGACAAAGATCAAATACGTATTGTATTCAATAATTTTATGGATCGTGCGTGATTAGTACAATCATATGTTAAAACATTAACTTTTTGAAAAAAAACTGTAGAATGACCCTTGTTTGTCAATTCAAAGTGGCAAAAGTATTTTTGTGGGTCTTTCAATTTTGGCCTATATGTGGAAAAATAAATGAGATGCCATTTTAATGGACCAATTATGCAATCATGATTGCACCCGAACCATCAATCACGGCATGAGAATTTGACATGGAATTTCTACCTTGTGGATTTGTGACCATTTCTTTCCCTTTTTTGCACAAAAAAATAAATAAATAAAGAGGCCTCAATTTGCTTATGAATATCAACATTATTTTCAACAAAGAAAGGCAGTGAGAGGCAATATGTTGAGTATTTTTTTATTAGACCAAGAGTAACATCCCATGGCAGACTTAGGAATTCTCTTGATAAACCCATATCCTAGCACTATTGTATGGCATTCATAGTAGACTAATCTTAATTGTCACTTTGTCAACCCTCAGTCTCTCGCGTGGATTATTGATATCTTTTATTAGAAGATGCTGTGCTGGGGAAACAGTCACCCATCAACAAATCAGCAGCTAGACCAATTAAATGTGTCTCATGTAGTTTACGCTCAAAATGCGTAGAATTTCCATTTGTTATGTTTGGAGCCTGAGTGAGCTTTCGTGCACATAGTAAGTTGACCTCTTTGACATGATCAAAAATAGGTGATCGGCACTAAATCTTAGAACTCATCAAGGACATTTCTTGTTTTCTTAGCCTTATAGTTAAATTGGTCAAATTGTAAAGTTTAGGACTAAATTGACTATTGTACAATAAATTTATGATTTTTTTAACAAATTTCTCTACAGAATTGTATCAGCGATGTAATTTCTTCAAGAAAGCTAAAATTTGACAATCTCAAATACTCTTTTTTTTTTTGCTTCTTTGTCATCATATATCTACGAACACATGTCAGTGTGTTTCAGATAATCATATACATCAAACACCATTCAATCTTCCACGTCATTCCGTCATCAATTCACTAATCCATCATCACATCATCAAGAATTGAACTAACCAATTCAAGTTGTATATCTCGGAACTCTACTCAAAGCGTCGTGTGATAGTTTTAGATATTGCGCTTAGATGGATTCCTATAGTATTATGCTCCGTCTATTGAAAAATATTCATTTATGCATCACCGAAATCAACACATACATTCTACTTATTTTGAGATATATGAAGGGCCATGTCCCTAATCCTGAGCGTTTTCACTGTCCAAACTTTGATGGAATGTTACCCAAAAGGTCTTTAACAAGATCTGGAATAGAGGAATAAATAACAAGCCATAGATACATATAAGATCCATTGTCAAGTGATGTGAGACAATGAAAGTCCAATTTAAAAACTTAAGTCATTAATTGGAAGAGACCGCATGTATATAAAGAGCATATAAGACTCGTTATCGATCGATGCGAGATAATTTTTCAACATGTTGCTCCTTTCCAAGCAAGGCCAAAGCATCTGTGCAACCATCTACTTCTCTAAATACGTGCTCGATTTGTATTCTTGGCGCTCCACGAGCAAGTTCCTGCATTCAATCAAAAGAGATTCCATCAGTAAATTATGCTCGTGAATGCCTGTAATTGCACGAATAGCAGACGTGACGTCCATTTCAATGTGTAAATGAGTAACATTATTGGCTACTTCTAATCTAAGGCCCTCTCTTAGCGCCATATATCTGCCATGATGTGTTCATCATCCATCAGAGCTTCTATAGTTCCTAAGAGATTCTTGCTCTTTTGCGATTTATGGTAATCACGGATATTTTGTCTTTAATTTTATACAAAATTAGGTGACAATATACAAAATCAGAAGATATTTTCAATCAATTATAACCTTATTTTCTTTTCGTGATTTGAGGACTAGAAATATTCCTAGGTACTGGAGAATAACTCATGTTCGTCAATCTAAAAGATAGGCGTAAGTCTTTACTTTGGTCTCTCAGTTTTGGTCTATTTCGTGGAAAAAATACGAGATGTCATTTTAGTGGACCAACCATGCAACTAAGATTGCACATGAGCCATCAATCATGGCATGCACGAGAATTCTAAGAATTTGCACGTTGTGGATGCATGGCTATTTTTTTTCATTTTGAAAAAAAAAAAAAAACTGCCTATTTCCTCATAACCCTCGACATCACTTAGGAAAAAAAAAGCAGGGAGACTTAGGCAATATGTTGAAATTGCAAATCATCTGCGGCAAGACATACATACATGGTATGGTTGATCTTAATGATCACTTAGAGAGTATCTCGGTTAAGAATTTATTGAAACAGTGACCCATCAATGAGTTAAATGGTCAGATCTCTTGTTATTACGCCCAAAATATCTAAAGTTTTTAGCTATTTGTATAAGATTATCTCTTGAGTTAGATATCACATATAGATTAATTTTTTCTCAGGGTCGATCTTAATGATCACTTAGAGAGTATCTCGGTCTCTCATGTGGATGGCTTGATTCATTTATAAGAAGTTATGGAAAAAATGACCCATCAGTGAGTTAAGCAGCCAAATGTCTTGTTATTTATGCCCAAGATATCTAAAGTTTCAGCTATTTATATTAGATTATCTCTCAAGTTATATATTGCATGCAGATTAAATTTTTCCCATTGATCTGATTGGAAGTAGGTCACCCACACTAAAATTAGGGCAAGATGTAAGAAGTCCAAAAGTTGCGGAAGTCTTCGCGCGGGTCTCTCAATTTTGGCCTTTTTGTGGATAAAAAAATATGAGATGCCACTTTAATGAATCAACCACAATGATGATTACACATGAACGATCGATCATGGCATGATGTGTGACCATTTTATTCCCTTTTCGACAAAAAATAACGCCTCAGTTTGGTTGCAGTTGTTAACATTATTATAGAAAAAAAAAAGGCAGCGAGAGGCAATAACTTGAGCATTTTCTCATTAGTCCAACAGAAACATCCCACGGCAGACTTAGGAATTCTCTTGATAAATCATCTCCTATACTATTGTATATCCAATCTAAACCATCCATTTAAAAAAAAAAAAAAATTCATGCCTATTCACAATCCACAGCTGGCTTTCTCGGACGGTGAAAAAATTTGGTGCATGAATCAGGAAGTCTAGAGTCTACACTAATGAAAGAGAGGTATCAAATCTTCATTATGTCGAAAGTGCAAAATATCAATGGCAAGACAGACATAGCAATAGCATACTTAATCTTAGTTGCCACTTTTCTACACCTGGGCTCTCATGGGGATTGTTGATTTGTTTTATAAGAAAATGTTGTTGAAACAGTGACCCATCAACAAATCAGTGGCTAGACCAATTAGATATGTCTCATCTAACTCACTTTTGAAGTATCTAGATTTTTTTTTTCTATTTGTTTGTGTTAGGTAATACCTCGACTCAGTTTTCCTTCACAGATTAAATTTACCTCTTTGATGTAATTAAAAGAAGGTCATCCAAGTAAAAACTTGGAAAACATCAAGAATTACTTCCTTGGGGGCTCGATCTAAGAAGTAGCACCGAAAGGGAAAAAAATAATAAAGAAGAAGAAAAGACCACCTGCGTCGTGTTATTTTAATACTAACACTACTCGTCATCACCTTAATCTAATAGAAAACATACAAGAGAATAATATTATTATGCCACCCTCGGTATTGCCTATGCTTTCTACTTGGGTCATTTTGACCGTGATGTTTCACTTTTCATGCTCACTTTGCTAAGCCAAAATGTCATGTTGAAGAGAGCTTAGCCTTGGTGCTATTCAAAGAGGCATTTTAGAGCCAACATAGCGGATTCTCGTTGTGTTTATCTGAAGCTCGAATCAAGGTCATCGACGCTAGGTAATGGAGACTGTTGCTTATGGGATGGTGTGGACCAAGATGAATTCACCAGTCGCATAACCTGCTTTGGCCTCGGTAGTAAGTTGCCTCTCCAATACCTTGACTTCTGACAGTGGACTTTTTAATCAGTCTGCACGCAATCATTCAATCTTGCTTACCACAACTTCAATCTCTACCCAGCGCCATAGGGCAAGGGGAAAATGGGATCGTTATGTCATTATAGCACACTTTAGTCAACATAAATAATCACACGTGAGAGAAATGAATGAAAAAGTCACATCCATGTTTTTCATTAGCTAAACTAGACGGGGTTGATAAAAGGATTTGAATGTACCAATATGACATAAGACTTTATTGTATTTTGTGAGAGTTTTAAATTTCAATTGTACTCTCAAGATAATTTTTGGACTTTCCCATGCACTTAATCCCTTTTTGTGACACTAGCTATCCGTATTATATTGCTTGATGGAATGGAAGTTACATGTTTTCCATCATTTCATCATATCATTGAAACATGTTAATGTTGTGAAATTACTGAGTACCATTGATAAGAGAGTAAGAATTCATCAACATCTGACACATACAAGCACTGTAGTGCTAATGCACTTCATTTTTCTCGTCTCTTTCATCCAAAGCGTGGAGACTGTGGAGATGGTCTGTACATGCCAAAAACGAAACGCAATTATGCAAAAGACTTTGACATGTCAACCCGGATTAGGTGATGCCTAGTGGAATTGTGAATAGAGAAAGGAAAGCTAGAGGGATGAGGCAAAATCTTCAAAAGAAGTCGTCGCCAGATGAACTCATCTATAGGCCACTATCAGTGATCCCAACGTGTTCGTCAAATCAAAGTTCCAGTCTTCACGTTGTAAGACTATATTTTAAGCAAGTTTCCCTCAAAAAAAAAAGGGAAAAAGAAGAAGATGATGCAAGAGCCTTAATATGTGATTGAGTGGTCAAACACGTGGTAAACACGGAGCAGATGTCACATTCGTTTTGTAGTCTCTTACTCAAAGTAACTTTAGAGGCCAAGGCTTCATTAGTGTAAAGTCTTACTCAATGTGTGATCGATAAAGTAGTTTACAGATATTGCAGACCTTGGTGGCTAGTGGTGCCCCCAACCCTCATGTCCGAAAATTCCCTAATTACAAGTAAAAAAATTCCCGAAAAATTATTTATAATGATATCTTGGTGAAATTTGCTTTTTTTTTTTTATCTAGTTTGCCTAACCTCAAATTCTTGGTCCGCCACTAGTTTACTACTATTTGAAGAAATAAGCTGAATTGGAATTTTCGGATAGAATATGTTACTCGAAAGGAATGAAGCGGACCAAAATATGCATGTATCAAGTTGCATCTAAACCACTGAAGATAGTAGACTCCATACAGATCCCTCACATCTAACAGTTCGAATTTAATAATATACTGAATTCACCGAATAATTTCGAGGAACGTTAGGTTATTCTTGTCCTATCTAAACGTGGTTTGGACGACATTGTGTGAACACAAATGATTTAGTTTCACCATTCCGTTATATCAACAGGTTAAGTATTACTTCTAAAATAATGATTTCAACATCAATCCACATCTCAAGACTTTGGCCATGCAAAGCACGAGTTTATAGACGAAGTTTAGTGCCAGTGTCTTTTCAGATGTGTATAGTGCATGAATTGCCCAAGCATAATGAAATTTCAACGCTTGAATTGTTTATCGTTGCCTACAAAAGCTTCTCCACTGAAAACGAAATCTACCAAAAAGCAGAAGAACAAAACAAAAATATAAGCCACTATCAATGATCCCAACGTGTTTGTCGAATCAAAGTTCCAGTCTTCACGTTGTAAGACTATATTTTAAGCAAGTTCCCCTCAAAAGAAGAAGAAGAAGAAAAAGATGATGCCTTGATATGTGATTGAGTGGCCAAACATGTGGTAAGCATGGAGCAGATGTCGCATTTGTTTTATAGAGTCTCTTACTTAAAGTAACTTTAGAGGCCAAGGCTTCGTTGGTGTAAAGCCTTACTCAATATGCAATCGATAAAGCAATTTGCGGATATCACAGACCTTGGTGGCCAGTGGTGCCCCCAACCCTCATGTTCAAAGATTCCCTAATTACAGGTAAAAATTCCCAAAAAATTATATATAATGATATCTTGGTGAAATTTGTCTTTTTATGTAGTTTGCCTAACCTCGAATTCTTGGTCCGCCACTAGTTCACTATTATTTGAAGAAATAAGTTGAATTGGAATGTTCGGACAAAATATGTTCCTCAAAAGGAAGATGAACCTTTGAGAAGTAATGAAGCGGACTAAAATATGCACATATCAAATTGTATCTAAACCACTAAAGATAGTAGACTCCCTATAGATCCCTCACATCTAACAATTCAGATTTAATAAATTCATATACTGAATTCACCGAATAATTTGGAGGAACGTTTAGGTCATTCTTGTCCTATTTAAACGTGGTTTGGACAACATTGTGTGAAGACAAATGATTTAGTTTGATCATTTCATCATATCAACAATCAAGTATTACTTCTAGAATAACGATTTTAATATCAAGCCACATCTCAAGAGTTTGGCTGTGCAAAGCACGGGTCTATAGATAAAATTTAGCGCCAGTGTCTTTTCATATGTGTATAGGTGCACGAATCACCCAAGCAGAATGAAATTTCGACGTTCAAATTGCTTATCGTAGCCTACAAAAGCTTCTACACTGAAAACACAATCTACCAAAAAGCAGAAGAACAAAACAAAAATATGGCCCCCTCATTATTCTCCCGTTTTGTAGTATGATCGTTTTCCTCCCTGCGTTTCTTACTTTGGTCGCTAATTATCTTGTATAGCATTGACTCCTCATTAAAGGGCCGATTACTCATCAAATGTAAAATATATTTGACTATTGTTTTTTTTTTTGTTGTAAATATAATTAATTTATCCACCCATAATTTGATACACGAGTAAATCAACTAAACAAATATCTCGGGAAAAGCTAAAGTACGACAATCTCAACTCTCAAATACTTTCTACGGCAGTCCATCACCGTATATTTACGAGTACATGTGACTGTTGTTTCACATGCTCATAAACGCCGAACACCCTTTATCTTCCAAGTCGTTCCTTGACTTAGTCTTAGCCACATCATAATAAATAAAATCGATCAATTCCAGTTGTTTTTCATTTGGGCACCCCCGCCGACAGATGTAAAGGGACAATTGCCAGTTTCCCATTACGAGACCGGGCCTCGGATTCGATTAGGCGGCCTAATCGCGGGCTGAAGGCCCATTACGTAGCGGGCCCATTTCTCTCCGGATTCCGGCCCCTCCCCTCGCCCAAGAAAGCACGTCGACCTTCGTCTTGGCGTCGCTTTCTCATCGTGCTCGTGGCTCGTGCTGACGTGTATTTTCTAGTAAAAAGGGAAAAATGCGGGTTGAGTTTCCAGCAGAATTCCAACCTATCTGGAAGTTCACCTGAGCTTAGCGCAACACCTTCTCTTCCGCTCCTTCAATTCCCCCCACCTTCTCTTCTTCTGTTCGATCTTATCCGTCTCTCTCAGCTCCGGCGGTTCAATCCTGGTGTCCGGCAATGCATGATGCGATTTCTCCGAATCTCTGTCTCCTCTCCCGTCCATGTCATTTCTCGCCTCTTGAATATCTCTTGCTTTGGGATTTGCAGAGGCCATTCAGCTCCGGTCCGGGTCACTTTTCATTGATTTGTAGTGTCCGGGACACTACAAATGCTATAATTTTCGTATGGTGCTCACCTAAGTGTCATTTTTTTATCACTTGAGTGCCATAATTTTAGTATGGCACTTACTTGTGTGCGGTTACTTTTTTTTTTTCTAATCACTTGAATATCATATAACTTTTTAATTGAGCACTTGAATGTCATTTTTTTTTTTTAAAACGTTTACCAAGTGTCATGCCATTTCGGATTTTCGACAATTGGGTAAATATTTTTTAAAAGTTTTGGCAAGTGATTGATTGAAAGTTATGGCACTTAAAGTGAATGTTTTTTTAAAAATAATGACACTGAAAATAAAACGTTAGGGGACTCAAGTGAAAACAGTACAAAAATTATGACACTTGTAATGTTCTTAATTCCAAGTTTGTGAGTTTAGATTCAATCTATCTCACTCTTGTCATTAAATAATACTTAAATTTCAAAAAACAAAATTTGAAAGTTATGGCACTTATAGATCACTGCCTATTTTCTTAGTAATTCCAACTTCTAAATATATTTTGTGAGTTCAAATTCAATCTATCTCACTCATGTCTGAATAGTACCCTTTTGTCTCTCCTCTTTTTACTTATTTTTTCGCCATTCTTATTAAAAAGATCTAAAAACTGTTCTCTCCCGTCTTTAAGTCGGAAGTAATCATACTCTTTTGCTTGAGTCAAGCTTCAAGTCATTAGTGCATAGACCAATAAAGAAACTTTGAAAGTGTGGAAATAAATGCAAACATAAATAATGGGTTGAGTCCATATACTTCTCAAGTTAGGGCTAAAAATATATCCACTCAGTCACATAAAGCTTTTATATATTTTGTTGACACCTGAACTTTAACTACCCTACTCAATTCTTTGCCACATTGAAAATAAGATGTTGACCCCAATTCCAAAATAAAAATACTACTTGCATAATTCACATTTATCATTTATTTATGTCATGAACCATATCTGAGTCACATGGCTCTTAGATGAGGTTATCATGAATGGTTGCGCACCTAAACGAAGTGTTATAGCCGACCATATAAAAAAAATAAAAAATTTACTCTTATGGATTGTCCTTAGCCAAATCAATTTAACACCAGCATCCAAGTCTTAAACAAGGACCAAGTCTTAAAAGATAAGAACAGGTGAAGACAAACCGCAATAAATTAGTGGGGCAACTTGCTAGTTTTCTTGTTAGATGTAACATCAAAGTCCCACAAAATTCAATTTTGATCGGCCCGCAATAAAACCGCTTCTATGATAGTTGATTTCCATTAATGCTTTGACTTACTTGAATAGATATTTCCACTAGCCACCAATGCAATTGCCGGTCATGACTTTTAACAAAAGAACGGACAACACTGATGGGCCTCAGCCTCCAATTCCCAAAATCCAGATTTAATTAGTAAAATCCATCAGCAAATTAATAGAAAGAATTTTTTTTTCTTCAAATTACTAATATGTCTTTGATGTTGATCTACCCAAATATCTTTGGGAGATTGTCGTTTGAAAAATGTTAAGAGTACCCCTAAGGCACTCGTCAATAGTCATTAATTGTGCTTTGGTAATATTGACATTACGATATGTTCGTAATGGATGCAGTCGAAATGCACACCCGAAACATAGCTAAATTATACTGCAGTCTTCGACACTATCAACGTGATAAACCTCACTAAAGAATTTCCACAAATTCCATTTCCAACAGCAGTCTAATATCTGCATGGCGAGAGACGTCAAAAGAAAAAAATAATTCGAACTCACGAAAAAAAAATGTCAAAATACAGATGGAACTCTAAAAAACCAAGGTCGTCTGAAAATTGACTGCGTTAAATACTCAGTAAAAACATGCTTTTAACCAAAAAATGAACCGGCCTCACTACTTATCTTCCTTCTCGGCCTCAGCGGCCCTTTTCATCCTCGCGCCCATGTGACGTTTGTTCATGCGCTCCACTCGAAGCTTGGCATATGCGTTGAATGATTTCATCTCATCTGTGACCTCCACAAGTTCCACCGCTGGCTTCTCTCTTACAATGGGCAGGTAAGTTCCTTGGACTTGAGTTGCATTTGCAAGCTCTTCTGGAGTAGAATCACCTGCCTGCATGGAGAAGGAAGATGAGATGCTTTCAGCAAGAACCAAGGATCGCACAATATTGATATGAATTTTGTAAGTAGTCAATTTACCTTGAATTTCCGTGCATGTCTTGGGAAGACAATTAGCTTCGCCTTGTATGTCTTCAGCCTCTGCACATTAGCATGTAGACCTTCCAGTGACTTGATTCTTGCGGCGATGATCAACTGCAATTCCAATTGTTGGAGCTAATTTCTTCGGGATACCTGCTGCCTGGGAGTGCAAAATGCAAGTTAAGCACGAGGCTTGCACCGGATGCTGAAAACTGTAAAAGGATATCCTTGAAGGAAAGAGCAATCAGGGAAGGCGTTTTCGTTGTCATAAAAATACTAGCCTTTGTGAAAAGCATGTTTAGTAAAAATGAAAACATGCCAACTTAACAGACAGAATAAGGATGAAACAATGAAAAGGCTAAAACAAAAGTGCCACGTTCCATTTAAAGAGCTAAATGAAGCGAAGGACGCAAGTCTACGTGGAACCTGCCACTCCAATAGCCGAATGTGACTTTGACCGCAGCTAGGAGTAATATACCAGTAAAACAACACGGGCATTAACAATGCTTCATATGCAAAAATGTGGTGAAAATAATGCTGGTGGTCTGAGGGGACCTGCTGTTGGCCGTGGGAAAATCTTCACAGCATTCTTTTGCCGAGCTGGGCACAAAATAAAGAGCATCAGAATGCTCTGATAAATGATAATAAGAATGGCAACCAATGATTTCACTTCGATAGCTAGGTAAGTAGTTGAATAACCTAGGCGTCTTCTAGCCTTTCTCGCAGGCTGGTTAAACCAGGTCTCGACGTAATTTTGCCAGTGCTTTCTGAAGTGCCCATTTGGCACGACATTGTTCTGTACAACCATGACTTACCTAAAAAGAAAAAAAACAAAAGACAAAGCTTTTAAGGTTGAGATGGACCTGAGATGTGGATATATCTTATCAGCAAAAGCTATCAGACAATCAATACATGACAGATTGTGATCCAAACATCAACGAAAAGTACAGCAAATTTGTTATACAACTTTATAGTTGTATATACAGAAATTAACAGCAAGAAGAAGACACTTATGAGATTATACAACTTTATAGTTGTATATACAGAAATTAACAGCAAGAAGAAGAACAAAAATAGTTAAAAGAACGCGTACTCTTAATTGCTCAAAATCTGTGTGGAATTAAGTCCCGTAGTAGTTTTCATGTGGTGATCACTTTACAGGAATTTGAAATAATGAGGAAACGATAAAGGGAATAAAAAGATTGATAGAGCTCGAGA
This sequence comes from Eucalyptus microcorys, assembly GCA_014182515.1. Taxonomy (NCBI): domain Eukaryota; kingdom Viridiplantae; phylum Streptophyta; class Magnoliopsida; order Myrtales; family Myrtaceae; genus Eucalyptus; species Eucalyptus microcorys. Next base: position 9,398,366 of record CM024566.1, read on the forward strand.
GTGTTTGTTTTGTGGAAAATGATTAGTTTGAAAATTATTTTCTTAAAAATGATCACTTGTATCGCTAATAAAAATAAATAAACAAAAAATATTTTTATTATTCACGAAAATGTTTAGATTTAAATTGTTATAGGTAATGAAAATAGTTTTCATTGACTAATTATTTTAAGCGATACAAGTAATTATGTTTAAGAAAATCTTTTTCCAAATCATTAATTTTTTGCCAGAAAAAAAATGGAGCCTTAATTATAATTAAATTTTGTGAGTGCTAACCATAGAATTAGATGAATCAACACGGAAGGAAAAAAAAAAAAAGATGAATAGAAGGTCTAGAATAATGGAAGATATATAAAGGCCTACTAGAGAATGAAGCAAGATGAATATGTTGAAAGAAAAATTGAGCAAATAGAGTGGAAATTGGAGCTCGAATTCTCCCGCCGGGCTTGACCATTAATTCCGATCATGTTATATTCTTTTCACATATTTGCACAGAAGAAAGAGGATCAAACTTGAGAGAGGAAAAAAAAAAGTCAATAGATTAATCGCTAACAACACTTACCAATAGGGTACATCAAGATTTGACTTTAGGGTTCATATCTGTTGACTTTGATAATGGACGAGTTTATCAAGATCGAGGGCTCTGTTGTTAAGTAACATTTTTCTAGATGATCTTACTAATAGGAAAAGGGCTAGTGACCTTCATACAAGTTAACATTTTCCTCGCTTTATCTTAAGGGTCAAGATTCGAACCATGGATCTCTTCTACTTTAAAGAGGAAAATATATAGTTAGGATATATGCGATGTTTATAGATGGAATCCCAACATAGAGTAAAGTTGAACCTTTTCTTCTGTTTTAAGGGTTCCTAGTTGAGTTGGGGAGATAATTTCTTTGAATATAAACTTCGTAAAGCTAAACATTCTTAGGAACTATGAGAATCAGTGATATCCAAAAGTAACGAAACTGAGCAATTCTGATTTATTGAAATCCTCATTTTGCAGTTGATGATGAATATCTCACCTACATGAATGACACAATGCATGCAATGATAACAAGGTAGGTGAAGTACCAACATGCGCACATGATGTTTGGGAAGAAAATGTCAAGTTCCATGTAGGAATTTCAGAAAAGACAAAATTAGTAATAAGTGGATTCAAGAAATAGCTGTAGTGATGTCAATGGAGTCTGAGATTGAGACTGTTATGATATGTGGAACGATGACTATAGACCACCTAATGAGAAGATGCAGGTTTATGATGGGTTAACGAGGAAAAGAGGAGTAAAAAGGAAAATACGGACATAGATTTTATGGAAAAATCTTAAGTTTGTTTGTCTTATTCAAGACTACAATACTAAATTGAGGTCTAGGAAGAGGGTAAAAACTTGTTATCCTTCAAACTTTCGATAGCATTGTTGAGAGTTATTAGACAGAAAGAAATCATAGCAAAAACAGAACTAAGTTTTTCTTTGACCGGACATAACTCGAAAGCAAGCACCCAAATACATAATTTTTTAAGGTGAAATAATTTTTCTTATTTTGAGGTAACTTCTATGTACAATTCATATCCCATATGGCATAACATACTTTGAAAGGTTATTGTTTCAATTGTATGAATTTCTTTGATTTGGACTCCCCTTGTTTCAAAAGAAAAATTAACAAATTCATGTGATACAACTTACGTGGCCCCAAACACCAAGAGATACCATAAAATCAACAATCACAAAATGAGTTGAGTAATAGAAAGTATTAGTTGTACATACATACTGCCAAAACTCATACAAACTAGACTTCCAACAATGAGAACGGTAAACTATTTAAGAATGTAATATACCACATTTACCGGGAGCCTAATCTGTAATAAGAAATCAAATTGCAGCTTCACTCTCCACATGTTGTGCAATAAAAGGACTCTAAACTAGTTCTGTTATTCTTCCGCCCTCGTCTAGTTACATAAAAATTTTAGCTAGGACAATAAAGAGAGACTCAAAAAACACATATTGCGTTACAGATTTAGAATGATTAGGAGATCAGCAACAACATTTTGAATTGACTCTTGCTTTAACTGCCCCTTCACTACCTACATTCCACTATTCCCCTCCCATTTTACATTTGCTGAGCAAACATTTCTCTGTTTTCTGCTGAGTACAATATTGAACAAGATCCTGCAATTATATTAGAAGCAGAATCCTAAATGCCAAGGTGACGAAAAATGGCTTTTACACACTGCCCATAAACATAAATCACAGTCAGGCCCAGCTTTTTCCCATATCATAAAGCAAGCCAACCAGTAACAGACACTTCTGCCACAAACAAACAAGCACGCTTCAAGGAAGATGAAACTCATGGATATTAAGGAGGTTGAAAAATAAGTAACCACCCCCAGCAACTGTTTCCTATTACCAGTGTGCAGCTCTGATACTGCCGATTAACTAGGATTTGAAAATATTTGAGAACCTGACGATGCACAAGCCATATTAAGTTGTTGACAAACCATGATGTAAGTGAGAGCGCAAAAAATAAATATGTACACAATTTAATGTACTCCAAAAAATTACTTGATAAGGAGATGGAAATCCAGCGTTTGGAAGGTGAGATCATGGCAAATATGATCATGGACGGCATAACAAATTCAGATTCTGTATTATCAAAAGAAGTTCAACAACAACTGATCCTTGAGACTAAGATTTGTATTGTTGACCATTTATTAAAATTTTGAGATTAACATGCAACTCAGATAAAAAAAACTGTCATCGGTCATTTCAAGCAGAGCACAATAGTGTGCTTAAGAATACTTAGAGAGCAAAGTGAACAAACTTGTGCTTACTTGCCAATTGCCTTAGTACTAGTACTCCCTTTTTCCACTACAACAAATCCCATCTTAGATAGGTAAATTGCAGACATATGAAATTCTCATGTACGGATCAACTCAAGAGACGAGTCAAAACCCAAGCGGGTGACTTGAAGATGATATTCATTCTTTAACTGCTGAGTTAAAACTCATTGGATCATGCCTTGATACTTGGTATTTGTTTATACTCTACGTAAAGTAGGTGATTAAATTTGTTGAATTGCATCCATTCCTTCCCACAAGAAACCATCGTAGGTTAAGAAAATAAAAGGTGTATCTCAATCGTTAATGATATTATAAGCAATAAACGGAATAATCATTAAAATAGTATGGAAAATTTGAGGCACTGGTATACCTATGATGAAAATGCACGCCGTGCAAGTGAAGTCGATATTGCGTTTCATCATTAAGTCCACGTTCAGCAAAAGACGCGAACCACTCCTTGACTCGAAAGAAGTCTTCCAAGTCTTCCACTAAGTTGAAAATCTGAGATGGCGGCCACTTCAACTTTGACAACATGGAAAATGCATAATCACGAATTTGACTATAATCAGAAGCGTGCCTCTTAATGGTCAATGCACTTAACCAGGTGTTTGAGCTATGGTTGAAAAATCTGTCTTATTTAGAAAAGAAAGTGGGACAGACTCTGAAGTCTGAAGTTGGGCAAGCAATCTTCTCCCAATCACGGGAAATTACACGACATATCAAGACTTTGGGCCATCATTTAGATTGACGAACAGGAGTGATTCCACGGTTCCTAGGAGCATTCTCAGTCCTAGGATCACAAAAATAAAAGACCGTAATTGTCTACTGAATATATTTTCATATTTTATATATCATTACATCGTATTATATAAAATTAATGACAAAGTATAGATGATTACCATCAATTGCAGACAAGCATAAATCTCTCAGAAACTCTTTTTTTTTTTTTTTTTTTTTTCCATTTTGAGCATCAGCGGACCATTATCGTGGAAATGTTAGTTTTGATGTGAGAATATTCTAGTCCAGACAAGTAAAATGAATTGAATTTCAATCCAACCAAATAAAATGGATGCTTCATCAAAAAATATATTAATATAAGCTAATCACTTATATGTAACAATAGTTTTTGGAATTTAGCAATAAAGTGGTATCGGGCCAGCTTTCTTGCACAATTAGTTCACCTTCCTGGGCGATATTAAGAGCATGCTCTTACATATCGACATAATGCATATAGGATTTTACTTATAAAGTGCCCCCAGCAAGACTTGATACTCAAGACCACAAGTAGAGGAGAAAAATTTTAAGCCATCTAAACCAGTTGCTTCTGTGTAGCAAGTACAAGTGCCCGAACTAAAAAAAATTAGAAATAGACAGAGAAAATATAAGTATTGTATTGAATAATTCTGTCGATAATGTGTGATCTGCACAATATTATGTTAAAACGTACGCTTTTTCAAGATCCATGTGTCGATCACGCTATTTTCAGATATGCGAATGATATCAAAGACAGACATTTACTTGATGGTCTACATCCCAATGCCTCTTTTCACACGTGGCTTATGATGTAAGTAGCGCGAACTTCCATCGAAGCGACCGGCCATTGCTATATATAAAAGCTTCTCAATGGCACTTTACCTAGCACGTATTAACCAGCTCCAGTAACAAACAAAAGTCACGGCATCCTTACTCTATTCGCTTCTTTCTCGGATCGTCCTTCTCCTAATGATCCATAGTTCGCTTGCTAAGCCACTATGTCATCTGGATGAGAGCTCCGCCTTGATGGAATTCAAGCGAAGTTTTCGAATCACCACAGCAGAATTTCGTTGTGTTTATCCAAAGGTTGAATCATGGTCACCAGATGGACATGGAGATTGCTGCTCATGGGATGGGGTCAGATGCAATGAGGCCGATGGTCACGTAACAGGCCTTGATCTTAGTAACAGTTGTCTCTTTGGTACCATTACTTCCAGCACCAGCCTCTTTCACCTACTTCACTTGGAATCACTCGATCTCGCTTTCAACGACTTCAGATCTTCCTTGATCCCATATGGTTTCGGCAATCTTTCCAAGTTACAGTACCTTAATCTCTCTGGTTCAGAATTTTCCGGGAAAGTCCCCTCAGACATCTCACAGCTCTCGAGATTAACTTCTCTTGACTTGTCTTCTAAGTGGGCATCTCTTGACTTGTCTTCTAAGTGGGCATCTCTTGAGATGCCCAATGTAGAGAGCTTTGTTCAAAACTTAACTCTGCTTAAAGAACTTGATCTCTCTATTATAAGCATGCCATCACCATTCCCCCGTATACTTGCAAACTTCTCTTCTTTGAAGTCACTTGTACTTCGAAAATGTGGATTGCATGGAGAATTTCCAGTAAGCATCTTTCAATTACCAAAACTGGAAGTCCTTGATATCAGTTACAATGACAACCTTTCTGATTTTATTCCAGATCAACAATGGGGTAATCCCCTAAAATCATTGTCTCTTGGGGGCACGATTTTCTCGAGTTCACTTCCCTCTTCACTTAGTAACCTTTCTCAGCTTGCTTATCTAGATCTACATGGTAGTAAATTCATGGGTCAAATCCCCGCTTCCTTCGCTAATCTTACTCAGCTATCATATCTGGATCTCTCTAAAAATAATTTCACAGGTGGTTTTTCACGTTGGTTTGTTGACTTGCCAAAACTCAACTATTTGAACCTTTCAGGTAATATTCAACTAGCAATGTTTTTTTTTTTTTTTTAAGGGAAAATGGAAATGACATGATTCAATCACTAGCCATACTAACAAGTCTTGTCTCTTTACATTTGGCAGTTAATCAGCTAAGTGGTGCACTTCTATTATCATTTGAGAACCTGACGCGGTTGGTTGTGCTTGATCTTTCATTCACCAATTGGCAAGGTGAAATTCCAAACTCCTTATGGGAACTCAAGGATCTTGAATATTTGGCACTTCAACACAATAATTTGAGTGGCACTGTGGATTTACACAAGCTCGAGAACTTGACACTATTACTTTTGGACTTCAACAACATATCTTTTGTTAGAAAGACTGAGATTAATGCTACTCTTCCAAAACTTTCCACCTTAAGTTTAGTTTCATGCAACTTGCATGAGTTCCCAAGGTTTTTAGGCTACCTAAATGGATTGGAGTGGGTAGATCTGTCAAACAATAAAATCAAAGGGAGTGTTCCTACATGGATGTGGAATGGTAGTAAAGAAACATTGATAAATATGGATCTTTCTCACAATTTTCTAACTGACTTTAGGAGCAGCCACATCAATTTGCCAATGCCCCAGTTGACATATATGGATCTTTCTCACAATCTACTCACTAGCTTTTTGAACAAGCAGATCAATCTAGCATTGCCCATGTTGACCTATCTTGACATTAGTTCTAACTTGCTCAAAACAACACTTCCTAGTCCGCCTCCGTTAGTAATATATTACAATATCTCCAACAACAACCTCTTCGGAGAAATTCAATCAATTTGTAGAGCAAGATCCCTTGTCATTCTTGACTTGTCCTTCAATAGCCTGAATGGCACAATTCCTTCATGTTTGGGAAATATTGATTCTTTGACAATTTTGAATCTTGGAAGAAATAAACTTGAAGGCATGATTCCCAATGCTTACCCAAAAGTTTGTGCGTTGAAGATTATTGACCTCACAAATAATCAATTGCAAGGGCCTATCCTAAGATCTTTGGTAATTTGTCCAATGCTAGAGTATTTGAACCTTGGTTACATTCAAATTCATGATGGGTTCCCTTCATGACTATCGAAGTTGACAGAGCTGAGAGCTATTATCTTGAAATCCAATAAGTTTTATGATCCAATAGAAACACATCAAAGCCAGTTGAACTTCAGCAATTTGCATATCATGGACCTTTCCAATAATGGTTTCACTGGTGAACTTCGTTCTAAGTTATTGCAGAGTTTCCATGCCATGAAAGTGATTGTCGGTCAAGACCAATTGGAATACATGAATACTTCTCAAAGGCTCCCTCTGTCCTTGGATACATATGAAAAAGTTGTGGACTATGAAATGAAATTGATGAATAAAGGCACAGAGAGAGAATACTCGAAGGTTCCGTATGCCCTTAAGGGAATTGACCTCTCCAACAACAAATTTGAAGGATGCATATCTGATTTCATTGGAGATTTGAAGTCACTTGTTTTGCTTAACCTTTCAAACAACATTCTTACTTGTTTCATTCCTCCTTCCTTAGCAAATTTGATAGTGCTTGAATCTCTAGATCTTTCTCGAAACAAACTCTCAGGAGAGACCCACAACAGCTTGCCCAGCTTACATATCTTTCATCTTTCGATGTCTCTCATAATCAACTGTTTGGACCAATTCCACGAGGGAGTCAGTTCAACACATTCGGGGCCAGTTCATTTGCCATGAATGAGGGGTTATGTGGAACTCCTTTGCCAAAAAAATGCACAACGGTTGGGGATGACATACCATTACCAACATCACCACTCGAGGAAGAAAACGGCGACGAGTCTTTATTCGACTTGGATTGGAAAGTTGTGCTAATCGGCGCTGGAGTTGGCTTTTTGATCGGTGTTGTGCTAGGTAACTTTTTCATTGACGAGAAGAGTAAGTGGTTCTTGTACTACTCGAAGATAATGGCAAAAAGATGGAAAACATCAAGAAGGCATTGAACAATAGGTTGCGGATGCAATTAATTACTTTCATTACATGGATTAGTATTAATCATCGTGTATCTAGTTTGTATTAGACACTAGAAAAACACCATCAGAGTATAAATAAAATTTCATGTACGTAATTTCATCCATCCTTGATTTAAAGGGTCATGACTATCGACTCTCTCCAATCAATGGTGTGCAATGTTGCTTGTGTTAAAAAAAGTTTACAATGCCGGTGTAATTACTTAAAATCATTATAATATGATTTTTAGGAAAATAAAATTTCACTTGTTTGATTCATGTTGAACGACTGTTTTCCATTAGTTATTATATGTAAACGCTATTTTCTTGTTCGTTATTTTATCCTTCTATCTGTTTTTCCTAAAAATCATATTATATAATCATATAATGCAACATATACATTGGCAATCCACGTTCTAATGTATATTGTGATTATGTGCCAAGCATTTTTTATTTTATTTTTTTTGGTCGGCTTCTTGGCTGTAACATTAGCTACTTCTACAATCTAATTGTGGAAAGCCACTAAATATTGGAGCCCATGGACTTGGCAGAGACAAGAAGAAAAATATTAACTCATTTATTTGCAATTTATTCGTTAAACAATAAAAAGTGATGGATTGTTATTCTTAAACACCAATTTGTTTCACGAAGAGATTCCTTAAATTTTCACTTAGAAGAACGAATTCTATATTTGTTTGGCTTGGCCGCTTGATAAAAAAAATTACAGGAAGTTGTGGATGTGATAAAATACACAATCCAACATACTAATAAAAGTTATACCAAAAAGAATTTGACCTGCTAATGCAAGTTTTATTTGAAAAGAAACTCCTTTACATCTTCCTATTGATAAGATCTTGCCTGATGCAATGAAAATCCCTTACTATAATTTTTATCAATTCAAATTATCCAAACATGTTAAATGGTTTTGCCGGACTCACTTTCAAAAGGCTATTCATTCCTACAGAAAACGAAATATTTGATAATTCAAGCTTGTTAAATGCTTTTTCCCCCTTGATTTTAAATTTCAATTATTAAATTTAATAAAAAGCACATGTAATTATTTTTGTCATAGGAACTTGGATCCTCCTCATTAAATTGCCTATTAACTATAAAATATCTAAAATAAAAGGCAACTATTAATTCTATCAGTTTTAAATGAAGATTGTATAATTTGTTTCATTTATTAAGAAACTCAAGTTTGACCCAAAAGTCCACGCTTCTCTTTCTCGCGAGACTCTTCCCACTTCTCGAGAGGGAAGAAAAGTCTCTTTTGATTTCTACACGGTGAAAGGAAATAAGAAAATCAAGGCGCGAAATAATATTGGATTAGGAAAAGCTGGCAATTTCTCCATAGACCAAAGAAAAAAATTAAGGTTAAAAGACACACAAATAAAAAGAATTGAAAAATGATTTGTGAGGCTTTTTCTAAATTTCTTTCCCGAGAATCAAGAGAAACATATACAAAAATCAAAGAGACAAGATATTGATGGAGGATTTTTCTTTCACGATAATTTTTTTTTTTTTTTGTTGCAAATTTGACTAATAAGAGATTATGGTATTAATTTTTTACAGGAAAATCATTAAAATAAAAATAATAAGTTATTTGTATCAATTAATGACAAATTATATTTAAATAAATTTTAAAAAAATGTAAAAAATAGTAAAATAGAAGTGAAATGAGTCATATCACCTAAGTAACATCAATGATAAAAAATGAGGTTGTGTTAAGACTCTTCAAAATCCAAAGAAACCTTCAAAGTCAACCTTAAAAGCCACTCAAGTTAGCGATGATTTTGACAAAGTTGCCCAGTTAAAACAATCGCAAGACATCCGATAGGGCTAATACATGTGTGCAGATCACATAAAAAATAATCATATATCGCTACAACTAGTTACAACCAAGAGATGCAGGTTTTTCAGGATCGGAATGATTTCACCTACCTGCAAAAACCTATCATGTAGATGTCCATTTCGAGAATTTGGAATCTAAGAACATTCATAATAACCATTCTATTCCAAAAATCAATTTCTGATTAAAAATTAATATTTCTATTTCTATCATCCGGATAAATTTTTACGCAAAAATACGTATTTGATAACCTTATAAGATTTATTTTCTTGAAATATAAATTCATTTAATAACGACACACAATTTCTCCCTCTCGCATGGTGGTGGGAGGCGTCCAATAGCCAGCGGCTGGCAATCGATGGCGAGCAATTGGCGGCGGGCGTCCGGCGACCAATGATCAATAGCGAGAGGAGGGCCGGCTACGTCCGAAAATAAGCCACCGCCATCGCCGTGGGGGAAGGCTAGAGTCCGGGGCCAGTGAGCGTCCAACATCTCATAGGTTGCGAGTGGATGGCAGGCAATAACGAGAGTGAACGATAAGAATAATTTTCGTTTATCACTTTCGTTCTAGAAATTGAAAAGTTATAAATTTTAATTTCTGATTTTTGGTCCAAATCTATTTATGGAGTAAAAATCTATTTCAAAAATAGATAAATGAAATTGCCTTATTAAACAAATTTCTGTTCCAAACATGTTCTAAAAAACAGAGAAATAAAGAAACAAAATAGTTATCATATGCACCCTAAGGTTTATTTTGTAGGCTCTCCGAACCATCCTAGAACTTGGAACCCTTGATATCACACGATTTTTTTAAACCATATATTACCTTTTTGTTTTTATCGAGTTAAAAATCGGCCATGATTTTATCGAAAACTAACATATTAAGCCCAAAGATGGCCAGAAGAAAGAAGAAGTAATAAAAACAAAAAGGAATTAATTTATCTGCCTTTTTACTTCTGGAATGGTCAATCTATTAGAAGGGGAAGGGAGGGCGCCTTTGATAGAGGAAAGAGGAGATAGAATGGGGATAGAAATGGGGCTGGAGACTCTAGTTATCTAAGGCTTCATGTATTTAAATGTAAAAAATTGAACATGAGTTAGCAAATTAATTATTACAAGTCACAAGGAGGAGACCCTTCATTTCTCTGTACCATGCCCCAGCAATCTGGGGGAAGGCGTCGCGGGGATCAGAGTTGCCCGTCCATACCCCTTAAAGGGGTTGTGGCCGAGACGGGTAATGGGGCCGATATCATTTTCGAGGCTCGAATCCCCGCCTCTACCCAGACTTTCCTAGTGGTCATAGCCTTTTAAGGTCTTGCTAAGGACCAAGAGGCTTCATGTATTTAAATGTAAAAAATTGAACATGAGTTAGCAAATTAATTATTACAAGTCACAATAATGAACTTGAATCCTACAAAATTCCATTTTGAGCATTTAAGTCTTAAAACTTGATACACATGAGTCTTTTCATTAATTATATCAAATCTAAAATGGACAGAAATGGTCGATATGGCTTGTTTTTATTATTTTTCTAATGTGAAGTAACCATAGCTTTAAAAAAAAAAAAAAAGCCATGTGAATTTTTCATCCACTAAAGCCTAAAAGATCTAATGGAAGGACAAAAATGGACCACTACAACAAAGTTTTAAGAGGTGAACGCATGAAATGAAAGTCTTAGGACCCAAGAGAACTCTTGCTGTAATTGCCCCAACAGGAAAAACTGATTAACCACATTCTACAGAATATAAGGAGTACACTGAAATTTTTTGGATCCTGTGACCTTTAAAATCTATGCCGAAACTTATCCGACCATGCCAGCTCCGCAAGCTCGGCATATGCTCTTGCACATCTCTAGTTACAACTTGCAATCAGTCATTGCAGGCATCTCAAAGTCCTGTCAAGCGAGTCTTGAATTACATCATGGCTCAATATGAGAATCCACAATTGCGTCTTGTCCCTCATAGCATATTAATATGACAAGATGAGAACCCACGTATGTTGATTTTTATTTTATGTTGACAAGGATAGGTTGGAACGATCCTACTAAACTTATATGCAGCTTCTATGGAACGAAAGACCGGTGATTTCACTGGCAATTGCAGTTGGTTCCAAGTTCTTCCAACTGCTTATAATTTGAATCTATTCAATTCCTGATCGCCAACATCTTGCAATTCCTTTCTAGTTTATTTGAAATAGAAATTAGCATATTTATATGATGAGACCAATGTGGCCTCAAACAGCAAGAGATGCCATAAAATCAACAAATCACAACATGAATTGAGTAATAGAAAGTATTGGTTGTATATACTCACTGCCAAAACGTAGACAAATTAGACGTCCACCATAATGAGAAATGTAAACTATTTATGTATGCCAAATACTAACTCCACTGGTACCCACTGTAATTAGAAATCAAATTGCAGCTTCACTCTCCACACATTCTGTAATAAAAGGACTCTAAACTAGTTCTGTTGTTTTTTCCCTCTCATCTAGTTACGTAATGAGGTTAGCTAGGACAAGTAAGAGATATACTCAATTCACATCTTATATCACAAATTCAGGATGATTAAGAGATCAACCGCAGCATGTTGAATTGCCTCTTGCTTGAACTTCCCCTTCATTACATATATCCTGCTTATTCCACACAAAACCAAACACTTGCTGAGCAGACGTTTCTCTCTTTTCTGCTAAGTACGATATATAACAAGATCCTGCAATTCCATTAGTAGCAGAATCCTAAATGCCAAGGGGACAAAAAATGGCTTTTCCAAACTACCTATAAACATAAATGATGGGAAGGCCCAGCCTTTTTCCATATTGTAAAGCAAGCCAACCAGTAAAAGATACATATGCCACAAACAAACAAGCACGCTTCAATCGGTTTGCACTAACTGTGCAAGGTAGGTTCCTGGTTGGACGCAACCAATGCCGAGATTTGATCTGTTGAAAGAGTCTGATAAAACTCATTGATATTAAGGAGGTTGAAAAACCAGTAACCACCCCAACAATGGTTTCCAATTTCCAATATTTAGCTCTAATCTTGCCAGTTACCCAGGATTTGAAAATCTCCGAGAACCTGACAATGCATGGGCCACGTTAAGTAATATAGAAACCATGATGTAAGTAAGAGACGCAACAAATGAATATGTACAGGTGAAATGTAATTTAAGGGCAACTTTGAAAGGAGATGGATGCAGCATTTGGAAGGTCAC